>CP141143.1:21887091-23087091 GCA_035235625.1 Saururus chinensis | reverse complement strand
TGGCGAGGGAGATGGAAGAGCTCACACCAACGAAAGAAGATTGAAAATAAGGCAATAAAAGAGCAATAATAGAGTTGATAATAAGAGGCAAGGAGGTATTTAATAATTTATTTAAATATTTTAAAGTGTGTAAAATATGAGGGGCTTAGTATAATTTAGGGGAGAAATAGCCGGTGTCCTGAATAAAATTCAAATCTTCAAGTTGAATGGACAAATATAGCGGACCCCTTTAGATACGGTATGGTTTGTACATTGATAATGTTGATCATCTTTATGAGTTTGGAGCTAATGATTATTAGATTAGACCTGCCAATTCCAAATTACTCTTGTAAGTCTGGAATTCCTAAAATCTTTGTCATTCTGAAATCCATCTTTTTGGCAGTGCATGGTGAGGTCAAAAGCCCTCTTAATCCCAAGAGGCCAAGACCCATTGTGTAAAAGGTCCCATCTTCTATATTGTTAAAATCCCAAAATGCAATATAGTACCCTGTAGTTTACTCCTGTAGTTTACTCCTCTCCATCCATCTAAAGCAGGAAGCAAAAGCTGATTCCAAAACCTTAGAATAAGGCCACTGCTAGTGCTCCAAAGGCAAGCAATAAAACAAATCCAATTCTACGCTATCCTTAACGTGATGAGTATGTACAGTCCTGTTAAATACCAAACAGAATGAGCACCAAAACTATTCACTAATCAATCATCCTCCTTTCTCATCACACTACCAGCAAATTTTGGGATGAAGCAGAGCCATTTGAGGCCTATTTTCATCAATTTCGCAATCCCTATGGTTCTCTCCTTGGCGGGAGTTGCCATTTCGTTGATTGTAACTCGTGCAAGAAGAAGTGGTCATAGGGAGAGAATGGGGTCCACAGAGGAAGGTTCTTCTTCTTCTGGAGAAGATCAACCCACAGACTCCCTCTGCTTTGATGCTTCAGAAACCAATGCTTCACAATCAGATGGGGATGAAATGAGAGAAGCAGATATTGAAGAGTTACAAGATGGGTTTATAAGCCTAAGTACTGTGACAACTGTTGTACAAAGGAGGGAAATGAGGATGGAAGAACGATTACAGAAGTATGTTGCTATGAGAGAGCGTGAATTTTCTCTCAAGGAGGCGAGAAGTGCATTAGAATTGGAGATTGCCCAGATTGAGATTCTAGGTCTCAAGCTTGAATCGTTGGAAACAGAGGTCCATAGGTCTGCTGAATGCTGGAGAATTGAGCAGCAGCTACAGGCTGCAAAATTTGAGATGAGGTCATTGAAGAGGAAGATGAGGAGGCTGCAGATAGCTAATAGGCAAAGTTTGAATGTCGTCCGTCGACAAGCCGTATCAATTCACTTGATTGAATCTGAGAAGGAACGAGAAGTTCAAGAGTTGAATGACATAATAACAGAGCTGAGAAGCATCATCAGTCACCTGGAGGAGCAGAATGAAGAACTGAAAGAGAACTTAAAGGTTACACACACTTTGGCTCAATCAGCTTCCAAGGTTTCGTTTCTGTATTTTTCCTCGTGATCACAAAATTTGCAATAAAATTTAGAAGATACTAGTGTATAACTTTTTAATCATTAAATGAACACATATATGACACTTAAAGGAATCACTTCTGCAGAATGGAGAAGCAGCAGCAGTAATGGTGAGCAAAAATAAATCAGAATTCGACAAGGACAAGCTTGAGATTCAGCTAGAGCAGCTTCAGAAGGATCGGCTATCGGATATTGAGGAGTCGATCTACCTGAGATGGGTTAATGCCTGCTTGAGGTATGAGCTATTCAGAATTCAAGAGCAGAGGAAATTGGAACATACAGAGAAGGAGACAGGTCCTGTCATTACAGAATTTTATCAACAGGAGAAGGGAAAAATATGCAATATGGGTTATCAAAGGGAAGGTCCTCTCCTGTCCATGGAGACTGATGGCAGACAGACGGAGAGTGCAGATGATGGGCATGTCAGTTCAAGCAAATCAGTTCTGTTTCAGAGGCTAAAGAGGTGGGTGAAGAAGAAGGAGAGATGCCGAAGGCCACCATTATCAGACTCGGAGGAAAATCAGCATACGTGCCATGGGAGGCTGTCACTGTCTGACATTGCCATCGAAGATGTGCCAGGAAGAAATTCATATTAAGAAATTGCATGGTATATACAATGAATTTTAATTGTCTTTCCATCTTACACTAATATAATGAACAAATATCATATTTGAGCACAAGACTGACTGCATTTGATTGTTCCTACATGAAAGACTCATGGCAGCCATATGACTAGATCTACCACCCATTTGGTGAATTGTAGAAATGGACTTGTGACCAGTAGAATGGAGATCATTTGGTTCCAAATAATAGATAAAGTAGCTTTAGATAGATTAATGAAGAGCAGGTTGTTGGGAATTGGGACAAAGATACACTGGGAGAATCACTGGATTAGCATAGGGATTATTCAAAGCCTATCTCGTACTGGGGCTGTTGGTTGGATTTAAGTCAATATCTTAATGTGCAACCGTAGTGTTAGTTGAATATAATAAGTTTCAGCATGAAGTCTATGCGGAGAACAGGCTGGTTGAGGATCCTTCTTCCTTGCAAAGAAGAAAACCAAGATGTTGCCCAGAAGAAAAGGAAGGGCAACTAGAAGACAGAAACGCCTCACACAAGGTTCTTGACCAAATGCCCTAAAACAGAACTAAATACTTGTACATTGTATGTGAAGAATGTCAATAAGATGTACCCATGCATTTGAATTTAAGTGAAATTCTTCACTTCATGACGGATTCATTTTTGAAGAAAATAAAGTGACTTCTGAGAAGGTTTTTTTGTCATAGTTTACATGTAAACATTCTGCCCAGTATGAATGCAGATTCAACTCAAGATCACATTAGCAAGATATATAGCGAAAATTTAGTTAGGGTTTCTTGCTAAAAAGCCCACCCCTTTTACAACGAACCTGATTAGTTTTCTGACCTTGGCACGTTACATGAAGAAGAGGTCGCAAAAAAAAAAACATTAAAATGTTACGTGCTCCAAGGATTGAATTATGGCATACTGCAACATGCACCAGCTTTTCCCCCAAATCTTTGAGCACCAAACCACTTAAAACAAACTCAAGAAATATGACAATTTAAACGGTTTCTTCCCCCCTAAAGGTGAGATATCTCGACCTTCATCCTGTACCAACCATACTTAGCTGGAATAATTAAAATTTCTTGGCGCCTTAGTCCCTTTTACTGTACACTCTTATTTAACCCCCTTCCATCCCTTCTTTAACGATCACCCGCTTCCAGCTATCCTCTCTCACTCAATCTTTCTCCCTCTCCCTGCATTTGGTTGTGCCCATGTCAATGGCTACCTTCAGAGCTCTAGTTGGAGCAGTTCTTTTTTGCGTGTTTGCCAGTGCAGCTCATGGCCAGCCTCTTGTACCTGGACTAATGATCTTTGGGGACTCTATAGTAGACGTGGGCAACAACAACTACCTCCACACTATAGTCAAAGCAGATTTTCCTCCTTATGGTAGGGATTTTGTCAGACACAAAGCAACTGGAAGGTTTTGCAATGGCAAACTTGCAGCAGACTTCACTGGTATGGCAACAATGCTTCTTTTCCATCTGAACTCCCCAATGTTATGCTTTGCTTGGTCATTGAATTAGCTAGTTATAAGGTACCTAATGACTTTTTGTTTGCTTGTCTCAGCTGAGAACATTGGCTTGACTTCCTACCCACCAGCTTTCCTCAGCGAGGAAGCAAAAGGAAAAAATCTTCTAATTGGAGCCAACTTTGCTTCTGCATCTTCTGGCTACTATGACAAAACAGCAAAACTCTATGTACACTTCCTTTTCAATGTTTCACATCCTTACCTTGAAAAGTTAGCATATGACTATATGTCTAGTAACAAATCCTCTATGTTGTAGGGAGCTATTTCATTGGTTCAGCAGCTTCAGCTCTACAAGCAGTACCAGATTAAGGTGGTGAAGATGGTCGGTGCAGTAAATGCATCAACCATTATCTCTGATTCTGTTTACTTGTTGAGTGCTGGAAGCAGTGATTTTGTTCAAAACTATTACATCAACCCTCTGCTCTACGAATTCTACTCTGCAGACCAGTTCTCAGACATTCTCATCCAATCATTCTCCTCATTCGTCGAAGTAAGTGAATCGTTTCTCTTACATGATCCAGATTTATGTCTTTTTAAGGAAAGTCTTGAGGTAATAAAATTCGTTCTTTGAACAGACTTTGTACATACTGGGAGCAAGGAAGATTGGAGTCACATCTCTCCCACCGATCGGATGCTTGCCCGCAACGATCACTCTGTTCGGAGAGCATAGCAATGAGTGTGTACCAAAACTGAACAGAGACGCAATCTCCTTCAACAGAAAACTCAACTCTTCTGCCCTCTCCTTAACAAAGAAGTACTCCAACCTCACTATTGTGGTCTTTGATATCTACCAGCCTCTCCTTGACATCATCAAGCGTCCATCAGATAGTGGTACTCCTTACTTGAGCATTTACATTAGCTTCCCTTGTTTTTGTTGTCTTCATACACAAAACACATGACCAAGTTAATTTCCATTTCATTGCATCATCTACCATTTTAATCATATTGTACTACGTCCTGCCGATATATATTTGGTTACTTCGAATTCACTAATGATGGTGTACAACATTTGCTAACAGACTGAAAGATTCTTTCATTTGCTATGATGATCAGGTTTCTTTGAGGCTAGAAAAGCTTGTTGTGGAACAGGAACAATTGAAACATCCCTTCTCTGCAACTTGAAGTCGCCGGGAACCTGCAAGAACGCCACTGGGTATGTATTCTGGGACAGCTTCCACCCTTCTGAGGCAACAAACAAGATCCTGGCTAATAGCCTCCTCGTCCAGGGCATTGATCTAATCTCCTGAGAAGACAACCACTCTTTCTTTTCCGAAATTTCATGACACAGATTTTAAGATTTACGAGTGCTTTTGATTCGATTTGTGGGTTATAAAAAGTGAGTTGTATTGTATTGTACTGTACTAGTTATATTTGAAGCAATAAAGCAAGGTTTAATTATGGATTGCTGAACATTTTGGGTCGTTGTAGGCGCAAACTTGCAAACTAATCCGTATTTGAAAGGAACACTGTTGAATGTGCTGTTTGATTTTTTTTTTTCAGGAATGAATTACAGCAATTAATAGTAAAAATTTCAAAATAGCGAAAACAAATGTGTCATGAAGTTTTTGTCCTTACGCCACTTAACTAGCCAAATAATATCATAAAATACTTTGGCTACTACTGCCCATATTGTCATGAGGGAATTAGATGATGTACTGGGTAATTGGGAAGTAGATAATTGGTACTTTGGTGGCTCTTTTTTATGGTTCACACTCATAAGGTTTCAAGACGTTGGTTGCTTCTCAAAAAAAAAAAAAAATGGTTGCAGGTTGACTAAAGCCGTCTTACTTCACCCTTTAACACTTACCAACTTACAACCACAAACATTCTGTTCATTTTTTGATTGAGATAAAAAGCTTGGTAGGTAAATTATCTGATAACTACATATTTTAGCGATGATTTATATTTAATATAATCTAGATAGAAAATGAAGTTAAAATCATAATAGTAGCATATAAATTTTCATAAATGCTTCACAAGGTTCAATAAAAAAAATATATGTGCTTGCACGGCACGTCTCATAAGTCAAATGTGGCTTAATAGATATCACAGGCATAAACGAGCTTTATTACAAAAATAAAACAGTGCACATTCGGTGCCATGTCTGGATTTGGACTCCTTTCAGCCTCATTTGTATTAATAGTGTATAATTATGCCCTCCAGTGTCTAAACAGTCTTTGAGCCTTCCTTAATCACAGTTTATTCCCCGTACGGATACAGGCTAATATTTCTTCATTAATGGGTTCTGCGTGACTTCGTGGCTCGAACATGCAGAGTCTAGGCGTTGGATCCGCTGTGGAGCACTCACACTCACAAAAGCCCAGCGAGCCATGAAAACTCATGCGAGCATTCATGGCTCGCTTGGCTTTTGTGAGAGCACTCACATGTGAGTGCTCCACAGCGGATCTGAAGGCCAGAGTCTAGAAGCAAAGAAAGCAGCCACAGCACACATGGGTTTCTCCATCCGCTCTGTGTAGCAGAGATTGATCACGGAGAAGTCTTGTAGAGATGAGGATGAAAGATTTTGTGCCAAATTTTCACTCGACATCTTCTGTGGTTGTGTCTGTTCTACTGATTGGAGCTCCATTGATCTTTGTATCCGTTGTTGTGGTAATGCTGGATCCTAGTCCTCGCTCTTGGTACTCCTTACCTTCTTCTGTGATTGAGAAAAGTAGGGGCTCCTTTGGAGAGATTTCTTCCTTGGAATTGCAGGCAACAGTGGTGGGTACCCCAGGAGAAGCTCCTATTTCAGCCTTCTCCAACCACTCTTCAACCGAGAAACAAACATCATTGACCTTGCTTCCTATTCAACAAGTACGTCATCTAATTTTTGCCATGAATCTTCTTCTTGGAGCAGTAAACTTGAACCAGTGTCCTGTGTCTCTCATTAATCTCTTCTTTTTGATTTTTTGAAAGATCTTTATTCATCTTTTATGTATGAACATATGTACATGGGGATAGAAGCTTAATGCTTTGAAAGTTTTTCAGGAAAAAGGTACGCTTGAATCAGCAGGAAATGATGGTCTCATGACAAACATATCTGAGTCAGAAAAAACAAAAATTGCAGAGATCAGTGGCGGGACTGACAACAGCACAGGAGAAGAGAAGCCTGAAGCTTCTGAGGGTGATGATAACAAAATAGCAAACAATTCATCAGATATACAAAGGGTGCAGAATAAGATGGAAAAGGTAAATGCAGGCCTAGGCGGAGCTAGAGTAAGTAACACAACAAGAGAGAGTTTTGAAGCTTCTGAGAAGGATAACAAGCTGGGCACAGAGAATAGTTCATCAGAAGCACAAAGGGCGCTGAATAAGGGGGAAAGGGCAGAGACAGACCTGAACAGAGCTCGAGCTGCTATCAGGGAAGCTGCTCTCTCTGGCAACCGCACTTCCCCTCTGTGGGACCCAGATTACGTTCCCGCTGGTCCCATCTACCACAATGCTCATGCTTTCCACAGGTAGCAGCTATGCCGTTCATATTCCTTCCATGTGGCTTGCATGCAATATGCAAAGTAGCCTGTTCAGCAACCATCTGTATGGTACTTTAGCTGTACACAAACTACGTAAAATGGAGAACATATTTAGCAGCTTTTGTGGGGTTACTGATCAGACGAACTTTTTGTAGTTTATTCTTGGGAAATGCACAAACCTCTGGCCCCATTGATGATGAATGTACTGCTACATGCCCTATTTTTGTTTACAAATTATGATATTTTAATCCATTTCAGAACACAGAATAAAACTGACTGGCTGATCCCAAAGGAACCACCTTCTCTGGAAATATTACTTGAAATTTGATTCCACCCAAATGAGAGACTAAGATATGTACCAATTCTTAAAGTAGCTTGAGACAAACAAAGAGGTATACATATACTATTGTTCTTATTATTATGACTCGAACACTAGACATCCATCACAAATAATACACTATAACATAGTACAGATCATGTTCTAGAGCAGGAGTTAAGTTTTCATTGCTGTGGATATGCTTGAGCAGGAGTTACTTGGAAATGGAGAGAGTGTTCAAGGTATATGTCTACAATGAGGGCAAACCGCCGATGTTCCACGACGGACCACGCCGGGGCATATACTCGTCAGAGGGCTTGCTCATTCACGCCATGGAGTTTGAAAACCCATTGCGAACCATGGAACCTGATGAGGCTCATGTCTACTTCCTTCCCTTTAGTATAATCAAGATGCTTGACCTTCTGTACAAACCCAAAACCTATGATACTAGGAGGGTTGAACAGACTGTTAGGGACTATGTTGGCACCATTGCTCGTATCTATCCTTACTGGAACAAGAGCCTGGGAGCTGATCATGTCATGCTTTCCTGCCACGATTGGGTGAGTACGGCACATTTTGTTAGCTAATAGAGTGTCTAACTGCTGATCAATCTAACAGAAAGTTATTGCTAAGGATTATGATAGTTGTTGAGAGCATTTTGGTCAATATACTAGCAAATGATATAAGTCATATGTAGATTGGGAAGTGAAGCCGTGGGATACGGCCTTTATATGTTATGAAATGACCAAAATACCTTTTTGTGGGAAGTGTACATCAATAAAATGTTGTAACATAGTACAAGTGCTTATAGATGCTTATGCAGGGTCCAGACATATCAGAGAAGGTCCCTAACCTATACAATGGCTCCATCCGAGTTCTTTGCAATGCAAATAGTTCTGAAGGATTCATCCTTTCAAAAGATGCACCTCTTCCAGAAATTCATACAAAAAAAGGCAAGACCAAAGGTCTCATAGGCGGACCTTCTCCTTCCCATCGCTCGATTCTCGGCTTCTTTGCCGGAAGATTGCACGGTCCCATCAGGAAAATTCTTCTTGAGAACTGGAAGAACAAAGATGGGGATCTCCAAGTCTTTGAGTCCCTCCCCAAACACCTCAACTATGAGCGTATGATGAGGAACAGCAGATTCTGTATATGCCCAAGTGGTTATGAAGTAGCCAGCCCAAGAATTGTGGAGGCAATTTACGCCGAATGTGTCCCCGTTATCATCTCAGAGGCTTATGCTATTCCCTTCAGTGATGTTCTGGACTGGAACTCATTCTCAATTTCAGTTCAAGTTAAGGATATTCCAGAGTTGAAGAATATGTTGATGGGCATATCTGGAAGTCGTTACATAAGAATGCAGAGAAGAGTTAAGCAGGTGCAAAGACATTTTGTGATCAATAGCCCTCCAAAGAGGTTTGATCTGTTCCACATGATTCTCCACTCCATCTGGCTGAGAAGATTGAATGTTGGAGATCAACAGACAGCAAACATCATTGACACTTTCAATTAGTACCATGCATTGTATTATTGCTCATTCGTTGTAACAAATTTGTAAAATATTTGTTGTCTAACTGTGTAGCCCAAGTCTGGAGGGTTCGTGATTCTGAGTTCACAAGTGCACGTTCCCCCTTGTTACTCGATCTTCTTTTCTAAATTTAGCTCATTATCACTTGCAACATTTAATGTGTCAAACTTCTATATCGAACGTAAGGCAAGGAAGCTCATCTTTAGAGCTGCTGGGCAATTTGTCCTTCAAAAGCGCTAGCAGAAGAACAAGAATCACATTTAGGTTGACACTTGATAAAATTGTGAACCAGAATTATCCGCGTGAATCTACCATGTTGAAGTAGCCTCAAGCTGATCTCGAGATTTTTTCTGGAGCATGTCCCTCCTTTACCTGATAGTGGTCCCAACCATATGGATAATACAGGCACGTAAACTTATGGCTACCTTATCTAGGAAACTGTGGTAGAAGTTCTAGATAAGGATACCGTGCTCCCCATCATAGGATTAGTGTGAGTGCATTTATCTCGAGATTTTTTCTGGAGCATGTCCCTCCTTTACCTGATAGTGGTCCCAACCATATGGATAATACAGGCACGTAAACTTATGGCTACCGTATCTAGGAAACTTTGGTAGAAGTTCTAGATAAGGATACCGTGCTCCCCATCATAGGATCAGTGTGAGTGCATTTATTGTGCTCTTAGAATGTGATAAAGGAAATGAGAAGATTTCACAAGAAAACTGATTAAAGCCCTTTTTGAACACAGCTCCAATTTCAAAGCACTTTTTTGACAGATTTGTGGGAAGTTCATGTGTGACTATTGTGGCGTTTCCAAACACAGTTTTTCTTCATCTCCACAAATTATGCCATAAATTTGTATTCAAATAGTCTCTAAATGTTACGTAACCTTGACGGCTATGATTTGCTACCAGCCCCTAGTCCCACACCCTTCAATATCATGGGGTACACGCACTTCAAGACATTAAATCAGAAAAAACTTGTTTAAGCTTGGGCTTAATTAGCTTCATCGATCTTGATCTGAAGCTGAAACAAAGCTCAGCTTTAGCTTGACGAGGCTCGTCTGATTATGCTAATGCAAAATGCTGCTGCAACCTTCTTGTTTGACTTTAAGCCAGGTGTAAAAAAGAGGAATTATGCAGTATAAAATTCGATTACACAAACAAGATGTAGTGGGCAATTAGGAGCTAGAAAATTGGTTCGTGGGTAGTTGAGTGTGCTTAAAATCTTATAACAAACGATTATAAACATGAAGTGAGCACACTTATCATGTCTTAATGGGTTGGTTGTGTGTTCAGTCTAGCTTTTATAGTGGCCAGTTCACGTATATCCCATCGACCTTCTAATTAAAAGCAGTCTGGTAGTCATTTGTTGTGATTATATATGGTAGGTGCACAACTTTTGCGTCATTTCTTAGCAAAAAGATTAACTGCTCATTATTTAACTTTAGTTCGGTGACTAACAAAAAATTTGCCAAACAAACCAGGTTCTAATGTGAATCTGGATGGTCAATCTCTCTTGCTTCTCAAAGCCCGTGCTGGCTTAGTGATTGACGTTCAATCCTTGATACTACGCTTTTTTTGTCTTCCAATGTACGTGGTGAATTGGACGTTTCTTTGTGCTTGCACGGCACGTCTTATAATTAGTCAAAAGCGGCTTAGTCGATACACATGGTTCATAAATATATAAATGACACATTATTCACCTATTTGTTTAGTAAACATAGTGCACATTGTCATTTTCCATTTTGAATTCCTTAGTCCCTTCACTGTCCAAACAGTCTTGGTTAATTCGTTGCATAGTAAAATTTCGATTGGCACCCTTATAATTATTCCTTTTTTCTATTTTTGATAAGTTATAAAACTTCCTTGAACACAGTGTATCATGCAACCAAAAGTCCAAAAGAAGTAAAATTGGGCCCCTTGTAAATTTCTTAATATTTATTGAACATGATCATATATTCATGCATTTGAAACTACATGTTGAAAATTAATATCCACCAACAGAATGTTCCTTCTCTTAAATACATAATTAAATCTGTTTATGACAATGGCAATTAAAAAAGTAACTTGTAAGAACACACTTAACGTATTGAGAGATGGATAGTTAGGGCCATCTGTAGTAACAGAAGGCACATATGGAGGGCCTTATAGGAATATTTTGCATGCAGAAGCTAGGCTTTGGATCTGAAGAACTTATAAGTTCTATATTATCTCTCTGTGATTTGTTTACAAAGCTTAAGCAGCAACAGAAGCATGTGGTCTGCCAAAATGTGATGAAACTCTCCCTCTCCCTTTCATAGCAGAGAATGCTTACAGAGATTGGCTGAAAGAGGTTATACGATGAGAAAGTATATATCCATTTCTTCCTCTTCTGCGGTTGTGCGTGTTCTACTGATTGGAGTTCCATTGATTTTGGTGCCAATTGCTGTGATACTGCTTGATCCTATTCCTCACTTTTGGTTCACCTTCTCTTCTTCCTCTTCTTCTGCTCCTACTTCTTGGTTTGGAGAGAGTCATGAGTCCTCTAGGGAGAACCCATCCTTGAATTTGCATGCAACAGTGGTGGGTACCCATGAACGAGTTCTATCTATTGCAGCCTTGTCCAACCATTCTTCTTCTCCCGAGAAGCAAACAAACGCGACCCTGCTCGTTGAACAAGTAAAGACAAGCTACTTTTTCCTAGGTTCTTTCCTGTGTTATTGTGAAAATGAATTGTCTATCTTCTTAAATATCTTTCTTATAGTCTTGTTTAAAAAGGAAATATCTTTCTGCATTTCTAATGAACTCATGGGGCCTTGTTATGCAGGGAAGGGGAAATCATGAACATGCAGAGAATAATAGTCTCCTGATAAAAATACCAGAGATGGAAAAGCCTAAAGATGCAGAGACCACTGGCAGAATGGGTGACAGCAAAGTGGAAGAGAAGCCTAAATCATCTGAGGATGATAACGTGACAGGGAGTAATTCAGAAGCTTCTCAAAGAATGTTGAATAAGATGGAGACCATGGAGTCAAGCCTGGGCAGAGCCAGAATCGCTATTAGGGAAGCCGCACTCTCTGGCAACCGCACTTCCCCGTTTTGGGACCCAGACTACATCCCAAATGGTCCCATCTACCGCAACCCTCATGCATTTCACAGGTAACTCTCATGTTGTAGCCTATTTTCTTGCCAGTTTTCAGCCCATCTTCCTTCCATTCATGTGATATATCCATGGTTGATAAGTACATACAAGAAGGGATCACTGTGTAATCAGTCATAGGATAGGGAGGGGGCACCTTGTTTTTATCAAATTTCAACATAATTATAGTCATAGTATATGTAGGTGGAACTGCTGTAGGCCTATGTGTAGATCGATGTATATAATAAAACGAAGAAATCAAACTACTGCCTGTGGGACAATCTTACTGATTGCGAGAATGGAAGCTAGCTAGCTATCTATGTGAGTTAAATTCGTCATTTTCTGGGCCTCTTGAAGTCAAATATGTTTCACAAATTTGTCGTCATTTTTATTGAAGTGGGAAGAACCCGGCTCCCAGTTAGTGCATATCCTCGATTGAAAGATTTATTGATTGTGATCGTCAGCTTAAAATGAAAATGATCTGCTAGCTAGTGTCTTCACGTGGCCAGAGGCGAACCCACCCTGTATGTGCTTGATAGTGGTCTCAACTCTCAAGAAGTAGGACCAAGTGGGATTGGAAGTGGGTCCCAGAAAACTGGGGCCCACCAAAATTTAGTGAGCCCCTTCCATGCATGTTAGCATTGGCGCACCACAGGCTTGGCCAAAGAGGACGAAACTTTACATCCTAAGATTGAGGGTGCCCATATGTTGAAAGGGACCAAACTAGGTAGGCTCACTTTCAGTCTCACCTGGTCCCACCTTTGTGGTACCCCTATTGGACCACACTTGTAAGCAGTTCACCATTCATATACAAGTGCCCTTCCCTTTTATGTACTCTTTCTAATTAAATCAATAGATCTATTTGTAAAATAAGTTTGTTTCATATTAATAACTCTATTTTGTTAAATTTAAGTGGTTGAATACTTAAAAAAGAGTATTTTAAACTTATTTTTTCTTTCATTAGAAATTATTATTTTTTTAAATATAACTAATAATATAAGAGGGAGGGAGTAATATTATAGTCGGAACCCTGTATGGCTGGTAACAAAGTTATGGTAATAAAATTAATTGGTAACGAAAACATTTTCAAACTTCCTATCACATGCATGCTAATTGTTAACTCAAGCTAAAAGCTAAGTGTTGGTCTTGTACGGCTTATTAGTTCTCAGAACACCTCACTCCTAAGACCAATGGTCCTTGTCCTCTTCATATACACCTTCCTTGCATTGTTATTATTGGGGAAGAGAATTGCAGCAGTTCTTTGTTTTATGCCATAATTCCTTTCATCCACAAAAATGCTGAAGTAAGCCAACTTTATCAACTATGAAGGAACTAATCAATAATCTTTGGCATCTGAATGTTGTGTAGGAGTTACATGGAAATGGAGAAAGTCTTCAAGGTATTTGTGTACCCAGAGGGTGAGCCCCCTTTGTTCCATGATGGTCCTTGCAAGAGCATCTACTCCACTGAGGGCAGGTTCATTCATGACATGGAGTTGGGGAACCCCTTCCGGATTATGGACCCTGACGATGCCCACATGTACTTTCTTCCCTTCAGTGTGACCAAGATGGTTAGTGTCCTCTACAAAGACAACTCATTTGATACCAGGGAAATCGACCAGACAGTCAGAGGCTATGTGGGCACCATTGCCCACAAGTATCCTTACTGGAATAGAAGCCTTGGTGCTGATCACTTCATGCTCTCTTGCCATGACTGGGTTAGTATTTGAGTACGACACATTCATATTATTGCGTCTGTGTTTATATATATATATATATATATATATATATATATATATATATATATATATATATATATATATATATATATATATATATATATATATATATATATATATATATATATATATCAGGAATATGCTTTCGATGACATCTCATTTTGTCTAATATGTCATATTTCTAAAAATCAAATTGATATTGGACTCAACTATATAGAAGGGTGTTTCCACGCTCTCTTTATTTAATCCATCCACATGAATTCACAGATATTGTTTCCAATTATTATGGAAACGGATATGTAGATACCTGGAACCATGATATGTCCTACCTGTAAATGATACACGAAGACATCCAGTTAGGGGCGGCTTGACCCTAAGGCAGGTTAAGCAACTGCCGAAGGCCCTACCTAAAATCAAGGCCCCAATATACTATTATTATTATTATTATATATATATTATATTTAGTAAATAAAATTTTAAAGCATTGATGAGAAATGATATTTTCTCCCATCCCCTTGTGTACTTTTTTTACCTAGTAGCCTATGAAAACTAGACTTAAATAGGTTTGAAAAATCACAAAGTCATCCAACTTACTCACTAGCTTGCTATAATTGCCATAATTAATTAGCTTGAAATTTTCTATTCAAGTCCCAAAGGAAACCACATATAGCCAATAGTTACTTGCTTTAATTCATGCCTTAGAATATTTCAATTTCTAAGGCCCAAAGGAAACTAAGTATCACCGTCCACTTTCTTGCTATAATTGCCATAAGTAATGAACTTGAAAATTTTCATTCAAGTCCTAAAAGGAAACCACATATAGCCACAGTTACTTGCTATAATTCATGCCTTAGAATATTTCAATTTCCAAGGCCCAAAGGAAACTAAGTATCATCTTCCACTTTCCATCATTAATTCCATAGCCCATAACGAGTCATTGAGCCGAGGATTCTTTTATGTGCATATTATAAATAAGTCAAATTCCTCTCACCTCTCACCCATTTTGATTCTAAATCTATCTCAATTTTCAATTGTCAAGGACGAAGGCTCTCATCTCATCTCTTGTGCTCTCTCATCTCTTGCAAATTTGGAGATTACTAGTCACATCAATCTTTTCTTTATATTTAAATTTTAAAATTTTAGTTTATATTACTTTTTAAGGTATATTGCTATTTTCTTATGATTTTATCATAGTCTTATAATTCAAAGCCTTTGTTTTTTTTGCAAATATATAATAACAAAAATGTCTAATAGAAAATACTAATTCGGATATTAAAAACTAAAAAAAATAGATAAATAAATTCAATCTAAAAAAGGAGCCCTTGATAAATTTATAACAATTAATAAACAAGTTTTAATGGGAATCTTAAGCGACAATTTAGTTATTGAACAACCAATTCTTAAAGAACTAGAAGATAATGAATTAGAAAAAGAAAATGATACCAATGAGTATGATAAACCATTAAGTTCTATTCCTAAAGAAGAAAATAAAATGAAAATTAGAAGAAAGTAAAATCTTACTCAAATAGATAAACAAGATGAAGACTTTAATAAAATATCTCATTCTATTCCTATTAACATTTAACATCCAGTATAACATATATATTCATTATTTTCATCCTCTACAAAGAGATAGAAAATTTTACAAGATAATGTTTCTGTCTTAACTATTAAATCATTGTCGCAAGCATGATGGGAAGGTCGTGTTGACAATGTTAAGGCAATAAAATTTCAAGCTCGAGACTTAAGAGATGCTTTACTTCAGTTAGCATAAATAAGTGAAGATCCTAAGATAAAAAGTGAAGCTAAATGTTTAGCAACATATGAGTTAAAAAATTTTGAGTTCTTGTTAGACTTGATTATTTTGTATGATATATTATTTGTTGTTAACTCTATTAGTAAAAACTTACAATCTAAAGACATGTACATTGATGTTGCTATAAATCAATTCTAGGGACTTATTTTTTTTCCCAAAAAATATAGAAAAAATGGCTTCACATCTACTATGATTTCAGCTAAAGAGATTGCAATTGAAATGTACATAGAACCTATATTTAATGTTAAATGTGTAATTTGTAGGAAAAAAATTGATGAAAATGTTAATAATGAGGTAATGCAATCAGCAGAAGAATCTTTTAGGATTAATTATTTTATAGATATAGTTGATCAAGCTATTTCTTCCATTAAGAGTAGGTTTGAACAATTTCAAATATATGAGGATATTTTTGGATTTTTATTTACCTTGAAAAAATTGAAATCATTAAATGATGATAGTTTGAAGAAAAGTTGTCTTAATCTTAAACATTATTTAAAACATGACATATTTGATGATATTGATGGTTTAGATTTGTTTTCGGAATTAAATGTTTTAAAAGGAATTGTGCAAATACAAACACTTACCACAATTGAAACTATAAACTATATAAAAAAATTAGATTCTTTCTAAATACATGTACTGCTTATAGGATATTATTGACAATAACTATAATTGTTGCTTATGTAGAAAGATGCTTTTCAAAATTAAAATTAATAAAATCTTATGATCAACAATGTCACAAGAAAGATTAATTAATAAATTTGCCACTCAAAGAGCAAGAAAAATAAATTTTAAGTAAAATTATTTAATTAACATAATAATATTACATTAGATATTAAAAATTAATATTAGATATTTTGCCTAAGGCCCCCAATTACATTGAGCCGGCCCTGATAGCCATCTGAAGACACCAATCAATTTGAATTCAATCAACTTAGTTTTTCCTGCTGATCAGTTGAATAGATTTACATTGTTGAATTGGGTAAGAGTACATGTTAGTCGTACATCTAAAGTTGCTCAAACACATATTGTTCATGCAGGGGCCAGATATATCAGAGAAAGTTCCTTACCTATACAGCAATTCTGTTCGAGTTCTCTGCAATGCCAACAGCTCCGAGGGATTCAACCCGGCAAAAGATGCATCACTGCCTGAAATCAACCTCAGAACAGGAGACATCAGCGGCCTCACAGGGGGACCATCCCCTTCTCGCCGTCCCATTCTCGGTTTCTTCGCCGG
Organism: Saururus chinensis; assembly: GCA_035235625.1. Taxonomy (NCBI): domain Eukaryota; kingdom Viridiplantae; phylum Streptophyta; class Magnoliopsida; order Piperales; family Saururaceae; genus Saururus; species Saururus chinensis. The sequence continues at coordinate 23,070,231 of CP141143.1, read as the reverse complement.
AGGATTGCATGGTTGGATCCGCCATGTCCTCCTTGAGCACTGGAAGAGCAAAGACCAAGACTTGCAGATCTACGAGTCCCTGCCCAAAAACCTCTCCTACGAGTACATGATGAAGAACAGTAGATTCTGCATCTGCCCAAGTGGCTACGAAGTGGCCAGCCCAAGAATAGTGGAAGCAATATATGCTGAGTGTGTGCCTGTGATAATCTCAGCCTATTATGTTCTTCCGTTCAGTGACGTTCTGGACTGGAACTCATTTTCAGTGTCTGTCCAAGTGAAGGACATACCCAGGCTCAAGAGTATATTGATGGGCATTTCCACTAGGCGCTACTTGAGGATGCACAGGAGGGTGAAGCAGGTGCAGAGGCATTTTGTGATGAACAGCCCACCAAAGAAGTATGATCTCTTCCACATGATCATGCACTCGGTCTGGCTGAGAAGATTGAATGTCCAACTTGCACAAATGCCTAACATCACCAGAAATTTGAATTGATATACCACAACCCTATTGTACCGCAAATTCCTGTGTATTTTTGTAGTATATTCTATAATACATTATCTACAAATTCAGCAGATTGATTCGAAGAACTCTCCAATCTGTCGTAGAGTACAAAATAATCAATGTGATTTCAACTTTGGTCTTTGGCATGCATCGGCTAGCCTGGTAATTCGACATCAAACCAATGCCAAATATTGGTTCATAATATCTGCAAACATGAATGATCATCAGTATGGAGTCTCTACGGTACTTACCAATTCCAAAGGCGCAGATGTTTATCCCAGAGTTCATAGACCAAATGCAGGTGTATGGCCTATCTTCAAATCTTGATCCTCGTCAAATTAAGAACTAAGATGTTGGTACTTAACTGTGTTTTATATACCAGTAAGAATGCATGTGCACTACACGTATAATAAATATATACATGAGTAATGTTATTGTGACGTTAACTTTCACGCATCAAGAAATTTATATACAGATATTTTAAGTAGAGATGAAAAAATTATTAAACAATGGTTAGTAGAGCTTTCTGACAAAGTGTAGGAAAGAAATTAATATAATTTAGTAACTTAAGCATGGAAAGTTTTAAAAAAGAAAACAAAAAAGGAACACCACACATGAAACCTCCAGTCTCATATTTACTTCCTTGACATATTATTTACTTCCTATAAAGATCTTTCCATTATTTGTTTATTAATGGTAGGAGACAAACAAGGATGTATGGTTTACATGTTTTTCAAAAAAGAAGTTATCCCGCAGTCACAAAATAAGAGTCCTATTTATTTTTTTAATATTAATTAATTTTAGTTCATTTTTAAAAACTAAATGGGACACTTATTTTGGAATAGAGAGAGTATAAAATATCCAAAAATAGCTTATCTGTCAATTGTGTACATGAATGGTTAATGACTACCAAGACCCACTAACTATCTCGTGATGGTTAAGTCCAGGTACATGGTGGGAGTTCTATTCCTGGCAGCAAGGTTCAATCCTGTGGGTAAGAGCAAAAGGGAAAACTCAGGAAGTTCAATTAACGTTGATCAACCACTCATATTATCTATCTATCATTGTAATAAACAGCTCAATTAGTGTCTAGTGGTGGTTATTGCTTGGACTAGGGTATCGATTCAAATTGATGCAGTGATAATTATTTAGAATGATCATCATATAGTTAGGCACTAAAAAGGAACTCTATGAGAAACATTCTGTTCACTATAGTTGAACAAACATCCTTTAAATTACGTTTTATCCTTGGCAAAGAGATCGCTACATAATAAAGCATCTCAGAGTGGTATCTCTCTGTCAGCAGTTATCCACTCGGCTAATAATCAAAACCAAACAAAGTATGAGCTGGTCATGTTTCAGTTTCAAACGATCAGTTGTACCCTGTTCTTATTACTCAAATTTGAAAATTTCAAGCCAAAGAACGATATAAAACAATAAGGTTATTGGTAAGCCTCTGTCCGCACAAACAGTAGCCCATCACAGTAACAAAAATAGGGAAAAAAGTTTAAATAATCGCATAGAGCCCATCACATTACTTGTCTAGCTTGTGCAAGATACTCTGGATTACTTACAGAGTTATACTATTCCTTTATTTTCTCACTTAATACTATTACTTACCTTATGCACGGGATACTAAATCTTGTTTAAATGATTGTATCACAACTATACAAGAGAGTTTATGTAATATTCAAACATGAATGAATTAATTAAGGTAATTCTTCACATGGTATCGGAGCTTGACAAACATTAGCTTTATGATTAGGAAACCTGCAGCGATAGCAATAAACAGAAAAGTATTCACCCGCAATGGGTTCAGCATGCACACGACCATGATGCGCAGGCTGACCATGGCCCCGCGAAGTGTTCACGGAGGGACTCTTTCCATTTGGCCGGCTGGAAGTAGAGGAAGAAATGGGGACAGAGCCACGACGCCCCCCTCCATTAGATGAACCTCCGCGATGACTCCTTGAGGGAGTTTTGGAAGAGAAGAAGGCCATCGGGGAAGAAGAAGAATTACTAGTAAGACGTAATTCAAAATCAAGAAGAAGAGCAGCGACTTCATCCACAGATGGAACTCTTTGGCCAGTTGGACGGCAGCGCAGGTTGGGTCAAATTCAGAACCAAGACCCTTCATAAGTAAAATGATAAAATCATCATCATCAACAGGCTTCCCAGCCATGGCTAAGGTGTGGGTGAGTGCACGAGCTTTGTTAATGTAATCGGCGACCAAAAGAGAACCTTTAGACAAAGAATGAAGTTTGCTCTTCACACCTTGGATGCGTGCCCGAGTTAGTTTGCCATAAAGAGTTTCCATAGTACTCCAAAAGCTAAAGGCCGAGTCACAAAGCATAACCTGAGGGATCACATCTTCAGAAACAGAAGCCGCAAGCCAAGCAAGCACCATCTGATCAAGACATAGCCAGGCGCAAACTTGGGGATCAGAATCATCACCATCTGGACGCGGCATATCACCTTGAACTAGGCAAGCCATGACAACAAAGAACAGGAAGAACTTGCATCTTCCAAATCATGTAATTGGAGGGAGCAAGTTTAAAAGAGATTTCCTGGGTAATAGCCTTGATAGTGGGAAAAGTGGAGGACGCAGCCTCATCAGAAGAAAGGGGAAACGAATTGATGAAACTTTCCGCCCGGTTGTCAAAACTACCACCATCCGCCTTGTTTTGGCCTTTGCTACTTCTTTTAATTGGCCACTCCATCACCTAGATGTCAAGAATGCTTTCTTACATGGCAATCTCTAAGAGGTTGTTTCTCTACATCAACCACCCGGATTTGTTGACTCATATCGTCCCTCTCATGTGTGCCGCCTACATCAAGCTCTATATGGACTTAAGCAGGCTCCATGGGCTTGGTATACAAAGTTCACTACATTTCTTCAACATGTTGGCTTCACTGGATGTCCTTTTGACACATCATTATTTATCTGGCAGAATGACTCTCATACTATTCTTCTTCTCATCTATGTTGATGACATTATCTTGATCAGCACTTCCACATCATCTTACACACCTCATTGCCAAACTTTCTTCGACATTTGCTACGAAGGATTTGGGTCCTCTCAGTTTGTTTCTTAGTATGCAGCTGCATCGGTCTGAATCCTCTCTCTGTCTCTCTCAGGCACACTATGCTCTTCAGCTTTTAGATCGCTTTCATCTAACTAGAGTTAAGCTGGCCAAGAGTCCTTTGCAAGCTGGTCTACACTTACACTTGTCTGCTCATGGTTCTCCTGCCTTGCCAGATCCATCCTTATATCGTCAAATGGTTGGGAGTCTACAATATCTTACTATGAGCCGCCCCGACTTAGCTTTTGCAGTGAATCATATCTGTCAGTTTATGCACAAGCCCTGTGAGGTGCATATGGAGGCTGTTAAACGCATTTTCCGTTATGTCAAGGACACCATCTCGCTTGGCCTCCAGTTTCAGCATGCGACTAATCTTGCTTTGCATGCATATTTTGATGCAGATTGGGCTGCCTGCCTTGATAGTCGACGTTCTACCACTAGGTACTCTCTTTTTCTTGGTCCTAATCCTCTCTCTTGGGGTGCCAAGAAACAGCCTATAGTGTCTTGCTCCAGCTCTGAGGCTGAATACCGAGCACTAGTTTCTACCACTGCCAAAGTCCTCTGGTTCACTCACTTACTTCGTCAACTACGGATCTCTCTCTCTACCACACCCACCATTTTATGTGATAACCTAAGTGCTTTACATATGGCACGCAATCCTGTTTTTCATAGCCAGACGAAGCATATAGATATTGATGTTTATTTCATTAGGGAACACATTCTTCAGGGCACGATTTGTGTTGTACATATTGTTGGCCTTCATCAAATCGCTGACATCTTCACCAAATCTCTCACCAGTCCTCGGTTTCTTCATTTAAGGCACAAGCCCATGCATTGTGATGTTTGAGCATGACCTTGAGGGGGGCTGTGCGAGATACTCTGGATTACAGTTGTCATGCCCCGACATTGCCCGACCCGAGCCGAACCCGGTCCAAGGGCCGAACCAATGCACGGGGGCAATGGATTGAAACGATTGAGGAAAAATAGAAGAAGACTTGTGCCCCAACTACGGGCAATCTAATTTACGAAGTTTACATACTCTTTGAGCAAGACTAAATAGGTAAAACCAAAGAGTTAAAACTCTAATTAAACCATAATCTCAAACCCACATATTAATAATTCATAGCCACACACTTGGCTCCAAAACAAGTCTAGAAACTAAAAATATAGTATCTCACAAATCTAAGACAAGGATCATCCACAAGGTTCTAACATCAAAATAAGATAAACGAAGAGACATGCAAAACTAGGAGCCTCCACGACTACTCCCAAACTCTCTCTGACCTTTCCTCATATAGAGGATCTTGTCCGTCTACGTGTCACGCCACGCAGCCCCAAAACAAAACAAGAAAATGGGGTGAGTATAAAACTCAATAATGGTTTTGAATATAACTATAATCACCAGAAAACACAACGGCATTGCAATAAAGCAAATCAAATCTATGATTAACATGCTATACCACATTCTGATCTTACATTCATATCACATAAACCTGCATAATAGTGTCTCAAATACACCATTTCTGATCATGCATTCATATCACATAAACCTGCATAATAGTGTCTCAAACACACCATTTCTGATCATGCATTCATATCACATAAACCTGCATAATAGTGTCTCAAACACACCATTTCTGATCATGCATTCATATCATATAAACTTGCATAATAGTGTCTCAAACACACCATTTCTGATCATGCATTTATATCACATAAACCTGCATAATAGTGTCTTAAACACACTATTTCTGATCATGCATTCATATCACATAAACTTGCATAATAGTGTCTCAAACATACCATTTCTGATCATGCATTCATATCACATCAAATTCATTCACCCTGCACAACAAACATGTCAAGCGCATGATACACAATCATGCATAGCATTCATAATACACATCCATCAATACAAATGGTGAATGCCTCCATCAAGGAGTAAACACAAGCATAGTCACACAGGTAGGACACGGTCAAGGCCACAAAGGCAAGACACAGTCAAATTTCTACACAAGAAATGAAAAAGAGTCGGGGTTGTCAATCCCTAAAGCTACTCGCCCTGGACAATCCTGACCAAGGATGTCCCATTCTCACACAGAGAATCTAAAGCAGGGGTGTTCGCCTAGGGACATCTCCTGCGGAGGGGAGAGCCCGAATTCCCACACAGAGAACCCTAGAACACATGGTAGCGGGTGCACATGGCATACCACATTGGATTCTCAGGGTTCAGATGACACTTATAATAATAATCTCAAATCTGCAAGACAAGTATACAACTCGTCCCCACATAATTCCATTTCTCTAGACTCAACCCGGGGAGTATACTTGTTCCACACAGGAACTTAAATCGAAAACATGTCCTTTCGGGCCAACCAAGTTTCGATTAATTCACCCAGCAATTAATCTGGCACACAATCCAAGCATTGCATACAATCAGTTAATTCTGGTTAAACATCGGTAAAACTTCATCCATGAATAACAAACCATGATGCATGCTAGCATGATACATCCGTGAGCAAGACCTACGTGAGTTCTAACACATGGAACGTGGTTCTAATCAGTCCCCTCATGTATCATAATCACCTCATAATTAACTATAATGTCATAGTAATTCCCCATACGTGTGTGTTCATGCATATCTAAGCATACAATCAATACTTTGATGTAAACTCATAAGGCAACCTATGCATACTTAACCCATTCAAAATAATGAATTCTAACTGAAATCACAAGCAAAATCCACCACAAAGCTTAAATCTATCTATGTGAAATTGAGCATTCTCATCCACAACCATTATTTTTTCCACACATTAAGGTACGACATGAGCACATCCATCACCCATAAATCGTACTCATTATAGGAGAACTCATCCCACCATTTTTCTCATAACATCCCTGCTGGAAACATATTCCAATCACAAGAATTGCCAACATGCACAAGTTCAAGGTACTTCAATATCAATATGCATAACTATCAACATAATATCATGTCATAAGACGATACTTAAACGCATTCCATAATTTTTTTATCATCAATTCTACACCTCCAGTAGCCTAATATCATCATATAATACCTCTCATAACCATTAGAATCATCAAATGAAGTAAAACATGGAAATGTGCATAAGTTTCAAAAATAGCAAAAACTGCAGTGTAGTCGTTTGAACGCCCTGCAGTGTCGTTCGATCGGCTATACTGCAAATCAGTAAAAAATGTAGCATTGCCGTTCTAACGCCCTGGCAGGCCATTCTAACACCAACATAGCAGTTTTGACCTTCTTCTTCATTTCGGATTTCAAAACCGAAACACCATAAAAACACCTTCAAATCTTTATCCATGGTACCAAACATTATCAAAAACTTATAAAACCTTCCAGAACACTAATCTATATCATTCTAAAACAAAGCCCTAAGAAATCAGAACTAGAAATTAACATTTACTAATTCCACCATTAAAGCACTAAATCAAACAAATCCATTCCAAATAAACCATAAAAATCGAGATTTTACCATAAGAAAACTGAGATTTGAAGACCTATTACCTTGTCACTTATTTAGATTCGGATTTGACCTTCACCCTTCTTGGAAACCTTCCAAAAACATAGTGTCTAAGTTAAACTCCATTAAAAATCGATTTAACATTGAAAACCTTGAAGAAATCTTAGATCTAGGGTTTGTTAAGCATAAAAAATAAATTTTGATAAATAGGGTTTGAAGTAAGGGAGTAAATCAATGACTTTGATGCTTGAAATCAAATCAAAGGGGAAATGTTGGATTAAGAAAGGATTAGGAGAAAATCTAGGTTTTAAGCTTAATTAAGGAATAGCATACCTTAATCTCCTCTAATCTGGGCTTAATTAGGGAACTAGGCCCTAATTACCTCCTCTCAGCCTATTCCCAAAATAAAAATTGCTCAGCCCTTCTCTTTTATAGTAGGGTTTGGGTTGCACTAAATGAACTAATGGGGTGTAAGTAGAATTTTGGGCTAAAAATGGGTATTTTATAAATTTGAGGACTAATTAAATCTGAGAAAATTTTAAAAATTTTTGTATGAGCTTAAGTTGATGTTTGGGCCATTTTGGTCCAAAAATTTTAATTTCGTCGGTGGGGCCCACAGGGGGTCCCGCCAAACCCTAATTTTTTGGAAAATTAGTGAAAAATTAGAAAAATCCTAAAAATTCAGAATTGACTAAAAATCACTTAAAACTCATAAATGTAAAGTTAGTTTTGCTTAAAACCTTTAGAAAACCCATTTATTTTGGAAAACCTCAGAATTTAAATAAGAAAACGCATAAACCACACATTAAACGATAAATAATCTTAAAATAAAACCGGTTCAAAAATGAGAGTCATTACAACAGTTATACTATTTCTTTATTTTTTCACTTAATACTGTTACTTACCTTATACACGGGATACTAAATCTTGTTTAATTGATTGTATCACAACAATATAAGAGAGTTTCTGTAATATTCAAACATGAACGAATTGATTAAGGTAATTCTTCACATAGCCATCATATCTACACCCTAGTATGTAGTCATCGAAAAGGAACAATGAAGTACCTTACAAAAAAAGAGACCAGCTACAAGGAAAAACAATACAGTGAGATAAAATAAAATCACGCACTAAGTTCATTGTGATCATCACACACCATTTTACATAACATTCTAGAAGAAGTTACCGAAAACAACATTCAAGCGTGGTAATCAAATACTATCTCTAACATGCTAGGGAAAATCTCATGATTATGGATGCTGAAATAATATCTTCTCTGAAAAAAGTTGCTCATATGAAAGAAATCTTGCAGAAAATGCTGGGTTGTGGAAAGAAAAATTAAAAAGGGAAGATGAAACTATTTTGAGGAAAATAAGTAAAACTAACTGCATACCCTAACTTTTAATTTTATGTTAAGATTAATGTTAGTTATATATTCTATACATAAAAAAACAACTTCGCCTAAACAATGGCTTCAATCCTCAACACATCAAAAATGATAGAACGCAACAATATTCAATGAATTTACCATGATTGACTTAGCATCAATATATTTTCTTCCCATGCAATCTATCGGTAAAACAAATAACAAGAATAAATTGAAGGAGTTCATTTTCCAAGTTTAAAGCCAATGGAAAAAAAACTTTAAACACCATAATTAATGAAGCACCATACACCAGTCAAATTCAAAACACAATTTGCCTTAGCAACTAGCCTACAGTTGAAGCCAAAGAATGAGAGGGGAGGTCGGCAGGGAAGATGAAGTCACATGTGCGGATGCAGCGGAGGAGGTAGTTGGCCACCAGCAACAGCCACTGCCGGTCAGCCCGGCTAGCTCTGGCATCACTCCGGCGGGAGACAATAGTGTTTACCACCCACAACATGATTAAACAACGTTTCTTTCTTTCTATCTTATAATAATTCTTGTTTTTTTGGTGCAACCCCTTATAATCAACAGTGGAAGTTTGAAATTTGAAGTAACAAAAATATTATAGGAGTACAAAGCAGGACTGAAGAAAGATATCACTACAAATATTTTTGTTTTCTTGTGCAATCGAAAATTGTTAAAATACTATATTCCTACCATCTCATATTAATTGTTTTATTTAATTTTTTAAAATAAATTTAATTTAATTTTTAAAAAATTTAAATGAATTTATTAATATGGGAAAGATGGAATATTATACAAGAAACTATAAAGAAAATTAGAACCATAATACCATATAAACAGTTAGGGTCTGTTTGGATTGGTGGAAACCAAGAGAAAAGGAAAGAGAAAGTGAAGCTAGGTGGAAGAGAAACTAAAAGATTCCTAAAAAAATTTTAGTGTTTGGTTGCATAAATGATGGTAGAGAAAATTAATAGTAACGGTGGTAATAACAGTAGTGGTGGTAGTGGTGGTAGTAGCGATAGTGGTGGTAGTGGGGTAGTAATAGCGGTAATAGTGGTAGTGGTTGTAGTTGCGGCGGCAGCGGCGGCGATGGTGGTGGTGTTAGCGGCGGTGGTGGTGTCAGTGGTGGTGGTGGTGGTAGTGGCGGTGGCAGCGACAGTGGTGGTGGTGACAGTGGTGGTGGCGGCAGTAGTGGTGGCGATAGTGGCGGCAGTGGCAATAGCAGTAGTGGTGGTGGCGGTGGTGGCAGCGACAGTGGTGGTAGTTGCAGTAGTGGTGATAGTGGTGATGGCGGCAGCGGTGGTCATAATAGTGGTGGTAGTAGCAATGGCGGGCGGTGGCGACGACGGTAGTAGCGATGGCGGGTGTGGTAGTGGTGGTAGTAATGGCAGCGGCGGCAGTTGAGGCTGTGACAGTGATGGTGGTGGTAGTAGTGGCAAGACATAAGTCTTTAGTTGTTACACCCCGATTTTTTTAATTACTTTAACGGTCGGAGCTTCAACAACTAGTAGTAGTAAATGGGCTAAGATCAACCGTGCACAGAAGAGTAACCATCCATTAATTTAGGTAATTACAAAAGTTTTTACAAAATAAGGCCTATTGTATCTCAACTAGATCAAAGTCGCGCACAACAAAATTAATACATAATAAAAGAACGTGATAAAGCATAGGTCCTTTGAAGTCTACGAGCAATCATCGAGAATATTATCTTCATCGTCCAAACCTGCGGCGTCTAGGGGTGGGTGAGTATAATTATACTCAGTAGATATAATTAAAATCTATTAGCATGCTAAAACATAAAGCATAAATAAAGATGCATAAACTATTCTCATAATACAACATTGAATTAAATCAATATTATCCATTAACAAAATCCAAAACATTCCTTAGATAAAAAGTAGACAAAAATAGTTCTTCGCAGAATCCATTAAATTCGGATAATTCATTCGTAGCCATAATCCGATAAATAAATCAAAATCGGATAAATCATCGTTTACAGAATGTCGCCGATACCCAAGCGACATACACCCATGCTCGTGGGGCGACGGGATCAAAATGAAGAGGATCTTCCCACGATATCCAACTTCATGGGCGCGCCATATGCCATAATCGGCGGTACCTAGGAGTCATAACTCCGATAGCTTTTGGGCTTTATACCAAATAGTTACCCTTTAAAACCAATCGTAGTTTTTGGGCTTTATACCAAATAATTACCCTTGAAATCCGGTCAAAACGTTCGTAAACAATCTTATCATTAAAGCTCGTGTCATGATAAATTCCATCGTAGAGGTGTACGATACGCTATTATCTTAGCGTTCGCCCGACCCCTAATAAATATCGTCTATTTTCAAAATCACATTTATTATAAATGAATTATAAAATACGACACCTAGTCGTAGCACAGAAGTAGAGCTTAAAACCACCTACTCTCGTTAAGCCTATGCTTGCAGTCGGCTTAAAAATGATGGGCGGCACCTCCCCTTGTGCAGAGGCAGATTCCTTGTCCGGCTCGGGTGAGGCGGGCAGAACCTCCCCTAGCGTTGGGATAGTCTCTTCGTCCGACTCGGGTGTAGCGAACAGGGCCTCCTCTTGCCTTGGGTCGTTTCAACCTTATAGAGGGGTTATCTCGAAAAACGGACCCTCTCACGACATCGGGCACCCTTGAATTAGGTAGAAATAGTTTTTGAACGGGCAAAAACGGACGAGAAATAGTTAAGAAACGTACGTTTGAAGTATAAAATCGTCATGGAGCAGAGCGAAAGAGAGCATAAATGGGTTGGGGGCGAATTGGGAACCCCCTCCCCCTCCCCTTAAATAGCCCACAAGGGCTCCTGGATGCGCGACACGTGTCGCGCATCCGGTCCAGCAGTAGCTGCGGCTAGCTGCAGGCTAGCCTGCAGCCTGCCGCTTTTGCGGCAGGGCTGGCTGCCACAGTACGTCAGCTGGCAGCCAGCCCTGCCGCCAGGGCTGACGCACAAAATAATTTTTTTTTCGTTTTATTTTTTGTTTTTAAATTCAAAACGAAAATAAAACTTTAAACGTGTGTAACTCCTTACCCCGAACATGGAATTACACCTTCTTGGTACCGCTGGACTTGTATCGATGAGCCCTTCGAAACAAGACCACACAAGGGCATGTTTTCTCGCAAACTTAAGGTGGGTCCCACCTATGGCATGCTTCCCAATGCCATTGCCCACTAACTCGGTGTCCGTTTGACACATTCTTGGGCTCGATGCATTCGTTTTGCTGAGCCCTATCAAATGTCTTAAGGCTCCTCTTGACGAATAAAGCTCAAAATAGTCTAATTTTAAGAAAAATTGTTAATGGGCCTTAAAACCCGCTAATGGGCCAAAATGCCTAAATTTCAAAACATAGAAATTCTGGGGCGTTACATTAGTATGCTTATTTTCTCGCAAAATTTATGATTTGATGGGCAAAAAAAATTTTATTTATTTTTTCTCCGTTTTTACATTAGTTTCTTTTTCCTCGTTGTACTAAAATAGTAAAAATTAGAAAATTTTAAGAAGATTCATTTTATTTCTCCCACTTTTAACCAATACAAACAGACCCTTAAGTTCTTATACTATCCACTTTGTAAATAAAAGAGTAAAATATTAAATTTTTAAAAAAAGATATAAACAGAATCCCCATACGTAGTTGTCTTTCCATGTTTGCCTCCAAAAGATCTCACCCACCATTGCAAATATCGAGTTCAAGCACAAAATCATTGAAGATTTGGAGAGAATCTCATTCATGTTTTCAATAAATGTGAGGAGAGAATTCAACCAAATGAAAGAGATAAGTAGAGAATAGGCATCCTGCATATGTGGCAGGAATCAGTGGTATCTTTATAAATCGTGCAGGCGGTGGAAGACAAAGAAAGATTATGCAAGTAGGGGAAAAATTAACATAACTTAGAAATTCTAAGCAAAATCTCTTCTATCGTGTCTCCAATTTATGCTGCAATCTACCCATGAACACTCATAAAGTGATATGAGCCCAAAGATATATATAAAAAGGATTTGTCTTAGTCATGATTAAGGCTTGGTGGCCAATAATGATAAGTACATCACCAAGGAAATGGTTTGACAGAAATTTGGGAACTAGATTCAACGGTTCCTAAGGTTTTCCATGTCTATTGGTGATACATTGTAATTATAATAAATAGTCATAAAATCATTTTTCCAAATAAAAGGAACACTCTTTCTGGCTGGGTACAAAAAGGTTTCTCCGTAATCAATGCCATGTGAATAGTTAACATAGGGCTCTAAACGTAGTATATGAAAGGGCCCTTTTGTGTACTATGTTCAAAGCCCTATATAGTAGCTGGCCAATGAGAATTAATAGTGAAAATATTTTAAAAAAATTACTAAGCCAGCAAAATTATGAGGGGAAAGAAAATGTCAAAGAAGAAAATTTCGAAGTGCATTAGAGGTGTGGGACAAAAAGGTTTAAGCCAAGTGATAAGTTGCACATTAATGGTGGGTCGTTCAAATGCGTATGAATTATGAAGTGCATGTTCTGGCTTGGAAGGAACCAGAAGACATTACACTTAGGTTCGAGAGTCACGATGCATTTATGTAGTTTATTTATTTTCCAATTTAGACTAACAAGTTTACATCATGTAATCCGCTTACTAATCAATATAGTTGTACGGGAAGTGAGTCAAGTGACGACGGCGAAAATGTTATATTTGCTTTAAAACTAAGGGCGAAAAAAGTTAATTTTATCTTAAGAGCGTGTTTGGATGTATCTTTGATGGCAAAATGAAAGGAATTTTTGTTGATTTTTCTTTCTTTAATACTCCCTCCATCTTATTAAAATAAGTGTCATATTTAAAAAATTAATTTGTTTTAAAATAAGTGTCCTATTTGCTTAGTTGTGACCCATTTTCTCCTCTTTTATGTAGTTTTATGTATATTTTTTTAAAATATTTTTTATTAACTTTTTCTATGTGTTAATAAAGAAAAGATAATTTTAAAATTTTTTGAATAATATAAGATAACTTAAATATTTAATTTTTTCAAAATATGACACTTATTTAGAGGTAGAGCTAGTGAAAATCAAAATAGTCTTGTTTAGATACTTCTTTTTGATAGGGTTTAAAGAAAAAAAAATGCGACTTTTACTTTTGCTAAATAAAATAACAAAAAAACCTAAATAATATGTAGAACAAAATTATTCACATGAAGAGTAGATTGGGTAGTATATCTTTTCACAGTATTTAAATTAGAAAGGCATTTATGTGAGAATCTCACTTCAGTCAATTCAAGTAAAATTGATATAAAAAGCCATTTCTTCTGCCCTTTTTTATGGAAAGGTCATTTCAACATAAAATAGACTATTCAAAAAATATAAAGTATGAAAGCAATTTTTAGCCCTTTAAAAAGTCGCTTTCCCATCCAAGAAAGTGGCATCCGGCCCAAATTCGAAGCTTGCTTCTACATATAACAGTTTTCCATGTGCTGTCTATGTGAGTTAGTTCATTTTGAAAAATAAAATGAGCTATTAATCTAAAGATAAAAGATTATTTTTCCCTTTACTAAATCACTAATTTTATTTAATTTGTTGTACGTCTTGTAGGGGTAGGGAGGCGGACACATTTTTGTGATTTAATTGGTGCAATGCAAGAAGATTTGCTTCTGCCTGAAGAGTGGCCAGACCCGGAGAAGCTTGGTGGGAGGGGGAGGGCTCATAGATAAAAAATTAAACTTTAAATAAGATCTATATAAAATATGCATCAATCTAATATCAATTAACAAGATAAATATGCAATCATTTAAATCAACAAAAGGACAATAGAATAAAGGAAAGAAGACGAACTGACCTGGGCGTTTTTAGCCCTAGTACGCCCTCCAACAATCAGCCTTCACATGTCAATTGCAAGAAATAATAAACAAAGTAAAGGAGGAATATCTTTATGTGATAATCCCTCTCAAACCACCTCTTTGAGTGAAGGAATTCTCAGCAAAGACGCCCCTTTACTTCAGCCTCCACGTCCCAGCAGAGAAGGAGAGTCCTCTCCCTTGAATAGCCCGCCAAAATAGACCTTGAGAGGGGAGGAAGAGGGCGGCCAGCAGCAAGGTGCAGGCCGCACCCAAGAATAAGTGAGGGGGCAAGTGAGATTGGGAGAGAGGAGGAGAGGGTGGGGCAGCTAGCAATTAGGTCTCCCTCCTCCTCTCTTTCCCTCTTTAAATATCCTCCTACCTTCCATATTTAGGCTAGCCAGATTTGGGCTGAATTTAATTAGGGCTGCTTGCTTAATTCCTACTAGTTTCTTATAGAGGTTCAATCACAACGGGTGCGGGCTCTATCTCTCAGAGCCCGCGGAGGCCTGGACCCCCTCACACAGCCAAGCCCGCGACAGGTCAACCCCTCGCTAACTACAAGTCCCACCCTTAACACCTAATTCACGCGTCTAGGCCTTATAATGTGTAAACGCATAACTTAGCGAATGCCTAGTGTACATGTATGACATATGTAAGTCTCACTCAAATTATGTGTAAAGAAGGCATATGTGGGGTCAGCACGATCGCCCCCACCACCCTTAAACCCCATGTACCAATTCACTCGGACTAAGTTACATTAGACTAAATCGAGCCCAAGCCCATACCATAGTTCAACACTGCCTAATTGAGAAATATGATGCGAGGCATCTCTCAAGTATTTAACCCATCCATTCATCCCCTAAAGAAGCAAGTACTGGTAAGGTCAGCCTTGCTATAACGGGCCACTCCGGTCCATCTGGCCTCTGATTCCACAATCCCAACCATTCAATCCTCACGGCTCGACTTCAATGGCCTTCAAATTCCTTACCTTCGGTTTGGGAAAAGGAGAAGCATTCCTTGTACAAGTCTACAACGATGCAAGACCACAGCTAGTACCCACAGCCCGGTTTCCCTAAACACTCTTCATCTGCCAATTAATACATACATTGAACTAGAAAATTAATGCTTATATTCGATACTTATCCTTCTTAACAATGGGCTCCATGCCAAGGGGGCAGTTTTATTTCCATTTTATGGTGTGTATGAGTTCAGCTCACATGTAGTATTATAGCCGTCAAATTTTGATTCCATGATGCACATAAAATAAATAAATTTAAATTACTACTACTATTTTATAGCGTCAGATAGAGATCCTCGAGATACCTAAACTCACGCTAATACGCTTAATTAAACCGAGGTACATTAATGGTTATCCCCCTGCAGCTTCAGTAAACCTCCCAAGAGTGAAAACATTTAAGCATTTTTTGCCTTAAAACAGTGATGGGAGGGAGGCAATCAGGGAGAAATAGTGGAGGGGGACACAGAAGGGATTATGAAATTCTTTTGCATGGAAAAGGGAGGCCAGGACGACGTTGGATCCGCTGTGGAGCACTCACATGTGAGTGCTCTCACAAAAGCTCAGCGAGCCATGAAAACTCATGCGAGCATTCATGGCTCGCTTGGCTTTTGTGAGAGCACTCACATGTGAGTGCTCCACAGCGGATCTGAAGGCGGCCAGAACGACGCTTGGCTCAGACATGCAGACGCTTGGAGCAGCAGCAGTGGCAGCGGCACGAGGCCCGTCCAACCCCCTTTGCCGCATTAATCTCTCGTGTCCCTTCTCCAGATTTCTTTACTAATATTGAGGAGCAAAATAGGAGCGTGTGCTGCTGATAATGATCAATCCTTAGTCTTCCCCTCCTCTTTCCATCATACACAGCAGGTCCTTACAGAGAATGACAGTCAGTCTCAGGCTCAAGGGACTTGCAGTACAATGAGTCAGATTCTGAACAAATATTTTTCCACTTCTTCATATTCCTCCTCTTCTGTGATTTTTCCTGTTCTCTTGATCCTGGTTCCTCTGGCTCTGGTCCCGACTGCTGTGGTGGTGATTGACCATAGTCCTTACTTTTGGTCTTCTTTGCCTCCTTCCTCTTCGTTAGCGTCTTCTCTCTGGGGGAGAAACAGTGGCCTGTCATGGATAGGGAGTTCTTCACTAGAATTTCATACCACAGTGGGGGAGAGCCATGAACAAGCCCTCTCTGATTCAGCCTCCTTGAACCGTTCTTCTCCCCCAAAACAGGCAACTGTGGCCGTCCCTCAACAAGTATTCTCTATATTCTTCTGTTTTCTAGTTTTAGATTTTTTCACAGAAGGATGTTGCTTGAAACCAATGACTAAATATGAGTATTGCTTTGCATCAATCTTTTCTTTCACACCATTGGTAATTCTATTAGCTGTAGTATTCTTCTTCATGTCTTTGTGATGTGATTATATAGCATATTTTGATAATACTCTGTTGGTTTGTGGTATGCTCTGCATCGAATTTTTAGTATTAAACTTCTTAATTTATTTCTCTATGGACTTCATGATCAAATAAATTTTTAAGAAGCGTCTGTATAGGATCTTTTTTCCCCTTTTGACAATGTGTTTATGGTTTTTTAATTGCAGGGGAAAGGAAGGCCTGAAAATGTGGATGATGGTAGTCTCTTAAAGGAAGGTGTGGCGTCAAAAAAGGCTCAAAATACAGAGAATGATGGCAGAATAGACAATATCACTCACTTACAGTGGCCTAAACGGGCTGGCAATGGCAACAAAATAGCAAGTAGATCAGGTTTGCAGAGGGAATTGAGCAAGATTGAGAAGATAGAAGCAGGCTTGGCCAGAGCTAGAGTTTCCATTAGAGAAGCTTCAATGAGTGGCAACCGCACATCGCTATTGTATGACCCAGATTACGTTCCTGTTGGCCCCATCTACCATAATGCCCATCTGTTTCATAGGTATCTTCTCTTAAATTTCTCCTCTTCTCTCCTGGTTTTAAGCATCATACACTACACCTTATGGGAGTGCTTAAGCTTGTGACATCTTCTTAGGTGGCCCCATTAGTACTAAATAACCTTCTTTGTCACAAACTTCTTATTATGTATGATGTTGGAGCTAACAATATTCATGTTTGGTTGAGAGATTTCCATTTTCAGTGTGGCAGCTTTCATAGCTTGTCTTGTTATTGTAAGAGGTGCTTGTGCTGATAACTTCCTTTAGGAATTAATGATTGATAATTAGAGAAGTTTTGGGGTCTCAAGCATTTCCAATTGTGCGAGTAAGTTTTGCAGTGGCGGTTGTCCAAACTCAGTCAATCTGATGACTGATCATGAAACTAATTAGGCTAAAAAAATGTAGCTATCAATATTATTATCATTTTTGAGTCAGAACTGAATTCTTTTTCTATCTACTGGGAAACTTGTGATATTGGGTTCTTCCACATCAAGTTTGGCACCTTCTGGTCTATGTCCAAAGTTCAGATGTAAACTTTGAGTAGCCTTTAAGAAAAGTTTTGTGAACCCTAACTCATAATATTAATTATCATTGTAAAATGCCAAAATTCTAGGCCTATGTACCCCTCCACTATGCCAATGTATTTTAGGGATTGGAGTCAAAGATCTTCTATCATTCCTAATTCTCTCTATTTCCAAAGAGCTGACTTATGACTTGTTATCAGTATTATCTTATTTATTTTTAACTTGTGGAGTGGTATTCAGGAGTTTCTTAGAAATGGAGAAAGTGTTTAAGATATTTGTCTATCCTGAGGGGGAGCCCCCCTTGTTCCATGATGGTCCATGCAAGAGCATTTACTCGAGCGAGGGCCGGTTCATCCATGACATGGAGTTGGGGACCCGCTTCCGGACCATGGACCACGAGGAGGCACACATGTACTTCCTCCCTTTCAGTGTGGCCAAGATGGTTGGGGTCTTCCACAGAGACAAGTCCCTCGACACAAGAGAGATCAAACGCACTGCCATCGGCTATATCGACACCATTGCCCGTAAATATCCTTACTGGAACCGCAGCCTCGGCGCAGATCATTTCATGCTCTCCTGCCATGACTGGGTAAGAGTACACATGAAACACAAATGGTATACTACAATTCATTATCTCTTTACAATGAGAATAATTTGAATGACAATTTACTAGTAATTTGATGATACTCCATACAGTACTAATCTTTAAGATGAGAATAATCATCCAATTAGAAGATGGAATGTACAAAGGTCACTTAAAGGTTGTAAAATGGGATCATGTCTTCTCAAAGTTTATCTATACATTTTGTTGTTGAAAGAGATGCCCATGTAATGCAGGGGCCAGATACATCTGAAGCAATTCCTTACCTCTACAAAAACTCTGTCCGAGTCCTCTGCAATGCCAACAGTTCTGAAGGGTTCAACCCAGCAAAAGATGCAGCACTTCCCGAAATCAACCTTGTCACCGGAGAAATCAAAGGTCTAACGGGTGGCCCATCAGCCTCTCGCCGCTCGATTCTTGGGTTCTTTGCCGGTGGGGTGCACGGGCCCATCCGGCCAGTTCTCCTTGAACACTGGAAGAACAAAGACCAGGATCTGCAGGTTTATGAGTACCTGCCCAAGCACCTCTCATACAAAGAGATGATGAAGAAGAGCAAGTACTGCATTTGCCCCAGTGGTTACGAAGTGGCCAGCCCGAGGGTCGTGGAGGCGATCTACGCCGAGTGTGTGCCGGTGATCATATCGGAGCACTACGTTCTTCCGTTCAGCGAAGTCCTGGACTGGAAATCCTTCTCAGTATCGGTGCAAGTGAAGGACATTCCAAGACTGAAGACTATATTGAAGGGAATCTCCCCTAGGCAATACATAAAGATGCAGAGGAGAGTGAAGCGGGTGCAGAGGCACTTTGTGTTCAACAGCCCTGCTAAGAGGTATGATCTGTTCCATATGATTCTTCACTCCGTCTGGCTAAGAAGATTGAATGTGCGAGTTCATGACCAACCCAACAACAACGTCACTTTCTATTGACTTTGTGTGATCGACAATATTGGTTTGTATTCTAAATTGTTTTTGTTACAATTGACTTGAGCTAGTTCCCTTGCAAAGTTGTATAAAAAAAGGGGAAGTGAAAGTAGTTCTCTGAAAATGCCTTGTGTTCTAAAGGACTTAACCCAACAAAACAAGCATTAAAATCAACCAGATTTGTGGCACTTTAATTAGTCGTCATTTCATATTTTAGCTTAAGCGTAGAAGTTCAGGAAGGCCCACAATATCCGTAACATTTTTTTGCCGGAGAAAACCCCAATTATGGCCATCTACTAAAGCAACACCAGAGAGTTACGCGGCCGACAACATCCCCAAACAGTTTCAGGATGTTTTAGACAACAAGAAGAGGAACGAACAATCAAGGAAGAAATTAGCTGCTTGATATTTCAGCTGCTTGGTATGTTTCTCGATATACTGGACCGGTACACCAATTAAAATTGTAGGACTAAAGTAACTAAATTGTTGCTTCGTTCGGTTCTTTCTAATTTACGAGAGATTAGTTGGGGCAAACTCGAGAGGATTACAAAGCCATGATCCTATTCTCACTTTGTTTTTCATGCACGACTTAATTAACATGTACGTATGAAGTTTCTAGCAAAAAAAAAAAAACAGTGCACTTAATGTTACGTACAAAGAAGTGGCCAGAGAACATAAGGGAGCAATTGGGAGCTCTCACCAGCCGATGATCTGATTCAGCAACAAGAATCGCTGTTAAAATTAGATGCAAAGACCAAGCTTTCGTCAATCGTCCCCTTCCCAACTCCCGGAATCCATTATCGTCGCCACTTCGAGTTCCAGCTTCCTAGGTAGAGCTCTGCCAGTTGGCCATGATTGAGTAACCCGTGTTATAGGCATGGAAGGCCGTATCGATATATATGAGAGTATCGATGATCATGAATATGGGTATGCGTCGATAATATGCTTGGTATACGGCGAAACGGGTATAAACTATTTTATAAATATAAAAAAATATTATAACTAATAATATATCATTATAATATTTTTTTAGAGCATAATAAGACCATATAATGTCGCATCAACCGATACGGGTATTCTAAAATTAGTTCATTCAAAACCATATACTATTATGCTCATCGTCCCATATAAATTATTGGTCATTCTTTCCCATATTAAGTATTTTAAAATTAATTTATTTTAAAAATAAATAATATGTTTAATATGAGTCTAAGTTACATGTTTAAATAAATGTATATTTGTAGAGCACTATATGTAAAAAAAATAATTATATAAATTGTATGGACCTACCCATATTGATCTAATATAACTTTACAAATATTTTTTTTAATATAACTAAAACTTAAACTTTCAAAAAAGTTGGGTTTGAATTGTGTTTTGATTTTTAAGAAAAAAATTAAAAAATTTTAATTAAAAAATATTTTTTAAAATAAAAAAAAATTAAAATACAGTATCAATACTTATCGACCGTATTAATATGGTACGACTGATACAACCAGTATGTATCATTTTTTATGTAGGGCGTATCGCCCTCTATACCATACCGGTATCGACTAATACGGGTAGGGTACGTATCGACCGATATGCACCCGTATCGGCCGATACAACCTTCCATGGTTATAGGTATAGAAGGCCGTACTAGTCTCAATGATTGTGGATATGGGTATACATTGATGATAAGTTTAGTATATATTAAAACATATGTCGAACTTTTAATATATTAAAAAAAATATTGTAATTAATAATATATTATTATAATATTTTTTTAGAGTATAATAATATATTAAAAGTTATAATTAAACATAGTATAAAGAGAAAAAAAATGAGAAGGGCAGGGCAAAACTTTTTAATGTGACATGATACATACATAGGTAATATTTAATAAATGTAAATATAGGTAAATATGCTCAAATTAGTTATAACATGCATAAAATATGGTTTATTTGTGATAAATAACATTATATAAGTATAAGAAAAAATATACATATATGATTATATTTATATTTGAGCTAAAACATGGAGAACATGGTTTATATATAATTAATGTGACATATGCAAGTATTTATAATTTATCATGATTATAATATACTTAAATTATAAAGTAAATATAAATAAATTATAAAAAAATATACTTAAAATTATGCATATATTTATTTATCCCATGCTAGCTTAAGTAGATGTTTTAGTATAATTACAATATGTAACTCATACATTTTATAAAAATAAAAAATAAACTTCAATAAATGTGAAAAATGACAGAGACCTACATCATAGCTTAATTAACATATAAATAATTCTCGTATAAAAATAAGTAAAAAATAATAATTTTTATTATTTAATTAATAAGACTATGCAGTTTTGTCGGAATCATTAATTTTCAAATTTATAATTATGCTATTGGCTTATCTACTTTAAAGAACTTGAAATTTTTACAACATGCTCATAACATATATATCAATCCATCATAAAATGAAAGAACTAAATATCATATATTCTCATCCCTAAACGTGCTTTTAAACATATAAATAAAGAGTTGTTTTACTCTACAATATGTATTTCAAAAAATAGAATAAATATATATTATTCTAAAATTTTAGAAAATAATCTAGACATGATAATTTATTTCTACAAAAATTTTGAGAGCAAAACTCAAAGTAAAATTATTTGAAACTTAGTCGTGAATCTAACATAGAGAGCTATTTGGGTTATTTAAATGGCCTGGTGGCCTATTTAAACGGTTGGCCGTTTCAATGGCCTATCATCCAATTCAAACTGCTGGCCGTTCGATTGGCCTATAGGCGATCAAATGGTCATGACAGAATTGTCAAAACAATTATATTCTATCTCACCAAACCTAACCAAAATTCTTTCAAAATTCAATGAAAATTCTCAAAGTTTCATTAATCATTACTTAACCCTAAAACATGATACATCTAATATTTTTTATAATTAAAGAAACTTACAATAATGACATTTTAAGGAATAAAACCTGTTATAAAGAAAACCTATTACATCTAATAAGCTTGTGAATCCTTTTAACGAGCTTCAACCTTAATAAATCTTACCCAAAAATTAGAGGTTTTAGTTAATCTTAATCAAAATTAATTAATAGATCCAAATCAATATAGAAAATAATAGATTCAAAACCTCTTTAGGTTAAAAATAAAAATAACTTAATTAGGGTTCTAAATTAGAATTAAAAACATAATTTTGATGGAAGAACTAAGAATATAAATAAGAGAAGTGAAGATAGAGATGAATAAGAAAAAAATTAGATTAGAAGATTAAGGAAAAAAAATTACCTTAAGAATTTCTTATTTTGGAAACGGGGGTAGAGCTTAGCCTCCTTCCTATTCTTAGCTATTCCCCATTTGGCAAACGACTAAGTTTTTTCTTTTTATAGTAAAACTTATAGGTTAAAAATTAAATTATCAGGCTAGAAAATATATAAAAATAGCCAAAGTGACTATTTAAATGCACTTTTGACTCAAAAATGAATTTAATCACACTTAGACAAATCAAAAGAAAGTTGGCGGGTAGTACGTCATCCTGCATGAATGTGAGTCTTATGGTAGGGCCGACTTCTCTGACTAAGGAAAAAAATATCTTTAAATAAGTAGAAATATGGGTGAATCAAGTTTGACACTAATATTCTAAACTAAAATAAAATTAAACCTTATAAAATTTATAAATAACTTAATTCATTACCCTAAGAAAATCAAATCAAACTGATAAATAAATAAATTTACATAATTAAAAATAAATAAATTAGATATTTTATAAACTCAAACCTCCATTGGGCAGCTTAATTGGGTATCCAAAACCTAGTCTCATCATTTTAGTTAATTAGGCCTATAGAGCACATTGAACAACTCATTCATTTGTTTCGGACTTCAAACTGTCATATCTCCTTCGCTAAAACTCTAATTTACTCATTCTCAGTGACGTTTTAAATTTTTTATTTACTTTTCCTTGTATAATTTATATTGTTAAATTGATGAAACAAAATTCCTGGCTCCTCCCCTCCCCCAAAATGATTGATTTTTATTAAGAATAAAAAAATTATTTTGATCGTGCGCAATACCGGACAAATAGACGTACACTAATACATGCGCATTCCGGGGGGTCCACGAGGCTCCCACGGCAATAGGCCATGAAAGTGACGAACGTGTACGCCATTAATTGGGAGGCATGCACAAGGCATGCTCCGCATCCGAAGGCCCCCTCTCCCTCCCCATTATACTCCCAAGAGAAACGGAAAGGAAAGCCAAACACCCCACCAGGGTTCGGCATAGGCCGCCCACTGCGGGAAACCAACTGCACGCCAAGGGGCACCAGTACTCATCACTCGTCACTCAACCAAGGAGATGATCCTCTCCCTCTTCTGGCTTCCCTTCTCGTGATGATCAGAGAGGCCAAGAAGAGAGTAGAAGCGGCGCTCCAGTACCCCAAGTGGACTAGAGGATGAAGGAAGTCGTTCCCAAGTCGTCTTCGCCTTCTTCAGTGATTGCCTCCGTTCTGTTGATCATAGTGCCTCTGCTTTTGGTCTCTGTTGCCGTCTTGTTCCTTGATGTTGGCCTCTACGCTTGGTTTCCCTCGCCTTCGTCTTCAGAAGTGCGTGCCACGAGCGACCATGCACAACGGTTTGGCTCAGCCGCTTTGAATCACGATTCTTCGCTTCCCCCTCCACAAGTATGCCCTTGTTCCTATTTTTTAATTGCCTTTGTTAACTACTTCTGTGTGGGGCAAGGACTAGGTTTTTATTCATGTGTGAGTTGGTTTTTAATTGTTGGAGAAGCAGAGACATGGTGAGAAGGATGATAGCGGAAGGGAGTTGAGCAAGATAGAGAAGGTGGAGGCAGGACTGGGGCGAGCCAGAGCCGCCATTAGAGAGGCTGCACTCTATGGCAATCGCACTTCGCCATTGTGGGACGCAGATTACATTCCCACTGGAGAAGTCTACCGCAACGCTCACGTCTTCCACAGGTAATTAATTTCATTGAAAGAACTTATGGAGACTGAACGTGCAATTAGGTGCAATTGTGCAGTAGTCTTGGTCAGTAATGACCAACTCAAAGAAGTGCTTTCAATTTTTTTTGTGGTCTCACATATATAGTCCGTCACAGTTGGGCAAATAGTCATTTTCGCTATTTTCATTCCCAGGCAAATAAATGCATCGGACTATGTTCTTTTCATTCAATGGATAAAAAGTTAATTTAATCTGTCGTTACTTGATACACATACGGGAACGGATAATTGTTTGGCTTTGTGGGTACCCTAGCTTTTTTTCAAAGGGAAATCTATATTGTTTCAAACATATCATCATAATTTAACTCATGCCGTATTCTGACTGTTGCTCCATGCAAGCGGACAGAGCCATTAATCCGATCCAATCACAAACCTGATTTTCATTAAAAAAAATTAACCAATCATCTTAGTCACCATCACATCATGATCTAACATTTTATCTCAATTAGAATAAAATTTTCGTTTTTCTTGTGAGTTTTAGTGTTGAAGGTGTTTAAAATTTTATATTTTTTTCAGAAAACACTTATTGGGTGAAGATGAAAGTGTGTAAAGACGATGTATTCAATAGAACATACACGAATCGTCAGCAGACTCATATTTCTGGAAAGACGTAGAAACTTTAGGGCTGAATTTTGCTCACTAATCTAAACACTTCTAAGGTAGATCTGGCAATAACTTCGCTTTTCATTGCTTTGAAAAGTAGTGCTAGTTTGTTAATAAAATTGTATTCTAATCCTAAATAAGTATGAAGTTACATGTAAATTACATCAGCATATTAAATTAATTATGGATCACAACGACATAATCATTATATCATTGACTTTACCTTTTCCATGTTACTAGTACTAAATTAGCGAATTAAACACGGCTTTAAATGTACTTAATTAAATTCAATGAAAAAAGAGTTAATTTAACAGTTCTCCCTCAAACCCATTACTCATAAGACTTCGTCAGACATATTCTTTAATGTCACCATTAGCAAAAATTGTATCGTGATCCTTTTTGTTGGAATATTAATCCCGTTCTTACCATGCATGTTAGGTAATTTTTTAGTTTAATATTCAGTGTACTCATCTCCGCAGCTAAATGCTAAGGTCAGAAAAGTACAGTAAAGACTTGTAGATGTAACATGTTGAATATTGCGCAGGAGCTATTTGGAAATGGAGAAACTATTCAAGATATTCGTATACACGGAGGGCGAGCCCCCCTTGTTCCATGATGGCCCCTACAAGGGCATGTACTCGTCCGAGGGCATGTTTATTCATGAATTGGAAATGGGAAGCCCCTTTCTGACCATGGACCCTGATGATGCCTCCATGTACTTCCTCCCCTTCAGTGTAAGCAGGATGGTTAGGTTTCTCTACAACAACGACCACTATGATATCACCAACATCAAGCAGACTGCCAAAGACTATGTTGACACCATCGCCAAAAAACACCCTTATTGGAATAGAAGCCTCGGTGCAGATCATTTCATGCTCTCCTGTCATGACTGGGTTAGTATGACTCATTATACAGACCAAATTCATTTTAAAAGATTGTTAAATCATTGATTTCCTTTGAGTTTAAATGATGACCAAAAAAACTTACTTGATTTCATGGGATTACTTATTCTTGATTACTCTTAGTGCTAAGTGATGTTCTACACGTTCTTGATGGTTGTTGCTGACACATGCATGTGTGCGCAGGGGCCCCATACATCCAGGGCCATTCCTTACCTTTACAACAACTCTGTCCGAGTTCTCTGCAATGCCAATAGCTCAGAAGGGTTTAACCCTTCAAAGGATGCATCACTTCCTGAAATCAAACTAAGGCATGGAGAGATAAAGAACCTAACAGGAGGCCCACCGCCGTCGAGCCGCCCGCTTCTCGGATTTTTTGCCGGAGGAGTGCATGGCCCCATTAGGCCTATTTTGCTTGAGCACTGGAAGAACAAAGATCAAGACCTACAAGTATATGAGTACCTCCCGGAACACCTCTCTTACAAAGATATGATGAGGAAGAGTAGATATTGCCTTTGCCCTAGTGGTTATGAAGTGGCCAGTCCAAGAATTGTAGAGGCTATTTACGCGGAGTGCGTCCCAGTGATCCTTTCAAAGTATTATGTGCTGCCCTTCAGTGATGTTTTGAATTGGAGCTCCTTTTCAGTTTCAGTGCAAGTGGATGACATCCCCAGGCTCAAGAGTATTTTGATGGATATCCCCATGGAGGATTATCTGATGATGCAGAGGGGAGTGAAGCAAGTGCAGAGACATTTCGTATTGAACAGGCCCCCGAAGAGATATGATGTGTTTCACATGATCCTTCACTCGGTTTGGTTGAGAAGACTGAATATTGAAGTTCAACAGGCACTCAACGATTGATTTGGAGACGATGTTTGTTGCAAATTCTCTTTTGCACTGATAATTGTAACAATTTTTTGGAAGGAAATATAATTAGTGTTCAGTGATAAGTTGTTAAGATCATCACGATTTTAGTAAGAATCATATAGGAGTATAAGATTAAACAATGACTGATGATGAACTAGCAGAACTTTCCCTAGTAATAAAACATTTTAAAAGCTTTTTTTTTTGGATTAAGACATTTTATAAACTATGTCACTAAACTAGACAAAGGTTTGCAATAACTTGTCCCTTAAAAACATTCTAATAAATTTTTTGTTCTTTTCCATCTAATGCACACAAAAAAAGTTACTATCCTCTCTCAACCACCCAATGAATACCTAAAACATCAAATTAATCTCATAAAACATGTACATAAGGCATCACTAGGGACCCAAAATATATTCGCCCATTTCTCTCGTCCACTTCTGTGACAAACCTTAGTGTCTTCCCTCCTTGATCCTCCAATACCTCCACTATCTTTCCCTCCTCACTTATCTTCATTGCCAATGAGGCTGATCCCACCCATTTGGCAATACGCCAATACAGGCTCTCCACATTGAAGGGACACATTGCAAGGAAAGTCCTTCCAAGCGGAGGAAAGGAAAGCAACCATTTAACAAGCTTTCTTCTTCTGGAAAAAATTGCCACCCAGAAGTCCCCACTTGGGCTCCTCTTAATGTTGTCAGGAAATCCTGGCAGGTTCATGAGAACTTCAGATGTCCCAGCCTTATGGGTCTTGAGCCAGTACTTTATAATTCTACAGGTAGATGTCTCTGCGATGAGAAGGAAAGAGTCATCCTTGCTTAATGCCACCCCATTCGGCATGGCCATGTTGTTGATTAGAACTGTTGTTTCTTTGGTCCTCATGTCGTATTTCATGACTCTTCCCGTCTTGTCGGCGCTTATGATCGCTGATAAGAATTTCCTGCATGCGGAAAGCAATGTATTAGGTGAGCATGGCTGGCACGGCAAGGCATTGACTCTTCTTTTCTATCAGGACTGGTCCTTCTAGACAGCGAAGTGGACATGGATCAGTTTCACCAGGCAAAGCTAAATAACCAATGAAGTCAGATGATCTGGCTCCTCAAGCTAATTACAAAACTCTTCCTATCTGGTTGATGTGTTTATGCATGGCTAGCCAGCAGCCATGTTGTGACCACTTGATTAAGCCATGAATGATAAAATTGTTAGATTGTTGTTGTTTCATGCATCAGGTTTAGCATGTGAACACACATGAGAGGCACGCCCGGCCACATCTAGTGGGACTCAAGCTCCTAACCTGCATGTTAGATAATCTTTGTTCCCAAATACTCTGTTGTTAGGAAACAAATTACGAATATATTTACTTCATATTCCAATAAACATGAGAAAGGAAAATAGATTCATATGTATTGTCTTAGTAAAGCTCAGCCTAAAAAACAAAGAACGGAAGAAAGAAAAGCAGTTGGATAAGAAGGTCTGAAGCAACTCCAGCAAATCAAGGTCAAATTAAGATCTAACTTTGAGGATAAATCACAACATCCAAACCTAAATTTTTTACCCAAGTTTTGGTTCATTTAACCCATAAACGTTAAAAGTAACAAAATTACTGTGTACCTTCTAGGGTAATTTGTGCTACTGTCACTGAAATAGACAACACCATTCTTCTGATCAACATCCAAGTGATTGGTGAAATTGAAACTGATCCCATCTGCAGCAGCCACTAGCGGCGTGGCAGCCCCCCCTTCCGGACCCACCACAAGCAAGCCCAAGTAAGCGTCAGCAATGTATAAATTTCCTGTCTTCTTCTCAAATCTCAAACCAAGTGGACGTCCACAAA
The DNA here is from genome assembly GCA_035235625.1 of Saururus chinensis. NCBI lineage: Eukaryota > Viridiplantae > Streptophyta > Magnoliopsida > Piperales > Saururaceae > Saururus > Saururus chinensis. The sequence continues at coordinate 23,041,718 of CP141143.1, read as the reverse complement.
CTTGCTCTTCATCCAGCCCAGTGGGCCCTTCACACTCCTTCCTGTTTGATCAAATCAAGCACAAATATTGAAATTAGTCTACCAAATGGACCCACCAGCATTGGCCCGAGATCGTTGTCATGACGAGAAATTTTCGAGGGCAAACTTGATCTGACCAACATTACTTGGGATGCCATTTGTGGGGTTGAGGATAAGGTAAAACTCGAGACTCTAGATCTTAATGGGTTGAGTTTAAAATTTTAAATTTAACTTAAATAATTATTTGGGTCGGGTTAAGTTCCAACTTGACCCGACCCTAATGAATTAAATTTGGGTTTATCAGTTTTTAAATGATATCATGTTTAAGTTTGGTGGTGTCTTTAAACTGAACCGCTACCCATGCGACATTAAGAAAAAAATTGCCCAAGATCCTGAAGCACGTCATTATAATAGTAATATAGGACCGGGATTCACCTCTATGTACTATGTTAATACTGACTTTTGTCAAGAAATCCCAATTACGAATATTTTTTTTAGCGATATATACTTAACGAATCTATTCAATAATTCTTAAATTTTATTGAACACAACATGTAAACTTCATACAAAGTTCACTTAAAAATACATCTTCTGTCTAACTAAAATTCATTTGAAATATTAATTTTTATTTTAAATATTAAAAATTTGTTCGGAGCACCATGGTTTTTTGTTGGGTCCAAGGAACATGCCAAAGCACGAAGAAAGTCGGTTTGGTGGGTTGGAAATGAGAGTTGGAAAGGAATTTATAGGGATGGGTTGGTTCACAGTCGAACCAAAACAATTGCAAACAGCACATGACCTGTACCCTAATTGCGTGGTGCGACGGACGGCGAAACCTACCGGCGGGGTCGAGTGGTGGCAAACTCCGACCACCCTTCTTCTCTGCCATCCCACCTCATAATCCGACCGTCGTCTACGCTGACATAAGGGCCGCGCCCGTTGGCATCGAACGCCAGACTCTCTGGGCCCTTGGCATCGGAAAAGTTCAGAGCCTCGCCGCCCTGAAGGCCCACGTTAACCCTCGGCCGGAGCTGGACGAGAGCAAAGAGGACGGCTACAGACGCCGTTGCCGCTGCCGACATGAGCAGCTTCTGCGCCATGGCCTGTGGAGGGGAGGACTTATTCAGTGGCGTGTTGGATGTTTTTGCGAGTTGATAAGGGTCATGACAAGGAAGAGCCGCAAATGGTTGAATGAAAATTAGAAAGAGTGATATAATGAGACGCACCTAAGATCATACGATTAGTGATATCACAATGGAATCAAGAACGGCATGTAGATTTCATGAATTTGTTGATGGATAAAATTGTTGGTTGGTTGGATCCAACTGAACCAGAATGGAAAGGAGTCATTCACAACGAGCTGTGTGCGATCTAGTATAGTTTAAGTGGACTTTGTAATATAATCTTCGTGATTTTTGGATTACTATCATTAGGCGACTCAAATATTTGCTGCCCTTAGTAAATTTGTAAAAAAATATTATCTTTTTTTTACTTTGGGCACCTAATTTAGGGTTGGGAATTTGGTCAAGTTAAATCAGCCTTGCCATGTGTTTAAATCGGGTCGGGTCATAACCCAACCGTATTTGTTAAACGGGTTGAAAACCCAAACACTAACTTTATTTTGATCAGGTCAAGTCGGGTCGGGAATGCAAGTAACCCTACTTATTTTCGTCATTTTTTTTTCTTATCTTAATATTTCACACATTATCTTTGCATGGGCCAAATTTTAAAAAAAATTAAATACATTGTAACATTATAAATAAATGTCAAATATTTTCTATGTTATTTGATAAAGCAGGAGTTGGAGAGAGAATATTGCAACATTATTAAATACACGTCCAAATATACAAAAATCCTATAGAAAATTACTAATTAATTATTAAATAAAATAAAAATATAAAAAATAGAATTATAAGAAAAAAAATTCTAATCTCTTTATCTTACATCATTAAATAATAGAGTCAAGATCAGGTTGTGTAGGTTATGCGGGTAAAGCCCTCTTGATCTTATTTTTAAAAAGGGTAAAAATTTTAAACTCTAACCCTGACCCTAACTGTATTTGGGTTAGATCGGGTGTAGAGTTAGGCACCCTAATTAATATCACAAGAGATCCAAGGGGCATCCTTTATGCTATACATGTTCTTCTGAAGAGGAAACCTACCATATAGGCACCTCCGCTTATCTCCTTCATCGCGTTCATGTTTTATGCATTAATTATTATTTTTATACTTCAAAATTTTATTGAGCAAAAGAAAGAGGGTAATAAAAAATCAAATAATATAACACAATTCCCTCTAAAAAGAACAAACCAAACAGAAATCAAAGATAAGGGATATGAACAATTTCCAAGAAGGCATAATAAAGCCATCAATCCAAAAAAATAAGCAAGGAATGAACAATGATGTATAATAGATTATGTGCGACCAAAAGCAGTTAACACAAGGTGTGCCAGAGAAATGATAAATTTAGCCATTTAACCAATATGTCTGTAGGGACCCTTTTACTAACAAAGATATGACTATTTCTCTCTTACCACTATGACCTTGGCTGAAGTGGGGTGGTCTATGAAATATAACACAACCAAATGCTGAAATCGAGCAATGAAATATGTGGCATAACTCCATCCGCTTTTGCTTCCTTCTTATTTTCTTGTTCATGTATCTAACGTCCCTGATTGTTCTATGATTTTCAGTGACCTTTATACTATTGTTTAGCTCATTTTTTGATGGGGAAATCTAACTCTGTAGTGTACTATTTTTTTGTATTTATCCTCGGTACTTGTAACTGTAGAGCTAGGTGTTGGCCATAGTTATGAGTCATAGGCTCATTGCGCCACATAGGATTCAACGAGAAAAAAATAAAGGAAAAAGGAAATGCCAAATGCCCCCCCTTTCTCGTCTGGCTGAGCCAGAGGTGGCGCCACCAGCCGGCCTTAGCTTGGAGACTGCAAGGCCGCCTCCTAAACGCAGCCCCAACCTGGCTCAACTGCCCCCATCCCGACTCCACCTCTTCCCCAATTTGTCTCTCTCCCTAACTATCTTGTAATTTTTGCTGTCGTTGTTGGTCAGCAAGGACCGGCCGACTGTCATGTGTCCCTCCTTCTCTCCTCTGTAAGTACCTTCTGCCTCGTCTTAGGTTTTTGGAATCAATCCGACATGATGCCACAGCCTCCAATGTCAGCTGCCCAATAGCCACGACCTCCGCCCGGGTCTAACAATGTCTAGGGTTGGTCCCACAAGGCCCAGCTCCACCCTTCTGGCTTTCACCGCTCCCATTCCTTCAGCCGTTAGTTTTAGGTGTTGTTTTTATTCTCAATGATGGGCCAGCAGAGGGCTATCACCACTGGAAGTCATCATCCTTCACTAGACCTAGCTCTGCCCAACCACTAGGGCCACGACGAAGCTGCCACCACCCCATCTTTCCAGCCATAACTCCCCTTTTTCTCTTCTCTTCTACAACACGAGACAGAATGTTCTGTCTATTTTCTTGCTTATGGTCGGCGGTGGTGGCCAGCCACTGCCAATCGGTCTATGCACATCATCGCCCTGGTTGGCGGATAATAAGGGGCCGCCAGTTCCTGGCTCTCTCTGCTAGTCCATTCCATTTGCACGGTCGACCCCTGTATTGCCCATTTTTAGCTACTAGTTGCAAAATGACCTTCGACTATGTTTCATTTGGTTTGCCTCGACCCGACAACAGTGGTGGCTACCTCTATTGGCCTTGGTACAACAACGGCCCCACGGCCTTCTTTTTGTCCAATTCTAAGACACCCCTTCGCCTCCCCCTCCCCTTTGATCGCATGTGCAAGTGGCTACACATGTGATTTAGGGTATAAGTTTCATTTTTGCGCCGCCTGACTGTCGGATGGCTTCGTCATCGACGAGATTTGACCATTAGAGCCTCCTCAACCCCTCCTCTATCCTCAAGCACATACCACGCCCTCCACCCTTTTGTGGGCCCTCAATGACGTAAAGTAGAGGTCGTTGGGTGCTGTCCACAGCCGATTTTGGAGTCTTGCAACCGGTTGAGTGCTTCTTAGCCACTGGCCAACTTCCATTTAGTCCACCCTCGACTTCCGGTAACACCTGCCACTCATTATTGGCATGATCTATCTCCCGACTACCCTTAGAGTGCCTCTATGGATTACAGATGTTGCCACATTGTTATTTGTCACCCTCCTCTTGCTATGATTATTTTCGGCGTTTCTTAAACCTCGGGACAATAACTTTCTTGACTATGCAATGCTTTTGACCGCCAACTCTGCCAGTGACACCACCACCGTCATGTGCTAGCCATCAAACTTCATAAATTACAAGGCAGAGGACTTTGAACTCATAATTTTATAATAACATATTTTAAATGTTTAGTATCATACTAGAATTATATGATTTAATGCTTTGAATGATAAATAATAATCTGATTACATAATGAATGAGGGAGAGATAATGAAATATGGTAGGTTTGCTTATGAAGATGATGCACATGTAATCATGATTTTGTGTTATGTATGTGGAATATATGTATACTAGTGATGGCGAGCGAGTATGTTGGTAAGCTATGTGTTGAATTATGTGCTTATATGAAGGCTATAAGCTTGTGTGATGGCTATGTGTATGTGTGTGGAGCAGATGTCTGAATGATGGACTGTAAGAGGTGATAGAGAGTTTGGTATGAATTTTGTTGTGGGTCAATATCAGTATAACACATGTCAGATGGTGTAAATGTGACAAGCAAGGGTTGGTTTGGATTGGAGCATGCATTGGGGGTTCAACAAATAAGTAGACTTAGGGTGGTTTGCATTATAATTATACAAGCATAACATACATATTATAAAGTGGAAAATAAGAACAACAAGTGCGGTATAAGTAAGAGAGTAATAACTAAAGTTGGTTCTAAGGAGCATAGTTTGATGACTTCTGAGTAAAATATTTTGGAAATCAAGTGGATGGAGAATATAAGAATACACAAGGATTTGTTATATGGTGGGTTATGGTTATGAGATAGATTGGTTAAGTGAAGTATGTTGTCTTAACGAACTAGGGTTTTGGAATGAGTTTAGCTTATGATTAATTAGTGGAAGACTATAAAATTGAAAGGTTTTATGTCATAATTGTACCCACATAAATTATTTATATCAAACTTGAATTATAAGCAAAGCTAATATGATAACATTGTGAATTTGAGATGTGAGGGTTTTGTCAAATTAAATTTATTGTTTGAGCTAGTCAATAATGGCTGGCTTAACATTTTTGTTGTCTTGCCATGGTACTTATCCTGCGGGATGTTATTTGTGTTTTGTATTTAAACCTAGATATTTGATGCTCTATTGAGAGAGACATATGTTTTCAATTTTGTTTTGGTACTATATTAAGCCTAGACATTTGATGCTTTATTGAGAGCGTTGTATATTTCTACCTTTAGTATGATTCAAACCAAGAACAGCACTGTAAGATTTTAGCCTAATAGTGGCACTGTATGACTTCCGCCCTTAGTTGGCATTATATGGCCCTTAAAGTGTGGGTGTTTACAGATTCAGTAAGTAGCATTATAGATCTATTCTTACTTATTTGATCAAGTGCCCTATGAGCATTAATATGTCTTACCTTCGAAAAAGTCTATGACATCTAGTTACTCCCCGGAGGTTAAGGTGATGCCTGAGTGACAATCGTTTCCATTTCGACACTAGAGTTTATTAATAATAATGAGCTTTAATTGTCGATAGTATGTGTACGGTTATAAGAGTAAGTTTTTGAGTAAGACTATAAGTGTAAGATTCCGAGTAAGACTCTAAGAGTAAGTTTAGAATATATTAGAATCGAATTAACTTAATTTGGGAAATTGCCCCAAGGATCGTCCGATTGGACAATTTATCTACCCAAGTAGATTGATCCTATCATTAGTGATCAATCAACTGAAAGTTACTAGAATGTATCATGAACCTAGGCAATCAATTAGTTGATCGATTGACCTAGTGAATTTTACATGTGTTTGAGACCAACTTTGGACACTTTCTAACATTTTGGGAAGCTATAATATAACATAAATAATATGAAAAATGACTAGAATAGATTTTCCAAGATGAATGAATTTGCGGATCACATGAGTTTAGGCAGAATATTCACACATGACTTAATCTAAAACTCCTTTATATTGAATATTCATTATTTTTTTAGAATATGAAGCAACCACATAATTACTTTACTTTCTTAGACAACCCTATCAAATCTTAAATACAAAGTAGATTCTCCTTCTATATATATATTAGTACTTCTATTATGAGATTTGCCAATACATATAATCATCTACATCAATGCCTTAAATAGTGCTTCTACTATGAATTTGAAAGAAGTTGCCTACAATTTATAAAAAAAATGATGCAAATCAATCGACATTAGTGAAATACTATCTCCCGTCAACACAAAAGTTTTGTTAAAGGGATAGGTTTGAGTTTGTGCCACTCATCAACCTGCTCCTCCGGCACTTATTTTTCCAATTTTGAAATTTTATCCTCCTACATTATCTTTTATTTTTTCAAAATATGCTTCTCCAACGCAATGCCTAATAACCCTAGTGGAGGTTAAATTTCTTTTAGGGTACAGAGATTCTCTATCCCTAAGGGTATACTTTTGAATTCCTTACAACCATGAATTGTGAAAGATTAGAGATTTGACATCGTTCTCTCTTAGAATGTGATGAGCTTCAGCTTATGAAAACTTCCAATTTGAAGCATCTGGGTGATGACCTCTTGGTTTGTAGTGGGGTTGGAGGAAATACTCCCTTGAGAAGAAGGTGCCGTAGGTGTGGCGCCCAACACACATACAAGAAGGGTGCCCGGCATTGTTAAAGAAAAAAAGAAGGGATTCATCATAAATATAACGTTTTTTTAGTTTCGTTAGTATGAGTTCGAGCTCACATGCATCAACATTAGCTCGAGTATCTTCAACCATCAAATTTTGATCCAACAACTAACATTTCTTAGAGAGCGAACATGTTTCTTTCCCCCTTGTATAGTCGCATTCCCGGACTCAAGCTAATGTGAATGAGCCTTAGTTTATAGTAACTTTTTCATTTCTTTTTGTCTTTAGTGTAAGGCCCCTACAATAAGTGAATGAGACAAATAGGGGCTCCTACAACTTAGGGCCCTGCAAATGTACTAGGTGTGACGATATTATAGGATGATCCATCCTCGTCGTTAGCAGTAGCTTGGCATATCTCCTTTGCCATTTAAATCATAGGTTAGTAATTATGTTTGGCCATTGTTTGGTGATTTTCATGGACGTGTAGCTTTCACTAACATATTTTTAGTAGGATGAGTCTACCAAAGGAAAAAAATGTTTAGCCTCAAAGTCACAACTGCACCACTCATGCAGTCATGTCGTCCATTCTGCTTTCCAGATAGGAAGGCTTTGTCATCTTACCTGGACCACCTCATTTGTCCCACAAGTAACAAGATATGAGATATCCTCCACCACTACGCACAACTGCGTAGATATTAGCGCATATTAATGTATATATTATAATATATTATATGGATTAATGTGTACTAATGTATTATTCGTCATCAATGATCGACTGTGAACATAGATAAGAGGACAAAAACTCTTTATCACATATAAGGCATTGAGTGCATGCGAACTATTTGATTATATCGACTGCGAACTATTTGATTATATTAACTTTGGTTATATGAATATTTATAAGTTTTTATTGATAAAACTAATTCAATATAATATCAAATTGATTCGAATTATTGGAACTGGCCTGACTCAAGATAGAATCTCAGTTTTTATTTCAGTTCTTGGGTTTTTTGGGTTGAGTCCGGTTTAAGAATTCCGGTTCTAATCTTAGGTCGAGTTGGGTCTAAGGAACTTGGTTCCTATCTTGGGTTAGGTCGAGTCCTATAAAACCTGACCAAACCCAACCCAAGATGCAACTCTATCAGTATTATATATAAGTGGAAAGAGAATGTTTACATTATTTACAGTGGAAAGGGAATATTTACATTATTTACAGCTAATGCCGAGAAAAATTTCAAATCTACCATCCAAGGTGAAACACATTTTAGACATGTAATTGTCATATTATTGTACCAAGCACCCCTATTAGCCGATTAGAAAGTAAGAGAAAAATCAAAATAGTACCCCATTGCCCTTAATCAAATGTTTCTACTTCTAATTATGTATCCATTAAAATTCTCAATTTACTGTATAAAATGTTTAATTTAAAAATGTATTTCTTTATCCTAAATTAATAATTATATTTAATTTTTTTAAAATTAATTTATTTTAAAAAATCAAATAAAGTTATTAATATAAGACAAATAGGATATGTCATAGTAATCATCTCACTTGATACGCATCCAGCAATGGACACTGTCCTAAAATTATTACAGTTGTCCATGATCTAGAGAATTTTACAATATTAAGCATTTGCAATGTGCATGTAATCAAACTATTATACTACTATAGGTCATGAAATCCTACAACTTAGGTCACCCGTGAAAATCCATCCCGCTACCAACCACGGACTAGGTAGGTCTACAATATACTCTCGCTATCTTATTTTAATAGTCCCATTGAAAAAACCAAAATAAATTAAAATTAATTTCATTTTGATTTTGTAATTAGGACCATTAATGTGGTACAGAGAGAAAATTCAAAAAGTTAGGTTTTGTGAAATCCCACTGGGCTTGTTTTTATAAAAACTCCCACTAAGGTGACCTTTGTACTGTAGCCTAATAAGATGGGCCTAAAGGTCGAAGCTATGAATGTGGGCCTTAGAAGGTTAGCCTGTTACAGTGGGACCTTGCTTGTGGAGGAAATCACCCCTTTAGAGCGCTCACAGTGGTGACCATATGCGAACGCTTTCATTGGGTTTACACCTTTAAAGAAGAGGCCTACCAAATAGGGTTCCATTTGGCATGTGGCCCCCGGGTACGTAAAGTTTCAGACCTTCTAGATTTAAAGTCTTTGTTATTTTTATAGTTCAATTAACGGCTGAAATTATATTTTTTTTTTCTTCTCGTATTAATAACTTTATTTAATAGAAAATTTTGTTCTATATTAATAAATTTATTTTATTTTATTTAAATAATTAGGTTCTTAAAAAAATGATAAGCTTATTTTTCTTTTTTTAAAATATCAATTATTATTTTTTAAATATAATTATTAATATTAGACAAAAAGAATATAATCAACAAGCAAAGATTTGATATACAGCACCTGCCAGCTGTTGGATTTTAATCCCATGGCTGTCAATACCTAGCACCCTATATCAGCACTCACAGTAACGGTGAGCAAGGGTAAGCCATTTAACAGGGAGGAATGGACGAATATTAGAGGCTATATACATAAAAGCAAAAGGCCATTGCTGCACCTGGTCTAAAGAAATTAGACTCATTTTTGGCTCACGCCTGGTTTTAACCTTTACCGAAGCCTTGTATATTTCATGGTTCAAAGTGAAAAACAAATGATGAAAGTACCGTTAATGGCCTCAATAGCGTCCATTTTATGTATATTTCACAAAGTAATGCTACATTGATGTTAAATTTAATACACCAAAAACCTACTTCATCGTTTAAACATGGTTAATTAGTCAGTCCACAAAAATGAGCCCGACTGGGCTTGGATGATGAAGGAGATTCATGACGTATAAAAATTAACGTCACTTAAGCATTTTTAGTATTTCGCTCAGGCTAAGTGTGGCCAATGTATGGGCCCGCCAACCTGGGACCCATTTCAAAGAAGACCCTGGTAATGGGGACCCTAATAGGGAGCTGTAGGTCCCTTTCTTTTTAGTCTTTCAATCAGAAGTAACGTTGTATGACAAGTTTATATTTTTAGCCTGCCCCTGGGTACTCTGTACAAGATTCGTTAGAATATCTTATCTGATGAGTGATGAACAGCTGACTAGTGAAAGCATGTGCTGCAGACTTTGCGGACGTTATGTGGTTCATATGAAATCCAAAGGTACTCCCTTGTCTTATTAATATTAATAGCTACAGTTAAAAAAATAATAGCTTTTATTAAATTATAAAACTTACATGTAAGAATATAAAAAATAAGCTTGTGATATTTTTTTTAAAGTACCTAACCAATTAAATTTAACAAGATAAAGTTATTAATATAAATTATTTTTTTTTTCAAATGGAACTATTAATATAAGACAGAAAAAATATTTTAATATATATATATATATATATATATAGGTATATGTTAAGAATTAAATTAGTAATTGGGAATTTTAACTTGTTGCGGGATGATTTACGGCTTGCCGTTGCTATGCTCTTTACTAGCGGGGCTGCAAAGATTATCCTCAGAGTTCAGAGAATGAGAGGTGATCATGGGCTCTTTCTGGAGCCATTGCCTTGAGTTATGGGCTCAACCTCCTCCCTAGTAGCTGAGGCTTACCCCCTGCGCACCCCCTTAAATGGTTTTCAGTTTGTTGGATGATGAAGAAATTATTTACTTCCGAAATATCTTCCGAGAGTTATTCTTAACTTTCACCTGCTAACATATGTAAATTTTCATATGCACTTATGGGTGTTAATGTGCATGCTATAGATTTTAAAAATTAATTAAAAAATAAAAATAAATTGGCATTCCTGGAGCACCAAATAATTTTGATCTCTCAATTAAGTGACTTTCACTTGATAGGCGTCTCGCATGACCCTCGTCATCATCGACTCATCGTTCTGCAAAAACCTTGCTGTGACATTCTTTGGATCGAACCCCAAGCACAGTTCAACAAATCAGGCAATTACTATTTTAATTCCATTCAGTTACATTTTAACATGTACACAGAGAGGCTAATCATGTTGCGGATTACTTTGCATATGTGAGATTAGCATTTCTCAAAATGAAAGAAACAATAAAAAACAGTCCTACAAACGTACGTCGGGAGCATATGCAGCCCAATGCATGTTGGCCACACAATTTCAATCATGCCGTGAAGGTAATAGAGGAGCATAAAAATAAATCTGCCCCCTTAAAGTTAGAAAAATTATTAGGGGGGGGGGGGACCTTTGTATGGTCCATGTGGTATATATGTCTTTTTGATGAGTGACAACTTTAATCAATTTGTAGGTGTTCACAAGTGAGTAAGACAAGACATAAATTTTGATTTACGTGTTTAAATATGTACATGGTAGAACAGTTCTACTAGATACTTCCTCCTAAAGCTGAAAAGCACGGACGCTTGTTACTTACTCTGAAAAACAATTCTAACTACGTTCTCACACAAAAATGTTTACATCATGTTAACATCAATGTGTAGGGTGAGCTTACCCCAAATGTGCCTGTGTATGGTGAGCATACATAGCATTATTCAAAAGACAAAATCGAACCCCTTTACTAGAAGGTATTGTACTTGGAATAAAAAATTTAAAATATTTATAATATATATTAACATGTGTTAAGCTATTGAGAAACAATAATGATCTAACATGTAGTCCTCCCCTTATTTATATCCACATGTAAAATAAGTTACACGAAGAGGATATTGAAACATAAGCAATGTATATTAATAGCTACATGTCAAAATGCATGGCTTAGTGCCAAAAAAATGTCATAATACATAGCTATTTTTCTACTTTTTTATACTTCATCGGTCTCATATTAATAATTCTATTTTTAAAAAATTAAAATTTAATTTATTTTAAAAAATCAAATAGAAGTACTAATATAGAACATAGTTTCCACTCGTAGACGCATCTCTTTTACATGGTGGGGTGCTAAGTTAATTTGCATGTGAGTATAAAGTGAATTTAAGGGACCACACCAGCACTAAGCATCACATGACAAAGCCGAAATCTTGTGTATTTCATGTTAGCCATCGCTTGCCAAAGATGGGGAACCTATTTCTCATATTTTAATGCGATCACCGTCTAATTTTTTTCTCTCTAAAGAGTTAAAGAGTAGTTTATATCACTAATAATTCCCCCTTATGAGTTGAATATGTTTTCAGTATACCTTAATTCCCGGGCTCCCCCTATGCTTCCATGTGCTCCCCGTATAATTCTCCCTTATGAGTTGAATATATTTGGTGCAGTGTAGAAACTCGTATGATAGGAAACGGTGCCTTAAATAAATGAGGTTAGAACCACGGAAAAGGAACCCCCATAGTTGACACTTCCAAGGTCAATGCTCATCGCTTGCATTTTATAACACACTTTGTCTGCATTATTGCCCTACATACCCATTTAAAAGAGAAGCACTGCGTCACCCCTCCCCGCAGTCTCAGCACCCCCATTGAATGCTATTGGTGTTTGAAATTTAGAAACGAAGAAATCGTGTCTAGCCTTTGACTCGTATGATTGAGACAGGTTTCATACATCAATAGTAATGTGCGTTAATGTGTACATAAACCCAGTTAGAGATCTTCAAACATTCTTTGTTGTTCCCATCTAAATATCTTCCTCTTCAGTTACACGGCTCTGTCGCTCTTCCAGAGGCCAAATCCAAAGTCTGAGTAGCTTAATGGATGATGTGAAATGGCAGTGAATCATGTGGGAAGTTGGTTGTTGCTTCTAAATTTCCCATTGAGAGAAGACAATATGATTTTGGCTGTTGTATTGCAGTTGGACACATCAAATATGATCAGACTTGGCCTATAACGCACGTTCCGACCGACCGTTGCCTTGTCGCAGTTATCGATCCAAGCGTCATTCTCTAGAGTAACATCTTCCGAACCAGTTTTCATATAACTAAACCAAGGATGATAACAAAAAAATGGCACAAGGTAGCACCCAATCAATTTACAAGCAGTGATTAAGATGTGATGATGTAAACAATTTTCATCCTCAATTACGTGCATTGCTAGTCAATCGGCTGAAAGCCACGCCTTGAGAGTAATTATTTTAGCCATAATAATTGACTTCCTACTGTGGCATGTGAACTCTAAAGTATTTTGAACAAGATGTCGTCTATAATACGTGACCTCAATAAGGAAAGTTGGGTGATAATAATAACATTATCAGTTACAACTGCACGACTGGGATGCACTATTTGTATAAATTGGAAGAAGGAAATAGGCAACCCAATTTGTTAAATTAAAGCAGTTTCTTTTTTCTTTTTTTGTACAAAAATAAAGCCAACATAACATTAAGAAAGAAGAAGCTAATTGGAGTACTGAAGAAGAGAGGACAACAATCTCTCTATAAGGCGCTTGACTTTTTGAGAAGAGCATAACTGGCTAGAGAATGAGTTGACTCATTAGCTTGCCTAAACACATGATTGAAATGATAAGAGGAAAGGTAAGATAATATTGTAACTAGCAATATGTTAACTGACCCGATTTCATTGCCTTTGTCTCCCTTTACTTAAAATGTTAAATGTTGAATAACATTAAGAGAATTTCCTTCAAAAATCACTTAAGACACAATTTAAATGGTATTTTCAACGAGCTTTGCCCCAAAAGCATTAACCACAATACTAGTAAAATAATAGAAACAAACTCAAAGAATTTCACTTGAATCCCTAACCACAACCGCCACTCCTTCCTCTTTAGAATTCTGGTTGAATGCTCCATCAAGGAATTTAAAAGTGTCATTTGGAGGAGGAGACCAATAATAGCGAGATTTTGAATATATACAACTACTATCACTCCTCAAACACCTCATATGAAAGTTATTGAAATCTGAACAAAAGAAAGAGATCTAAGTAAAAGAAGTTTTGGGTTATAATTAATAAAAAAGGTTGGTGGTTTGCTTGTGTCTATATAGTGTTATACTATCTAAAATATTTATTTTAGGTTAAGAGTGATTGTCATAATTTTTTACTATAGTTGATATTTTTCATGGTAAATCTTTATGTGTTCTTGCATCTTTTATAGTTTGATTACTTAATAGAATAATTATAAATGCGTAGAGACATAATTTTGCCATTTTCGTTGCTTGATAGAAATTCATGCCCATAAAAACTAGAACTAGTAATCTTTAACTTTCTAAGATAATCAAACTAGAGATAATCAAGTAATTTACTATCTCTATCTAGATAGATATTAAACTCTCAGTGGCAGTAGAAGGCTTTAATCGCTAGAAGAAAAATTATCAGGTCAACTTTAGAGGTTTTTTATCTCATGATTTCTCTATGTTTTGTATAGTTACACTAGTGCATATTACTAGCACACAAACACGATATAAAGTTAGTAAAAATGTAGTTGTTGTGCATATGAAGAGGTGTGAATATACATTAGAACAATTTCTGGTTGATGAAAAAGTATAAGTGCATTTTTTCATTTAAGATAAATTTCCTCTCAAATTGTATATCATGCGATGTTTTATTGATTAAGGCTGCCACCAGGACTTGAAACTCTAAGTCTATCTTCCATTTCTAAAGTATTGAAATTGTATGCAACATAATATTTTGTCTTGTGGATTCTGTTACACATTGCTCTTTAAATTGATTCTCTTTTAATTTGAAGGATGTTGAATAGAAGTTTAAGTTTAAACTTTGATATGCTTTTTATGTTAAATGACAAGTTAAAACAAGTTCAAGAGTCAAAGCGATAAATTTAATCCCAACCAAGAGGAAGTTGAATATGGCTTTCCATTGACCTTCCTAGACATGCCTAGACCATGTGAAGATCCACATGAACGTAATAGGGTTTCTCATTCATGGACACTAATTCATCGGGGTGCATGGGCCAAGGTAAGGAAGATGGAAAATGATGCTTCAAAAGCTCCAAAGGTGCATACCTGTCAGCATGGTCCACCTTGGTAGCAGCACAGAGGAATATTATCAGTGACCAATTTCCCTGGGCTATCTCCCTAAACCATTTGAAATCCAGTAGAAAGTATGATCAAGAAGCCGAGAAGTCAAGACAACCATTTTGCTTCCTTATTTATATAAAATACTTTCGTCATGAGTAATAGACTTAGGGTCTGTTTGTTTACCTTAATCAGCGCTTATCTGATTAAGTATCTTATAAGTCAGGTAAAAGCCTACTTATAAGGTTGTTTGTTTGAAACTTATTTCTAAGCTTATTAAGTTGAAAAGTAAGCTCACGTTATTAATTTTGGCCAGGAAATAAGACGGGTTTTGCCAGTTGATTTGCTGAAAATCCATCGCGATTTCCATCCCCGCCTCCTTCCCCTCTTCCATCCCTCGCCTACCATTTATACCTCCATAGTTGAAGCCTCCTGCAAATCATCCATGGTATCCAACGGCCCTTTATACGAACCTAGTCTTCCCCCTCGTCATCTCCGTCATTGTCTCATCTCCCCATCGAATCGTTGTTCCTGCCGATCGAAGAACTGCATGAAGGAGCAGAGTCTAGCTTCTCTTTCCACGCCGGATTCACCGCCATTTCGGAAAGCCGTCGCTCACCGTAGACGGTTCCGGGAACCTCTCTGCAGGACTCGGGGAAATTGAAGGCAAAAATTGGAGAGGGTATATTTCTGTCCAACCACCCTGACCGCCCAACCCAGCCGGTGTAGCTGCTCCCTTGAGCCATCGTCATCCACCCACTTGGAAAAACCCGGCTTACCTATGCTATTGTCTCAGGCAAGTGCTTCCTTTCAGATTTAGAAGTCAATTGCTCTTCTTCGTCTCCCCTGCTTCCCTCCTGTTGGGCACTATGCTTCAAATTTTAGACCCAGTTATTCTTTCCTCATGTTATTGCTTGTTGATTGTTTTGGTTTCAATTTTCAGTAGCTCACTAGCTCAGCTTCTTATACTATTGCATCAATTGTTCGATAGTGCAGAAAACTTTGTTGAGATTTATTTGCTTGTGAGCTTCGAGATTTGGAGAGATTACTGCCCACTAAAATTTTCTAACAAATTTACATGCACGTATATAATGTTTTTTATTTTTTGAGTTTAGGCTGATAATTTGAATTTTCAATGGCTTCCTAGACATTTTTCAACACCTACCAATTGAGATGGTCCAGTAATCTACAAGAGGGAGGAATGGAATCCCGTTCAATAGTTCATCACTTTTTTGTCCTTTCTGTTTCTGCCTACAACCGGTTCTCCTCTTCTTGCTAGCCTTGCATCTACTTTCTCAGAACTTAGTGGCGGTTTCCATCAGACTGTGTGTTCTTAGGATGGTTTGGGAAGTCTATCTGAAGAATAATTGTCTAGTTTAGATATAAATATGTAATTGTGGTAGAGTTGCAGTCATGACTTTGGTTGAGTTTCTCCCTCACTAAATTGTATTGGATTTCAATCTTCAGTGTGCTGTCAAGCAACGATGAGAACCAGGAAAGCAAAGCGTTCCCATGCATACATTTAGTGCCTAACAGTTCTTGCTTTTTGTGTTTTGGTTTGCCTTTTCAATTATAGTTGTTACGATCAGCAATTTGTTTTAATTCATATATTTGCAGCCTTTTTGGCCTGCAATTGTGGTGAAGAAATGGCTCAACATTAAGCCTAAGGTGCATGAATTCAGTGAAGATGAAGTCGACACTGAGAATGAATTATCGTTCTTCCCAAACAATGAGTTTGTTCTTTTTTGTTGTTTAAAGATGCAAGAAGTGTAGGTTGGAATGAGATTGACAGAGTACAGGGTACCCAATCCTGTTGTTCCAAACCGAGATGCAGGTAACTGTTGACCACCTGTTGTTTCATTTTGTCAATTGACTGTAACTTAGCTTGCTAAAATTTGAAATGATTGTCACATCATTTCAAATTTATAAAAAAAACGAAAAGAATTCTACCTACATCAAATTTATCATGTGATATTTTTTCTTTAATATTTCAGTAACTTCTGATCTCCTTCGTTTAGAAAATTTAGAAGTTACTCTAGATGTTGTTGGATCCAAAACCACTGTACACTATGCATGATTGCTGAGTTTCTCAGGAGGATCTTGAGATTGATGAATGGCTATGTACAAATGAGCCAGTTGATATGTACATTCTCGGGTAAGTAACTTTTAAATTGCATTAACTGCACATGAACCTAGTAACAATATCACAGTTGCCTTCAATTAATTGCTAATTTACCAGTTTTTTCTTGTCCACATTTTTTGCAACTTCATGTTTGCAGTTTTCAAGAGGTAGTCCCCCTAAATGCTGGGAATGTACTGGGAGAAGAGGACACAAAGCCTATCCCAAAATGGGAAGCAATCATTAGAACACTTAACAAGTCTCCACAGTCAAAAACCAAGTACAAAAGCTACAGTGCTCCTCCCTCTCCAGTGACGAGGACATCCTCAGCCGCAGACGCGTTGGCTGAGGAGATTGATGCTCCTAAAATTAAAATAGGAACCAAGCAATTCTCTGGGGCTGGTTACCGATGGCTTCAAGACAGGGCAGTTCAAAGAAGTGATCAACCTAGGGAAGAAATTCCACATAAAGAGGATCTATGGCATTGATAGTGACAGTAGGCTAGATTGGCATGAACAGTCTTTGGACATGCCACCACTTGTTGTTTCAGGAGATTGCTCTTTTAAGCTAGTTTGAACATGATAACATAGTTCAGTATTTGGGTACAGAAAAGGTAATACATCATAGTGCTATGACTCCTTATGGCTATAGATGTGACAATTATCTTATGTCAGAGCGAATGATACCATGTTTTTTGGAAATATTGACATAAAACCTACACAATCAATGTAATTTATCAAGTGTGTTTATTATATTGAAAGTACAGTAGTGTGCATCTCTGAATCTCACCTCCTGGTTCGAAATCTGAAACTATATTCAAGTGTAGATGTACCTGGACCTTAAATAGGAGATGAGAATGAAAGTGGTGGGAAAATGATGCTGCTCTCGCATCCAATGTTCCATAATTGTAAAATATAAATAAACTTAGGCTACTGGAATTGTAATATGAATATAGCTATATGTAAGATTGCTATTTTTTAAAATAAATAAAATAATGTGTTTTTATGACTTTTCCCAACAATAGAAATAGATAGCCATTAAACCCAAGTTTGTGTCTATAGTTCATAAACTGGTTCACATTTTTCAGTCGAAGCAAATCTGAATTACGTTTGTGGTAACCACATTTCAAACAGAGCAACAACAGAAGCAGTCAAGACATAATAATGAGCAGGAGCTAATCACAAGGAGAAAGGGAACAAGCTAAGCGCAATCAGGCTCATCAAACATCATGCTTGATTGCCGAGCTATAACCGGTTTGATCGTCATAATACTTGGACCACAACATGACTCCTCCATACTTGGTTGAGTGTTTCAACGGTGACAGCACTTCAGAGGTAAGATCGTGTGCCGGGATAAAACCACTTCCAGCTGCTGCTGGTGCTGTTAGGCAATTCAAGGAATATAAATAATTTAAAATCTAGCAGATTAAATCCATGAATTTGGATTAGATTCTAAAATTCTATATTCTAAATCTATTATTCTAAAATCCACAATGACTAACCCCCTGTTAAGGAATAAGGAGTGATTCAATACCTACTTTGAAATGAAACCTATAAGTGAAGCATCTTATATCCTTGGCACAAAGATCAACAAAAAGAGACGTAAATGCATGTTAAGCCTTTTCCAGAATCATACGTTCAAAGCGTGTTGAAACAAACGGACCTAACCAGTTTATAAACATCTCTTGATTCTGATTTAAATTCAGCTCCAAATTTAGTTTCAGATTAGCTAATTCAGTTTCAGATTCAGCTAAATCAGATAATTAACTTTTCAGCTAATTAAGATAACTTTTCATATTCAGATTCAGCCGAAACAAACGAACCCTTAGTGACAATTTCTT
The DNA here is from genome assembly GCA_035235625.1 of Saururus chinensis. Lineage (NCBI taxonomy): Eukaryota > Viridiplantae > Streptophyta > Magnoliopsida > Piperales > Saururaceae > Saururus > Saururus chinensis. Next base: position 23,023,034 of record CP141143.1, on the reverse strand, counting down.
ACTATTGTACTTACAAGCTTCTTGTTTGAAGACAGTTGTTTCAAATACCTTTGGTTATTTTGAGATCTTGTACTTTATTATTAATAATATTGTGGTTTTAAATTTATAATTATATGTGAAGTGTGTATGGATACAATTCATTAGGTTGTAGGAACTTTTTTGATAATATTAGAAATTATAAGTCATATATAAAAATTAAGAAAAAAATTACATCGAAAAACAATTTTAGCAGCAGTAAGGTAGAAAGCCACTAATAGTTTTACCTATTTTTTATGAATAATAGTGGTGATCATATGGACAACCACTATATCATATTTATATAAGTATTTTTTATATTTTGCTCTGACAATGAGCCGAATGTAAAGAATGCTTAGGAAGCGTTGGATTTCAAAATCAATGGCGCCATCGATCTTAAAATTCAATGCTTTCGAGGTATTTTTTATGCTTGGTTCATATTAAAGAAGGAGCATAAAAAATATTTGCCATATTTATAGTAAGGTGACTTGTGCGCTATCGATCTTGAAATTTAAAGCTTCTAAAGAATTTTTTATACTCGGCTCATATTAAAAAAGGAAAATATAATAAGGTGACTTGTGGTGGCAAAATATATATTACTGCTGAAACTTTTAGTAGCGGTTTATGAACCAGACACTAAAAGTGGTTTTTTTTAGTGCATACAAAAACAAAGGATAAATAAGGTTAGTGCTTGACACATCTTTTTTATCTACAAACAATTATAACTAATGCGGGAAGGAGGATCAAAACTATGATTTTTAAAAGTGGCTCGGCCTGACTGATTGGAGCAAGTTTACCATTCAGCTAATACGCTCGCGTTTACCCGCTTTTTGATTCGGACAAAAAACTTTTGCATATCATAAATTTCTTCTCCCCATTATTTTTATGTTCCACTTTTACCCTTAATAAATGCTGTTGACCACAGTTTTCTGTTTATGCTTCTCTTCATTTTCTTCGTTTCCGGTACCTGAAACGCAGAGACGACCTCCTATCCTCCCTCTAGACTTCCACTTCTTCCTCTACCCTTTAAAGGCAGACACCAGACCTCACTTTCACGAAGAATAGGAATTTATAGGCTTAGTGGCCAGTAAACTATTACTCGATCCTGACCCATTGCCCCTTGCTAGGCGCTCGCCATACACCGCAATCATGTAGTACCCAGGTGGTGTCACTGCCAGGGATGGAGAGGCAACAATGCATATCTAGTGTGTCGTAGAAGATAATGTCATCGTATTCAACTCCTGGGCGAAAGCACCACTGGACTCAATTCCGCATGCTGAGGCGAGAAGGCCTCCAGAGCTATGTGGAGTAGACGACATCATTGAAGTTGATATACATGCGCGGGTGTTGTCGTCCACCAGAGCACAACGTCGTATGTGGTGAGCCGTGAGTGTTGGACAAACTTTCCCTTGTTGGCCTATAGGTAGTGAGCTCCGCTGTAGACCACCATTTCTGCCCCGCAGTCATTGGAGTTTGAGCCGGCAAGGTTGAGGTGGAGGGGAGGAGGCAGAGGAGCCGAGGCTTGGGTAGTTGCTAGGGTCATCGCCGGGAATGACCGGGTATGTGGTGGAGCATGGCTGAGATGCCCATGTTATCCTGAAGCATCCGCCACTGCCCCTCCTCAGCCGCCTGACCTCTCTACGGATCCGGGAACATAAGCAACACAAGAAGGATAAGAGTGGAGGCGCTGGTGGCTCCTGCAAGGCATCTTTATGGCTTCACTGCTGGAACACCCGAAGTCCCAGTCCCAAAGCCACTGCCTTCATGTTTTTTTTTCGGGTCAAAAGCCCGCCGTCGCTGGAGGTGGAGGAAGGAGGATGGGGAAGTCTGGTGCCCGTGTTTCAGTGATAGGAAACGAAGAAGTGAGGAAGAGGAGAAACTGAGATCATGTGGGTGCTAAGGGTAGAATTGGAATCTAAAAAACTTATCCGGGATCGAGTTTAAATTGGGGCCATGGAAGTCTTTGTCTTATACGTGAGCGAGGCAGAAAGCGGGTAAACGCGAGCGGCCATAGCATTTTTCTTCAGCTTTTGGTGTCGATCAATTTTTTGAAGAGTACGTGTCAATATTTACATGTAATAAACCTACTTTATCATTTAACAGCTTTTGATTGGTGAGGTTCAAAAAATTTAATTTTAATAATCAATAGTGTTCAGATGATGAATGAGGTTCACTAAAGTTTTTTTTAAAATTTTCATATGTTACCCGAAACTTATCGGGTTAAATAAAAAATTTGCCCGTGATAAAAACACGGTCTCAATCACCGTAATGGCATACACTTTTGTTGGAAAGCGTTTTTCATATTCCCTTCTTGTTGCAATCGGAGTGTAAAAAACGTTTATGTTAACGTGTGTATACATCTAGAAAATGAATGCCTCGTTCCTTAGGCTCGGTTCAGAGGAGCATGCTTCCCTTTTGTTGAACGAGCCTACTTAAATTTTAAAGCACTGACGAAAACAACAAAGCATAGGAGAAAATTCAGACCGGAAAAAGAAGGGCAGAAGAAGTTCGTCTTATTGTGGAGCAGGTCACTTCTCTTGCCCACACGGGGTTTGCATCTGAGTACGACTGCAACGTGGACAAACTCTTGCCTTGTCTACATTCTGTTTCATGAAGTATCTTCTCTTTCTGTTTTCTAATCTTAATAAGCCCAATTAAGAACTCTTATTTTGACTTCCATCTATTACTATTTTACTAGATGAAATTATTTAGCGTGCGTCGCGCTGTGTATTTCACCACCCCCGTGGCGTGTATTTCACCAATGAATATATGACTCATCTAGCATAATTGTAGGACATCACGGTAGCAAAATAAATGGTGAAATACGCGGCCAGCACAGCACAGCACAGTGATAAATGGAAAAATACACGGCGAATACGGTGTATGACGCCGACTGAAAATTTTCTCATTTTACTGACATGCTTGTTACCATAGATTATGGTCTTGTGTCTTATATATAATGGGTGGGAGGCAGAGAGATGAAGGAAAGAAGAAGCAAAGCAAGCTGTGGATTGGGGGCACTCCCTCAAGGCTGGAAGCGCGTCTCTCCATCTCTGTCTATCAAGTATCAGTTATCGTCATTACTCATGGAGGCCCTCTGCAATGGAAACGCAGAAAAACATGTGAAGCTGCCAGAGATAAAGTTCACTAAGCTCTTCATTAATGGGCAGTTTGTGGACTCTGTCTCAGGTTCCTCTTTCTACTTTCCAGTTTCTCTTTCTTTTTGTCTACATGAGTTTTTGTGCCTGTTTTCTGATTAAAGGAGCTGTTGTGTTTGGACATTTGTGGAAGTTAATTAAGGGACTACATATCGGGCTGTTGCTTTTGTTCCTCTTCTTGTTTAATGAATTTTTTGTTTCTTTTCTGAAGGAAAAACGTTCGAAACGATTGACCCAAGAAACGGGGAGGTGATAACTAGAGTTGCAGAGGGAGATAAAGAAGATGTGGATTTGGCCGTCAAAGCAGCTCGAGAAGCTTTCGATCATGGGAAATGGCCCAGGATGTCTGGCTTTGTAAGTTTTTTCTTCTCTGCCTCATGTCCACCACTTGATGTATGTCATCACTTCGATTTTTCAGCTCAAGACAATTCATTCTTTCTCTGATTGATCTCTTTGATTTTCTGAAGTCTCATGACAATTCTTTCTCTTATTAATCTCTCTGTTTTTCTTAAGTCTCATGACAAGTCCTTTCTTTCTCATTAATCTCTTTGTATTATAATCAGTCTTTCTCTTGAGAAACTAGATTACTCCTTCCCTCCTAAAATAATAGCTTCATTTGAGAAAAAAAGTTGGTTCCATATTAATAATTTCATTTTGTTAAACTTAAAAAAATATATCATAAGCTTATTTTTTTTCTCTTAAATATAAATTTTAATATTTAATAAAAATCACTATGTTTTCAAATATAACTATAAATATACTATTTTGGTAAAAAAAAAAAAGAATTGATATCAGATGTGGGTTTTGGACACATACTGGTGGTTTCCCTTTCCCTTATACCAGATCTTTTGTATTTGCTCTGTATTTGTATATTACAAGTAATTTACTTTTGTTCTGCATTTTCAAAAGGAAAGAATAAAATATACATGTATCTTTTTTCTTATCGAAATTACATTGAACAAAATGTCGTCGACTCTAGTAAGGGAACTTATGGAACTTGTACTAGTCCACTATGTAAAATTATAATAGTTTGAGTCCTCTTTTATGTGGCGCATTTGATGGGGTGTATACCATGCTTTGTGAGCCATCAGATCTTGATCTGAGGGCATATATAAAACAAAGGTAAGCAGGTTTGAATCACCTGCCCACCTCCCTATTTATCCTTCGGATCGCCGGCACATCCGAACTTTTCTCTAATAATTTTATTTTTTTATTACAACCCTTTTTTCTTTATTAGTCTTCACTTCCACATCATTTTTCCTTGTCCCAAAAAATTATTAACAAGTCAACTCCCTTGTTATTTTCACTTCCTCGTAATCTTCTGACTAGAATATAAAACAGACCTTGATGTTGTTTCCTTTGTCTAGATAATTTTTTTTTAAAAAAAAAGCTACAAAAATCTCAAACGGCAATTTTTATTGTTTATTTTTTTGTCTGAATTGACTAGTAGCCTATTGGCAAGAAAGCTAAAATTCATACTTAAAGACTTTCTCCGAACCAAAACTTTACTCCTTCACATCAAAGTATTACTTTCGCTTTGATTGGCGAGAGAAAGATTAGTCTAGTCTCACCTAACAATGAGAGCCATTTTTCTCGGTCAATTAAGGCTGTAGTAAAGTTTTGGCACAAAGAAAGTGAAGCAAGGAACATCATTTTCCGTTGTTAAAGTTGCATAGCCCGTAGCCTATGGTATGATTCAATCTTCCAACACATTGCATCCAAATATATTTTTCACTTGCACATAATCTTCCTGATTATACTATAAAACATATCTTAATGTTAATAGCCTTTGTTACTATTTTTTATTCCAAAAGTCCGAACAGTCTGGCCTGTGGTTTCTGATTGTCTTTTTATTTATCTGAACCGAGACCTGTTGAGATCAATCTACATCTTTTCTCAAGAAACAAACCAAACTAGCCTTGGGCTCACGAAATCAATAAATTTTCCTTGTTTAAGCAATTCGTCAACTTTGACTAAAACACTTGCCGGCTGGCCCGGCTCCATTCAAATTCCACATATAAGATAAGATAAAACAGTATGAGTAGTGTTACTGCTCACGTCAACATTATACTTTTATCATCCTTGGTGCAAGGATGATAAAAGTATAATGTTGACGTGAGAATCTTCACGTCGCTAAAATATTTTTTTAAAAATATATATCAACAAGAAAATACTAGTGGGCCTAAGTGAAACCGTGCAACCAATTTAGACAAAGGAGAGCGGAGCTGCGGAAGTGTAAAAAAATCCATAGAGCGTTTGATATTTGATGTTAGTGTCCTCACTTTAATGTGTGTTAAGTACGTGTGCTGTTAATTTGTTGGAGGGCTCAGTGTGAAACATAAAGAATACTTCCCAAAAAAATTGAGCTCGTTTGTTGTCTGTCGGCGAGTCCATTTAGGGTATCAAATTGCGAAACGTCATTGAAGCCCCACAAAGAATATATAAATGGCGAATTCCTCTTTTTTAAAGCACGGTAGGGCCCATCTATGTGCAATCTTGTTTGGAGGATCGTATAACTATGCCAAAAGGTCATTGTGGCGGATTAAGTCTTCTAATTTGTGTTTCTAATTGTGATGTCCAGGAGAGGGGTCGGCTAATGATGAAATTTGCAGACTTAGTAGATGAGCACGTAGAGGAGTTGGCTGCACTGGACAGTATTGACGCCGGCAAGCTCTTTGGGTGGGGCAAGGCCGTGGATATCCCTTCCGCTGCCAACGCCCTCCGCTACTATGCAGGCGCCGCCGATAAGATCCACGGTGAGACATTGAAGATGGCACGGCCACTACAGGCATACACATTGCGCGAGCCAATCGGGGTGGTGGGCCACATTATACCATGGAACTACCCCACCAATATGTTCTTCATGAAGGTCAGCCCTGCCCTGGCCGCCGGGTGCACCATGGTGGTTAAGCCGGCCGAGCAGACGCCCCTGTCGGCTCTCTACTATGGCCATCTTGCCAAGCTGGTGAGTTTCATTGGTGCATTCATTCCTGTGTGTCCCAAAGAATGGCTACATAAGCATGGTTTCAACCGGACAGTGATCACACACCCAAACAGCCAACAAACTCGAACATATGTTTTACTTTATCAAAATAAATTCACTAACGTATATGATACATATGCACAAAAAAAGATTTAACCAAATATGTTATTAGAACATATTTTCAGGTATTGTCAAATTTAGATCCAACAGCCTGTGGTGAAAGGCCAGGTGTATACGTAGTGTTGCTGCGAGGTCCAATTTTGCCAAACTCGAACTTAATATTACTTAAGAAAATTGTAATATGAACCTGACCCAATCCGAATAAATTCGACTTGAATTTGACCCGAACCTAACCCATTTGACCTAAATATAATAAAAAAATAATTTTAAAATATTTTTTATTTTATTTTAAAAAATAATATTAACAAATATATAAAAAATTAAAATTTATATTTGTTATTATATTCGGGCCGGGCTGGATTACCTAAAATCTAACCCGTATTCGGGTCAAATTTCAAAAACCAAACCTGACCCATTAGGATCCAGTTTTACCATACACCCGACCCGAGTGACATCCCTATATATACATCTACATATATGCCAAATACATACTAACAAGACCCATTATATATTATATAAAACTATTAATGAAATTATAAATTTTGTCCCAAAAAATTTGTCCGGATCTTATTACTTTGGTCAAGAGGAGTTTTGGGTCTTGGCCCAGTTCATGTAGGGAAGAGCACACTTCAACGATCTAGGTATCAATGTCTACTTCATATATCTTGCTGAATGCCTAGATCATGTAGCAGGAAAACTACAGCATGGATTGATACCTGATGTCTCTCATTGTCATGTCTTGGATTTATCTCCTAATGCACTGTCTCTATGAGTTGCTTGTTGACAGGCAGGGATCCCAGATGGAGTCATAAATGTAGTTAATGGATTTGGAGCAACTGCTGGAGCTGCCATTAGCTCACATATGGACATTGACAAGGTAAGAAGAACAATCACAAGTAGTATATCAACTAGTCATTTTCCTTGTGATTATTCTTCCATATTCCATACATCAATGTACTGTTCAAAGGAATTATAACAATGATCAGCTACAACTTTTTGTCTGGTATCAGATCAGCTTCACGGGATCCACTGAAGTTGGGCGGCAAGTTATGCAGGCAGCAGCCTTGAGCAATTTGAAGCCGGTCACACTTGAATTGGGAGGCAAATCGCCACTGATTGTTTTCGACGACGCCGACGTGGATATAGCTGTCAATCTAGCTCATATAGCCATCTTCCAGAACAAGGTTATCTGTGTTAATCATCTTCTTTCTTGTTATTAAGTAATTATCTTGAATTGAACTAGAATTAACTCAATGTGTATGCTGGATTATTAGGGAGAAATTTGTGTTGCCGGTTCTCGTGTATTTGTCCAGGAAGGTATTTACGACGCTTTTGTGAAGAAATCGGCTGAGAAAGTGAAGAGCTGGAAGGTAGGGGATCCGTTTGATCCCTCTGTCCAACAAGGACCCCAGGTGAGTTTGTGTGTTTAATCCTTGATTGTTCACTCTCATTAGTAATCAATTACCTGATATATGTTTGACTGAGCTAGGTGGAATGATCAGGAATGTACAATAAGCCTATATATATACAAAATTCATCTGTTGAAGCAAAATTGAATACTAACTGTATAAAGCTTGTAGGTTGACAAAAAACAGTTTGAAAAAGTATTGTCCTATATTGAGCATGGCAAGAGAGAGGGAGCAACACTGTTAACAGGGGGAAATTCCCTTGGTGATAAAGGCTATTACATTGAGCCCACAATTTTTACCGATGTTAAGGTAAAGATCACATACTTTTCATACTCAGAATAATTTATATGCCCATTAATAAGCATGCGCCTTTTGATTACATATATTGAAACTTGCAGAACGATATGTTGATAGCCAGAGATGAAATTTTTGGACCAGTGATGTCTCTCATGAAATTCAAGTAGGTATTGTTATTAATAAAAATTGTTCACATTGGAGCATATAATGTAATACTAAATTCCTAATCTTGCAATGCAGGACTATTGATGAGGCGATTGAGAAGGCGAACAATACGAAATACGGTCTAGCAGCGGGGATTGTGACCAAGGACCTAAATGTGGCAAACAGGGTATCGAGATCGATTCGAGCTGGAACAATTTGGATCAACTGTTATTTTGCTTTTGATAACGACTGCCCATTCGGTGGATATAAGATGAGTGGATTTGGGAAAGACAACGGCATTGATGCCCTTGACAAGTATCTCCAGACCAAGTCCGTTGTTACTCCTCTTATTGATACTCCTTGGCTTTAAGTATTAAAGTATGATCAGATTATTTGATTGTAAGATGCAATATATGCACTTGTACGTTCGCTGTTGTTCTTGATTCTTTTGATGCTCATATGAAACCTTCAATACTTTTCTTGTACGGGGGAAGTCTTCCTCTTCTATTTGATAAAAAAAATAATAGATTAGACGTTTGTCACCCCATATTTTTGCCAGCCCACTCCACTTATACAGACATCCACCACTGTGTTAGTTAAGAGGGTGGACTGTCTAAAACAAGGGGTGGGAGACTACCTATCACCCTAAAAAAAAAAACTAAGTGAATTTATCTTCACTGGTTGAGCTTTTCTGCATTTTACCACTTTCTAAATAATAACTCCGATAACGTAAGCACGTTGGATATAATTGGAATCATGGTAAAGTGGTTGAGAAGATAATCTTATGGATATTGATACCAATATTTGTACCATATATCTGCATCTGGTTATCACTAATCTGCCCCCAGCACAAACAATCAGCCTACCTTCGGCTGCAGTAATGGAAGTATAGCAAAATGCTATTTATTAAGACCACTCAGATACTAATTCAAATCAATTAAACAAACCTAGAAAACCCCTTTGATACTGATATAAAAGAAGTAAAAACATAAGAAAACTCACTATGGCCTCTTGGAAGAATTAACACATATCTTAATAAAAAACATCATATAAATTAACAAAAAGGGTGTGACTCTCCATTAAGCCCAAGGGGCAAAAACATACTTTTGAATCTGCTACCTCAAAATATTCCTATTCCTTGAATAACTCAAGAAGAAATAAGAAAGAGCTGCTCATTTTTTTGCCACAATGTGAAGTGCAAAGTGCACATAATGAACCAATTTGTTGCAATCACTTGTAAGAAAAGAAAATTTTAAATTTTCTCATATTGGAGACTAATAAGGCATAAACCATTTTGTGTGAAACCTAAATTTGAATTTGGCAGGAAACGTTAAGATTCAAACTAGTGTAACAAATCGAAAATAGGCTTTCTGAATATATATATATATATATATATATATATATATATATATATATATATATATATATATATATATATATATATATATATATATATATATATATATATATAATAAAGTATATCGTATAATAAAAAAATTGGAAAATGATCATTACTTATTAAAATTTAGAACTGAAACATGGCCAGGCAAGGATGAAAGTCCATCAGCTAGATGTCAGACAAGCTTCGTCCAGGTTTGTACCCAATTTTCACTCATAAAAAAGTAAACTTTTGGACTCCATTATGGCTATCATTATATGTAGCTGGAACAGGGAAGATGCAAACTCAGGACTTCTGAACTCCATTACGGCTATCGATATTATATGTACATGTGAAATTAGAGCCATGGGGAATCATGAAGTGGAATTACAACAGTTTTAATTTGTAGGTATGCCTCAAGAGCGTGCAACCCCATGTCTCTCCCAAATCCGCTCATCTTGTATCCACCATATGGAATGTCTTGACCTAGAGCAAAATAGCAATTTATCCAGACCACTCCAGCTCGAACTGATCTTGAAACCCGAATCGCCGTGTTTATATCTTTGGTCACAACCGCTGCTGCCAGTCCATACCTTGTCATGTTTGCCTTCTCAATTGCTTCCTCCACAGTCCTGATCAGGAATTATTAGAAGAGACGAATTAGCATCACATGGATAAAGTTATCAATTCTAAAGACTGAAACTTGGATGTTAGAACTTTTTCATTTTAAATCATTCTTAGCATGTATTGAAGTTAGTATCAAGGTTAATATTCTACTGGAAAGTCTGACCTCTTGAATTGAGATGATAAAAAAACATTGCATCTATAATGGTAAAAGAATGATAAACACTCACTTGAACTTCATCAGGCACATGACTGGCCCAAATATTTCGTCCTGAGCTATCAACATATCTTCCTATTCAAAATTTTCAAAACAGCATAAAAATATGAGCAGATCATGCCAACTAGAAAGCAACATTTACGTTGGCCACAAAAAAATACATTTACATTGATCTAAGTTCAGGCTATTATATGCTACAAGATTTGGTCTTAAGTTAACATGTATTTCTCTGATTACCATAATCTTGATCGACCCTTAAATTCAGAAGGGCCTAATTCCTATATAGGAAACTGACAAAATACAATCGATACTGGTGTACTACTTGAGATTAAAAACCAGCCTGAATCAAGTAGAACTGCAGCCTCTGAGTCTAGCCAACTAGTACATCAATTCAGTCTGTAACAATCTTATCATTAACAAGCACTTGAAAACTCTATTCTGATAAATTACCTTGACGTCTACAAATATGGTGGGTTCAATATAATAGCCCTTCTCACCCACAGGTTTTCCCCCAGTTAGAAGAGTTGCTCCTTCTCTCTTCCCATGCTCAATGTATTCGAGAACTCTATCAAGTTGCTTTTTGTTGACCTGAACTCAAATTGAAAAAGATTATTTTTCATTTTTCATGTACAAAGAAGTTCTCATATCAAGTGTTTTGCAAAACCGGAGGTGAGTCAGACTCGTATGTCATCAACCACATTACCTGAGGCCCCTGTTGAGATGTAGGATCAAATGGGTCTCCCACCAACCAACTTTTTGCCTTCTCCTCAGATTTCCTTACAAATTCCTCATAGATGCCTTCCTGAACATAAACTCTAGAACCCGCTAAGCAAATTTCACCCTGCACATGTTGGGTATACGAGTTGAGTTTTGGAGCTTTTTAAACCCGTAGTCAATTTGATAAAATATGCGCAATTGATCATTGCCTTGTTGTAGAAGACAGCAAGTCGAGCAAGATCAACCGCCATATCCACATCGACATCATTGCAAATTATGATAGGAGACTTCCCTCCAAGTTCAAGAGTCACCGGTTTCAGATTGCTCATTGCTGCTGCCTGCATTACTTTTCGCCCAATTTCAGTGGATCCAGTAAAACTGACCTGCAACCAATTTAAGACTAAATTATGACAAGTATAAAAAGTCCAGCACAAATATTGATCATCTTTTTTTGGATGAAAAATTTAGCATCAAACTGCACATAAACACAAATGTAAGATTAGGTAACTCACTGACCTTGTCAATGTCCATATGAGAGCTGATGGCAGCTCCGGCTGTTGGTCCAAATCCATTAACAACGTTGAGAACTCCATCAGGGATGCCAGCCTAACTCCATCACATAGAAAATCCATCCGATTGTAAGATTTGTATACTTATCATTTCAAACTATCATATATATAACCTTCATAAATCTACCTTTGATATTTGTAACATTTTATAAAACTTCAAATGATCAATCTATATTTGATACTTGTAACATTTTATAAAACTTCAAAACTCACATTATTAACATAATGGTAATGGAATGGAAATAAAGCACAAAGATGACGCTCACCAATTTAGAGAGATGGGCATAGTAGAGGGCAGTCAGTGGAGTCTGCTCGGCAGGCTTGACCACCATGGTACAGCCGGCTGAAAGGGCAGGAGAAACCTTCATGAAGAACATGGCGGTTGGGAAGTTCCAGGGAATGATGAGGCCTACCACTCCGATGGGCTCCTGCAACGTGTATGCCTGAAATGGCCTCCCCATCTTCAATGTCTGGCCGTGGATCTTGTCTGCTGCACCTGCATAGTATCGGAGAGTGTTGGCTGCCTCAGGGATGTCCAGCAGCTTGTTGAGCATGAGCAACTTCCCACTATCCAGGGTCTCTAATGCAGCCAATTCTTCCAAATGGTCATCAATCAGACTGGCAAATTTCAACATAATCCGACCCCTCTCCTACACACCCACCATTAGAGTTGTGAGATTGGAGTGAGCATTCAACGGAGCCCTCAGAATTGAAATGGGTGGTAGGTCTCCAAAGATGAAGCATATATAAAAAATAGCCTAAATTCAATAATTTTCTATGGTTTATCTATCTTCAATTGTCTGAGAGGATAAGTGAAAGTACGAAAAAAAAATTGCAAAAGGAAATAGATGGAGATATGGTGATTAGAGTCAATTACAGCTCCAGACATCCTTGGCCATTTCCCATGGTCGAAAGCTTCCCTGGCTGCATTGACAGCCAAATCAACATCTTCTTTATCTCCCTCTGCTACTCCGGCTATCACTTCACCAGTCCGAGGATCAATAGTGTCAAATGTTTTTCCTATCAGGTAATTAAATAATCAGGCTTTTCTTCTAAGGCAAGTTAATCTGGAACAAGTTTACCCAATATCAAACCATTTGCAACATCGTAAGTGCGAACATATTCTGGTAGAAATTGGTCTTCAGCAAAAAGGAAATTTCTCTGGTAGATCAAGCAGAAGATGATAAAGACATAAACTAAGCAAAAAAGGGGAAGGAGAAGAGGAACCTGAGACAGAGTCAACAAATTGCCCGTTGATAAAGAGCTTGGTGAACCTTATTTCCGGCAGCTTCACATGGAAGTGAGAGTAACCATTAGTCTCAGCAGCCATTGATGAAGACTTAGATTCCTAGCCAAGGCTCAATTCCCTCCTTTGCCCGAAACTATCCTTTTGAGGTCCTCCCTAAATTTCTCTTCTGGGTTTGCCTCTTCTACACTGCATATTCATGCCGCCCATTGGTGGTTGAATATTTGGAGCAGCTTCCTTGGAGATGGTAGGATGTACAGTCTCTTTCTCCATGCAAACACGAATATATTCATGGCGGGACAAAGGATAATACTTATTTACTCCTGTTGCCTTCACACTCTTCCCATTACGCACCAATTTTTCTAGTAAAATCCAACCAACCTGCCATAAGCAAATACAGCTTGCTTTGCAGCCTTTGCCGTCTCTTCCCACTACCAGAAATAGAAAGCTTTATTAGATCACTCTCAGAAGAGCCAAACATGAAAGCGTCAGACCCTGTGAAATCAAGACTCACGAGTCCTACAGCACAAGTGAAATGGGTCACTCATCGATGACACTGACCAGTGACCAGTTTACGTCAAGTGGAAGACAACGCGAATCTGGTGTTTATTAGATTAGAAAACGAAAAGAGAGGCAGACTTTAAGAAAGTTATTGATTTTCATTTATCAGTGGTGGGGTTGGAGTGTTTGACTAAGCAAAGGCATGTTTGCAGTTAGGGTGCTTTGGTTAACATTAAGGACGCCAATTAGACTAGTGACATACCGTTAAGAGGTAAGACCCTTTGACCTTATCTGCAGCTAGTCAATAAGCGAGGAGTTAAAAAAATTAGGAGAAAAGTTTAAGATATGTATTCTTCTAATTACGAAGGAGAAAAAATAAAAAAGATACAGCTGAGGCCAATGATCGTACAAATTAGGCCAATATGTACAAGTAAACAATAGAGGATCATAACTTTTAGTTTAAAAATGGTTATTGGTCACAAATATTTTGCTTATGAACAACTCCTAATTAAGAGAGATTTAAGATGTTATAATTTTTTGGATACAAAGTGGATTGATATATTGTGTGTATATTTTTTATTAAATATAATATATATATATATATAAAGTTTTTACTTATATAAAGTCATACTGGTATATATTCTAGGCCTTTCTTCTATATTAGGATTTATGTTTCAAAATCATCTTCAATTGACTCGGTTTAAGTTTTAGATGATCCTGACCTAACTCTAACTAAAATTATAAATATAATTTTTATATATTTTAATAATAATTTTTTATATTATTTATAATTAAAACATAAAATTAAATAATTATTTAAACTTTCATATTTTAATCTAATATTAAATAATTTTTGTAAAAAATTTAAAAAATAACTTTAATGGGTTAATTCAGGTTAGGTTTGGTATATTTGAGTCAGATCAAGTTTAAGATTTTTTTTTAAATAACATTAAATTTGAGTTAGACGAAACCTAAATATTGGATTGAGGCATTTAGAGTCCAACCTGGCAGCAAACAATTTGACCAGCGATGGTGATAGGCCCAAAGCTCAAACACGTGACATACGCTGGTGTACTCTAGCTCCAAGCACGCCACTAGGGCTGTAAATGAGCCGAGCTAGCTCATGAGCAAACTCGGCTTGGTTAGGCTCGACTCGAATCAGGCTCGACTCGAACTCGATTCAAGCTCGAATAAGTTCAAACCGAGTTTAAGCCAACCCTTGCTCAACTTAGCTCGGCTCGGCTCGAATGAAACTCGAACTCGATGCTACTCAACTCAACCTCGAGCTCGAACTCAAATATAATTTTAAAATTATATATAAATAATGTATATATATATATATATGTGCATATTTTATATAAACATAATTGTTAATTTAAATACATATTTATAACATACTCCCTCCATTATTAGATTAATAGCTCTATTTGATTAATTCATTTTGAAAATTTTAATTGAGTTATTAATCTAAGACAAATGGAATATATAAAATGACATATAATCACATATTTATATACTAATACTATGTATCGTATTGATATATGAGACCCGTTTATATGAGTCAAGGCTCACTCACGACTATGTGAGTATAGATGTCATACATCATCATATTACGATATAAGAACACACATAACTTGGGAGGTAGATTAGTTTATGTCTTCTTGCGCATTTGGATCTCGATCTTGCCTGAATCATTTTTATTTTTTACATCTTTTTTAGTGATTATATGTACATAAAGAGAGAAAAATAATAATGTTGTATTTTTTTAGCATATGTAACTAAAACTTATTTGTCATAGTTTTCTTCTTTCATATTGACTATAATCAAATATTCACGGTGTAGTCGTAATACTTGTTGAAGTATATTAATTAATATTTGATACTAAAAATATATTAATATATGTGATGCTTCATATACTTTATATTATATATAGATTATTTTTATTTTTTTAGTTTGAGCCCAATTCGAGCCCAGTTCGAGCCAAGGCTTATAATTCACTTATTCAAGTTTGAGCTCGAGCTCGAGCCAAGCTTTGGATTTCTAGATCGAGCTGAGCTTGAGCTGAAAAGTTCGAGTTTATTCGAGCTTCGAGCCGAGCTTCAGCAGTTCGAGCTCGAGCTGAAACAGCGGAATACTCGGCTCGTTAACACCCCTACACGCCACCGTGCATAAACCAAAGACACATAATAATTTCTTCCCAATTTAAATATTTTATTAGTAAAAGAGTAATTAAAAATAATGCTATGGTCGCTCATGTCCAAGAACCTTTTACAGGTTAGGCCACTTTTTATGATCAAATTATATGGCTAATGTACATGTTAAGAGGGGAAACCTTAGACCTATTGGATACGTTTCTAAGTTTCTCTCTTATCATTTATATAGTAATATGACAATATTTCGTTATGAGTTACTAAGCTTTAGTCATAAAAATTAATTAAGCTAAAGAAGTCCTTAGTGCCACAATGAGCTGAAAACTAAATGGATGGGTAGGCAAAGGCAAAATCATGTTCATGGCACAATGCTCTAAATTAATAATTTTATTTAAATTAATTTATTTTAAAAAATTATATAAAATTATTAATATAAGATAAAAAGAGCACCTCCTTGGATGAATTAGAATGGTTGTATCTTTTACTTTTATAGAAAAGAGAAAAGTAAAATGACACGCTTGGCAAAATTCACGCGATAAGAGTTATACAGATGAAGTGTACTTTGGAGATGAATAGAGGTAAATCCCGACTCCACAAGCGACGAACTAAACAATTGTAGTTGCAGAACATGTGCCAGAAACATTGAGAAAGTGCTGAAAGATTCGATTATCCGTGAGCACTGTCGGCATCATGCCACTTCAATCAATCGGAAACTGGACCTACCTCCCGTCATTCACGTTTTATATAAACTAAAAAACTTAAGGGTTTCGGGCTCGGCTAGTCCCTGTCTCCTAACTCCTAAGAGTTTGGTATGCCACGGTAAAAAAAGACAATGTACTCAATACAGACAAGATATGACAAAAACCAGTTGTTCAGAGGCTTTTTTTTTTTATTCCTGTATCCCTCAGAGGAAGGTGAGGAGTTTGTCAATAAGCTCAACTTCAGTCCTCCAAAACTCTTCCTGCGATCAGCCCATCAAACCAAGATCAAAGTTGGTCAATAAGCTCTGCATGAGGAAAAAAATTTAAATACTTATGAAGTAGGAGTTATTGTCACTTTATACAACCTATGGATCTTTGTTAATTAAGAATTTCCCGGTTGTGCTAATTTGTATTAGTGTGTATAAAGATCGACAACTCGTGTTAAATAAGAATAAATTATAATTAAGTAATATTTTTTTAATATTTTAGGGTCGGTAAAAACAGATAGCACAGTTATATTCATTTTTGTTAATTTCATTCAAGTTCACAGTATCTTTTTCTTTCTCCCTCTTTTAACATTATTTACGTAAAATTTTTCTAACATTTTTACTGAAGCATCCATTGGTCTTCTTTATACATATTTATACCAACGCAACCTATACTCTATGAACTTCCCCTCTAAATATATTACCCCTAAGTTCTCATGTATATACTTGTTTATAATCCTATCTTTCTTAGTTATTCTATACATCCACCTTAACATCCTCATTTTAACTACATTTAGTTTATTTATATGACTTTTCTTTGGTGTTCAACATTATGCTCCATAAAGTATTGCGGGCCTAATAGCAATCCTCTAAAACTTATCTTTAAGCTTTTTTAGGACTTACTTATCACACAAAACTCCTAACACCACCTTCGATTTTACTCACCCCGCATTAATATTATGTACCACATTATTAGTTATATCTCCCTATTTGTGGATAATAGATTTCAAATATCAAAATTGTTCACATCCTGACATTTTTTAGACATTTATTTCTACTAAAGTTCTACCTTTAATTTTACTATCCTTAAAATTAAATTTCATATACTCCTTCGACATGCTTATTTTAAAAAAAAATTATTCTAGAGCTTCTCTCCACAGTTTTAGTTTGACATTTAACCTTATTATAGTCTCATCAACTAAAACTACATCATTTATAAAATGTAGGCACCAAGGTATCCTATCTTGTTGTAATGCCCAAGATTATCACCAAGGTATCCTATCCTGTTGTAATGCCTCATATTTTTCATCATATTTTTTTAAATTTCATATAAAATATTTGCAATATAATGACTGTAAATCGAAAAAAATAACGAAATACAAAATATGTGAAAGCAGTTTATAATTTAAAATATCACACATCAGTTTTTCCAATACAAATATTTACTTATTCGATCAAATATCATACGGCCAAACTAAACATCTTCGAGTGCTACTCAAAAATAATGTACAAAATAAATTGCTATGATCATGAACTTTAAATACAAATCTCTTTTAGGCATTTGTAAATGCAAATGTAATAACAGTCCATAATCTAATCCAAATTACAAGTCCAGAAAGTATATACTTTAATTCTCACCTCACGTAATACATCAGATTATGATACAAAATAATACTCGCAGTGAGTCAAGGATATACCTAAGTTAAAGGGAATCAATTCATTCAAAGGAACAAGTGTAACAACCCGTTTTCCGGTTACGCTTACCCGGGTGGGGTTAAAGGTAATTTGGTAATATTAGATAAGTGTTAAGGGGTTTCAAGGGGTAAAATCCCTGTAGCTAGGCAAATCTTGGAGTAACAAGCATAACGAATTGATGAATACACGAAATGGAGGTTGGGAACAAAAGATACAACCTCGGGAAGTGTGTCACATGGGGTGCGACCTGCTTAAAAAAGTGGGATAACCTACCCATATGTAGCTTTGTTTCGAAGGGCTCATCGATATGAGTCCGTCGGTACCAAGAACGCGTGATTTTGACTTCGGGGTAAGAAGTTATCGCGTGTTGAAGTTTGAGTATTTTGGATTAAAACATATGGGAAAATATTATTTTAATCAGAAAAGGATGAAACAGTTGGCGTCAGCACTTACGCCAGCAACCGCATCAGCCACGCCACCCGTATTGCAGCATGGTGCCACATGGTTGGGGTCCCACACAACACGCGGCCAGCGCGACGCGTGGCGCACGCATTTCTGGGGGCTTTTTGTAAGCCCTCAGCTTCTCCTCTATCAATTCAGATTTTTGTTCAACTTCGAGGAGAGTTTTCTGACTCGTTTTGAGTCTATTTTCTTCCATTCTTGAGGCGTTCTTAGCTAATTTGAGGGTGATCTATGCAATGACATAGTTCATTCATCGAGTTGGCATCCCTAAAGGGGTGAAGAGCCTTGGGCAAGAGGAGGCTTTGTCCGCCACTGTCACTCCCCGGCATTGCCTGACCCGAGCCAAACTCGGTCAAAGGGCCGAACCAATGCATGGGGTGATAGATTGAAATGATTGAGGAAAAATAGCGGAAGACTTGTGCCCCAACTACAGGCGGTCTAATATTAACGGAGTTTACACACTACTTTGAGCAAGAGTAAATAGGTAGAACTAAAGAGCTAAACTCTAATTAAACCATAATCCCAAACCCACATACTAGTAATTCATAGCCACACACTTGGCTCCAAAACAAGTCTCAAAGAAATTAAAACATAGTATCTCACAAATCTAAGACAAGGATCATCCACAAGATTCTAACATCAAAATAAGATAAACGAAGAGACATGCAAAACTAGGAGCCTCCACGACTACTCCCAAGCTCTCTCTGAACTTTCCTTCTATAGAGGATCTTGTCCATCTGTGTGTCACGCTATGTAGCCCCAAAACAAAACAAGAAAGTGGGGTGAGTATAAAAACTCAATAACGGTTTTGAATATAACTATAATCACCAGAAAACACAACGGCATGGCAATGAAGCAAATCAAATCCAAGATTAACATGCTATACCACTTTCTGATCTTACATTCATATCACCTGCATAATAGTGTCTTAATCACACCATTCATGATCATGCATTCATATCACATAAAACTGCATAATAGTGTCTCATTCACACCAATTCTGATCATGCATTCATATCACATAAACCTGCATAATAGTGTCTCAAACACACCATTTCTGATCATGCTTTCATACCACATAAACCTGCATAATAGTGTCTCAATCACACCATTTCTGATCATGCATTCATATCACATCCAATTCATTCACCCTGCATGACAAACGTGTCAAACACATGATACACAATCATGCATAGCATTCATAATAGACATGCATCAATACAAATGGTGAATGCTTCCATCAAGGAGTAAACACAAGCATTGCCACATAGGCAAGAACACGGTCAAGGCCACAAAGGCAAGACACGGTCAAATTTTCACACAGGAAATGTAAAAGAGTTGGGGTTGTCAATCCCTAAAGCTGTTCGCCCTGGACGATCCTGGCCAAGGATGTCACATTCTCACACAGAGAATCTAGAGCAGGGGTGTTCGCCCAGGGACATCTCCTGCGGAGGGGAGAGCCCAAATTCCCACACAGGGAACCCTAGAACACGTGGTAGCGGGTACACACGGCATACCACACTGGATTCTCAGAGTCCAGATGACACTCATAATAATAATTTCAAATCCGCAAGACAAGTACACAACTCGTCCCCACATAATTCCATTTCTCTAGACTCAACCTGGGGAGTATATACGTTCCACACAGGAACTTAAATCGAAAACATGTCCTTTCGGACCAACCAAGTTTCGATTAATTCACCGAGTGATTAATCCGGCACATAATCTCAAGCATTGCATACAATCGGTTAATTCCGGTTAAACATCCGTAAAACTTCGTCCATGAATAACGATCCATGATGCATGCTAACATGATACATTTGTGAGCAAGACCTACGTGAGTTCTAACACATGGAACGTGGTCCTAATCAGTCTCCTCATGCATCATAATAACCTCATAATTAACTACAATGTTATAGTAAATTCCCCATACGTGGTGTTCATGCATATCTAAGCACATGCCCAATGCTTGACACAAATTCATAAGACAATTTGCACATGCTTGAACACATTCAAAATAATGATTTCTAACTGAAATCAAAACAAAATCCACCATAAGGATTAAATCCATCCATGTGAAATCGAACATTCACTCCCACAATCATGATTCTTCCATTCATTAAGCCACAACATAATCACATCCATTACCCATAAGCCATTCTCATTATGAGAGAACACATCTCACTATTTTTTCACATCATATCCCTGTTGGAAACATATTCTATTCATAAGAATACCAACATTCACAAATTTAAGGTACTTCAACATCAACATGTATGATTATCAACATAATATGATGTCACAAGACAACACCTAAACATAATTCATACACTTCATCATCAATTCTACACCTCCAGTAGCCTAATTTCATCATAATACACCTCCCATAACCATTAGAATCACTAAATGGAGTAAAACATTGAAATGAGCATTAGTTTCAAAAATAGCAAAAATTGTCATGTAGCTGTTCGATCGCCCTGCAAGGCTGTTCGATCGGCTATACTATAAATCAGTCAAAAATGTAGTGTTGCTGTTTTAACACCCTGGTAGGCCGTTCTAAAGCCAACATAGCAATTTTGACCTTCTTCTTCATTTTCAAAAATCAAACCGAAACACCATAAAAATACCTTCAAATCTTCATCCATGGTACCAAACATTAACAAAAACTCATAAAACCTTCGAGAAAACTAATCTATATCATTCTAAGACAAAACCCTAAGAAATCGAGATGAAAGATTAGCATTTACTAAACCCACCATTGGAGCACTAAATCAAGCAAACCCATTCCAAATAAACCATGAAAAATTGAGATTTTACCATAAGAAAACTGAGATTTTGAAGACCCATTACCTTGTCACTTGTTTAGATTCGGATTTGACCTTCACCCTTCTTGGAAACCTTCCAAAAACATAGTGTCTACGTTAAAATCCATTAAAAATCGATTTAACATTGAAAACCTTGAAGAAATCTTAGATCTAGGGTTTGTTAAGCATAAAAAATGAATTTTGATAAGTAGGGTTTGAAGTAAGGGAGTAAATCAGTGACTTTGATGCTTGAAATCGAATCAAATCAAAGGGGAAATGTTGGATTAAGAAAGGATTAGGAGAAAATCTAGGGTTTAAGCTTAATTAAGGAATAACATACCTTAATCTCCTCTAATCCGTGCCTAATTGGGGAACTAAGCCCTAATCACCTCCTCTCATCCTATTCCCAAAATGGAAATAGCTCAGCCCTTTCCCTTTTATAGTAGGGCTTGGGGTGCACTTAATGAACTAATGGGGTGTAAGTAGAATTTGGGGCTAAAAATAGGTATTTTACAAATTTGAGCACTAATTAAATCTGAAAAAATTCTAAAAATTTTTGTATGAGCTTAAGTTGATGTCTGGGACATTTTAGTCCAAAAATATTAATTTTTTCGGTGAGGCCTACAGGCGGTCCCACCAAACCCTAATTTTTAGAAAATTAGTAAAAAATTAGAAAATTCTCAAAAATTCAGAATTGACTAAAAATCACTTAAAACTTATAAATGTGTAGTTAGTTTTGCTTAAAACCTTTAGAAATCCCATTATCTTAGAAAACCACAAAATTTACATTAGAAAATGTATAAACCACACATTAACTGATAAATAACATTAAAATAAAATCGGTTCAAAAATGACAGTCCTTACAACCACCCTCCTGCCCTAAGAGAGAGAGAGAGAGAGAGAGAGATGTCCCAGAGAGAGGAGACTCCATCCTCCGCCACCAGGTTGCATCGGGAGTCATGGCCTGGAGTAGGGAAGGCTCCGTCCTTCACTGAAGGGCCGCGCAATGTGAAAAATGCCCCAAGAAAAGGAACATTTTGTCCGTCACTTACAAGCACGGAAAAAGAAAAGTCTGTGGGAAAGGGGGGATTCTGTCCACAACCTATGGGTGCATAACATATTAAGTGTCATCGGGAAGGGGGAAGATGGGTTCAGGGCAAGGGCAAGCTCTCTCTGCCGACCTTGTGCCCCGAAGAGAGAGAAAAGCAGCCCGGAGAGAGAGGAGGCTTTGTCCTCTGTCACTGGGCTGATTCAAGAGAGAGGTGGCCTAGAGTAGGGGATGTTCTACCCTCCATCAAAGGGCCACACAGTGTGCAGAACAACCCCGAGTGGGGAAGGTTTTGTCTGCCTCCCACGGGTGTGGAAATGAGAAGAGTCTCCAAAAAGGGGAGCGTTTGTGCATCGTCTTTCGGTGCAAGGCAAGGAACGTGCGAAGGCTAGAGGAGGCTCTGTCCGCTGCCGTTGGATCCGAAGGGGCAAGATGCCTAGAAACGAACAACCCCAAATGCCGCCACCTCACTAGATATCAGAGGAGTAAGCATTTCTAACCTCCAGTTTAAATTATAGGAATGCATTAGCTAAATTAGGATGTGTGTTATGCTATGATCTTTGTGTTTTGTTATGCCTTGATATGTTATATTTTAATATGTGTAGATATAATATGTGCTGATATGCCATGATGTGTGTCGTCTCGCTCTGGGTTAGAGCGAGACATGTAGTGTGTATGTTCGGTCTTGGCTCAATGATAGAGTGAGACCGGTGATTGTGTTACATCTCCTTCTAGGGTAGAGCGAGATGTGTGGCGTGAGTTCAGTCTCGGCTTAGTGATAGAGCGAGACCTGTGATTGTGTTCCGTCTCGTTCTAGGGTAGAGCGAGACGTGTGGAGTGCGAACTGTCTCAGCTCAATGATAGAGCGAGACGTGTGGAGTGCGTACTGTCTCAACTCAGTGATAGAGTGAGACGTGTGAATGTGATGGATCCACTCTGGGGTAGAGTGAGGCATATGGTGGTTGTGTGGTGCTTGTCTCTATGATAGACCAAGATATGTGTTGTCGATGTTTTATGGGTTTCCGTATATCTTTGATTAAATATTCAGATATACATGTGTTTTCGTATGGTTTGATGTATGTAGTAGCCGATAGGCAGAATTACGTACAGATCCAATCGTATCGGAGTACATCATAGATGTTATCTGATATGTATGTAGGCAACCAACGGCAAGGCAACGTTGGTCCGATTCTAATTAGATATATAATTAGGTTTGTTCTGGACTATGCATAACAAAGATCTAAAATTCCGTAGTGCATAGAGGAGCGCGAAGACTCTTGCACTCAGAGTCCGTCGCTCCTGGTCCGGTTTTTATTTTTAATCTTCTTCGGGATAGCCTCGAGTGCGGGCTATCCCCTATGGACCCCCGGCTCAAGTTGGTGTGTCCAGGTTAGGGTGTTACAAATGGTATCTGAGCTTTGCTCTATTTGTGAGAGGAAAAATATTTTGAAAGCTATCTTATTTTAATTCGAATTCCGATTTAATTTGATGTTCCGTTCTGTGAGGGTCGCTTTGACCTGAAGTTTTCATTCAGAATTTCGATTTGATTTGAAGTTATGTTTTGTGAGGGTCAAGTCAATCTAAAGTTTCATTTCGGCAAGTGTTGTATCAGAGTTAATATAGATACTCCGATTGTGAATTTTGTAGTTCTGCAAGTGTGTCATCGGATTTTATACGAATTCCGATTGTGACTATTCGTTTTGCATGTGATATCAGAATTTAGGAGAATTTCAATTATGAATTCTATACTTGTGATATCAGATTTAAAGATTCTGATATTTGAACTCCAGCATGTGTTGCATCGGATTCGAGGTGAATTCTGATTGTGAGTTTTCTATTCTACTAGTTTTACATCAGATTTAATACGAACTCCGATTTTATGACTTTTGATTTTGAATCAGAAATGATTTGTAAAGTCGAGTCTTGCAAGTGTTGCAAGGGATTTGATGTGAACATCGATTTTACGAATTTTGATTTCAAGTTAGAAATTATTTAAATTTTTTCCTAAATCGATTGCATTGGATTTTTTATGCAAATTCTAATTTTGAATTTAATCAAAAATATTTGTTCGAAATGCCTTAACAGGGGTTAGTCAATCAAAATTTTAAAGACTGGATTTAAAACATGAGATTTTAGAATATAATCCAAATTCATGGATTTGAATTGCCAAATTTTAAAATATTTGGACCCCCAAATCTTGTATTACTATAATCCCGGGATTTGAGCTGTTGATTTCAAAATAATTAACTCCTAAAAATTTTTTATCTACAATTTTAAAATTTGACTAATTCATAATTTGAAAAAATATGAGAGGTGGCCATGAGCAGAGTAGGCAATAGGGTATGCGGAGGGGAAAAAAAGAATGGAAGACAGCGGCGATTGAAGGGTGAGAGGAGACGTTACCTGGCCACGATGGTTTTTTGGGCAAGGATGGTGGCCTCCGCCAAGCTTCAGTCTCCGCATGAAAATGATAGCCTCCTCCAAGCCATGGAAGGCAGAATCGATACGGATGATAGTATCGACGATCATAGAAACGGGTATGCGCCGATGATATGCTTCGTACACACCAAAACGGTTGTAAACCTTTTGATATATACATAAAAAAATATTATAACTAATATTATATCATTATAATACTTCATTTTAGAAGGTTGTATAAACCGATACGAGTGCTCTAAAATTATTTTATTTTAGAACCATACACTTTACTCCCTCTGTCCTCTACAAACTATTATTCCCTCCGCCCCATATTAAGTATTCTAAAATTAATTTATTTTAAAATCAAATAAGATATTTAATAAGTCATACGAATATTATTGAGAAGCTCATACGGTAGATGTTTAAACAAATGCATAATTGTGGAGCACTATATTTTAAAAAAATTATGTAAACTATATAGACCCACTTATATTGATCTCATATAATTTTTAAAAAAATATTTTTAATATAATAAAAACATAGTCATTAGAAGAGGTTGAATAGAATTATATTTTTGTTTTTAAGAAAAAAATTTAAAAAAAATATTTTTTTAAAATAAAAAATATTTTTTTAAAATAAAAAATATTAAAATATTAGAGTATGATACTTATCGGTCATATCGGTATCGATACCATATGCCCAATATGGCTGGTACATATCGAAAATACATATGGGGGATATATCACCCCCCGTACCGTATTGGTATCGACCTCTAGTGCATACCAGCCTCCATTTTCTAGTGCGTGTCGACCTCCCTTTTCCAGTGCTTTTGTCATTTTAGAATACCACCTGTAGAGGTGGTGTTATAAAATCTCATTTGTATGTTATAGGTTTTCAGCCAAATCCTCTTAAGTCACAATCCTAATATTTTTAACTAACGCTATATTTTAAATACAAGAATCAATTGTTTAACCACTAATGTAGTATTTAAAATAATATATTTTAAATCTTAATGTAATAACACTTGATTGTAAATTTGGCATAGACAATTATAAATGATTAACCGGAAATTTTAAATGCTAGCATTTTATTTTCAAATCTTAATTGACTAACCCCCTGTAAGTGATTTTTTGAAAATATTATGAGTGACTTCGATCTCGAATGGTTCAGATGATGAACTTCGATTTCTAATGATATAAATTTGAAAATTGATTTCAAATTATTTTGAAATACGGTGAGACTACCTATGAGAAACCACCAACACACCCGTAGTAGGGGATGTTGGGTGGAATGCTCTAGGATTTGTTCTACCGATGAATTTCAAAACGTAGGCATTTTAAAACATTCGCTCAGGGCAAATTTATTTACAAATCAAGAAAATTATTTTGATAAAAGGTAGAACTCCCTCTGGGGAACCACGAAATGCCCGTGGTATGGGACACAAGGTGTTAGTGGATCGCTTTAAGGATAACTCTGCTAGTGTTTCAAAATTTAATTTCAAAATGTTATTATTTTGAAAGTCTGCTTTAACTTAGAGCAAAGTCATTGTGAAAGCCGACGGTACTCCCGAAGAGGGATTGCCTAACATTCATGGTATGGGACACGCAATGTGGGTAGACCACTCTACGGTTGAGTCTGCTAGTAGTTTTATTATAAAAACTTAATTTCAAACCTTCTGTGTTTTGAAAAATGATTTGAAATTATAAAAGCGTCTTGACAGGCTGTAGAATTATTAAGGAGAAACCATCAAACACCCGTGTTATGGGACATGCAGCGTAGATGGATATCTCTTAAGTAAATTCACATCTATATCAAGACAAATTTTTAATTTCAAGTCTGTTTTAGTTGGGTATGAGTTTTCGGATTGCGATGTGAATGTGGAATGTCTGTTTTAAGTGGGATTTGAATCTTGAGGGTGGGTTGTGGAGTATTTCAATCGAGCCTGATTTATGGCTTCGTTTTGTGAAAAAAAATGATTTGGTGCGTATGATGATACGCGAGTGTTGGTTGTGATGTGTTTCAATCGAGCCTGATTTATGGCTCTATTTTGTGAAAAGAAAATATTGTGGAAAATGATTTGGTGTGTACGATGGTACACGAATGCTTATGTATTTTGATTTCGTACAAGCCACCAAGTGTTTTGGTTTTCGTACAGTGATGTGATTTAAACTAATCCTTGTGCATATACCCTGAGTGTATGGATACATGCATTGATCTGGATGCCCGCCGAGAAAAATAATCGGCAAGTGGCGCACACAAGGTGGAGTCTTGTGGGAAAACTCCTTCCCTAAGTAGCCCTCGTTCACTAAACACATCTATCTCATAATCATAACTCACCACCAAGCATATCCTTACATATTCATACACTCTTCTTCATCCACCTTATGGCCAAAGCATCTTGCTCAGATATCATTAAACTAAGCTCATCGGAGTCAACCCCAGTTATCACCTTCTTACTTATACCTCATTTATTATGCTTACTTTTAACTTCATAACAAATATGTTATGTTTGCACAATTATGCAACACTCTTACTATCTGACGATCCCCTAACATATGCTCCAAACCAAACCGAACCATTCTAATCCTCTCCTGTCAAACTTACATCATCCGTCTTCTGTCATACACTTATACATCCACAACAAATTCATACCAAACCCTTTGTCACCTATTACCATCCATCGTCCATCCTTCTGCCCACACACACATACACATATCCGTTGCACAGGCGTATAACCATTATACATATGTATGTTCATCACACATATGTATAACATATGCATACTTCCATACATAGCTTACTAACATACTAGCTAGCCATCACCAACACACACATAATCCATATATGTTGCTTACCAACATATTCGCTAGTTATCACTAGCACATACATATTCTACACACGTAGTTTACCAACATACTCGCTAGTCATCACTAGCACACACATAATCTACATATGTAGTTTACCAACATACTCGCCAGTCATTACTAGCACATACATATTCCACATAAGTAGTTACCAACACTCGTTAGCCATCACTAGCACACACATATTCTATGTGCATCAACCATACTTATAGCTCACATGCTTGTCATATGCATTTCAACATAGGCATAATTTATCCTCTTACGTCATGCAAATGGATCATGATTTAACTTTTGGTCATCAAATCTCAATCATCCTAGCATGCTTCTACACATTCAAAGCATGCTATCATAAAATTACGAGCTCAAAGCTCCCCTACCTTATAGTCAATGACGTTTGATGGCGAGTACACGATGGTGGCCATGTAGGCAGGCAAAAGCATTGACAAGTTGAGAGAGTTGATGTCCTGAGGGTTTAGGAAGCGCTGGAAGTACGCATGGCCAAATGGGGTGACAAATCGACACAAAAAAATCTACAATCCACAACTGTGCACTAAGGGCAGCCGGGAGAAAGGTCATGCCAACAGAAATAGAAAGTATGACCAAAAGTCGAGATGGACTAACTGAAGATCGGCCGACAACTGAGAAGTACTCGGCCGGCCGTAAGATGTCGAAATTGACCTTGAACAACACTCAACGATGTCTATCTTGCATCTACAAGGGACCACATAAGGCAAAGGGCACAAGGACGGAGGAGAGGTGGAGGGCTATGGTTGTCAACTCAATCGGTAGGAGAGACATCCAATGATTAGGCAGCGCAAAAGCAGCACTTATACCCTAAATTGCATGCATGGCCACATGCACACACGGCCAAAGGGAAGTAGAAGAGGCTAGATGGAGGCGGTCAAAGACGACAAAAGGCGACAAGGCTAGGGCCAGTAGAGAGCCAGAGACAACAACATTGTCAATCGCCACCCACAACCACAACAATTGGTGCAGGCGGTTGTGCATCTCACACAGCTAAGGGGAGAGGGTGTCTCAAGGTCGAGCAAAGGTGGAGCGAAGGCCACGAGGTTGTCGCCGTACCAAGGTACTTACGGCCACAACAGCATGGCCCTCTAACAAACCAGTTTGCACTGTGAACACAAATAAAATAATTGGGGAAATACCCAACGAATGCACAAGAAGGGCCGGTAGGGATGGCGGTGGCTCTGGCTGTACTATCGCATTATTGGCAGCCAAGCTGGGGCAACAGCTATGCTGTCGCGAAACTATGTGGCTGGCCCAATGGAGGCCGGCCAAAGGTCACTTGCCGATGCTACCCCATACAAAGAACAAAACGAGGGAGAGGGTGTACCGGCAAGGCAGTCAGGTACGGCAAGGCTAGGCTGGGGTTGTAATGCCATAGATTTTTCATACATTTTCCTTAAAATTCACGGAAAATTTTTGCAATGTAACATCTATAAATCGGAGGAAAATGACGAAATCAAAACATGATAAAATAGTTTATAATTTAAAACACTAAATATCAATTTTCCATCTAAATATTTCGATCATATGGCCAAACATCGTATGGCCAAAGCAAATATCCTCAGGCGCTACTCGAAAGCACACGTACAACTAAATTGCTATGATCATAGACTGTAACACCCCGCTTTTCGATTACGTCTAACCAAGGGGGTTAGAGGTAATTAGTAATTTTTATAATAAATTATAGATGATTTTAACCATTGAAACCTCCATATTTGAATAGAGCTCGAAGAAACGAGCGTAACGATTCGAAGAACGGGCAAAACGGAGGTCGGGACCGGAAGTTATGATATTTGAGAAACGTGCAATATAGGTGGGACCCACTTATAAAGAGCATGATTTATTACTTTAAGTGGGTTGGTATTAAAGGGCTCATCGATACGAGTCCAACGGTACCTAGAACGCGCGAATCCGAATCCGGGATAGGAAGATACGCGGGTTTGAAGATTTGGATTTAAATAAAAAAAAGAAAAAGAAAAGAAATTGGCGGTGCTGCTAGCGCGCCACAACGCGGACCGGCATGCATCTGGCGTGCCGCGGAACAGCGGGCGCCGCGGTTACGTGGGTGCGACCCGCATCGCGCGCGGGTGCAAACCGTGCCACGTGCATTTTCGGCCAGCACCGCCGCTAGAAATGGCGGCGCAACACCGCGGTTTTGGCGCGCCGGGGGTCTATAAAACCCCCATTCATTCTGTTTTTCAGGGAGATTTTCCTTTCCTCCGTTTCTGACCGTTCTAAGGCCGATTAAGGCCATTCAAGACCCGTTTCCTACTAAATCGAGCGTGTTCTACGTGATGGAGAGGTCCTTTCTTCGATTCGGAGTTCGTATAAGGAGGAAATACCCCAAGATAAGGAGAGGTTCTGCCCGTTATCCTCAAGCACCGACAAACTTCCTTTTCTCCGTTCTTGAGCGTCCCAACTCCGATTTAGTTGATTCAAGAGCCGTTCTTGACTAAATCGAGTATGTTCTACGCGATGGAAGGTTCCATTTTCTGAGTTGGCAATCGTATGGAGAG
This sequence comes from Saururus chinensis, assembly GCA_035235625.1. NCBI lineage: Eukaryota > Viridiplantae > Streptophyta > Magnoliopsida > Piperales > Saururaceae > Saururus > Saururus chinensis. Next base: position 22,992,984 of record CP141143.1, on the reverse strand, counting down.
GAAACACCCAAAGACAAGGAGAGGTTCTACCCGTACCGGCCAACTTTATTTTCTCTGTTTCTGACCATCCTAACCCCGATTTAGTCGATTCAAGAGGCGTTTTTGACTAAATCGAGTAGGTTCTATGTGATGGAGGGCTCCATTTTCCGAGTTGGCAACCGTATCAAGAGAAAATGCTCTGAGACAAGAAGAGGCCTTGCCCGTTATTCTCAAACACCGGAACGAGAAAAAGAGACCCGGAGCAAGACAAAGTTCTGTCCATAGATACCGATGCCATACGAGTTATGAAGGAAGTAAGAATTTCTGATCTTCCGTTATAATTATAGAATGGCATGTGTGTGATGCTACAATTTATATGTGTTGTTGTGCTATGTGCCTATATGTCATGTTATGTGTCTATATGTCATGTTATGTGTCTATATGCCATGATGCATGCTCATATGCCATGATGTGTACTTATATGCCATGATGTATGCTCATATGCCATGATGTGTACTTATATGCCATGATGTGTACTCATATGCCATGTTATGTGTCTATATGCCATGATGCGTGCTCATATGCCATGATGTATGCTCATATGCCATGATGTATGCTCATATGCCATGATGTGTGCTCATATGCCATGATGTGTACTGATATGTCATAATGTGTACTTATATGCCATGATGTGTACTCATACACCATGATATGTACTTATATGACATGATGTGTGCTTATATGCCATGATGTGTGCTCATGATGCCATGATATGTACTTATATGCCATGATGTGTGCTCATGATGTGTGTTGTCTCGCTTTAGGGTAGAGCGAGACATGTAATGTGATTTTGATCCCGCTCTGTGGTAAAGCGAGATGTACGATTATGTTAGTTTGTTAACTTCTGCTTGACTCCGATATATGACGAGTTTCTGTATACTTCCGATTAAATATTCGGAGATACGTTATATGTATATGATTTTATGATGCTTGTTGTATGTAGTAGCCATTAGGCAGAACTACGTTCGGATCCAATCGTGTTGGAATAATATCTAATACGTACGTAGGCAACCAACGGCAAAGCAACGTTGGCCCGATCCAAATTAATTATAAATATATGTTTTGATTTACACATGGTGAACTGTAAAGCTCCGTTGTGTGTATACGTTCGTTATAATCTGAGTCTACGTACAGGGAAGCCTTAAAGCTCCATAGTGCGTAGATGAACGTTGTACCTCTCGCACACAGATGTTGATTCCTGGCTCAAAGAAAAGAGAAATTTTCTATTAGTGATTTTGTGGGCCCGGCTCGCGTCGGGTCTTTACATAGACTTTAAATACAAATCTCTCCCAGGCATCCCTGAGTGCAAGTCCCATAACAGTCCACAGTCTAATCCAATCGAAAGTCCAGAAAGATAAACATCTTAATTCTCATCTCACCCAATACAACAGATCGTGGTACAAAAATACTCACAGTAAGTCAAGCATATACCTGAGTCAATGGGAATCAATCTACCACTGAAATGAGCATCTATCTCCAGGAGCTCTCCTCACAAACCTGCAAAACCTTCTGTACAACGGGGCTAAAAAGTATGGTGATGAGTATTTTCATACTCAGAAGGAAAATACCCAATAGGGGAAACCAAAACAATGAACTCACTAATTTCATAAATACATACGTTCATGCAACTCAAACATGAAGCAGATATGCATATCAATATCATGCTCATACGCATACAATCATACCAAATGCACCATCGTGCCAAAGTCATACCAAATGCACCATCGTGCCAAAATCATTGTTCCTCCTCCAGGAGGTTCTGGATCGGGGTCTCCCGATCCTTTTCTTTTTATTTTTTTTTCCAAACTTATCCTCAGCGTGCGTTAACTCACTGGTTACGCGTCGAACCTCCAAAATTTGCGCCGTAAGCGCGCAGTGAGGCCTGCAGCTTGCGAATAAGCCCCACACCCAACTCTACGGTATAAATATAGGGGAAAATACACAATTACACATACTCTAAAGCGTCACATTTTCCTGCCAAAAATGACCAGAAAAATGGCAGGAAAATCCCAAAAAATCATAGAAAAATCAGGGACCTTACATTCTTCCCTCGAAAAAATTTCATCCCCGAAATTTCACGATCAACTTACAACGTACAGCTGAAACAACAAATACCTCGGGGTATCTCTCTCTCATATCCGCCTAATCGTTTATAATTAAACCCTTTGCAAGTGTACAAGGTAATTGTACTAGGATAAGTATTTAAGGGTTGTCGAACCTCAGGGACGGATGGATTATCACTAAATCTAAAGAGGAATTTGTTGATTGAAAACTAAAACAAACTTAAACTTTAATTAAGCAAAAGAAAGGAATCAACTATATTAAAAGCAAGAGATTAATATGATAGAAATTACTTAGGAAATCGAATCCACTATAGAACCATAACAATTCCTTAACTTTTAATCTAAATCTAGTGTGAATATGAACAAGTATTCTCAGCTACAAGCTAGAATTACTTTAGAAAGAATCATTAATTAAATTCCATGACATGAACTATCTTTGACAATAGCACGAATCATCTACACTAAACTAGCTATAGGCATGACCCGTCTAATCTTAGTATAACTCATCCAAGTTATTAATTATCTGAACATTAAAACTATTGTATGACCATCTCATCTAAATCATAGAAATTACAATCGATGCAAATATCAAAATCACATCAATCTATCAATAAATCAACATAGACTTGAATAAACATTAAAAGCTCTTCCATTAAAAAGGAAATCCTTATCATATAATTGTCATCATTCACAACTGAGATCTAAATTAAAAAGAAAAGAAACTAAAACTTATCTATAGCTTCATCAACTCCTAAGTAAAAGAAAAGTCTAGCCTTCCATTGTAGAAGAAAGCACTTGAATCTCCATTAAAAGCTTTGAGTTCTCTTCCATCTTCTTCTTCCTTTTTCTCTTCATAAAATCTACTGGAATCCCTCAATTTTAAGCCAAATATGTCTTTTTATAGGCATAAGTTTCGTAGAAAGAAGTCCAATATGAAAAGGATTGAAATTTGGGTCAAACAAGGAAACTGCGCGTTATGCCGTTCTAACGCCCTGCATGCCCGTTCGAACACTTATACTGAGTTTTTCTTCAAAATCACGTTATCCCGTTCGAATGCCCTGCAGCCCGTTCAAACGGATCTGATGTTTACGCAATGCGTAACTGATCCATATTCTGTTCATTAAGCTTTCCTTCGTGTCCATATTAGTTTCCAACTTGTTTATAACTCTGAAACGTTGTCGAAATCACTTTAAAGCATGTCAAGACTATTTTTAATTATTCCAAATATTGTCCAAGTACCTCGATAAGCGCATTTTACCTACAAAACATAAAATATCATACTTTAGACATCTAGAATATAACTAAAATTCCAACTTGCTTTAAATACACATCTAAACTACTAATAACTGCAAAATTATTAATAATTAAACTAAAATACTAATATCTATCTTAATCTAAATAAACCATAACTAACTCTAAATTAACCTAATATATACTAGCAAATAAGGTAAAAGACATATAAAATATATATATATTTCATACTTATCACCGCCTGAACATCCCAAGTCACCATCTCGGAAGTATGATACTTGCCACAATATCTTCGCCACACGAATGACCTTTGTCATCCACAACTTACCTTGTCCATTAAAGGATCTGACTGAAGTGATCGTAACTGAACCGGAGATCACTTCGCCTCCAATTTGCATAACTCACTTATCAGCATTGCGCTGTCTGAAGCCATTGCCTGGCTAATTTCAACCTATATGCACAGTGCCAGACAATTCACATTTGAGCATCTATAGCTCACTTACCTCGGCCCAACATGCCAGCGAATCAAAGTGTATTTTCATACAAGACCTCCCAAGGGTCATCCAATATGAGCAAGAAACTTATTCTTCAAAGTCGCTCAGTTACACACAACGTCAATGCATAAACATAGGAATACAACCTACTTCATCACCGATACAAATCTGATGTACCCCCAAGAGGTCAAACAATCCTCTTAATCATAAGTTCTGCAAACTCATCATTGAGTTTGTTCCACTCTAGCAGGTCATCCCATACGATGCCCTAGAGGTAGAGTGCGCTAAGCACTAACTCAACGAACTCCACCATTCACTTCGGCGGAAAACACGGTAAGTCATCAGGGAACATGTCCAAAAAATCACAGACAATGTCTAGCCCTTTAGACTAATCCCTGAGACCACTTCTCAAACAACCCGCCAAAAGGCTCTGCACACTTTTAGTTGCGCATCACCTGGCCTTAACAGTTCACCCAAAGCATAGGGCTGACCGTTTTCGAACACCCTGGATACAACATTCAAACCTTTAGGGCACACAAGCATCACACGTTTCTTATGACAGTTTACCACTACTCTCTGAGCAGTCAACCAAACATCAAAACCACACCAAACTCACGCCCTCCTTCCTCAAAATAATAACCACCACACTCACCAGTGTCGAAGTAGTTACCTCAAAAGCCGTCCACAATCTTGGAGGCTCAAAATCTCATCCTTTTAACCACTCTTAACCACGAATCTCCGGAAGGAGGTGAAAAGAGTCTCATACTCCACCACTCACAAACTCCCTTGCCTCCGGCAAAAGGGATTTCAAAACCTTCCGACAACGAAGGTCACAGAAAAGTACTTCATCTAGGTCACAAGCTGGCCAATTAGGAAGAAAATACATCCGACAGATTTTCACTAGTCAGAACGTATGTGGTTATAACCACTCTCCGGTCATTCGGAGCTTACAAAACCTCAACGAGGTACTTCGTAACCTCAATTCAACACTAGCAGCCTCTGGCTCTCTTACCAACCGTTAAGGTGCTAGCAAACCTTTCAGAAACTCAACATATTCAAAAGCAATCAATGGCTCTCCTTAGCCAATAAATGTGCAATCCAACCGACCAAAACTCTCGGCGGCGGAGGCACTTCGGCTCAACTCTGCCCAACAACAGAAACAAATCGAATCAAGGGAAAACATTCACCTTGACCCATTCCAAAACCAAATCTCAACTTACTCTTACATGCCACGACTCTGGACTTGCGACTGTTATGGACTTGTAGTCAGATTGCCTGGGCTCCGATACCAACTGTAACGCTCAAGATTTTTCATACATTTTCCTTAAAATTCAAGAAAAATTTTTGCAATATAACGTCTGTAAATCGGAGGAAAAATGACGAAACCAAAACCTGATAAAACAGTTTATAATTTAAAACAGTAAACATCCATTTTCCATCTAAATATTTTCATCATACGGTCAAACATCGTACGGCCAAAGAAAATATCATCAGGCGCTACTCGAAAACGCACATACGAATAAATTGCTATGATCATAAACTTTAAATACAAATCTATCCCAGGCATCCCTGAGTGCAAGTCCCATAACAGTCCACAGACTAATCCAAATGAAAGTCCAGAATGATAAACATCTAATTTCTCATCTCACCCAATACATCGGATCGTGGCACAAATAAACTCGCAATGAGTCAAGCATATACCTGAGTCAACGGGAATCAATCCACCGCTGAAATAAGCATCCATCTCCAGGAGCTCTCCGCACAACCTGCAAAACCTCCCTTTACAACGGGGCTAAAAAGTAGGGTAATGAGTATTTTCATACTTAGTAGGAAAATACCCAGTAGGGGAAAACCCAAACGGTGAACTCAATAAGTTCATAAATACATGCGTTCATGCAACTCAAACATGAAGCAGATAGGCATATCAATATGATCATACTCATACGCATACAAACATACCAAATGCACCATAGTGCCAAAATCATACCATCAAATTAAACTTACACAAACACCCTTATCCAGGGTCTTACAAACTTACTCGTACCATCGTACGCATACTCAAACAACATACGCATACTTGTACAACCTTACTCGTACAATCATACTCGTATGACCTTACTTGTAAGGTCTTATTCAAAATCATACACTTATTGTCTTACTCAGAAACATACTCTCACAATCGTACTCATACACATACTCTTACAGTCGTGCTCATACTCATACGCTTACAGTCATGCTCATACTCATAATCTTACAGTCGTGCTCATACACATACGCTTACAGTCGTGCTCATACACATACGCTTACAGTCGTGCTCATACTCATAATCGTACACATACTATCGACCACTGAAGCACATTACAACTAATAAGCTCCAGCGTCGAAATGGAAAAGAATGCCACTGGGGCAAGACCTTAACCTCCGGGGAGTGACTAGACGTCATGGACTTTTCCAAAGGTAAGGCACACTAATGCTCATGGGGCACTGGATCAAACAGGTAAGAGTAGATCCATGATACTACTTACCTGAGCACGCAAACATAAACACCCACACATAAGGGGTCATACAGTTGCCCACCATAATGGGTCTTATAGTGCCATAAAATCACCCACCATAATGGGTCTTATAGTGCCATAGAATCGCCCACCATAATGGGTCTTATAGTGCCATAGAATTGCCCACCATAATGGGTCTTATAGTGCCAATGCCACTCTTGGGCAGAAAACATACAGTGCCACTTGGGCAGAAACGTACAGTGCCACTCTTGGGCGGAATCATACAACGCTCTCAACAGAGCATCAAACGTCTGGGCTTACACAGCACACAGACCAAATCGAAAACATACTTCACTCTCAACAGAGTATTAGACGTCTGGGCTTCATACAGCACACAAACAAAGTCAGAAACATACATTGCTCTCAACGGAGCATCAAACGCCTGGTCTTAATACAGCACGCAGACCAAATCAGAAACACACATCGCTCTCAGCAGAGCATCAGACGTCTGGTGCTCTATACAGCACACAGACAACATCCCACAGGATAAACACCATGGCCAAGACATGAGAAATACTCAGCCGACTCATTATCGGCTAGCCCAACACGGAACTTAATCCGTCGAACCCTCAGGTCTCAAACTCACAACGCTATCATTAGTTGTGATTATAATTCAAGTTTCAATTAAGTATATTATGCGATACAATTATGCCACACAAATTCACAATCCTCGACTGATCAAACTGAAGTTGAGCCCGATCGAAACCCTAGTTTGTCAGGGCAGCAGACTTCACTTAACCCGTCCACATCATGGAAAAAACTCATCATACATCAAACCCTTACACTCTTACATACTTTGCCATCCACCTTATGGCCAAATCATCTTACACTGACCTCATCAAATGAAGCTCCTCAGAACCAACCCAGTTGTCGCCCTCTTACTTATATCTCACTTATTATGCTTACTTTTCACTTCATAATCTATACGTTATGCTTGTACAATTATGAACACTCTTACTGTCTGACAATCCTCACCTGTCATACCCATAACCTCTGCCATCCGTCATACTCTTACACATCCATATCCAATCCATATTAAACACTGTCACTTCATACCATCCATAGCCATACCTCTACCCACAAGCGCATACACACATCCATAACATAGGCAATAGCCATCATACATATGTATGTCTATCACCCATACGTATAACATATATATACGGTCATACATAAGTAGCTTACAAACATGCTCACTAGCCATCACTAGTGCATACATACATACGCCAAACATACACGCTAGCCATCACTTGCACATGCATACATACATCGAACATACACGATAGCCATCACTAGCACATGCACACATATTCATACATACTTCAAACATGCACGCTAGCCATCACTAGCACATGCATAATTCATACATACTCCAAACATGCATGCTAGCCATCACTAGCACATGCATAATCCAAACATACTTCAAACATGCACGTTAGCCATCACTAGCACATGCATACATACGTCAACATACACGCTAGCCATCACTAGCACATACTCAATCAACATACGAAACTTACCAACAAACACGCTAGTCATCACTAGCACATACTTACATCCAACATACTTACAGCCAACATGCATGTCATATGCATATAATCATGCTTACATGTACATCATGCAATCAGATCGTTACTTAACATCCAAAGCATGGAATCATACAATCCTAGCATGCTACTACTCATTCAAAGCATGCTATCATAAAATTACGAGTTCAAAGCTCCCCTACCTCATAATGATTACGTTTGATGGCAAGCACATGACGGTGGCAACGTCGGCAGCGGAGTTGGCGGCCAAAAGCTTTGCCAAGTTGAGAGAGCTGTTGTCCCGAGGATTTTAGGAAGTGTTGGAAACAATCACTGCCAAACAGGGTGTCAAAAGTCAATGCGGCAAAACCCGTGATCCATGGCGGCACACTAGGGCGGCCGGGAGAAATATCATTCCAACATAAGTGGCGGTGCGACCAGATGTAGAGGGTGTACTCACTGAAGATCAGCCGGTGGCTAAGATGTACTCAGCTGGCCACAAGACATCGAAATCGGCTGTGGACAACACCCAACGGCGACGATTTCACATCAACAAAGGCCCACATAAGGGCGGAGAGCGTGGGGCAACGCTCGAGGACAAAGGAGAGGTGGAGGAAGGCTATGTGTCAACTCCACTCGGTGGCAAAGCCAACCGATGGTCAGGCGGCACGAATGCGGTGCCTAAACCCAAAAGCACACACGTGGCCACATGCACACACGACCTAAAGGGGCGGGGGAGAGGGCTGAAAGGAGGCAAACCAAGGCCCAACCAATACCCATGGTGCTGGCGGCTGTGCATCTCGCACGGTATAGGGCAAGGGGAGGGTTTAGGGTCGAGCAAAGGCCACGAGGCCGTCACTAGCCTAGGCCTATGCAGGTGAACTCGTCCACCTTCAGTCAAGGTAAGTCATACAAATTCTTGCCAAAGGTCATCCGGTACCGACGACATAAAATGGGCAAGGGGTCAACGGGCAAACATGCCGGTAAGATGGAACTAGTTGTGGCTACGGGCCACAAGGAAGAGCTGAGGTCAGAGGCGATAACACCGGGTTAGGTGGGACCAGGCTAGGGTGACCCACTGGTGTCACCGGGCCAGGGCAGAGCCGGACAAAAATCCACTAAATCAAATCCGGCGTCCAACTGCTAGCAACAGTCACACGGTCTAAAACAGACATAGACCAAAAATGGGGGACGCCCGGACTGAGCAAGGGAGAGACAGAGGCTGAACCGGTCCTGGTGGGGCTGTCCCTCTAACTTCACCGGACCATGGAGGAGTCGAAAGAAGGTCCCGATGGCCGTGTCTCACAGCCGCCGGCCACTGTTTGATCAAGGCAGTGCACTGGCGGCGGCAAACAGGGGAGGACATGGGGAGAATGATGGAGTCACAGGGAGGCCGACCAGGGCTGGGAGAGATGGCCCAATGCCGTCGCCAAACCAAGGCGGGGCCGGACGGAGGTCCGTCAACCGTGGCTCACCGCCGGCGGCCACCAATTCGTCCAAAACAAAACTCCAGCGAAAACAGGGCAAAAGGAGGAAAGAGGGCAAGGCGGCAAAGGAGAGGCCCTCTGGGGCCGGGAGGGGTGTCCTCCCGCCGTCGCCGGCCCAGGGCGGAACCATGGGCGGGCGGGCGGCCCTTGCCAGCTCACGGCGGTGGCGGTGCAAATGAAACAGTGGAGAGAGGGCAAACTGGGGAAGAGGCGGCGCGGCTGTAGGCGGCCGGGGCGGTGGCCCCTTGGTGTCGCACCACCGGGCCGGAGCCTATGGCGGCGGCCCTGTGGCCCACCGGCGGCCGGCGGTGAACGGGCACAAGGAAACAGTCAGGGGGGGCGGTCACACTGTTCCTCCTCCAGGAGGTTCTGGATCGGGGTCGCCCGATCCCAATCCTTTTCTTTTTATTTTTTTTCCAAACTTATCCTCAATGCGCGTTAACTCACTGGTTACGCGTTGAACCTCCAAAATTCGCGCCCTAAGCGCACAGTGAGACCTGCGGCCTGTGACTAAGCCCCACACCCAACTCCACGGGTATAAATATAGGGGGAAATACACAATTACACATACGCTGAAGCGTCACATTTTTCTGCCGAAAATGACCAGAAAAATGGCAGGAAAATCCCAAAAAATCGTAGAAAAATCAGGGACCTTACACAGCCGGTCATAAGACGCCGAAATCGGTCGTAGACAGCACCCAACGGCAACGATTTCACGTCAACAAGGGCCCACATGCAGGCGGAGAGCGTGGGGCAACGCTCAAGGACAGAGGAGAGGTGGTGGAGGCTCTAGTGGTCAACTCCACTCGGTGGCAAAGCCATCCGATGATCGGGCAATGCAAAAGCGGTGCCTAAGCCCAAAAGCACATGCGTGGCCACCAGCACACGCGGCCAACAAGGACCAGTCCAGGGAGAGATGGGTTGGACGGTAGTGACCCAAGGCCCACAAAGGGACAACTGAGCTATGGCCAGGAAGTGGTAGCCAGCCGAAGCAGCGACATTGCCCACGCCACCCACAACCAATACACGTGGTGCGGGTAGCTGTGCATCTTGTACGGTATAGGGCAAACGGCAAACGGCCCATTCCTAGCGGAAATATAATCAGGCCAAGTGGGGCTGACCCTCACTATCGCCGAGCCGGGGCAGAGCCCATAATGGCTAAATGGCCCACAACTCGCCGATGGCAACGACCCGAGACGCACCCAAAGCGTCTAATCGGGCGGAGCAAGGCAATGGGGGCGAGGTGGGGTCGGAAATGGCAAACACCTACTAACACCAGGTTGAGGTAGGCTGGACAGAGTCCTACCGGTCGCCGAACGATGACAGAAAACACACCGGCGTCCAAAAAACCCCACGGACAGTGAGATGGAAATAGAAACAAAACCCGACCAAAGTGCCAGTAGCTCACCACGCGAAGAAAGCATGGTGGCGGCTCTAGCCAGCACCTATGGATTCCTAAGGGCCAACCAAACATAAGTCTAGTTGAGGGCAACCACAAACGACGTCAAAATCTCACCCCCATGGCTCAAAAATGGGATTAAATGAGAGAAAAACCCGAAGAAAAGTTCGGTACCTCGTGGAGGAGCAAAGAGGCCGTGGCGGCGGTTATAGCCGGTACCTATGGACTCGTGGCGGTGAGGCAAAGCGGATCCTGATAAGAACCGGTAAAATCCGATGATGGAGGAGGGAGAATGGAGCGACCGAAAATGGGCTCGGGTTTCTCCAAAAACTACTGGACGTGAATGAAAACTTACTGGTTGTCGGTTCTGGAATCCGATGGATGATTTATATATAATCTTTTTAATTTTTACATCCATGTCCTTAATGCGCGTTTACCTCCCAGTTACGCGTTATAGCTCCAAAATTTGTGTCTTAAGTGCGCAGCAAGGCCCGCGGCCTGCGACTAAGCCTCACACCCGACTCTATGGGTATAAATACGGGTTATGTATATATAAATATGAATATACCGCAACGTCACATTTTCCTGCCAAAAATGACTAGAAAAATAGCAGAAAAATCACAAAAAATCGTAGAAAAATCAGGGACCTTACAGGGGTGGCGGTCATGCCTTCGCCAGCCCATGGATGGCCGGAAGGAAGTGGATGGGAGGTTGGACAACAACCAAAAAAACTCTTAACGGCCAAATTAAATTTTGGCACAGTTAGAAACCAGAAAAAATACCAATAGCTCATGAAGGAGCAAGGAAGGCGTGGCGATGGTGATGGCCGACGCCTTGGGGTTATGGCGGCTAGACGAAGCTAAGTCTAGTAGAGGGCAATAGCAAACGACAACAAATAGCCCTCCAGTGGCCTAAAAATGAATACAGTGAAAAAACCCAAGGAAAAGAACGGTACCTCGTGGAGGAGTGAGGAGATGGTGGTGGTAGCCCTAGCCGGTACCATCGGACTCGTGGCGGTAAGGCGAAGTGGATTCCGGTAAGAAACGGCAAAATCTAGTGACGGAGGAGGCATGATGGAGTGACTGAAAACTCTCTCAGGTTTCTTCTTCACACTTCTGGACATTCTGGAGAAGTTCTACAATGCAGCGTGGCTTTCTACCATGAGCCATTCCATAGTTTTATACTTTTTTTTCTTTTATGCTCCCATCATTTGTCAACCTCCTATTTATGCGTCATATATCCAAAATTCGCGTCGAAAGCATTTGTGACGCATTGAAGCCCAACAGTTGAGACTAAGCCCCATACTCAAGACTTTGCGGGTATAAATACTGGGGTCAAATACGGAAATATAAATAAGACGAAGAGTTATATTTTCTTACAAAAAATGATCAAAAAAATAGTAAAAAAATCTCAAAAAATTATAAAAATATCAGGGACATTACACTTGCATATATGTAGTTAGTTTATCCATAATTAGAGCAAAAAGATAAAGCTTAAGGCTAACCTTTGACGGAGACTTATTGTGATCGAGAACTCTTTAATTTCTCCCTCAATTGTTCATACACTGGACACTATTCTATTGTATATATCTTTAATAATATTAGTGTAACCTCTTATAACTCTATTTTTCTTCAAGACACTCAAAATAAAATCTCGAAACACCCTTTCATAAACTTTTTTCAAATTAATAAAGGTTATATATAGGTTTGTCTCTTATCCCTGTATTTTTTAACTAATTATCGTAACAAGAAGATAACATAAATTGTTAACCTCTTTGACATGAAACCAAACTGTATCAAAGTAGGAGTCAATCCCACTTGATATTCTCTGAGTACCCACAAGGGGGCTGACAAATCTTTTACTTCCCAAGAAATCAACACAATATTGCCTTGTACATACTCGACATGTACTTACTTGACAAACTAAGAACATCTCCAATAGGGGTTTTCAAAAATAGTTATTAAAGATAATCTGTCCTTCTCATTTGCTTATATGGCAAAATGATGACCCATGAACTTAAGCCATTGATGCCAAATAAAAGCAAAAGATGGCAAAACTTTGAGAAATAATGACCGAAATATTTTAAAAAAAACACTTAAAGTCTCAACATAGAACTTCAAAATTAAAGTTCCAAGGGTGCCAATTCCACGTAAGAAATGGTGCTCCCGTTGGAGGCCTATGGGACTTCAATTTGTCCACGGCAAGCGCCAACCGTTGGAGATGTTCTAACAGCCACCATGTCCAGTTGATGAGTTGGAGTGTGGTGGCCCTTCCCATCTCCTTGACAGCCTCCCAGCTTGGAAAGGAGGATCAGCGCTGCCAATATTGTGCCTCCAGCCCTTTGCTTTTCGCCCTCGTAACAGTTTTCTTATCCATTGTTGTCCTTTCTAATTGGAACACGAGCTATCTTCAGCCATCAAGCTTGTGATCCTTTTCTTATTTACTGTTGCCCGTTCCAGTTGTAACATGAGCTACCTTCAGCCACAGAGCTTTTTATAATAGATGGATTGTATTTTAGAATATAAAACAACTAACCCCTTGTTGATGATGGACTTTAGTGAGTTAAAGCTCAAAATTGTCAGCCTCTTCCTATCAAACAATTAGCATATTGAGTTTTTCTGAGTGCCCAAAACATTAGCCATGCATAGACTTTTCTAAAGGTAAGAAAACGTCATGACTAGCACTGAGATACTAAAGAAAATGTTGCCTATCATATGTATGCAATGTATAAAATCCAAATATAAACATATGCAACTGTGGACATGCACAATTCTTTCAGTCCCTCAGTTTTGAAGGCAGTGGAATTGAGCAAGCCCACTGAAAAAATTGGTTAGACTAAGGGTCTATTTGTTTGGTTAGACTAAGCAACATAAGGACATAAACATAATACATTGATCACAAGATCCACATAAATCACTTCTTCACCATCTTAAACATAAAATTTCTAGAGAAAACACAAAATTCATAAATGGGTGAAGTTCATTGTCATCATCTGTGCCGTATCTTTACAACTGTGCAAATGCTCATTACTTCATCTGCTAAAATGTCTTTAGAAGCCTGGCTCTACCTACATGTCAGAACTTCTAATCGAACATGATCTAGTCTTTACCAAAACATAATTAAGTAAAAATTGTTAAGCACAGCAGTTGGAGTATGTCGTTTTTTGGTGTTCACCAACAACTAAATATTGAACCAAACACAAATTAGCATTCCCTCGAACAGCGGAAAAATCATTCGTGGAGACTTAACCTTTCAATCATAGTCTAACCAAAGCCATCAGTTGCTCAAAATTTACTAGGTAGACACATTTTTTCCAAACAACTAATGATCGCCTGGAGGACTCGCACAGGAGATCATTTGTGAACTCTTTAACTGAAAGGTCACACGCAGGTCTCACAGAGGTGGAATCAATTAGGATTGAAAGACATGTAAGCCTCCTCTATCTGTTGATTTGGTGGCCGCCCATTACGAAGCACCTAACTTAAACCCGACTGGTCCGAACTCCGTGGTACCTATGTTGGGCAGCCATTAAAGAGTTAACAAATGATACCTATACAAGTGCTTGCAAGGGATCATTTCATTGGTTAAACTAACCCACATTGCAGATCCCTGACCGGTTTCAAACTATGATTATGTACTGAGGATCCCACATTGTAGGCATCATGACATTCATGACTAATTCAGTCATTCAAAAGCGCATTTCTCCTATCCTAACAACTGAACGAATTTAACAAAGCATCAGTGATCCAAAAAAAGGCCAAAGACAGGGCGCATGATAAGGAAATAGATGCAATATATAGAAGCCATGGATTAGTGGCAATTTATCAAAATGGTATTCTCATTATTTTTTATGTTTCTCAGATCCTCCTTGAACAAAAGAACTGGACAAATCTCTTCTGTCAATCCCCCATTGGACGCGAATTAGAATGTAACAAGCTCCTGCTCAATTCTTAATCAAGTTACTGATCATAACTGCAGATGGAACACAAACCAAAGATCTCCTACAAACATTACATTCCCACTACAGCTCAGTTATACCAATGTCCCAGAACTTTCTGATGTCAAACAATGGAGAATCCTACACTAACTAACATTCATTTGAGTTGTTTCCTATGCTTATATTCATCAAGCGCGATAAAAATTGACGCAAACAAAATTCAAACAATAATGGATTAAATTGAGACTTGAAACTTGTTATAACCCCCAATTCTCCTGTAATTCTAGAGTTGCAATTTAACCATGTCCCGCCTCACCTGGAACTTCATCATTAAATCGTTCCATCCAATGGAAGTGCCAAGTGTCGGATGACCTCCCGGAATGGAGAGGCCGCAGCGCCTGTACATATGCCTTGTCAAGGAGCAACAACGTATAGTGCTCATGACACATGATGTGGCACATATGTGCTTGTTATTGCAAGCATAGTGTGCATGCCTGCAATATTGCACAACATTTCTATGTGTGTTGCGGGGAAGACATGCAATATTGTCTAACATATGTGCACAATGTTGTACAAGATGCCCGCAATGTTGCACATATATGGTTGGCCATGTTAGGACACCTAGTCGGCCACCATGTTATTTGGATTAATAACATATCCCCTCAGCCTAGATAGTATTAGAGAGTCTTAGCATTTTGGGGTGGGGTATGTAAAAAGTCCAAACAATTCGCTAATCGACCAAGTGCCTAACATTTCTGATTATGTGTATGCAATGCTACGTACCTTTTACTCAATGTTGCACATATATGTTGTGCAGCATTGGAAGCTATGTGTATGCAATGTTATGTACCTTTTACTCAATGTTGCACATATATGTTGTGCAGCATTGGAAGCTTTACCTGTAACACATGTATATATATTGTGCGACATTACGGGCAGTCCCTATAATATATATATACCATGTGTGTAACACATGTATACCATGTGTACACCACAACATATGACACAAACAGTACACCTCCAGGGGTGCTTGATGTTGTAGAAGGCTGCATTGGAACCCAGAAGGTTAGGATGAAGTCCATGCGGCTTTGGAGGGGGGCTATGATTGCCCATTGAGCCTCAAAGGGAGTAAACCTTTGGAGTTGAGTGCTTGGGCCTTGGAGGAGGTCCTAATCGTTAGAGAAGAAGTGAGCCAAAAGTGTCACGCCCCGGCGATGCCCGACCCGAGCCAAACCCGGTCCAAGGGCCGGTTAAGCGCGCGGGGGCGACGAAGGAAAATTAAGAAACGATTTAGCGAAAGACTTAACCCTAACCACAGGCGACTTAACAGAATTACGAAGTACGCACAATTCTTTGAGCAAGAGTAAATAAGAAGGAAAGAAAGAGAGTTGTTTATCATAAAGTAAACAACTAATTTCAAACCCACATGCTTAGTTAACTATAGCCCACACTGGCTCAAAATAAGTCTTAAGCAAACACAACTGTATAAAGAGACATAATCCAACAGAGAACCCTACATAAAGGTTCTAAATAAAAGACATAAAACTAAGGAAAATAAGTCACACAAAGATTTCCACGATCACATCCAAGTCATCTCCGACCTTTCCTCAAAGAGGAGATCCTGTTCGTCTGCGTGTCGCACCACGCAGCCCCAAAACAAAACACAAGAAAGAGGGGTGAGTTTAACAAACTCAGCAATGGTTTTTAATATCACTATCAACATCGAAAATACTATAGCATAGCCATATAATCATTCAAATCAAAGATTGGCAAGGTGCATCATTTTCTAATGACACATACACATCACCTAAAACTGCATCATAGTGCATAATCTACATAATGTCATTCTCATCATAACACCCTGCATGAAATATATCTCTAACATACATATTCCATCATGCATCACATCATCACAACCTGCATGAATGTATCTCTAACATACATAGTCCATCATGCATTACATCATAACAACCTGCATGAATGTATCTCTAACATACATATTCCATCATGCATTACATCATAACAACCTACATGAATGTATCTCTAATATACATATTCCATCATACATCACATTGCATGAATGTATCTCTAGCATACATATTCCATCATGCATTACATCATAACAACCTGCATGAATATATCTCTAACATACATATTCCATCATGCATCACATCATAACATCCTCCATCAAGGAGTAATCACAATTTAGTGTCACACAGACGGGAACATAGACAAGGTCACGAAGGCGTGTCATGGTCCAAAATTCTACACAAGAATTCAAGAAAGATCGGGGTTGTCAATCCCTAAAGCTGCTCGCCCTGGACGATCCTGACCAAGGATATCCCATTCTCACACAGAGAATCTAGAGCAGAGGTGTTCGCCCAGGGACATCTCCTGCGGTGGGGAGAGCCCGAGTTTCCACACAGGAAACCCTAGAATACGTGGTAGCGGGTGCACATGGCATACCACACTGGATTCTCAGGGTCCAGATGACACTCATAATAACAATCTCACAATCCGCAAGACAAGTACACAACTCGTCCCCACATACTTCCATTTCTCTAGACTCAACCCGGGGAGTACACTCGTTCCACACAGGAACTCAAATCAAAACATGTCCTTTCGGACCAATCAACTTTCGATTAATCTATGACCGATCAATCCAGCACACAATTTCACCACATTGCATCCAATCGATCAAATTCGATTAACCTCGATGAGCCTCAATTGGAAATCTATTTTCATGATGAGCATGGTACATACGTGGGCAAGGCATACATGAATCTTAATCCATGATAAGTGCTCTCATCAGCCCCTAATGCATCATTCATAATCACAATATCAAGCTTCAACATTATCATTTAACCCCCACATGTGTGTGTACCTAGTAGAAGTACTTCACTCAATGCATTTCAACATGCTTGAAATTAACTCACTACCACACTACACATGTGAATTAACATCTAATCATGAATTCCAGCGGAAATCATAGGAGAAGAATCGTTGAAATCATAACTCAAATCAAAACTCAACCACAAAGGCCAAATACATATAAGATCATTCATTTCATCCTTGAGTCATGGCATTCACCAACATCCACACATTAACTAACCACATTCTATCATGACAAATCAATCCAATAATAGGTTGTAGTCCTACTGAAAATATGTTTAACCATAGGGAATCAACCATTCATAATTTCAAGATGACAATTCCAACACCATGCCACAAAACATAAGTCATTCCACAATTCTCTAATCATATATCTCAACTTCATAACCTCATTAGCATGCCTTTCCAGTAACATAATATAGCTCAAAACACTCCACATTCATATAAAATTGGCAAGTTAAAGTGGAATCATCGAAATAAACATCATGTGAATAACATAAAATTCTGCTGTGTAGCCGTTCGATCGGGTAAATGGGAAAAATTCAAATTCACAGTTTGGCCATTCGAATGCCCAGCAGGCCGTTCGATCGGCTGAACTAAAAATCTGTCCATCCGACAATGTTGCCGTTCGATGGCCTAGAAGGACCATTCGAACGCCAACAAGGCAAAACCGACCATCTTCTTCTTTTCGCATTTTCAAACCGAAACTCCATTAATAACACTTCAAATCAACATCTAACAACCTAAATGCCATCAAAAGTCCACCATGACTTCCAGAATGCTAAACCACATCATAACAAAATAAAACCCTATGAAATCAGGATTAAAGATTACCATTTTCTAATCATGTCATTAGCACACTAAATCAAGTAACTTCATTCAAAATAAATTACAAAATCAAGAGTTTTACCATAGACACTGAAATTTCGAAAGTCCATTACCTTATCCCTTGATTAGACTTGGATTTGATGGTCACCCTTCTTGAAAACCTTACAAAGACATAGAGTTTGAATTAAACTCCATTAAAATCGATTTACCAAAGAAAACCCTAATTAAAAATTTAGATCTAGGGCTTATTGAACATAAAAATCGGATTTTGAGAGCTAGGGTTTTTAGTAAAAATACAAATCAATAGCTTTGATGTTTAAAAACAAATTGAAACAAATGGGAAATGGTAGATTTAGAAGAGATTAAGAAGAAAGCTAGGGTTTAGTGCTTAATTAGAATAGGCTTACCTTAAACACCTTCTAATCTGGGCCTAATTGGGGATTAGGCCTGACCTCCCCTCCTCAGCCTATTCCCATTTTGGGAATGACTCAGGTTTGGCCTTTTATAGTAAGGGTTGGGGTGTGTATAGGTAAGTTATGGGGTGTAAATAGAAAAAGTAAGCTAAAAATGGGCATTTTACAAATTTGAGCACTAATTAAGTCTAAGAAAATTCTGAAAATTTTTGTATGACCTTAAGTAGATATCTGGGTTCATTTGGTCTAAAAATTAAAATTTCGACGATGGGGCCCACAGGGGTCCCACCAAAACCCTAATTTTTGAAAAAATAGTAAAAATTCAGAAAAATCCCTAAAATTCACATTTGATTAAAAATCACTTAAAACTACTAATCTTAATGTTAATTTTAGTTAAAACCATCATAAACATTATTTATTTATGAAATCACTGAATAAATCAGAAAACGCGTTAACCTCACGATAACCGATAATTAAAGAAAAACCAAAACAGGTTTAGAGATGAGGGTCCTTACAAAAAGGGTCTGACAAACAAAGTAGTCTGGAGAATGGTTTGGCTTGGGGTGTAAATGGACGCAAACAAGGCATGTTTGCAGTTGTCCATTTTTATACAAACCATGTATTTACCTATTCGCATATGTATGTCTAAAAAGGTAAAAGTTTGACTACTTTATTCTCTAACTAAGGGTAGTTAGTAAAAAATTGATTAAAAAATTAGATAACAATAGTGGATAGTCTAATCTAATAGATAAATAATAATGTTATGAAAGAATTATGAGAGTTTAACATGTTTGATAATTTTTTTACGAAAACTAACCAAGTGATGTATGCTAGTGATTTAATATAAAATAATAATAATAATAATAGTTAGCTTACACAAATGGTTGCAAACATGGATAACCCTTGTCCCTAGCCATTCACATTAGGGACGAGCAAAAATAAATATTGTGTGTTTTAATTCAAACGGATGCAAATAGGCCTTCAATAAACAGATGTCATTTAGGCCCCTAACCTTGGCAGGCATCTAGAATTTATGTTAAACAACATAAAACTAGGCGGGCAAAAAAACATTCAAGGGATTGGGCTCACTTTTAAGGGTTAATATATTGTCCTGCCCTCCTTTGGACCGTCCTGATTGGCCCTGACAGTAGGGCTTACGCACTATCTGCTTTTCTCCCCACCTATTCGAATAGTAAATTTGTCATGTTAGTTTTTTGAAAAAATTGACATTTGCTCCCATGAGCAGACTTTATCTGATGAGAGGTCTAACAACTTTGTGAATTGTCTATAAAGTCCACACAATTTATATTTTTAGACAAATTTACCCTTCTATTTTTTTCTTAGTTTCCTCTCCAATGTCTCCTTCACTGCCGAGTCTCTTTGCCTCGTGCCCCTTTATTATCTCGTCGCACACAATCCTCAATCTCTTAGGTTCTAATTTAGTTGTCAGGTCAGACGGGTGACTGAATTTATCCAACCCCACCTAGGGAAGAAATCATCGAGGCTGAACCTAGACAACAGTACTTGAGTCTCAGCCATGACCTCGGCCATATGGGACCTGCCTTCAGCCTCCTCCCGAACCGCTTCCCGAAAGCCACCCAGCAAAGCACGTTGTTGGCCACCGCAAAGAACACAGCTCGCTCATGTTGGTATCTGACTCATTCCCGCCTAACACAACGGCCAGCATCTACTTGACCTCCTTGTGCTTGAGTTGGTAGAAGGATTCTACTCATTTGGCATTGAGGAGCTCCGAGACGCAAATCCTACGAACTCGCCGCCAATAGGGAATAAAGGGGGAGAAGGTGATGTCAAGGCAGTCAAATGAAAGATGGTGGACGGTGGGAATATAGGGTCGACTTGCGAAGATCTGGTCTTGGACCTGGAGGACCTCACAAGCCAGGAGCGGGAAGGAGACAACAAGGGTTGAGACGTGACCCAGCTAGAGGCTGAGGATGGGCCTAGCTTCTTTGCTAATCGGGCTAGGCAATGTGGGGTAAGTCCTAGAGGAGGTGGTGTATATAATAAATATAGTAAATATTTACTCACTTTGTTATATGCAAATAGAGTAATTTACTCTCTTTGTATATAACAAAGTAAGTAAATATTTATGGTTTTTAAAGATGAATTTCAAGCAGTACAAGACCAGGCAAATTACCTAAAGGTCTTGCCATTAGAATAATTCATAAGTGAATGGACACAAGTGAATTTTATGTTTTAATATTTAATCCTTTTTATGAATTTTATATAGTTGGTTTTTAGATAAATATTTTGGGCTGATTTCTAATTGAAGCTCGGGAACCTCCCCTTGCATGTTACTTTGTTTCTTTTTTTATGAAATAGGTGATTTTGGTTCTTGCTGGTAGAATTTAGTTGGTTTGTTTTGGGCATTTGAAAAATGGCTGAGGAGCGCTCTGAAAGGGAGAATGGCAAATTGGGCTCCATAGATTCAAATGGAGTTGAAGTGAGTATTCTAAGACGAGGATGTTTCGGGGGGTGATGATAGTGAGAATTTGTCATCTAGCTTTTTGCTCAATTCCGACGATGATGACAACATAGAGCAACGCCTAATTCGCCCTACCCTTGTATTGATTCCTTTGATGTGGAGCGGTGCTCAAAGACAAGCCTATGAGATATCATAATCTTTTTTGCCATTAAACAACCCATCAGCAATGAGCTTAGAGCGTCTTCATCATCCTGTTTAAATATAAATTTTAGAGTTAATATGAAATTAATTATTTTTTTTGTATTTAGTTTTTCTATAGTAGTTCTGCTCCATCAAAGTCCAAATTAATGGTGACCCGAGATGAGCTTAACTCTACCCAAAAAATTGCCTGACTCGTCCACAAGCGGCCAAGCCAAGCAAGAGCCAAGTAGTACCTGTAACATAGAGTACTTTCTATAAGCAAGCCCTTCTGCAACGAGTACACAACTACGCGTTGCCGTACACCTTAGTATCCTGTAAATGAAGGCCGAACCATCCAAATCATGCTTTAATAAAAGCACTTGAAGAAAACATGGATCTATTTGTACAAATTATCGTGGAACAACAACAGCTTTTCTTCTGTTCAGACTGAATATCCGATCCCCCACCCCCCAAAAAAACCAAAAAACAAGAAACAGTGTACAAAAGCCAACAGCCCTCGACTTGAGAAAAATGGGCATGTCACTTTGTTTGATTCCCCCGGAGCTCGACGTTAGCTACCTGTAATTTTCCTGTATATTGTCATCATATTGGACCTCTGAAGAATGGATGGTTTAGTGCACTTCGAGCTGTCAATCGCGCAGAAGGATCAAATCTTAAAAGACCATACAAAAGGTCACTTAGAGTGCAACTCGAGTGCTCAACATGACGGGAAACTAGATCCTGAAATACCCAAAGGAACAAAAAAGTTAATGACAGATTCAAACATGCAAGACGAAGGAGTGTTAGCCTAAATCCAAAATTTATTCACTTTGCGCAAGATCTTGTTTAGAACCAGCAACAGCTCACACACACCCTTCATCTCATTAGAATTCAAAATCTAAACACGTGATCCCATACAAATATACCAAGATACAGCTCATCAGACCCAAACACACCTTCATTCGTTCGAGTCTATTCACAGCTCTAATGCTCTCTCTTGACTGTGCTCCTTCTGGCCAATTCAACCGTATGCCTCGCCAGAAATATTTCTTGGTACTGTGACTGCAGAAATCAGGAAAGAAAATTGAAAAATACAAAGTAATTTGTGTTCTCAAGCCCACATGCATATGCAATTGTATGTTGCAAGAACCAGAATATAAGTAAAGTTTTTCAATAACTGTATGACAGATCCATCGGAGTTAAGACAGACACTGTCAGATATAGTGAACACGCGAAGTAACAATCTACAGCCATACACTTGTTTAACCGTCTTTGGCATGGGGATTATCCAGTGACATTCAGCTATTGATTGTGTTTCCTACTCATTTAAAACAAATTTCTACTCAGCAACTACACATACTCATTGTTCATCCTGCCACCCTATTGGAATCCATTCGTCTTTGATAGGTGTCATGCGCAAAAGGGAAGAGGAAGATCAAAAAGTTTGAGACTTAACAGACATTTAAATACCTACATCTTTACTCTTACAACTTCCCATATAATATGGAAAAATACAGAAGACAATCAGGACGAACTCCATATCAGTCAAAACCAAGTCCGGATCTGAAATTAAGATTTTCCATATTTTTCTTATTTTGTGTCTAGTCGCATAAATTAATTTCAGACATCTATTTCCATATATTAAAGTAAGATTTTGAGATCTGGACAATGAGACATTAGGTTATCAAAATCATGTTTGAATACCACATGCTCTCGGGATAGTAGGATGTACATTTGTTTAATCAGAATAGCACAAAATTACTTACTCAGCTCTCTGAATCATATGCACTGGCAAGGGACCTAAAACTCTCTCCATCATTGCCAAATGCTCTAAGTTTTCATGTGTTTGAAATAATGCACTTCCCTGGAACAAGATATAAAAATCAGCTTTTCCCAGACACAAACATGTCAGTGATGCTAGCCCAACTAGTTTTCACCAACCATAAAGAGCTCCACAATTATGCAGCCTATGCTCCATAGATCACAAGGATAAGACCAGCCCAAGCCTATCATACAAAGAGAGAACAGTAGTTCAGTTGTTACTTTAAGACATTTAGCAAGTTAAAAATATTGGCATCTTGAACTTTTTTTTTTTGCAAGTATGGCATCTTGAACTTATCAGCCCTAATTTGGATCATTGTACGGAGATGTAATAAAAAATATTCAGACGCAAATGTTTTACTTATCTAGCATAAATCCCATAGCATCATTTTAGACATGTAAAAGCTAAGCTGTAGAAAAAATAAAATAAAATACTACAAACCCAAACAGCTGGGCTGAGGCGTAGACTGAAGTATTTGTATTGAATTGTACATGATTGTTTCTTTATTCTACATTTATCATCAAGGAAGTAAAGAATAGCAGCGACCAAATTCCATACAGCTAAATATTGCTGTAATATCATCTAATCTTTGTATTAAGTAGATTACCTAAGACGACCTCTGGTGCTCGGTAATGCCTCGTAGAAACAATAGAGCTATGCCGTTGATTCTCAGAAACAGCACTCCCAAAATCAATCAGCTTTATGGCGCTAGACTTTGGCAAGTATCTGAACTGTGTAACCTCATGTGGGCTCCTCTAAATATCCAGCAGCAGTTAGTATTAGCAACTACATAGTCCAAAATATGCAGGAAACGTGGACGCATTTGATAACTGGAGAAGATATACCTTGTACACAGGAATCTTTACAAATTCAGATGAAACTAGAAGTATGTTTTCGGGCTTCAAGTCAGTGTGAATCAAATGTATATCATGCATATCTACAAAAGTACAAGGCACTCAAAATAGAAATGAGTTGATCTTCAATAAGCAAAAGAAACTAAATGATGCTTCATAAACTGACTATCCACGCACGTGCAACAGCTTCGAGAAGTTGAAATGCAAACTCCCGAACAAGATCCACATGGAATGCAGACTGTCTATTTCTTCTTAGACAGTCAAACAAGCTCGGTCCAAGCTTTTCACACACCTGGAATCATCACACACATCACATTAAACACACCTATCAGTATATAATAAACAAACCCTGAAGCAGAAAAGCTGTTGATCACCAAACAGAACATGACTTGTGAAACTGGATAGAAGCAATAAGACAACAAGTCTTATCAAATGTTCCCTCATGGAAACATTATCTTATATACGTTGGAAAAAAAATTTAAAAATAAATGACACTTACTAATAAAATTTTTTTACTACACTGCAAAAGTCATCCAGAGAGAATCACAATTGCGCACATTCAAGAAATTAAAAAACCAACAGAAAAAACCAACCACAAGATGCCATCACTCAAAGTTCGGTCAAGTAAAGAATTTGCAAAGTCAAACTGAAGCAGCAAGTTGATTACAATACTTACAATGCATA
Source organism: Saururus chinensis (assembly GCA_035235625.1). Taxonomy (NCBI): domain Eukaryota; kingdom Viridiplantae; phylum Streptophyta; class Magnoliopsida; order Piperales; family Saururaceae; genus Saururus; species Saururus chinensis. Next base: position 22,968,117 of record CP141143.1, on the reverse strand, counting down.
TATGGTTGCGGTAGTCAAACCAGCCCTGTATCCGCACGTAACTGAAAGGAAAAATCATTAGCACCTGGAGATCAGAGCAGCTATCATATACTATCAGCATGATTAAATTATTACCAACACATACCGATTACTAAATCTTTCATTCTGAGAAAGGAGTTGAAGAAGACCAATTTCAATCATAGCAGCATCACGGTATTTGCGCATGCTACGAACTACTTTGATGGCCACTAGCTCACGGTTTTCACGATCCCAACATTCCAACACACGGCCAAATGTGCCTACACCTCTAGCAATTCGCTGACATATTCTCTACCAAAACTATAAACAAGGAAATCTGGTTAACAAGGGGACACTCAATGATTTGTACCTTCTCCCATCTTGCTCAGTATTTTATCTGCACAGTTAAAACAATCAAATATACACAAAAATTATCACTGCATACATAACAAAAAACTAAGAATATATCATGAATTCGTCCAAACTAAAACTGCTGATCTCGCTAATACATTGCATTCCTAAGAAACTCATCGTTCCGACAAAAGAAGCTCGTCTCACATAAGGGGAAAGAAAATGTCTGGACTTTGACATGTAGATGAAGAGTAAGTCTACGCGCCAAAATCTTGAAACAAAGTTTCATAACTAAAAGTACATGCAACAGAGCTAAAGATGGCTTACATCTTGGAGTCAAGTTCTCTCCAAGATCGAACACATAATGGCCATTACGATCGTCATCCCTCAACGGCGGTGACTGAAACCGAGCTGACGGCTCGCCAGAATAGACCAGCGGCGGAGCAATATGCTACACAAACGAACAAACTCCGTCAAATTCCACCAAATGACATTCAATTCAGATGCAAATAACACAAGCATGAAATCCAAGCGGGCGAACGGCAACCTGAGTCGGCCTCGGCAGTGGCGCCAGCTCCATCGCCATGCGCGGCCGTTTCCGAACCCGCCGACTCTCCTCATCTTCCTCGAGCTCGAACGGCGCCATCGTTAATCCGGCCTAGGGTTCCGGTCTATTCGATGAGATTCCTCTCCGGCCTGTCTTCCTCCCCCGAACGATTGTCGTCTCCGTTTCGGGGCGTCCGAAATGGAACCTGGCTCCGTGGTCCGTACGACGGGCAGACCACAGGAATTCGTGCTCTCTCGGAATCTTTCTTCCTTATTTCCCGTAGCCAAAATGGGCCAAAACTACATGTCCGCCTCCAGCCCATGATTGTCCCAACTAGAAGGCTCAGCCCAAGTCCAAATTTGGGCCTTCCTCATCGCATCAATGACAAAGCCCAAAACGACCACCAGCGTCCAATCCCAATGGCGCCAATGGGATCGTCTGCCCACAGTTTCCAGCGTCATTGTGTGGTCAACTGGTGGCGGGTGGTGGTGGGAGAGGAAGAGAGAGGGCGAGAATATGCAGTCGCTGCAGGACAAGGCGTCGGAGTGGAGTGGTGTGAGCACCGACGACGCCTTCGCCGTCGACGAGACCAACCTCTTCCAGGCCCTCGGCCTCCAGACCTTCGTTGACCTCTCCACCAACTTCTACACCAGGTCCCTTTCTCTATCTGAAATCTGAATCATCCTGGCTTTGTATCTGAAAGTAGTACTGGGGAAGGGTGTTTATGAAGTTTATTGCTTTTTGGGTTGGTGGAAAAAGGGTGTATGAGGACGAGGAGGAGTGGTTCAGGTCCATATTCGCGAATTCTAGGAAGGAGGATGCCATCCAGAATCAGTACGAGTTCTTCGTGCAGAGAATGGGAGGGCCTCCGCTCTATTCTCAACGTAAAGGTACTCGTCTTCTTAGTTTATCTGTTTATTTTATTTTTGTTTAATTATGTTTAAAGGTGAAACTGCGGGAGCTTCTTAACTGGCTGCCAAGTTGTTGCCCACAAGTGCTATGGTAAGTAATCGTGATAAAGATCAGTACTTTGCCCATTCATGCCAGTTCTTTGTAATTACAAACTTCTATTCTATAAGAGTTGGCATTTTCTTTCCCCAGCCTGCGTAACTTCTGTTTATCTACTGTGTTTCAGAATATTTAAATTTCACTGCATTTTTCTTTCTGTAATTCTAAAATAATTGCCTTTTTCTCTCCTAGAGTATAAATTTGGTTTATATCAGTTGTTTCTTCCATTTTGTGTCCAATATGAGTTGGTTGATATCTCATTAAATCAACATCCTAATTATTAAACATCCAGTTTAAAATTCTTATGACAATAACATTTTTCCATATTAGCAAGGAATAAGAGATTAGCATTATCTTTTTTTTCTGGCTTTTTTCATAAAAATGTATTACCCTTTAATAACATAAAACTGATTTAATGACGGGTCTCAATAAGTTGATCAGCACCAAAATGTTCCCATAGCTTATGATAACAATAATTTACCTGATAATTTAAAAGTACGATTGTGGACGAGATTTGCGTTGTTTACTTTTGCCTTTCCCGGTACGATTTTGTTCATAATGGTGGATTTGCTTACATTTTGATTCAGACGTGATTTGGCTATCATCTATCTAACAATGTGTCAGACTTGCGTGTGTGTGGTTGGCCAAGTGGGGCTTGCCTTTAACACTCGACAAATCTGTGTTAAAAAATATTTAGTATATGTAGTACTCAAGGTTTGGCGGGGTTTTATTCATATTTTCATGTCCAAGAGGAGCAGATAGGTTCTAGAAACTAATTAGGTTGAAGAGTTTCTTCTGACTCGTGATGGTCTTCTTCCTCAATGTTTCTTTTACTTAGTGAAACTTTGTCTTTAGGAGTTATTTAAATATTTAGCTGAGAAGTCCTAATATTTTGGATCGTATGTGAAATCAAGCACATGAAATGAACTGTCATCACGCTTTCACTGTGTCTTTATAGTACATCTACAGTCTATTTAGAGACAATTATTTGGTGTGTAATGTAGTCTTAGGTGGTCATATCAATGGTGGTATCCTTGTTTATCAGTATGAACATGGATCCACCAACATTTATTTAATGTTAAATGCTTGGACTACCATACTATTTACTAGCTTTTGTAAATAATTGTACCAAGCTATATTAACTATTGAAATGTGTAGCTACATTTTAATTTATGATGTGAACATCAAGAAATTGAGACTATCCATCAGATGGGAAATCTGTATATGAGTAGACAGTCTTTATAAATTGAATCAGATTGTTGTCTCATCAATGTGTTGGTCTTTAAGATGAGAAGTTTGGAATGAACATCCACGAATGCATTTATTTGGAGTAAAAGGATACGTGATTTTTTCAATATAAACTGGACAATGCTTGATGTGATTGCTCTGTTTACTAGATTTGATCGAACTTTGTTGATTGGGGCTGGCACCTAAAGTGATATTGCACTTTGTCAACCATTTATACATCGCTTGCACAATATACCCACTTGTCTGTATTCAGCATGGTTTTAACTTAAATATGGGGATTTATACATGTGTCTGTCTGATTTAGTCCTTTTGGTGGTTAGTGGAATAGTTTTTTTATTTATTCTTTGTTTGTAAGAAATTGGTAACAAAACCATGACTTTTACATGATAGACCCCAAGTAAAACTGTGAAGCCATGTGGGCTCCAAAAAGTTCTACGGAAAAAAAATTTGTGAGGGAATGGGAACAACTTTAGCTGTTAGTTGGGTGAATAGGGAATACTAGTTTCAACTTCTAAGATTAAAACTAGATTTCATGCGGTGATTTGTTGTGCATTTTTTGCAGGACATCCAGCATTGATTGGACGCCACAGGCCATTCCCAGTTACACATCAAGCTGCAGAGAGGTGGCTACATCATATGCAACTGGCATTGGACAGCGTCCCAAATATTGACACTGATTCAAAAGTAAAAATGATGAACTTCTTTAGGTACTGAACTTTCTTGTTGGTGGACCATTTGCCCTCTTGTTGCATACCTTTGAGTTGCATATTAGGGTACCAACATATCTTTCATCTTTTGCGATTATGTTTTTCGTTTCAGGCACACAGCTTTCTTTCTAGTGGCTGGAAATGAGTTGAAGAACCAAAATCAAGGAGTTCCCTGCAAACATGCAAAATAAACATACCATCAGCTAGCTGGAGTAATATCTCAATTTATCATCATCATTTATCTGATGTCAGATCATCGTTCATCTTTGTTTGACACGATGAAGGAACTTCATCCTACTAACATTCACAGTAGTACTTTCACCACTACGACGGTGGGAATAAAAAGCATTATGCTGTTGTACTTTTATCTCAAAGCTCATTGATGGAGGTTTTTACATCAAATTGATACAAAATATAGTTGAATACTGAACCGCCTCTTTTTCATTGATCCCGAGTAATGCTCAAATTAGTAGTAACAATCTATGTTTGACTAATTGATAATGCCATCCTTTTTTCTGCATATATTTTCGTCGTCAAATATGCCTGCTGGCCGCTTATTGTCGTCTAGCTTATTCTGGTCTTGGACGCTTTTTAAAGTTACTGAGCATGCAAGTGTATCTTGTCTTGCCCCTGACCAGGGAAAAACGGCAGTGTTGAATAAATTCAACTCTCAGCTCGTCAAGGTTGTTGGCAAAAACCTTATCTATAGTGTGTGTTTCTATTGATGGACAACTATGTGGATGACATTGAATGGGTCAGAAGGTTTAAAATAGTTAAAGGGATACTATTGTCATTCCTATAAATATCACCAGGAGCTGTTTGTTTTTATTAGTTGAAAGAATGAGCTCATATAGAAGAATATTGGGTATTCTTGTTATTCTCCGGCTTTGAAATTAGTTAATCTCAAGCCAAATTTATTTTGAGTTTATGATACCCTTTGACATATATGTAAAATTTTGCAATGGTATAATCTAAATATAAGATTAAAAAATAAATAGAGTAAGATACGAAGTTTATAAGGTTCAGGGAGGGAGAGACTTTTTACAATCACTTAAAAAATGTTAGGATAAATTATAAGTTTTTTAAACATCCCCTTAAGAGAACACCTTTTATATACCAAGTTCTTCACTTTTCTCATAACTCAATTTTTCACCTCTCTCACAAAAATAAACCCTAGTACACCTAATTTTTTACTTTTCTCTCACAAAAATAAAACCCAGGAAAAAAGTTTTCTCACTGTTTCACTTTACGCTTGGGGTAAGATGAGGAGCTTGATAGCCCGTGACTTTAGTCCATGATTAGTACTCTCTGTCTCAAAATAATAGATTCACTTGATTTTTTAAATTAAACTAATTAATAGCTCCATTAAGTTTTTCTAAGTGAATTAAAATTAGTAAATTTTGTTCATTTTGAAAAATCAAGTGAAGTTATTAATGTGGGACGGAGGTAGTATTACTTCTGATTTACTTTCTTCATACGTGCATGCTCCAACTGTAGGAGATAGCATCAATTTAGTCAAATTTTTGTTGCTCGATCCATGAAAATGGTGATGACAACATCCTCACTCCATGAGGAAAAAATGAACTTACCTCTTCATTTAACATAGGTGCTAACTAAAATAATCTCTCTAGAAAGAGCATAGGAAATACCAGAGAGATGATTTATCGTGTGGCAAGTATTTGTGAGGCAATTCTGCCGACTTACATCACATGTGAGGCCAAATACATAAAACATGAGGGCACTGCCAAGTCTTATTGGGAGCATGACTCAATGATGTGAACGGACTTCTTAACAAAAAAGTTTGTAATCAGCTTCACATGGTCTAAATCGAACGACATAAACAATGATCAAAGCTCTAATGAATCTCATAATTTTCCCTTCGAAGTCACATTGATTATAGTCCCTAATGATAGGTGTGAACTTTGCCTAGGACAACCAGCGGTGGATAATCTCTGCCTTTATTGAAAGAGAAAGGAAAAGGCAACTTCTTCCTGGTAAAGTCCCCCTTACAGCATTAGGGGGCTGACCCACCATATTAGTTAAAAGGTTTTGGGAGCATCATATCATTCAGATGTCCGTATCTGTGTCCAGATAAAATTAAGTCAAGCCCTTTAACAGCTTTACCGCGTTTGGATCAAACACAAATGAAAACTTTGAGAGATTCTCTGCCTACCAGCACATTTTCAAGTTTTTTATGTCATGGGAGAATTCAGGCATAAGACCTAAACGAGGATTATATAGAATATACACGGATGACAGAACTGTTTTTGGTCAAAGTCTCTATTGCACTGCTTGTTGAAATACCCCAGCAGTTTGGCAGATTACCAAGAAGAAGATGATGAACAAGGACTTGGCTGTTTAATAAACAAAAATATTGGAAGATTAAAGTGACAGAATATGGTTTTGCTCTAATATCCCGGTCATTTGGACTTGGAAAACAATGTGCTGGTAAGACTTATATGATGCATTGAAAATGCAAGTTTATGCGAGTTAAAAGCTGTTAGATATAACACGAGGCTAAGAAAATTTCATCTGAAGTCCAAATTCATTCATGTTTTCTTGACACTATCTTACACTCATATTATGAACAATATAGACGTAAATGAATTAGGAAGACACATGAAGAGTAATTGGAACAAATGAAGAAAGAATTTTTTTCATCAGTTGAGAGACACAGAAACATGTCATAGTAACTACGATCAACCAAATCTCTGAAAAACCCGGGACGACCCTGCGAACCGCGCCGAGAAGGATCGAGAGAGGTTCTCCGGCTCGAGGAAAGCTGATCCTTGATCAAAATTCTGAGCGTAAGTGTATGGATCATAAGGCACCCTAATGGCATCAGGCGTGTTGAAGATCTTCCTCTTCCCCCTCTTCAACCTCCTCCAAAATGACTGCCACTTTGGAACACTTGGGCGGGATGTGGAATAATTTAACGAGTTGAATTCTTCATCTCCCTCTCCGGCGTAGTGCCGATAGAATCCAACACTTCTCCGGCCGCTGCCGAACCAGTTTCCGCCTGCTGTGGCGGAGCAAGACCTTTGCTTGTTAAGCTTGGGAGCCCAGTCCATGGTAGTCACTAGCAAGGATTTTGAAGCCTGTACATGGTGAATATATATAGTTGGGAGGTTGTTGGATTTGTATAGTGTTGAAACATGGGACTGTTTGTATACTATTGAATGGTCTAGATTGGCTGGCTTGGTTCAGTTGCAACTAAATTTCGGCCCGGTTCAAACCCCATCGGTTGTTGACTCCGTAAATGGTTATCCACTTTCTTTTTAGGGGAGTAATAAGGAGGCAGTTGTGAGAATCATATGCATGCCACAAAGGGTAACCCAGCCCATTTGAACCGGTTTTTTGGCGTGAACCGGCGGTTCTGACCTCTCTTATTGAGTTTGTTAGGCCACCATGGACCAGGGACCAAGCTGAGTTCAAGGAAGGAAGCTGAAGGGAGTATGAAAGGCGGCATGTGAGGGAGGAAGATGGAGCACATGTTTATATATTAAAAGCCTTGAGTCAAAGAATGATCGTTGAGCCGCACACCATTTCTTACTTTTCCAATTTTCTAATTCCCTCGCTCTGAAGAGATTCAACTTAATCCGAATTGCCTAATGCTAATGTCAGTCCCACCTTTTCGATTATTCAAATGGTGACGAGATTAAGAGAGGAAAAAACATGCAATCGTAATTATCCCCTTAATGAGTCACTTTGTCTTTATCACCACTCTGCGTTGTAAATACGAAACTGTCAAAGTCTCAGCCTGCCTGTCTCAATCAGCACAAACTCAGCTAGGGAACGAGTACGACAGAAAGTTAATGTGAGTGATTCTTATTCGACCCATAGCATTTGAACTGGGAATGAGTTAAAATAACACCAAAAGAGCTAGATGAGAGGAAAACTTGGTCATGACCATACGTGCTAATATAGAAGCTTGGGCCTCGAAACCATGTATATGTATTAGTTCCAAGTGTTTATGTAAATCAATGATTGAGCATCTACCATGTCAGTAATTTAGAAACCAAAGCTGAATAGAGAAACCCCTCAATCTCAAAGGCAAAACGCTGCCATGATCAACTTGCCTTCAAGCTAAAGTGCCAAGTCTGTGGCGCATGTGACCTCTAATGTAGCCAGAAATGTTGATCATGAGGAGATGGGAGTGCAGAAGATCCACCAAGTCAAAACAATGGATGGAAAACAATGTCAGAGAGGTCAGGGTTGTTTATTGTTTCCTTACATTTGAAGCCCATAAGGCACAAGCCCCCCAACACAGGTTTCTATGGTTGGAGGCACGTGAGCCACGTGAGAGATGGAGAGAATGAAGCAGCCTCGCTTTTACTATATACTTCCCTCACAGCTAGATTCGGATGGCTATTGGCTGCTTGAACTTCTTACGATTAATTTGTATATGAAGCACATTTTTGTTTTGTGAAGAAGGGGGCCACATGGTCCACAGAACTGGGTACGATCTGGAACATTAACCACGAGCTAAACAGGAAGGTGAGCCAGGGCAAAGATTGCATCCTCCAAAAAAAACACATGCGGGCATTCACCAACTTTATCTTTCCAAATCAGGGGAAAACCAGTGAAGCACTACAGATAATGTGAAATGGCCCGTACATAAGTATTGATCACAAAATGAGAGTCAGTTCAATTCCAAGAACAACAACAAGAATTTCAAGAAAAAAAAACATGGCTAAAGCTGAATAGCAACATCAGTGGAGAAGATATGTGACAACGAGGGCTACCATTAGGAGGACATAAGCAATCCCCTGATCGATCCTCTTGCCTGCATCATGTCGTCCTGGTTAATGTGAAATGAAAGATATTCATCTCTAGTCAGTCTTCCTGGCAAACTAGCAACAAGTTTTACCGTTTATTCACAATAAAGAAAACATTTAACTGTGTTCGTTATTGCTTACTGTCTCTATTTGAAGAACTGGAGGAGAGAGAAACGAAGGACTGGTCATGGCACCCAAGAACAGGATCCAAAAGCAGCACTCCAGCAAGGAGCAAGGCGTGTAAGGTCACAGCATTCATCTCTTAGGCAAACGAGAGAAAATACAGTAATAGCTATATCACTGGGTACATATGGTTGGTTGGTGTATCGCCCTTTGCTTAAAAGCATGACTATCAACAAGAAGGGGAAGAACAAGAAGTGCTCAATAAGATAAAGAGGAGAAGAATAGGTGAAATGGAGGTTGTTGGCACGAATCAATCACACGTACAACACGAGCTTCAGACCCTGGGGCCTGGGTGCAACTGCCGATTCAAATTTAGATAGGCAAAATCTGACTCTAAACGCGGACCTAAATCCATATCCAGTTCTTGTGGTTCTTTATTGATCTAGCTCTGACATTCACTGAGGAATTGGCCAATTAGGATTTGAGCTGGCCCGTCCGAGGAGACCACACTTGGGATTAGCAGGGACAGATCCAACTTGCGGTTTTGATCTATGCTACCTTCATATGTGGGGTCTTGATTGTGGGATCCGCAAACCCTCATGTATCACGACATTTAGGTTTGTGTTAATCACCCAATAGAAGCCAGAACCCAGTGCTTCGACAACGGTTCTATAATACGGTAGTCACAAATTGTCATAGTGTGTTTCTTACATATCCTGACCGGGAATATTATTTGTTTGGTAGTTTTGAAGTTGAAAGCACTTGCCATCCACAGACCAGCCACCACTCGTACATAGAAACTCGCCCGTTACATGTTACAGAATGATTTAGTGGTAGTGGACACAAATAAGCCTAAATGGTACGGCCAAGAAGTACAAGATCTGTAGGTAAAATTAACGAGAAAGGTCGGTAATATACTAACGCATTTGAACACAAAAATGATTAAGTGTAAATTAAAAAGAGAAAAACGCTGTGTTAAGAATCTATAAAGTAGAGAGTGTACGACTGAGGTTTACGGGTACAACCTTAAAGGCCAATTTGCTTCAGCCTAGCACTAAATGGGTTCACGATACGGAGAAATATCACAACTTCGCACTTTATACATTGTACAGATCAGAATGTTCATCACCTCACCACGTAAGGCTGAAGTTAAGGGCATAGCCCACTGTTTAAAATGGCATTTCAACTAGCAAGTTAAACTGATCCTCCAAATATGAATCGATGCAGAAAAATACACCCTCCCTCACACTTTAATAGCTCCATTTGGTTTTTCTAAATGAACTAGAAAGTTAGTTCTTTTTCAAATGGAGCTATTAATGTGGGACAGAGAGACTATTATTATCAACAAACAAAGGTTGTTTTCCAATAATAAAATGTTCTAAAGACTATTTATGAGAACATATCCAGTGCGGCATTTGTCACTCAATTATAATGATTTATAGTTCAGATTTGCAGACCTAAATACCAACAGAACTTTCAAAGAGGAGTAACTGAAGCCAATAAACTCAGCTAAAACTGATGTCTAAGAAATTCCCACTAAATAATTATTCATGATTATCATTGCTGATTGTAAAGTAGTCATTATACAAATCCAATCTTCTCTTCCACGTAGAAACATCCATTCCCATAAGTTATCCATGAGTTCAACAACAGATGGTGAATTCTCCTGGAGATATTTTCTCAAAAAACAAAGAAGCACATGCTAAAGAAAGTTTGTGAATTTCCATAACTTAATCTAAAGAACTATATCGATTTGAATTTATTTCTTGTTCGCCAAAATCTGTTACAACGCCATTCGCAGACCTAATTCTACAAGTTAGTGGTCAAGCATAACAGCAACAATGGCATTTCTCACCTGAGTAATGGGAATGAAGTGTATGTCTGTATGTCTCTCTAGTTCTCTCAGTCTTCTTTCTTATCAGCACTACTAAGGTCACTACCATCAGTCATTCCTTCTCTTGATGAAGTAGCTGATTTAGCCGTTTTCGACTCATCAAACTCCAGCAACTACAAAATAGAAGTTAAGCTAATCAAATTTTTATTTAATCAGCATTAATATATTCCACTTTTAAATCATTGTAAATGTTCTCTTGTAAATTATTACTAAAAAGGGCCTTGTTTTCAACCAGCTAATGCAAAAGGGCCAAAAATCTACTTAGTGTCCCATTACTGCAAGGGAAGCATCCCCAGTAAAGACAAGAACACTAAACTGCCTTCTATCTGCTTCTCAACCAAGCACTGTGAGCACCTCTACATAAGAGGTAGCCAAGACAGAACAAGCAGTTTAGCAAGCATTACACTAAACAATAGCTTTCAGGGAAATTACAAAACCAATATCCACTGGATTAATTGTTCAGAAATATTGCTAAAAAAATAGTCAAATTATAGTGCATTGGCAGCACTTTACGAATTAATTGAAAATATTAAAAAAATTAGAGAGGACAGTTGATAGAACAGACCTGTTTCACTTCCCCATTCCATATGCAGTGGGCAGCCAAAGAGCCAATAACAGCAGGTACAATATACAATAGAGCTGGCTGCAAGTACCAAAATTGACAGTTAAATAATTTTCACAAAAGGGTTATTACAGTAACAAGAAAGCATCACAGAGAATCACCTGTGCAGCTTGAAACCAGTTCATAACAACAATCGTTAATATTAGACCTAAAGTGTAGCCAAAAAATGCACTGTAGAAGTATCGGCTTTCTTTCCCTCTTGACACATCGAAACGCAGTGCCAATGCAACAAAAATGCCTGCAAAAGATGAGCAAACATAAATTAGAGAATTATCAAGCACTTATTTAAATGCAAAGGGTGAGTACTTATGTTAATTATAGATGGCTGTCTACCTTTAGGAGAAAAGAAAGAAAACAATGCATAACCAGTGTCCACACTTGCACTATACGCTTCCATTAACCAGAGGTAAGCCAGAAGAAGAAGAGAAAAAACCAAGGATTCAACACGAGCATAAAATACATGCCATGAAGAGATAGTATCATTTAAAAGCTCAAGTTCCTTGAGAAATCATTCAGAAGGCAAAGCTCAAATAATGATTTACAGGCAACATAAAGTCATCATCAAATAGCTCAATCAAGTCAAAAAGTATACCACATGACATAGCTAAACAATTAACCATAAGCACACAATCCAACAGAAATGATGTATCAGAGGGATAAAAACATGATAATATAAATACAATGAGCATTAATGGTCCGGTGATCTAGATAAAGAAAATTTACCAGGAATTACAATGTCACCGAGTCCAAGCATAGAATAAGGGCGAGCAGAATCTGCTGTTGGAAATAAAAGCTAACATGTGCAGAAAACAATTAAAAAAGTGAATAAGATTACCATCACTAAATACATTAATACAAAAGTTTCAGTAAATACAAGTCAAATTCAAATCATTATATATATTAAATTAAACATATAAAACAGCATACCTTGATAGGGGCGTCAAAAGATTTAGCAACACTGACCATAACTGGGGTAAAGAAAACCCAGAAAATATCATAGACGAACAATCCAGCCTGTAGTTACACACACAAAAAAGCAGTATTAAAATACTTAAACGTTCTGCAGTTAAAAACTGCAAATAATATACCAATACAAGAAAGAAGAAAAAAATCATTTTCAATATCCCTCAATTAAAACTACAACAAACAATCAACCGAAGAAAGGAGATGAGCATTTTCAATAGCACCACTATTAACAGTAAACCATTGCCTACTTCGAATTTACTGTGCACGTTGGAAGCTTAAAATCTTAAATTCCTTCAAGAGAAGTATAGTGTATATAAAAGAAAAGAAGAAGAGAAATACAACACACGCTCCCAGCCCACATGCAGGGACATAAGCCTGAAGCACGCAGTCATTTCTGCTGGTCCACACTATTGTCCCAGCAAGCAGGCCAGGCCGCTAGCAGGTGTAGCATTTCTCTTGGAAAAAATGCAACAATTAGAAGCAGACAAAAAGAAAACAAAAAAAGTCAAAGTGTGAACACATAAAATTACAACAACTCAGTACAAGAGCTGCACCCACACAAATTCAAAGATATCCTGCGGGATAAGTCATTATTATGGGTTGACCCAAAAATACCTAGAGACGGAGAGAGAGAAAAATCATGAGGGGGCAAAATATATGAGACCTGTGTGGACTAGCATTTTCATCCTAGGAGCCGCACAATTTGCTTTTAATTTGAAGTGTAGCCATATTTTTTAAAATCCCGCAAAGTACATTTTGGATTCTTTTTCCACGTACCATTTGATTGTGACTAAACATATTTACATATATGAGCATACACACACATATGTACATATATATTATTTACTTTTATTTTTCAATATATGGATATATTATATACATATATAATAATAATTAAAATCTCAAACATAAATAAGATATATGCATATAAATAAGATTATTTTATATATAAGATATTTTTATTTTTATATACTCCCTGCATCCTACATTAATAGCTCCATTTTGTTCAATTTAAGTGGATGAGTATGTAAAAAGGAGTAGTGTGTGGAGGGAGAAGTAGGTAACTTTCATTAATTAAGCAGAGAGAATAAAACTCTCCATCCTATATGTACACGACACTCACATTGATGGCACGGGCCCAGATATGGAACCCCATAAGACCCACACAATCAATGCAAGTAACACGTGAGCGTCGAGCAGCCTGAGTATATTCAATAGCTAGGATAATGAGACAAGTGGGTAGTGGGGCCCACAGTAGTAACTGATGCTAAAAGTGAGAGATAATGGTGGAATTTTTTGCACCAGTATAGTAGTGATAAAATCACAATCTTGAAGGCAAAATACATACAAGTGGGGAAATTTTGAAATTGTCACAAGAGCCACGGTGAAAAATGACTAACCCAGGAGATAATTGTCACACTAAAAAGTATGCCCGACTAATGTGATATAATTTTACCACTCCAAAAGGTCACACACAACCAACCTATGCAATTTGCTAAGAGAGAGAGAAAGAGAGAGAGCATTGAGGGTGGAATGAGGGCCTCAAAAAACTAGCAAACCTGGTAGCAAGACTTTAATAAGAAACGACCTTTGATACGAAAAGGCTGTCTCAAAGTTAAAGTATGGCAGCTATGTGGAAATCCTTTATAAAAATGACAAAACAGTCATAGAAAAAGTGGCAGGACAAGGGGCCATGGGTCCCACGTATAAAAGGGCCACAGTGTTCCAAAATATAGAAAGTTTCAATTTTCAGAGGAGACCATGGCTCCAACAGGCACCCCCTGGTTCCATCATTGAAAATGCCCAAAATCGATCCCAGCCACACCCAGCACCAGAACAACCATGGTCACAATGGTCGACTGAATAGCAAAAGAAGGCATAAGCTTTTTTTCTCTGCCTAAAACACGTTTTATAAGAAATTATATATGTTTCAAACAACAAAAACGCCATAAACAAGTAAGAGAATACTCAAAAATGTGTCCCAATTTGATTCTCTTTAAAGCAGACATTATGTGAAATATCATAGCCATACGCAATGACCATTTGCATGCAACATAGCAAACATTATGTGATCCAGAAGCTAAATGACAAATTGAAATGAGACCAAAAGAGAATAGATAACTGATTACAACAGCGTAATCAATACCAAAAACATATATAGCTAACAATTCTCATGCATGGCCATGGTCAGCAGGACATCTTTAAATATAAGCACTTACCAGAAGAATAGCACCAGTTTTAAATGACCCGAGAGAAAGCATCTCAATACCCTGCAATTCAAGCAAAATCGTAAGGATCCAAAACAAGAGCTCACTCTAAAGGAAAAGGAATTCCAACACTTAAGGAAACAAAAAGTTCTAAAAGAACCGTTCCTTATCCAATGAGAAAATCGCAGTGTAAAAAATAAACAAGATTTGTATTCCTTCATAATGGCAGTCAATAAAAGACAAAGAGTTTTATATCCTAAAAGAACCTATTCAAGCATGGCTCCAGGGGAGAATTATCAATGTTAAAATCCACATCTACTTGGTATGTTCTAGCATATGAGAAAACAAAAAAAGTACCAATAGAGCCATTCAATACCCAATGATAAAATCGCAATATAAAAGATAAAATAGATTTGTATTTCTTCGTAAAGACAGTCAAGTGAAGAAAAGAGTTTATATCCTAAAAGAACCAATTCTAGCCTAGCACCAAGTGAGAATTGTCAATGTTAAAAATCCACATCTAAATCGTATGTTCCTGCATATGAGGGACCAAAAAAACACTAAAAGAACCATTCAATACCCAATAATAAAATTGCAGTATAAAAGATAAAATAGATTTGTATTTCTCCGTTATGACAGTCAAGAGAAGATAAGAGTTTATATTCTAAAAGAACCTATTCTAGTCTAGCTCCAGGTGTGAAGTGTCAATGTTAAAACCCCACATCTATTTCGTACATTCTAGCATATCTTAATCCAATTTAAAAATAAATAAATTTAAAAAGTAAACCTGTATGGAGAATGCAAGCCCCAATGTGTTGTTTGCCAACCAATGCTTCCGTAATGCATACCACGCACAGAAAAATGTCCCTGGAATTGCTGCAACAACCTGAGACCTTGTGAACTCCATCTCCACAGCTGCATAGAAAGCGTAAGGAGATCAAGAAAAGGAGCGAACATATAAAAATTAATTCAAGTACAAAAAACGAAAAAGTACATGAACCTGGAGTTAGGCCACAACCCAGAAATAATTCCATAAATCCTTTTTCACCACAAGTTTTTAAAAACTTATAGAGTACCCAGCTTTTCCAAGATCAAGCTTTGGTCAAAGCAATACCAACTGGCTCAAGCTTAGCCAAAATCAAGCTTAGCTTTTGGCTCAGGCCCTCACTGATTTTGATCAGACAAGTAGCTTCTCGCTTACTCAACTATAACAGACCCTTACTTTAAAAAACTTTTGTTCTTTAATATTGCAGCAGGACAGAAAAACTAGTGTCTGTTCATTAGCAAATCTTAAAAAAATAATGTAAAAACAAAAAACAAAATCCCCTGTATGCGCTGGGCTACTGCCACAATATAAGAAGATACCAAAAATGGTTCCACGCATAATGCGGTAACACCCATTTACTACAGTGCAAAAATACAATACTCATAAATGTGACTGATCCTGCAAAAAAATTGATGGCAACCATCGCCACAAAAAAAGTTCGTATTTTGATCAAAGATTGCCGCTAAAAGCATGTTATCAATAATTTTCATATAACAAGACTTTAGAAGACATCATTAAAATAAAAAAGTAAGCTCAATTGTTCGCTAGGTTATAAGTAACTACTTTCACAAAGCTCAACCATCCGCCATCATCAAGCAATTCAAAGAAATTGCTACTAAGCTAACCATTAATATCCCCAATATGAGAAAAACACTTGTAAAATGAATCACGCTCTATATGATCACACTACATAAATATCCAGAATTTACTTAATCTAAAGCACTCTTGAAGCCTTGCATATACTCACAACTGTTAATTAAAACTAACAACTGACTATCCAAAATAACATATATGGAACATTAAGAAAAATAACATTATCAGTGGGTATCACAAAAGAATAGAGCATAATTACCACGAAAGTATGGAAGACGCCATACAATCAGTTTGTCATTCCATTCCGTTGGAAGAAAACGCTTGAGGGCTGGTAATAAAGTTGCACTGCATATGTTAAAGCAATAAATAAGACATTCTCACTTTATAAAGGAGTGATTTAAAGTTACAAATTATGGAATGCATGAAGAAGAACATACGAAAGTGCAAGAATCCCAAGTACAAAGAAGTAGGCTGTAAGTACAGCATTAACCAAGTCCTTTGATAAAAACTTGAAAAGTAGAAACAGAGACAAAAGCATTGCACTCCCAACCAAAGGAAAGCGCATGGCATGTTCATTTGACATTGTCTCCTGTACATAAAAGTTAAGAGTTAGTCATAATTAACACATCTTGACGTGCAACAACCACAAGACCCAAAAACGAGAAAAATCAAGACAAGAAAGATCAATAAAAGGGATTGATGAATATTGATTTCCATACCGATGGAGGAGTTGGCTTGACAGAACGATAACATCCCACGTAAACTGTCAAGCTTGCTGTCAAAATCACATTAATATTTGGGTTCACCGTTACAACAAGGGGTGCCAAAGTTAAAGCTGCAGCAAAAAATGAAAAGTAAAATATCAGCGTTTTTTTAAAATGTCAAAATAATTATGTGCATCATCGCACCAAAACACAAGACTGTAAGTATAATTCAGGGATTTAAGCCAAACTGTTCCATCATGGCGAGGGTAATTCATAATAACAGAAGTCGCATCATAAAATCATCATAAGAAAAGACCAAATGGCTCAAACCTGAACATGATTCAGATGATTTAAATTACAGAAGTAAACATTTGCCAGTTGTCACTAACAAAATTCAAGCACAGTACAACTTAAGAATATAAGAAATCACAAGACAGCCATCTGTGAAGTTTAAAAGTCAAAATATTCTCATCTGGCTCAAATACAGACCTAGGACCATAGTTCATAGAAGATGATAGCATTGATGCACCAGCTGTTCATTAATACTTGTAAGCACATAGAAAGCCACCATATTCACCCTTCCTTATCTTTTTTTTCACTTCAACAATTTTCCCTCAATTCAGATTACGACAAATTCACCTTTTTACTCCGATCGTTAATATAAGTGATCAGTCACCCCACTTCAATGTAAGCACCATAACCCGCATGCCAATTGTTACGACTTACTGCATATATACACAGAGAGAGAGGGAGAAAGAGAGGCAAACTGTACCAGCTAGAGCCAAATTTGCTAGACGTTCAAAGGTCTTCATATCTGCAACTCAAAAACTAACGAATTCTCTCCTCGAAAGAATTAAGTAGCACGTGAAGTATTTTAGATCCCGATCAAACAACCCAACTCAAACTGCCGCAAGCATCAACGGCTTCAAATCCACCTCCTGCAGAGAGAACCGCCCACACATCAAATCCGTAAAAAGAACAAATTTTGATCAACAAAAAAGAACAACAACGCAAACCCATAAGGAATCACACAAAGCAAACAAAATTTGCATCTCGGGCGGGCGGACACATTTATCAATAAAACAATATAATAATCGAATCTGGAAACCATCCCACGCACGGATCAACGAAACACTTGACAAAATAATGTAAAATTCGACTCATTTACAAGTGAATAAGAATGCCGAAAACAGATCACAATGATATGAAAATTCCGGACACAAAACACAAAAAAATTGAAACTTTCCACCCACCGAGAACGAAGCCTTGCGTTGCAGACTGAATTGAGCAACGATATGCGACGTTACAAAACCAGGAAAACGAATTTAGGGTTTTTCTCTTTAAGATATTTCGACGTCGTAAATCGGAATGGAGCCCATTATGATCGATTTGGAAATGAAACAAAAAAGGCAAGACCATGCTACTTACGGCAGCATCACGCGCGCCTCGATGAGGACGAGAGGCAGAAGACGTGTGGGCATGGTCACCCGCGGAACGCTCGCAGACACGTCGGTGCAGGGGTCTCGCTGACCGCAAGCGTGACTAGCACATATGTCGTGGTATAGAGAGGACGAGGTAAGGATGTGATCGGGTCAGTTCAGGTCCGTTGTTGTTAATTTAAACCCGATATTATTTAAAAAATAATAAATTTAAATTTAATTAAAATAACTATTCAGGTTAAATTTAAAAACTTAAATCAGACTCATTAAAGTCAATTTAGGTTAGGTTTAATCAAAATACAAATAAAAGTTAAAAATATTTATATTTATAACTTTATTTAAGTTATGCTGAGTGGATTATTTGAAACAATTATTCAGGTTTAATTTAAAAACTTAAATCCGACCCATTAAAGTTAGGTCGGGTTTTACCATATATCCAACTCGAGTAACATTTTTAGGACACGATGCGAAGTAAAAGGCAACATGTTAATACATACATGCTGATCCGATCTACATATCAAAAAAATTAAGAGTCTTAGTATAATACATATAGTTGTATATTTCACCACTCACTAAACAACCTATCAGCATGTTATAAGTATTAGTGAATGGTATCACACATACTATGTTGATGGGGCTTTTGTTGTACAACTATCAGTGTATGGTGTTATACATACTATGTTGATGGGTTGTTTGGTAAATAGAAAAATATACAGCTAACATGTTGTGCAATACACACTTAAAATCTTCTCATACATAAGTGTCAGTGAATCGTATCACACATATAATGTTTATGGGGCATTTGGTATATAACCGCCAATACATGGTGTCACACATACTATGTTGATGGGGCATTTGGTAAATGGTAAAATACGCAACCAATATGGTGTGCAATACACACTTAAAATCTTCTCGTACATAAGATTAGAAATTTCCCACCCCTTGTTTTATCTGAGCCCGCCCAACTGTATGATGTGAGCAACATAAAACCCTCTATATCTTTCTAAAAGACATCTATTCTCTAATAGATTACACACCCTAATAGACTTGCCACCCCATTACAATACAACTAATGTACTGAAATAATGTTTAATTAAATATTTTCAAATTTCAAATTGCAATCATATTTTGTGTTAATTTATTACTTATTTCGGTTATTTATATTTTAAATAAGTTAGTTTGACTTTAGTTGTATTTATATGTCTAAACAGGCTTCAACAGGATCCAAGTAAAAAATGAAGTGAAGCCCAATTCCCCAAAGTTATTTAAAAATCAAGAATAGACTCCTAATGATCTAAACATGCATGGAATGGTCGAACACAACCCTGTGGACCTGTTGGACTTTAGATTTGCATTAAGAGAACTAAATTCGAGAAGAAGTTGATTTAGATATATTGATACAACCTTAGTATTTTGGTCATACCTTATTATGTATAATTCTAATTGATATGATTCTAGTTGCATTGGAAAGAAGACTTTCATGGCTACAATTAATATCTCATGAAGAAATTCATAATTCCGAAGACATGTGGGTCAAATATGACATTTAAAAGGATAACTAGTCAACTAACCCGAGGCTAACACATGGAGCATCTTTTCATTGGTTGTGATTAATACACATAAGGAAAGACAATGAAGCTGATTGGATAACTAAAAAAAACTCAAAGATACATATTTGCTAAATAAATTATTGATTTATTTGATTAATTTAGAATCTAATTATTGCCAAAAAAATAATCAATCAAGATGTAATCAAGGGATATGATTTGGCATTCCCCTTAGTAACCCCTCCTACACTTATAAATAGAAGGGTGGACGTGGTAGAGGTATCATCCTTCTTCTTTGGAGCTCTCTTCTTCTATTTTTTTTTCTTATATTGTAACTTTTGTTTTTAGTTTTTGTGTAATGGTTTTTTAAACTATTAGTTAAGGCTAGGGATGAAGTTTGTGCTTGATGTTTAGTGACTATTTTGATTCAAGTAAGTTCTTTATTATTTTAAATTGATATTTCATATTTAAGGAGTTTCTAATATATATAATTATTTGATTCGACGTTGATGAAAGGCACGCTAATGCTTATAATTCTCTTTGATTATATATTTAATGCTTTCACGTAGTAAACAATCAATTACTATTATTCTATTTCAAAGTTCTTTAAGAGTTAAATTTTTCGATTGAAATGAATTTTCATTTGATCTTAATTGAGTTATCATTTGAATCAAATATACATTAGAGATTTATTACAAGTGGATTTTTGATGCCTTAGTACTTTTTCTTTGATTGTCTCATATTCACTCTTTTACCTTCATTCTCTATTTTATTTTTTTTCGTAATCATTTTCTTTGTCACACAAGGCTTTCCCTATGAATCAACCTCATTTATTATACAATTCATAAATAAAAATAAATCTGAGTTAGACTACTTTATAGTCTTAATTTGGACATAACAACAACCCACTGAAAACCCCCTCGCGGAAGCCCTCACTGACAGCTACCACAATGTTGCCTCCATTGATGATGGTGGATGTCATCCACCTTACAAATTTGTAACTGATTCCTCATTTATCCACTCCTCTCTTCCTCCTCTTCTTAGGGTTTTTTTTACTTTTTAGTACCCTCTTATCAGAGTTTTCACTAAGGACCTTTCCAGACTTTGATCTTTTCCTTAGTAAATCTCTCTTCCAATAAACATTTAGTGGGCAACCATTTTACATTTAGTATGAAAGCATTTGACTCACTATCAATTAAAAAGTCAAAAGAACATGGTTTTTTTTAGTAAACTAATACACTCAAAAGATAGTAAGACAAATGTATATTTTTATCACCATATTACTATTATATAAGAAAAATAAGTTTTTTCATTCACTTATTCTTGCATTCATTTTATTTAATTGTTGGTAAGATGTATACTATATATTGTATACCATATGTTTGACGAATTGCATATGTTTGATAATGGCTTTAAGAATAATATTTTAAATTTTTCTATGTGGCACATTGAATATCATTAAATGATATTTTTGGGAATACTTTGCTCAACGTTCCTCTATTAAATGTGCTTTATTGTTGTAATATATTTTGCATATGTAATGTGTTTGAATAAACATATGTATTGTAGAATGGTCTCTAAGAATTGTAGTTTGATTTTTGGAATAGATCGAAGAGAATGTAGTTGTTTATCCTCATCATATGGTCTTTCCGAAATTTGTTCTATAGTTCAAATATAAGAGATATAACTTTAAATATTGTCACATTGCAAATTATGTAATTTAAAAAAGTAGTTATTTAATATAGTTTGTAATAATGACATTTTAATTTATTTAATAGATTAACAAAAATGAAGTTTCTTTATCATCATCAAATATCCTTTTCGATAGCATTTCATTCGCCTTTCAAACCTCAAAGGTACAACCTTATTTCAAAAGATATGTTGACACATGGATTTCTTGTAGTCTATAGTTGTGATTCTATATGTAGATTTTAACTTCAATTTTCGTTTAAATTAGGTATATTGTACTCGCTATGAATTACTGGATTGGGTGAGGGATGAATGTTTCAAGCATGGAATGATTATTATAATACTAAGATTTGATAGACCAAATTCTCGGCGAACACCTCGTCTTCCTCTTGTTTGAGAGATATCTCTTAAATATATTTCAGAAAATAATCTACAAGGAAATCTTTGTCAAGGAAATATGATTGCCTATTCCGGTTAAAAGCAGCTCAAGTTACTACAAAAGATATTGCTGGGTAGAAATTTGAGGTTTTATGTGGTTTGCATAACTATAAAAAATTTGAATTTGGTGAGGGTCATTCAATGGTAGAATGATTGAAGCCAAATAAAAAATTATTGCCCAGCAAATGTCTATTGTGGGGGTGAAACCAAATACTATTTTGAAGAGTTTAAAGGAAAATGACTTGAATAATTGATCCACATTGTACAACATTTACAATGTAAGGAAGATGATAAGGTTACAATCTTGTGAAGGTTGAACTTAAATACATGAGTTAATGAAATGCCTTGAAGAAGCTGAATATGTCACTTATTATAGTAGGGATTAGAAAACACAAATGGTGGATGATTTGTTTCAACACATGCATAGTTATGCATTTGGTGAATATCTTCTCAATAGTTTTGTTGAAACTTTTTATACATAGGACATGGGACAATTGTGAGAGTGAATGTGAATGAATATGACACATTTTGTTAAGGTTATTCAATATAGAATGATATATGATTGTTATTCTTCTTTTATTTTCTTATTTTGTATTAAAAAGACATAGTTGTGTACTTGTCATAACATATATTGAATAAATTAGGATGACTAGAATTTATAATTTTAGTGTCAGTGGATAATAGTTCTTATATATTATGCATGTTGATGGTGGATATATATCTACTGCATTTGTTAAGAATATATTAGTGGATATATATTGTTGCCCTCAGTAACTCATGAAGAATTATATGGTGGAAACCCATCACGAAAGTTTATAGCCTCAAGCCATGACACCCGAGAGTTTCTAGAATAGGTCTTGTAGTGGGTATCCCCCCCCCTTGGACAACTTATGAAGAAGCATATGGCAGATGCCCACCACAAGAGTTTACGACATCAAAGCTATGACAATCAAGAGCTTTTGGAATAATTCTCATAATGGGTACCCCTCAACAACCTATGAATAACTATACTGTGGAAGCCTACCATAAGATCTTATGGCCTCGAGCCATGGCACGCGAGTGCTTATGGTCTCAAGTAATCTTTTTACGTACCAATTTAATTTTTGAATTAATTAAATTTTAAATTATTACTAGCTCTCAAAGAAGAGATTGAATTAAATACTAGCTCAAATATTTTACATGTGGGTCATCATAATACAGTATCATAACTTTAGTTACAAGTCATAATTAGGTTTTGTTGAACAAGTGAGCTTTGACTCCATGAAGATCTCTTGAATGTGCCCAATTTTGCTGCTACAAGGCTAGTCTTCTATTATTGGTGGATGTAAGTACTCTATACATCCAATTGGCCATTGGTTACTTACCCTACTTGGCTGTAAATCAATTCAACAAACATGAAATCACCAAATTGTGTATGGTACAATCCAAGCATATATTATAGAAACAACAAACATAAATCAAATAAAGGGGGTTAGCCTACTTAAATCAGTTAAAGAAAATGAGTTACTTTTTGTAATATTGAATTTTCACAATCAAATTAATTGTAGAGATAAATGGTAGAGGTCGTACACAATGTTCAATCACAAAGAGATGATAAAAGTATATGATAACAACAATGGAAAAAAATTCATTCTCTATGGATCAAAGAAAAAGAAAGCTTCAGTCACATGTATCGTTGAATTTTAGAATTGAAATTTTTAAACAATTACTCAAACATATAAAATTGTATAGATAACAAAAATACAAAAAACACAAGTTAACATCTCTACTTTATAGTTGGATCACTTTTGCCCCACAAAGAGCTTGGTGGTTTCTGTAACACCCCGACCCGCACCACCTGACCCGGACCGGGGGTTAGATCGGAAGACACAATCGAAGTGTCGAAAATTAGCGGAAAAATTAAAACCGACTGACCAGGAGCTGCAGACTCTGAGTGCGAGAGTCGTAACGTTCATATGCGCACTATGGAGCTTTAACGTTCCATTGTGCGTAGATCAGAATAAACCTAATTTTATAACTAATTTGGATCGGGCCAACGTTATTTTATCGTTGGTTGCCTACGTACATATTGGATACCATCTCTGACGTTATTCCAATACGATCGGATCCGAACGTAGTTCTGCCTAATGGCTAATACATTTACCAAACATCAGAAAATCATATACAATAAAATACGTATACGTTATATCTGAATGATTCGTTCGGAATCCAACGGAAATCTTATCACCATCGGAGTTAAATGAAAGCCAATATATCGTAAAACACACATCTCACGTAGGTGAGAAGAATACTAACAAAACACACATCCCATTCTATCATAGAGCAGAGCAGAACACACTACAGAACCTGTTGGATCATATCAGATTTTATCCGACCACACTGGTCATATCAGATCAGAGTATGTTACGTCATAGCAGAGAGCATTTAAGATCACAACAGAATAAATCAAGATGTGCAGTCATATAAAGCATATTAAACTAGAAGGTCAAGAAAGCGTACTCCTCCAATTTCGAAAGTGGCAATGTTCGGAGTTGCTTGTTTCCTCGGAGCGTCTGCCCTTTTTGATCCAGAGACTGCGGCCAGAACCTTCTGTAACTTTGGATTACTTTACCCTCACAGCGCCCGTAGGCAGCGGACAGAACCTCCCCTTACACGGAGACATTTTACCCTCACAGTGCCCGTAGGCAGCGGACAGAACCTCCCCTTGTCCGAAGACACTTTTCCCTTCCCGTGCCCGTAGGTAACGGCGTAACCTCCCCTTACCCTTGGGATGTTTCTCTCACCTAACATTGATAATTCGAGGAGTGGATACTTTCATTGCGTTGCTCACCCTCGAATTAGCTAGGGAGGCCTCTTGAATGACTCTAATCGGACTTAAAATGAGTAAGAAACGAAGAACGGAAGATGAGAAAACGTGGGAGAATTTCCCCTTACCCGGAGATATTTTACCCTTTTCGCGCCTGTAGGCGGCGGACATAACCTCCCCTTGGCCCGGGACGTTTCCCCTATATAGAGTTGCTAACTTGAAAAATTGACGCTTCCATTGCGTAGAGCACCCTCGATTTAGCTAGGAACGCATTTTGAACGGAAGAAAACGGACGCAGAATGACTCCAGAAACTCCTCCGGAAAACTGAACGGAATGAACTATTTATAAGAGATGGGCGTGCGAGCGGACGGAAGAAAGGGAATACGCGCGCACAGACGCGTGCCACGTGTCACACGGTGAGTGGACCGAAAAAGTGGTCGGCGCACGTGACGCGCGCGTCACGCGCGCGCCATCACGGCGGGCGCGACGAGCGCTGCCGCGCCGCGCGATCGCGCGGGACCCGCGTCGCGCGGACGGCCGCGATCGCGCGGCGCAGCGCGACCCGCGGCTCTGCGGCTCGGTTCTGACGCGGCTCGGCTCCGGCTCGGCTCGACTCGGCTGGATGACGTCAGCTATTCTGTCTTTTTCTGAATATTTTATTATTATTTTAATTAAACACAATTCCAACTTCAAAACGCGATAACTTTTTATCCCGAAGTCGGAATCGTACGTTCTTAGTACCGATGGACTCGTATTGACGAGCCCTTCAAAACTAGACCCCACATGGGTAGGTTATCTCGCACTTTTAAAGTGGGTCCCGCCCATGTGGCACATTTCCCGAGGTCGTAACTTTCGTTCCTGACCTCCGTTTTGAGTGTTCTTGGGTGCGTTGTGCTCGTTACTTCGAGCTCTACCCAGATACAGAGATTTCACCTAATGAAACCCCGTAACCCTGATATTAAATTACCAAATTACCCTTAACCCCCCCGGGTTAAGCATAACCGGAAGACGGGTTGTTACAGTTTCCTTATTTTCTAGACCTCCTAACATCTCTACTTCATGGTTGGATCTTGATTGTCATCTTTTCAAAAGGTATTTGTCTTTGGATGTTATCTCTCCACCAAAGAAAATATTATTGTTCCATTCGATGTCTTATATGAAATAAAAGATAAAAGATATAACTCATTATTCTTTACTACTAATAGAATGGTATTACCTTCTATATCCCATTGATCCTACACTTGATCATGTTAAAAGTACAATAGTATTACCCTCTATATCCCAATAATATAACTTTTCATTGAATGATACAAGAAATTCCTTCCATCAAATGCCAACTCAGTTAGCAAATTGATACATCTTTGTCACTTTCCCCCAAACCTCAATCTCTCCATCAAGCATAAAATTAGCTAAGGTGGTTTTTTGCTAGTCCAAGCATCCCATCACAAGAAAGATCTTTTGTATCTATGACACCACATATATGCTTCAAACAACTTCAACTCTCCTTTAAAAATAGGAGGATAATACTTCTTAACCTTCTCTATTGTCATAGACCATTGTCTTTGTGCCCCTATGGTTGACCTTGTTTCTGAGCCCTTGATTCTGTTATTTTTCAATGGTTCTCTCTCATGTCAATTTGAGCTTCAAGAAACGTGTCGTATAGGTGGGGCCCACTTTATAATGGCTTTCATGCGATATCCAAATTTCTTCTAAAAACTTCAATTACTAAATGTAATTTTGATTAGGTGGTGAATTATTAAAAAATTATAGGCTATTTGTGTGTTACTTTTTGTTTAGAAACGGAAGACAAAATGGATGCATAATTTCCAATAGTTCACTATTGAATCAAAATTATGTTTGGTAATGGAAGTTTTTAGAATAAATTCGGATGTCGTGTTAAACCTATTTTTAAAACTTTAAACCAATATAACTTTCTCTCCCAAACTCAAATATACACATTCTTGGTACTATTGCGCTCCTAAATTTGAGCCTATCAAACAAGATCCCACAATGTTAGGCAATTTTAAACTTTTAAAGTGGGCCCCACCTATTCAAGATACTTTTTTAATATCAAATCAATATGAGAGGTAATCATTAAAAAACAATGAAAGTTGTAATTCCAAAACGAGGGCAGAGAGCTTGACATAATCACCTCACGAGGTGATTCGGTAATTCCGGTTGAAAACAGCTTTAAATCAATTTTGGGACAAAATTTAAAATTCTACCCACCTTCAACACAAAAACATGATTCTAATACTTCCGATCAAAATTGGGGCGAAATCGATAAAATTCAGCATCCAAACAACCCTGTCCATTTTTAAAAAATTCAACACTCAAAAGTTTGAAGTGACAAGGCTTCTTCCTCATTCATCACTTCCTTCTCTTTACTCATGTATGCACTCCCTTGCTCGCAATTCCATCTCTTCATATTAGCTACTTATTGTCGGAATCTTAATAGAAAATAGAGAGGCTCTAATTGTTGACTTGCATTAAATAGACTTTTTAGATTGAATTTACTTTTGTGGGTTTACCTTATCTTTATGAAATTCTCATATAATGCTTCGTGCAAGTTCCTTCCTGACAGTTCTGCTTCCTTCCAATGTAGTTGCTCAAACTAACTCTACTATACATGAGTGCGATGCTATTGGTACATATCCCTTCCCTAGAAAGAGAATAAACCAGCCCCATATGCTTGCCAAGATACAGGACAATGTGGTCCTCTCTGACGAGGGGTAGAGCTACATATATGACTGTAACCCCCCCCCCCCCCCTAAAAATTTGGTAAATCTCATACATATGAGTATATTGTAATAGTTATGCCCCCCCCCCCCCCCCCCAAAAAAAAAAAAAACAAAAACAAAAACAAAAAAACAAAATTTTTTGCCCCTCCCCCTTTAACTTTCCTCTCTTTATTGTCTATTATTCATGTTTGCCCCTCCTCACCCAATATTTTGGCTCTACCCCCGTCTCCGACAATAAAAATATCGGTGAATGTCAAAGGCCGAACCATAATGGACTTGGTTGCCTACCGTCCAGATTCTTACCCACGTCTCCAGGGGACAAAGGAAGGGGAATAAAGTGTGTGTGCACTATGGTGATAAACTGGGCTATGTTTCTCGAGGGTTGGGCTATGACAACACAACAATAGTGATGATGGCATTGAGTTTGTGATTGAGTTGTTGGTTGACTCAGCTATGTTATACCCACTTACAATTCCATGCCTCATGTACTCTTTCCATGGACTATGTTTAGTTTTTACAAAAAGAAAGTTTTATTTTTTCTTTTTGACATTATGCTTCTGTGGGAGTATTTTTTTAAGGTGTTTATGTTTGGAAATTTATTGTTAGATCAAGTTATTTTAATCTTTGATTTATGATGTCCCTTGGTCACTTTAGAAATCATGGAAAGCCGGCACAAACATTGACCATACTTAAAGTTTTGAGTGTATAATTTAGGGGACATTGACCATACTTAAAACTTTGAGTGTATAATTTAGGGGACATTGAATTTTCATCAATTTTGCACCAATTTTGGTTTAAATTATCGGAATCATATTTGTATGTAGAAGATAGGCAAAATTATAAGTGTTACTCAAAAGTTGACTCTGAGTCATTTTAAGCCACAATCAGCCAAAATTAGTGAATCACCTCATTATGTGATTCTGTCAATTGCGACTTCAGCCCCGATTTTGGAATTGCAGACTCTATTATTATTTTTTAATAGTTACCTCTCATATCGATTTTAGCCTTAAAAAACCTGCTACATAGGTGATATGCGCTTTAAAAGTTTAAAATTATCTACTTTCATAGGATCTTATTTTATAGGGTTCGAATTTAGGAGCGCAATAGTACTAAGAATGTGCATATCCGAGTTCGGGAGAGAGATAGGGTTCTATTAGTTTAAAGTTTTAAAAATAGGTTTGATGCAACATCTGAATTTATTATAAAAACTTCTATTACCAAACGTAATTATGATTCGGTAGTGAATTATTGAAAAAATTTGTTTCTATTTCTACTTTTGTTTCTAAAAAATTATATAAAACCCCTTAAGATATAGATGGTTGTATCAACAAATGTTTTCTTGGATTTGATCATCTACAATTTATTTGAAGTTTGAGAAGGAAAAATGCACTCTTCAAGATAGTCTTAAGTGTGTGGAAGACATTATACCTCCATCAACTCGTAAAAATAGGAATTTTCTTTTTCCCTGTTACAATTAGGAGTGAACATAGGCAGTTTGTCCAATAAATAGGTAAGCCTTTTACTAGGCAATTCAGTAGATTGAATCGAATAAACTTTGTCTTTCATCCTCTTCCTTCTCCTATTCCCTTCTCTCGAAGGATATACTGTAAGTCCTTGTTTAATTTGGTTAGACTCTATCCAATTATTAGAATTTGCCCATATGAAGTTTATTGATTGCATATATGAAGTTTCTTTATGCATGCTCTATATTATATAAAATTTTCTAGTCAAATTTAGATGGTTGTGGTGCCATTGTTGTTCATAAGGCTATGGTTTTCTTATATTTATTGATCATTGACTATGCTAGAAATAGAGGACATCATGTGGTTATGGATTTTGGCCAAAGAGATTAAAACCCCTTTATGGGGAGATCATATAACATGGTTGATAACTTTCCTATTCATCAGCTTAAAATTCCTTCTCAATGGTATCTATTTATTAAATTTTGAGCCATTTAATCTAATTATAGAATAGTTTTGTATGCATTATCCATGTGTCATAGTTAAGCTTAGACCTTTAATCTAATTTCTTGAGCTTTATAGGTGCACTATTGCATGATTATTTTAGCCCATTTATATGTTAGTAATTGCTAATACAACAAACTTTTTGTTTTTGTTAGTTAAAGGATTATGAAAGCTAAAGGTAACCAAATAAATGTAGAAGTACCAATATTCCTTAAATTACTTATAATTTTCATTGACTTTATATATTAAAGAAGGGTTAATCTGTCATGAAAAGAATTTTGTGGAAGCTTTACAAGATTTATAAATCTTTTGTTCTAATTTTTTCAACACTTTATTATTTAATATAAATAATGATATTATTTAAATTATTAACCATAATATGCAAGAGAAGTAGCGGACAATGAAAGCCAAACTCTTACTAAAGATTAAAGATAATTATCAATTCATTATACAAAGTGAAAGCCTTACATCCCATTACAAGTATAATTTGCATGTGCATGATTTTTAATTTATAATTCATTTGTCTTAAATTAATAGCTCTATTTAACAAAAAAAATTATTCTATGTTAATTATTTAATTTTATTAAATTTAAGTGATTGAGTACTTAAAAAAAATCATCATAAACTTAATTTTCTTTTAAACATAGGTTTCACTATTTAATAAAAAAATTTATTTTTAAATATAACTTTAATAGTAAATAAAGAGAATATAAAAATTTATCTTATCCCCCATCCATTAAGCGTACAAGTACAATAAAGAGGTTATTTGGATGAAAATTTATGAACAAGATTTTTATAAAATTAAGTTGAAATCCTATAAATTATGTTTGAATACAAAAAATTTTAAATGTATCAAATTTATATTAAATTGTTCGATTTATGAAGGTTTTTGGTTAAGTTTTGTTTTTATAAGTAATCACTTCCGGACTTTCGCAAAATGCCCTACCCAAGAGATTGTCTGGAAAGCATATTTCAGCCTACCTTTCCGCCAAACCGTCTGAATTTTGGATTTAAAGCAAATCGTCCACCCAAACAAGATTTGGCGGAAATCACCAAATCCTACCCAAATCCTTCAGAAAATGGTCACCCAAACGGACCATATAAACTTCGGCCTCCCTGACTTCGTGTCGCGGAGGGCTGCGCGAGCGTCTTAAGGCGAGCGTACCTGGGATTTTTCATGTATCACACTTTTTCACTACCTTAGCATAAAAATTCACTACAAAAAATTCTTCTAAGCGTGGAAGGAAACCCGCCCGAGCAAAGCCGGAGCGAAGAAGCAATGGCGACGATGGAGATCGAGACGAAACCGGCGGGAGTTGCGGCGGAGGCAGAGAAGTGCTCAGCGGCGAAGATGTCGAAGCAGGGCGAGGGGCTGAGGCAGTACTATCTACAGCACATCCACGACCTTCAGCTCCAGGTCAGGCAGAAGTCCCACAACCTCAACCGCCTCGAGGCCCAGCGCAACGATCTTAACTCCCGAGGTTTGTTTCTTCTTCGACGAAATCCTACTTCTGGTGTTTCTCTTTTGGGTAGGTTTAGGGTTTGATATTTTGATTCGGGGTGGGTGGGGGGGTAGGTGAATTTGGCGACTGTGATCTGAACTGGAAAGGCTTTGCTGATGATGTTGAGCAGAAAAATTCGGCAGCTGGAGGATGGCTAGTTTTAGCTTTGTGACCATCAGTATTCTTTGCCAAGTTTCAATCTTTCTGAGTTTTGTTCTGTAGATCCCTAGCCATGCTGTAGTATATATTTATCCCGTTGTCTTGCGAGTTCTGCTCGAGCAATTGCGTTTGTCTGTAAGAGGAAATTCTATTTAATGATCTATTTGGAATAGGGATTGCGGCATGGGTATATTGTGGTTACTGCATGTAGTTGCTAATTCAGGGTGTTCAAACGGCATCTAGTATTCAGGCAGGTGTTGGAAGAGCATCTAATACTTGCTATGTTTGGTGATTTTAGTTTTTGGCTCTCATCTGTTGTATTGATTTTCTTAAGGGTGTTTTTGGTCTAATTTGGCAGTGAGGATGTTGAGGGAGGAACTCCAACTTCTTCAGGAGCCGGGATCCTATGTTGGAGAAGTGGTGAAAGTGATGGGGAAATCCAAGGTTTTAGTTAAGGTATGATGCGACTTGCAAACTTCTCAGTTGATGAAGGATTTTTTGTTGCCTTTTAAGTCAAAATCAAGTGCTGTTTATTTTCATGCTCTGGTTCCTTTTGTTGTTTCTTTTCTCTTTTCGAATTTGAATTCCGGTCTATCTATGCATTTAATACAATATTTCGTAGTCCTTTTTTTCTGGTGTTCGTGAATAAATAACCTTCTTGAGACACGTGACCTAGCTTGGAAGGCTAAAGATGTAAGTCACGCTTATCTTTTACAGTAGTAATAGCACTTGTGAAATGTTCACTCCGAAAATTAAGTATTGCCCTTGACGCCTCTTTGATTTTTTTTTCCATTATACTTTCAGATTTGTAAACTGAAAGTTGTAACATCAGTGTTCTGTATATAATTTTCCCTGTTTCTTTACGAAGTTATATTCAAAGGTTCTCTTTGTTTAAATTTTTATGGTTGAAGCATGGCATTAGTGTTTGATAACAATTAAATCACTTTTGTAGGAAGTTTGTTCCTTTTGATTGCTGAAGTTTTCCCTTTGCTTTCTGCTTGTTTATAATGCTGCAACTCCTTTTTTGTACATCTGTTCTATGGTAATGACTAGTGATGTGCCTTTTAATTTTTACTTTAAGAGGGTGTTTTTTTTTTGGTTATCTTTGTTGTTGTTCCACGCTTATTTGTGAAGGGTATATCCTAATCTTTAGGTCCATCCAGAAGGAAAGTATGTTGTAGATATTGACAAGAACATTGATATTACCAAAATTACTCCCTCGACCAGAGTTGCACTTCGCAATGACAGTTATGTGCTCCATTTGATCCTTCCAAGCAAAGTAGATCCTTTGGTCAATTTGATGAAAGTGGAGAAAGTTCCCGACTCTACTTATGACATGATTGGTGGGCTTGATCAGCAAATCAAGGAAATAAAAGAGGTAAAAGTGAATAATATGGGATTCACTACAGAAATTTTATATGATAAAATGAAGATACTGTATAAAAATATCACCAGTCACTGCGTGCTATGAATGCACTACTACATTTTCTTTTATAAATTGGTTTATTGTATGCTATTTTTGAAGGTTATTGAGCTCCCAATTAAACATCCAGAATTGTTTGAGAGTCTTGGCATTGCTCAACCAAAGGTGATTTGTCATTGTCATATTTAGTTTGTATCTATTTATGTTTTTCCAGCCTTAGCAACTTAAATTTCATTTTAATTGTCTGTCAATATGCAGGGAGTCTTGCTTTATGGACCACCTGGAACAGGGAAGACTTTGTTGGCAAGAGCAGTGGCTCATCACACAGACTGTACCTTTATAAGAGTGTCTGGGTCTGAGCTGGTTCAGAAATATATTGGGGAGGGTTCCAGGATGGTTCGTGAACTCTTTGTTATGGCCAGGTTATATCTTTCGTCACATATTCTCTCCTGTTAATGCTTCATGTTTGCAGATATTAACCACAATTCAGAGGAAAAATATGTTGTCTGTGAGGGCTGGTAAATGGTCAATTAGTAACTTTTGTGGGATTGTTACGGTTTTGGACGCGTGTCTTATAATGCCACAATGCTCTCTCTCCAACTCTCACTTTCTCAAATAACACAGAAAATGTTTGATATCTATTTATAGTGATGCAATGCATTTAAATTCTATCTTTGGCCCTGCAAAGATAAGGTATATAATACCAAGTTGATAAAAAAAACGTAATTGAGGAAAAAAAGTAGGGTTACCCACATACTTGACCTGACCTGACCGAAGTAGGTTAGGGAACCCATTTAATAAATAGGATTGGGTCTAACCTGACCCGATTTGAGTGTGGGTCAAGGCCAACCAGACCCAATTTGACCCAACCGAACCCTATTCCCAGAGTCCTACCTGTGAAGCTGAAGTCCTTGAGTGAGAGAACTGTATGAAATACTTAAATTACTGAAAGTGCCCATGGCAATGAATTTAAGATTGCATTTTCTCATTTTTTATATCGTTCTAAATGTCACAGGGAGCATGCTCCATCAATTATTTTCATGGATGAAATTGATAGCATTGGCTCTGCTCGCATGGAGTCAGGTACTGGTAATGGTGATAGTGAAGTGCAACGTACCATGCTTGAGCTACTCAATCAACTTGATGGATTTGAAGCATCTAACAAGATCAAAGTATTTTTCGGACCTATTTGAAAGATGTGCATTCCAGTTCCTCTCGATTTCCCTTTTCTGTGTAAATTTTTTAAATTATTTGTTTTTGCAGGTGTTGATGGCCACAAACAGAATTGATATTCTGGATCAGGCACTCCTTAGGCCTGGCCGTATTGACCGGAAAATTGAGTTTCCGAATCCAAATGAGGAGGTAAGGCAACCTCTAAAAGTTCTCTTGTATTAATATTTAATTTTTGGCAAAACTTTCTTTACAAGTGCTGCAAGGATATGTTGTCTTGATTTTGGTGTGTGCTCTTACTTTCAGTCTCGACTGGATATTCTAAAAATACACTCAAGAAAGATGAATTTGATGCGTGGAATTGATTTGAAGAAAATTGCAGAAAAGATGAATGGAGCTTCTGGTGCTGAGCTCAAGGTCAGCTTCGAACTGTTGATTGTGGTCTGATTATATGTCTCCCTATGTACATAAAATAAACTCACAGTATAAACATGATATATTCTGCTTGTTCATGTCAACAGGCAGTATGTACGGAGGCTGGCATGTTCGCTCTGCGAGAGAGAAGAGTGCATGTGACGCAAGAAGATTTTGAAATGGCAGTGGCGAAGGTAATGAAGAAGGAGACAGAAAAGAACATGTCGCTGAGGAAGCTGTGGAAGTAAAAATATCTTTAACCGTGACATTGTATCAAATCCAGCTCTGAATGGGCGTAATATCAAGTAAAATGTTACGTTGTATCGAGGAAATCCATGTTTTTATTGGAGCGGTTAAACTTTCTAGCATAACGTTGAGTTATCTTGTGCAAATAGGTGAGGGATTCACAAGATTTTGACCACATTGTCCAAGAACCCCTTGGTTGCTATGGAAATGGAGAAACGCCGGGGATTCGCTTGTGTGTATCTAGACCCAAGATTTCCTCCGAATTATTTCAACCCAGAGGTAATTGAATGCCGCTGGATTACTTCCTACTGTCATTTTGAAGGATTTTTCAAATGTTGCCGGCCTGTTGGCTGGCACTGCAGTATGTTGCCGGTAGCTCTGGCTATTACTGCAGGTCAATAAATGCCACGGTCATTGCCGCTCTCCCTTGCAGCAGCTACCTGCGGCCGGCTGTTGCTGGTCTTTCATTAGAAGTAGCACAATTTTGTTGTAGGGATTCCAAGCAGTAACATTTATTTTTTTAAAATTATATGAAATATAAGTATGCTTTTTGAAAATTGAGGGAGTTTGTCTAATTTTAATAAAGGTTAAGGACTCCAGGTTAATTTATGCAAAAAGAAAGTCCTGAGGTGAGAAAGCTTTTCTTTTTTATGACGGTGTCTTTATTTATAAGGTTGGAAGATAATGGGGGTTAACAAATTGAGCGTTAGGGTGTGCGCTCCATGGATTTCAAGGTCACTGCTTTGTTTGGGTAGGCCTGTTCTCCCTCCGTCTTATACTAATACCTACATTAGGAAAATGGGTGATTTTTGTTAAATGGTGAAATATAATACCCTTTTTCAAGTGCCTAACTACTTAAATTTAACCAAATGGAGCTATTAATATAGAATAAGTTTTTTTCTCAAATAGAGCTATTAATTTGAAACAGAGATAGAATTTTTTTGTAATAATTAAAATTTTCATTATAGCACAAGGCCGGAAAGAAGGGTACACGAGATTAAAAACAAAGAAATGGCCTAGAATACCTTCTTCTAGGCCATTTCCAGATAATGCTCATAATAAATACTAAAGGACAGAATATGCTCGTAATAAGTACTTTAAGGAGAAAATCAATTCTTTTGCAGAAGTAGTAAAACAGAACTGACCTAAATTAACTGGAATGGTGCCAAGCTATGGGCTTTGATGCATGCTTAATCAAGCTTGAAGATCAGAGAAGTAATATAGTTTGAAATTGAACTTCACTTAACAAAACTAACGCCCCAAAAGGATCAAAGGTTGAGCAATCAAATTCTTATGCGACAAGATCTATACCTTGATAGTCTTTTTTTATTGTTTCTTCTTTATGGCCACTATTACTAATGATGGCTTAAGCCATTACTGTCTTTTTATAAATACTAGTAAGAATGTACATGCAGAATGCATGTGCTATTAGATTTTTAAGGTATTTTTAATTATTATTTTTAAAACATTGATAATATAAATCACATAACTTATAAGATTATATACAACCTTTTATATATATATATATATATATACACACATACATATATAAATTATATTTGTTAGTCTAATTATTATTCTAACTATATTTTAGCAAGATTTATTTTTTATTTTTCTACTACTTTTGGTTCCATTTTGGTAGTTACACACTCGAACATGTGGTATAGCACATTATGATGACATGATTTGAGAGGTGAATGAAAAGTAACTGGTTGTTAGAGATACAAGAACACAAGGGAGAAAATTGTTTGACCATGGTGCAAAAGTGACTATGGTGCAAAAGAAATAAAAATAGCAAATATGGCACACTTTACGTGCCTACAACCAGTGAAGAGAAACATGTGCATTTTTTTTAATTAATAAATATTGGTAGATATTGATGATATGTCACTGATTATCACAAAATTACTTTTTTACAATCAATTCTATGATAGTCCTACAATTCGTATAGTGACATACATAATCATTCCATATTAGCAACTTGATTGTGGGCTTCTTTTTTTACCAGCTCATCCCATATGGAGTTCACCAGTCTAGCATGTTTATAACTAAAATGCTTAAAACTAATATCACTTTCTTCAAAATTTAGATAGAGAAATCATGGATAGTTATGCTGGTAGATCACATAAACTTAATCATTTCTACATAAACGGTGAAAACAGCTAATATTATAATTACATGACACATTTATGTGCACCAAGCACATGCAGACTCATAACCTACAATAATCAGGGGGCAAGAGCAACGTGAGCCATCATATCATGTTCTGATGACAAATCGTGTCGGGCACATTTTTTTAAATATACGACGTGGTACATGTTAATATTTTCCTTATAAATTTGTATTTTATAGGAGTCTAATTTAGGTGAGCATCAGCACACGTGATTGCGTGAGCCCATGCTCCATGAGCCATCAAATTTAGATCGCTCATGTTACTTGGGGACATTTAAACCCTAAGTAATGTGAGTTGTCAAATTTAGATACAACAGGATCTGACAGCTTGCAAAGCCTAGGCCCACCTAAACTTTCTCCATTGTACAATAAGAATCCATAATTATTTAGGTTAGTAAGAGTATTAGGGATAGATTATTATGGATGTGGACATATTTATCTAATTATGTCTACTACTCATGAAAGTATAGTAAATTTGTAATTTTTGAACTGCTCTAAAAAGTCATTCTAAGAAATAATTTCAACATATCCAAGATAATAAGAAATAGATATCGAGAATGTAAGTTAAGATCCTTATACATGTGGTTCATAAATGGGGATGAAAGTATAAAATAACAACCCCATGCAACCACTCATTTGATAGAGCTCTTCAAGACGAATTCAACGTCACCAAAATTGTGTTAATTCGAGTTCAAAAATGTAATATATTACCTTAGAAAGTAAAAAGAAAAAGGTAAATTAGAAGAAAAAAAGATTAAAAGAGCATGGGTACTAAAGGAAGAAATGTGAAAAACTATGGGCCATTATAGTAAAAAATCCAAAAATCTATTGTACTCTCTTTGCGCTTTTTAATAGTAAGAATGCACATGAGGGACACATGTAAATACAAATTAGATAAGAAAAATAAAATATATATTGAACAAAGGTTTCTCTTATATGTTATAGTTATAATACATGATTTCATATCATAATGATCATAAACTACATGCACATATAATTATAAGCATTATACTAACCCATATATACTCAGTAGGCAAGAGTCTAAATTTTATGGGCTTACTTCCAAATAAGTGTAATATGGGTAAAAATGCTAATATTTTTTATTGAGAAGTGTGTTGTATGTGTGGGATAAAAAATATATATTTAAGAAAACATACTCATATAGGATCTCATTCGATAGAGGTCATCGAGATCTTTCAATGATACTAAGAATGCATGAATCCAAATTTAAGAATACAAGATGTAATATTACAAAATTAAAATCAACATAACGTAAAAAATAGAGCCCATGTTGTATTAGCAACTAGTATTAGGTTAAAATGTACTAGTCATCTAAAAGAGTCTAAGTAAATAATTTTACTAATACCCTCGTATCACATACTAATTCAAATTTATAAAAGAACTTAAGGATTAGACTGAGTTTTTAAAAGATAGGTAAAATATAAATTAAGGGTGAAAAACACAAATAAAATAGATAGACATTAAAAATTTTATGTCATTCAATTTGCTTTATATAGTAACTAGCAAAAATACACACACATTATGCATGTAAATATAGATTAAATAAGATAACATAAAATAAATTAGAAATAAAACATATATTGAACAAATGTCTCTCTTTCATGCTATGCGTGTAATTTGAGGATCACAATGATCATTAGTTATACAAACAAGCTCTATATTAACCCATATACACTCATAGTAGGCAATTGTAAATCCGAATTTTATAGGTTAAATATTATTTTGTAAGTCGGCGAAGATCACAATGGTGTTGAAGGACTTTGTGTCGTGGAGTATATTATTCATATTCTTGACTAGTTTAGATGCAGGTCTCATTTGAAAAAGCTCTTCGGGGGTTTTTCAATGACATTAAAAAACACAAATTTAAATATATATAATAAATAAAAATAAATAAATTATTATTAAAAAATATGTTATATACGTGTGGCCTACAAAAAAGTTTGAGAAAATATGATTATATAGGATCTCATTTGATAATATAAGTTCGGGAGAAAGTGTTGCATTCATCTACAAGCTTTTGTGTTATTGTGTGAATATAGCTTTAACCTTTGGTACTGATTGAAATGATTTGTTATATATGTTTGCTTCATATTTCTATCGTGCCTTTATGTTAATTAACATCTCCATAAACATATACTCTATCTAAAATTAATAATTTTATTTAGTTTTTTAAAATGAACTAAATTTAATTTATTTACCAAATGGAGCTATTAATCTTATCCTTCTCCTCTTTCCTTTCTTCCTCGTTGTTCTTTTTCTTTTCTAATTTAGTTCATTTTAAAAAACAAAATAAAGCTATTTCCAGCAATTGTCACTTGAGGAAGTCGCTCCATACGCAGACAATTCGGGGGAAGGTAGTTTGCTAGAGGTGTTGTTCGCGATACAACTTTGGTTGCATATGTGGCTACAACGACAAACTTCCTTAGGCAGAAATTGCAACAATTAATGGATGATAATACGGATAATTTCTAGGAAGGTGGCTTTGTTGGAAAGGGCCCTTATGAACATAGCCCCATTGACGAAGATAGAACCAAGGCCCAAGTCCTTTCAATCCATGAAGAAAGCCAATGTGCAAGAACCCAAAGCATACTCTACTTCGCGGAGTGCGAAAGACATCAAGAACTTCATTTGGAATATAGAGCGATTCTTTTAGATTACTCATACCTTGGATGATGAGAAGGTGACTGTGACAAACTTGTACATCAAGGGAGATGCAAAGTTATGGTGGTAAACTAGACTTGAGGATGATGCTTCGGTAGGCAATCCAAAAAATCAAACATGGTACACAATGAAGAAGGAATTGAGGGAGCGGCTCCTCCCCATGAATAGAGCATGGATTGTACAAGAGTTGTTCTGATAGCTCAAGCAAATGGGTACTATTAGGGAGTATGCCAAGCAATTTCAGCATCTCCTCCTTGATATTAAACACATGACAAAGGAGGACGAGTTGTTTAACTTCCTAACGGAACTCCAAGGCTAGGCACAAAATGAATTGAAAAGGCAAAACATGAAGGATTTGCCTAGTGGATTACAAACAAGACCCCTCCGGATAAAAGAAAGACAACAAGGCCTTGTCCTCCAAGGGCGGCCTAAAGCACAATGGTGAGGGAAAGAAGAATAGGTTCATAGAAGGCTGAGCAATCCGACTTTGATAAGAAAAAAGTTCAAGTTGTTTCATCTGTCAAGGCCCTCAGCTTGCCAAGGACTTCTTGAAGAAGGAGAGGCTGAATGCTACCATGTCCGAATATGAGTCCTCGTTGGACAAGGAGGAGACCACAATGTAGATAAATCCCTACCAACTTGTGAGTGTCATTTGCAAGGAGAAGGCGGAATCTAATGGGTTGATGTATGTGGAAGCTATACTTGACAAGAAGGCTATGCAGACAATGGTTAACACTGGCACCAGACACAACTTTTTGGCAAATAGATGTGTTGAAGAATGGGGACTTTAGGTGACAAAAGCCCAAGGCCAAATCAAGGCTATAAATTTCAAGGCAACCCCTATTTTGGGCATCATCAATTATGTGTCAGTGCAGATTGGCTAATGGAAGGGAAATGTATTCTTTACTGTTATTCCTTTGGATGACATTGAAGTAATCTTAGGGATTAATTTCTTGCGACGAGCAAAGGTATCCATCATGCCCCATCTTGGTGGTGAAAATATGGCTAGTGATAATATTAGTGTTGACACTATCGCCAATATTATTATATTTTTGACATATTATAGAGATGAAAAGTGATTCTGAGTTATATTCCTACTACTAAAATATTGACAGATTTGTTCACTAAGGCCTTAACAACAAGTTCATAATATCCTCTAGATTATTCTAGTAGAGTATAGATGGAGACCCATGCGACTTCAACCCAATTTAAGAGAGAAGTATATAAGGGATAAGATTAGTAGGAGAACCCTAATTCAATCCTCCCCCCTCCCCCCTCCCCCTCTCTCCCAACACGCCCCACCCTCTCTCATCTCTCTTAGTGTGATCAAGGAGGAAGAAGAAAAAGAGTTGGTTGCCCCCTCCATCTTTCTCCTCGTCATCTTCCTTTGCATAAATCGGGCATTGAGAAGTGTACCAACAACTTGATTCAAGAGAGGAATAAAAAAGGGCTTAGGGCACTACATCAAAAGCTCTATAATCTATTACAGAAGGATTTAAGGGATCTATACATAATTGACCAAGTATTTTCCTTATTTCTGTTGAATTGATATTCAATTGTACACGGGCGTAAGGTTGAAACTTGAAGAGTGTCTTAAGGTAAATCAGCCCCAAAGGTCAGTTTGTATTCTTCTTTAATTCAATTTTAATTATTATATATTGTCCACATGCTTATTTATTGCTTATGATTATTTGATTTTTATTTACATGTGTAAAAATTCAAAAAAAAAATGAGAATTTCTCAATTGCACCACCTCTTGGACTCGTGTCATTCCTCCCTTCTGCTATGCCACTACTCTAAAGAAATGGTGGCCAATAGTGTCATTGAATGAGAAACGTCTTTTATGCTCTGCTCTAATAGTGAGCCGAATGTAAGAAACGCCTGAGAAGCGTCCATCTTCGAGATCATGCTTAGGAAGCATCCATCTTCGAGATTGACAGCGCACATGTGAGTGCACATTAGCGTAAGTAATTTTATACTAATGTGCGCTAGCATATGCACCATCGATCTCGAAAATAGAGGCTTCTAGCTTGAGCTTATGTTGAAGAGGAATCATTGAAAAATGATTCCCATTGAATAAAGAAGAGTAGGAGAATAAAAATAAATAATATAAAGTGGGGTAAGTAGGATAGAATAAAGGAATAACATATGGGAAAAAGTGCAATAAAAAATTAAAGTATTATAATTCAAGGGAGATATATAGAGAAAGCTATTCTTATATCAGAGTATAAAATAATTTTGTCCTCCCAAAGGGAAATCTTCTAGAAATAAACCGAGTGGTAGTACCAAGTAACAACTAAGTGCACTTGCGCCATTAATTTTGTGATCTAATGCTTCCCTCCACTTGGAGGATTTCTTGAAGATGCAACTGTGAGGACTGAAAATTCTTCCAGTCCATGTACTCTACATGTAAACCTGCCATTGTAGCACCAAATTAAACAGAATTATGTAATCCTAACATGCATGATTTCCTCTTTGTACAGCACATGCTACTGCTACTTGTCTAAGCGTTTAATCTTGATCGATCATCACCATATTCTTCTGCCGCCATCGATGTACGTTCTCCCTCCACTACCTTCTTCCTCGTCTCTGGGATCACGGGAAGGTCCTCTCGGCCAAAACCTTGCCGGAAACCTGCCACCAGATCTACAAAGGCCCCTAGGATGTACTTATGCACCGTCCTCTCGTTCAAGTTCAAGTAGCACAAGAGGAGATCCTCGAAGAAGTCCCAGTCGGGCGGCGCCACCCCGCTGGCCCACCGCGACGCCACCACCTCCTGCATGGACTCGCAGAACTCCACGTAGGGGTCGACGGAGTAGGTCACCTCGGCGAGAGTGTCACCAGGGAGACGAGCCTCGTTATCATCGTCCGGGGCCGACAAGGAGGAGGAGCTCGCACAGGGGCCGGCGCTGATAAGAGAGCTCGAGGCGGAGCTGGGCCGCACCTCATCGGCCAGCGAGATTGCGTTGCGGGAAGGGGGGACCAGGGGCCTGCGAGATGCTGGTAGGCGGGGCAGGGTTTTAGGGTAGGCGTCGTCCTTTTCGTATTCCTCCTCCTCATCCGCCTCGTCTTGGTAGAGCGAGGCGAAGTTCTCAGCGAGGAAGCGGTCGATGTCCTGCAGCGTGGCCGCCTCGTCCCGGCGGCGCTGGTTGTTCTCGGACCGTCTGCGGTAGTTGGAGAAGGAGAGGGTCTTGGGGTGCTTGCAGGCAGCAAGGAAGCGGCTGGTGGGGAACGGCAGCGGCCGAACCCTCAACCGGGCCAGGTAGTCCTGGACGGACTTCTGGAGGCCCTTGGCCATGTTTGGAAAGAAGGTGGACGAGTCCAACATGAAGAAAGGAGGTTTTTTGTGTTTTTTACAGGGATTGAAGAGGGAGGAGGCCTGTTAATGGTGATGATGGATTATAAAAGGATTTTGCTAAATAATCTTAGCCATTAATCTTAATCCTATCTGATTAGGACACTTGATCCTACATATACTATAAGTTATGGTCCATTGATCTCATCATTTAAATTTTTAAGCCAATAAAATCTCGTCATCTTAGGATGAGGACGCTTACTGATGGACCTCAATCCGCAATGCATGGCATTGGATTTTGGTTCAAGTATCCCAATTACTGAGGAGATCCGTCTGCCCTAATACACGCCATCAGGGATTTCGGTTCAACTATACACATTACGAGATTGGATACCCATTAGCCCTCTTTTTTTATGTAAGCCGTTCCAATGAATCGCATTGCTTGGGCTGATGCAATTGTACTGAACCCAACTCATATTAATTTTTTTTAAAAATTACTAACAAAAATGTAAGAACATGTTTTGTAACTAGCACAATGAATATTAATATAGATTAGATAAAAGATATTAAATTAAATTAAAAATAAAATATGTATTGAACAAAATTTTCTTTTATATAATACATGCTCTTAGAATTACAATGACCATATATTATATACGTATTGACCCAAATATATTCATAATAGATAATTAT
This sequence comes from Saururus chinensis, assembly GCA_035235625.1. NCBI lineage: Eukaryota > Viridiplantae > Streptophyta > Magnoliopsida > Piperales > Saururaceae > Saururus > Saururus chinensis. The sequence goes on along the minus strand of CP141143.1, from coordinate 22,924,945 downwards.
GAATGCAAATTTTATAAGGCTAAATATTATATAGCGAAGATAATGATATTGAAGAACTTTATTATAAAGAATGTTATTCATATTCAATATCAATCTGATAATTAGTCTCATTTGATATCTCTTCAATAAAATATTTTGGTCCCCAAAATATATACAAATAAGAATATATATAATATAGTTAAAAATAACAAAATTTATTACCAACAAGTATGCTATATAAATAAGGCTCACAAAAAGTTAAAGAAATTATAGTCATGTAGATCTCATTTAATAAAGTGCGTTAAGAGTTTTCTAATGATACTAAAAACGAGCTAATTCGAGCTCGAAAATACAATATATATTATTACAAAGTGAAAATCAACATAACTTAAAATTATGGTTCATGTTATATGAGCCCCTAGTATTATATTGATATGTGACAAGATAACTAAAAAATATAAATAAATAACTTTATCAATATATTCTCAAATCATCTACTAATTTAAACTTGTATTAAAGAACATAAAAATATTAAACATAGGTAAAATAATAATTAAAGATATAAAATAAATAAAATAGTAAAAAAATAAAAATTTCATAGTCTACAAACTTACTTTATATAATAATAATATGATACTCCCTCCGTCCTTAAATTTAAAACTCTATTTGACAAAAAAAAAATATTTTATATTAATAGTTTTATTAATAATTCTATTTTGCTTAATTTAAATGATTGAGTAGTTAAAAAGAGTAGTATGATACTCCCGTCCTTAAATTTATAGATCTATTTGACAAAAAAGGTTGACTAGTTACAAAGAGTATTATAAATTATTTTCTATTTTTATAGATATAAATTTTATTATTTAATAAAAAAATATTTTTTTTAAATATAACTATTAATATTAGATGGAGAGAATATAATTTCAAATTAAAAACCCATTGATATGCGTCAGTGCATATTCTCCTCCCCCGGGTGACTCGACTTTCTCTCTAGAATTAAGGTATTTATGTGTAAACAAAATAAAAGAAACTACACGCATTTGAGGCTAAAAAATAGGACTCTTTTATCGTCCAATTATTTGATAATGACACGGTCATACGGGTAGATAAATTTGTGGATAGTCACACAGCAAGGTGGATGTCGAGTCAATCAAGAACGAGATACGCGGGGTATGGGGAGTTCAGATGGCTTCATACTCAACGTCTCTTCCTCGTGTTTATCAAATGCAATGTATAGCTGATTTCGGTCAGGGTGACTAGGTGCGTTCACAATTGATACGAGACGACTAGCCAGTGGAAGCTTGATTCCCCATATTGATTCAATTCGAATCGGGTAGCCATATCTCGGTGAACAACAGCAATACCGCCACAAGAGGGATCTACAACAACTGTCTTTGAACGGACGCAGTAAACTTTCTCTGAATCTCCGCAACAAATCGCCTCTTTTGAGCTCAAATCATGTACAATCTGATATAACAGCTGATCTTGAAATATTTGAAGACTAAAGTTGCTCCTCCATATAAGATGAAATACATTAGCAAACTGCAAGTCAGTAAAGTTACATTTTTTAACATTATATATTCACCCTCACATTCACAGACAAAAAAAGAAAATAGGTTGACTATGGGTGAATTTTACCAAAATTTTGTGTATAGTTGATTGCTCTGCTAGATATCATACAAAACACACGGTGTAGTTCATGCTACAAAACCTCCATGAAGCCTTTTGAAATAATGTTACCATGAGGATTCTTCAGAATCTGGAGCTGTTTCAGGTCGTTCATCCAATGAGTCGTCAACAATTTCTTCCACGTCAGAATCTTTCTGAAGGACTATATCTGAATTCAGGGTCCGCCTTTGGCTCAGCCTTTTCTTTGTTTGAGCAATTGCAGCAACTCCCATATTGAAAGCTTCGTCTTTCTGGTTAGTAGAGCATACTGCAGTTCTTGCACTGCGCCGCAGCCCCAACTGTTGAGCCTGATGAGTTTTCGGCATGGCAGCATATCCTCTTGTGTTCCTTTTGACGTCATTTTCGTGCATCTTCTGAGCACTATTCAATTCCTCAGAAACATCATCCATACTATCATATTTATAATCATCATCTCTGTCATCAAGATAGCCATCACGACCATTAGCTAGAATGTTTTCACAACCTATATTATTATTCTCGACTTCACTGTCATCTTTTTGCTCCTGAACTCCCCGTCCTTTCCTGGTTTATTTAAAAGACAAGATAAACAATCATGATCTAGGATTATTTGAGTTAGTAAAATAAAAAGAACCTGGTAAAATAAGTCCATTCCACTTCTTGGGGAAGGAAGGTGATAGTCAAAACCAGGATCTTTTCGAAATGCCTTTCACTTATCAAATATCATGTACTCCTAAAAGCGGAGTCAGTCAAGGCGGATGCACAGATTCAGCTAAATGAAATCTGAAGGTGGTCAGATTCTGCAGTTTTTATAATATTTTGGCAACAACTCAGGGTCTGTTTGGCTGACGATTTTACTCAAATTCTTTTGGGTTGGGAAAGAAAAATAGAAACCAATGGGAAAAATAAGAAGCAAAAAGTGATTTGTTTTCCAACTATCATCCGGAAGGGAGAATAAAGGAAAATCCTCTTTTTCCGCCTATGAAAGGACTTTTTTCTTTGTAAATGCACTCTTCATACGTCTTTAGTGCAAAGCCATTTCCCAGATTGGAAAGGCGCTTTCCAAGGCTGAAAAGCGCTCCCAGGTTCCCTCATTCTAGGTACTACATAAAGAAAAAGGGGAAATTTATGTCCAGAAAATATACTTACTTTGACATCTTAATTGCCTCCTCTATACACCTGTCATATTCATCTGTGGGCAAAGTCCAAAGTTTTCAATTAAACATTCTGCCAACAAAATATGTAGATGTAGTGCCAAAAAAAAAAAAAAAGATGAATTGCTCACCAGATTCCACTTGAAACAGTAATTACATCTATTATACAACCATAAAATTGGCACGTCATGACAACTAATATGCCAAGTCCAAAAACTGGTTCAAAATAGGGATACTCTTAATTTAATTGTTCAAAATGAAACATAAGTCACATGTACAGTAATTTTAAAAATAAATTAAAGAAGAAACCATGATAGAAATTTTAACTGTAAAGCTATCATCAGAAAAGTAAAATTATTACACGTGAAGAACTAATGTATTATATAACTCAACCAGAAATGGCTTTTTTAGATATTTTTTTAGGTTGCACATATTCATTCAATAAAAGTGATCAAGCAAAAAAAATGGCAGTAGAAGTGCTCTCCAGCAAAATCAGTGAATGGATCCTGTACATGAAAGAAGAGATTGAACCATCAAGACTTCAAACGTCCAAATCGGACTCATGTCACAAGGAATGTCTCAAGGACGTTCAAAGACAAAATTGGCAGCATCTATTGACAGACAGACCAAGTACAGAAGATGATGAGCAGGGTTCAAGCATGGATAAGTGGTCCGCACCAACGATAATAGCTCAACTCAAGCTTGGTTGAGCCTCAATCATACAAGGTCGCTTGACTGAAGAACAATGTTCGGGCTTGGTTTGGATAATTGTTTTGTAACAATTCATCCCTTATTAAATAAAACATGTAGCATCCTGTTATTTATTTATTTATACATTAATATGTGTCACCACTTATTAACTTGTGTAAATTAGTGCATGCAATTGTTAAGAGTATATACTCTAGAAAGAGTATTTCATCTAAAACAAGAAAGAAGAATAGGAGCACGATATGCTGCCAAAAAATACAATATAAAAAGACATATATTTATAATTTTCCAGTTAAGAGGAAATTCATAGGACACAAGCAATTTAAGCTCCTAGCATGGTTTTAAATTATGTCTAAGGCCAATACTAGTAGTAATACCTTTTCTGTAACCACTCTATGCATTACTTTCAACAATAACTTTTCATTTGATATTGTAGAAACATTATTATATGCGTTAAGAACAACTTCACAATATTACACCAGAATTAAACAAACCTCAATAAGTTAAGCCAAATTTGTCTAACCAAGCATGAATTAAGCTGAAGATATGACAAGCTTAATCTCAAGAAAAGCCTAGCTGCAAGTCCAAGCTCAGCTCTACTTGACAAATTTAACCTCAAGATAAGCCAAACCGAACAAAATTCCAAGCCAAGCTGGCTCTATTTATCACAAGCCTACAATTATTGACTCAATCAATAGAAAATAATAAATTTACGAAATACTCCACTTATACCACATTTGATCAGTGAAACGGGTGGCAACTGACAATTAAGTCAATAAAGTTTGTGGATTTCCCTAGAGGCTAATACAGTACAAAGTGATCTAAATCATAAATCCTACATGCAAAATTGAGTCACATCACTGTATCAAGAACGCAAAGTAGCTGTTGTATCTTTTATTTTCCAACAATTTCAAAGCACTTAAAGGCATTTAAACATAAGTATGCAAGACAAATTGAACAATTTCAGCCTACCATAAGTGTAGCTAACTGGCCTACAACCCCGACGAGGACGATTAATTCCAACAGTATTATGGAAAGCACCCAGTATAATTTCTTCCTGCCTTTGCTTCTTCAGTTTCCTCTCTTTCTTCTGCCATGATCAGTAAAGATGAATGCAAATCCCATCCATATAAGCACATCTACTGTAAACTGCAAACTAGTTCACATGGATCAAGCACTACTAAACCAGAAATATATAAATTTAATAAAAATATATTGTAGCTGCACTAGACCAAACAACCAATAACAGTAGAAACCTTGCCAAATGCAGTCCCAAAGATAACATTGTTATTCTTAGGGGTATAAACAGCACCCATATGTCCCATGTCAGTTCGCACTAAAATGGATACTATTGTTTTTTGTCTGCCCCTAATGTGGGGACGGCAACCGACAACGGGACAAGGGTTGTCCATGACCACGAACATCTGCGTCCACCAACTATATATTTTATTTATATATTATTATTATTATTTTAATTAGTGCTAAATTACTAGCCTACGTCATCTAGTTAGTCTTCGTAAAAAGATTGTCAAAAATACATGTCATACTCTCATGTGTCTTCCATTGCATTATTATTTATTTTTCAAATAAGACCATCCTGCTATTATTATCTTATTTTTTAACCATTTTTTTATTAACCACCCTTAGTTTGAGAACAAAGTAGTCTATGTCAAACTTTCACCTTCATTTTGTTTGTGTCCGTCCATGTCCACCATGAACATATGCAAACAGACAACACATGATCCACATGAAAACAGATGGCTGAGGACATACATTATCCAAGTCTGTGTCTATCTGTTTACACCCCTACTTATTCTTCACCTAGAAAAAACTTAAGTCATACATTTAGTTAATGTGACTTAAAAAAATACCATCCTGCTGATACACATACTAAGATGGGTGGCCATGACCGATGAGGCTACTTACCAAAGTGTCAATCTTGTACTAGCAAAATAAAAAACAAATGAAAATATACCTTTTGCTCTTTCTGTAGGACAGGAATAACTTCACTTTTAAGATAATGCCCTACAGCAGCTTCAACTCTGATTTTACTTGATGCAAGCTTATCCTGTTGTTATGAAAGAAGGTCAAAAGAAGTTATAGAAGGTGCATAAAGATGAGAAAAGAAACCAACACTTACTGAAATATTTAAAAACTCCTTAAGATTGGTCGCCAAAGTCTCCCAATGACAATTGATATCAGTTGCTAAACCGCCTAGGCCTTTTATCTTATGATTGTACTCAGCCTTGTTTATTTCTCTATATAGCCTATAACCCACAACTGAATCCCCATCATACCTACACAAGTCAACATCTAATCAAATATTATGCCTACCCTAGTGTGAATGCAAATCCCACAACGGCTTAACACACAACAGCTTACCAGTATGCAGTTCCATTCTGATCACTTCCTATCCTATTTTTCTGAAAATTAGAGATCTGTGATCCATGCTTTAGTGCATCATCAATATACCACAATATGTCATCTTGCTGCAAAACAAAAAAGGAAAATGATATTTATACTCCATTTTTTCTACACCATAGGTCTTACACCACCTTTGATTGGATAGGGAAGGTAAGTCCCACTTGACAACATGAGATTCCCTTTTCCCTATCCAATCATAAATGGTGTAACGCCTATGGTGTAGAGAAAGTGGAGTAGGAATATCAGCTTCCAAACAAAAACAAACAAATGAACAAAAAAATCTACACATTTGAAAGAGAAAATAGATATTGCATTTATTTGCTTAACGAGGATACAATTATAATATTCACAGAAATGGAAAGACAATCAGAGCCACAATCATGTATGTGATGTAGCACAAAAGGATGCTATAAGCATTTCTGCATGTCTCAAATTTTCAAGTTAGCACAAAAAGGCACAATTAGCTGACCTAGAAGTAGTTAATCAAGGACTCTCGACTCAAATTAGTGCCTCTTCTCCAAAAGATTGTCTCCTCTCTGCCATAATATATTTCAATTAATAAGGAAAAAAGTTAAATATTTTACTAATGGACTTTGATAACATCCACATGAGAATGGTGGCCTCGGTTTGGGCAACAAAATCTCAATAAGATCTTTGTTCCATTAAGGAGGCTAGATAGATTCCTAAGGAGAGCAGATATCCTCTCCAATTTCACGTTAATCACATAAATTAGTTCTTTCTTGTAGTTTCCTAAATTTAGGACTAAAATATCTATATTTACAAACAATTACATAGTCCCTTCTACATTTTTGCAATATGTACATAAATTTACACGTGGTATGCAATCCATGGAGAATATATGTAATATATGCATATTTGGCAGGTATTACATAATCTTAATATGTAATTGATGCTAACTTAGGTGTTCATTTATGCCTGCTATCCTGAAATTATGTGATATATGAGATTGAAAGAGATTCCCAATCTCTCAAAGATCCCCCTTTCCATCCAACATCTCACAACATCCAAGATGGCAAACCTTGGAACATACTAACTCCCTTTTTTCCTCTACAAGTATTTCTCTGTCAGGATTCCTCAAAGAAGGGTCCCTAATAACAACTAAAAAGTTTGAAAACTTTTAGCGGTGGCTGGTAATGAGTTTGAATGTTTTACTACAACCAAGGAGCCTGCATCAAAATGGTTTTACAAAAGATAAAACAAAACAACAATTCTAGTATAGCCTGCTTATATTTCTGAAAATTGACGATTAACCTTTACAGGAAACAATGAGCAATATGTATGTTGTTGTCTTTTCAGTGGAGGAAATGACAAGGAAAAAAATTAGTTAGCAATATAAATCATTTATCTAGTAAAATACAGACATATAAACTTGAACATAATAAAAAGACAAGGTCTGGTTATTTACAAGTGCACGAATTTCACAGAGTGCTTTAAGTATCAGTAAACGAGTTTTAGGATCAAAATCTTTGTATTTAGACAACTCCGCTCTGCAAAAAGATTGAGTTCTCATTATGGTCTCCACTTGCATTTTCTAATCATGAGTGCTAAAAGTTTGAGTCCTCCTACCATACCTATGAGCAGTGACAAAGGGATATTGTCCTTCAGCTACCTGCGGTATGAGCAAATGGGTCAAACCTAACAGTAGATAAAAGGGCCATACTGATAGCAGACGAAAGAACGGACCCATGGCCACCATGGGGCAAGTTTCTTGGATAGCACCAAAACCCACCCATCAGGATCCTTTAAGCTTTTGTTTAAAGGTGGTATCCCCTGAGACAAGTATATCACTTCTCTGTTAAAAACAGGGCCAAAAACTGAATGTTCATACTTCATATCATAATAAAATGCAGTCATGTATTGAAGAATGTAAAAGCTAATAATTCAGATTTCACAGCACTGATATTCTCATAAGCAGAATATCTACAATAAGCCAGCTTCCTTGGGAAAGTTAACAAAATAAACAATTAGTTTATTCATTAATCAGCTCAAAAAAAGCATTCAATAATAAAATAGTGCATAGCACGTGTAATCAATGAACATGGCTCACTTGTAGCAGAAAGGTACTATTTTGCATACTCCTTATTTGTGCAACATTAGAGCTTATTGAACATCTTAAAAAAGCTTTTCAGACTTACACCTTTTGAAATATGCAGTTCGTAATCTTAATTAAGATTAGCAAGGTGAACCAAATTGAAAGGAACAACAACATAAACTTCTAATTGTGACACTTAGATGAGAATTTACATGCCAAGCTGACATGAAATAATGTACTCTTAACAAATAGCCCATGTATTAGGCAGCAAGCCCAAGAAGAAAGACGCCTATAGATAAGAAGAGTGCAGGAAGAAAGAGAATGCCATAGTATCTTTAGGAACGAGGAGAACGTGAACCAACTTAGCAATGCGTGAACTGAAGATGCAGACGCTCAATATGGAAAAGATCGTAAAGCAATCACGCAATGTGATCCACATGCCATACCGAATATTTGGAGAAGATTTCCTATCGTAAAACAAAAACCCGAAGGTATATGTCATGCCTCAGGGTAGGATCGGATCAAGGTTTCATGCGTGTAGTCTAGCCCCAATCATGTGGTGGTGAGAAGAAAAACGATCAAAGCAGATATTTTTTTCTTCTAATCACCAGAGATATGCTGAATAAATATAGGATCACAAAGAAGAATTAAGATGATGGAATTACAAACAATAAAGAAGAGAAAAAAATTCACCACCCTGAAACAAAAATTCACTGAACACAAAAGGATGTGAGGAATTCAAACAATAATGTTAAGGTCATTCAAAGAGGGAACATTAACATGAAAGGAAAGTAGACCGCGTAACATGATTAGCAGCTAAGTGGATGCAAAACCTTTTCAGCATCTGAGAAATCAGTAACGTAGAAATGACACCCACAAAGCGTTGAACTAAATACGACGTTCAAATGAACTTCATGCAAGCTTACAACAAACAAAAGGAAGTCAAAGGACAGAGAGCAAAAAAAGAAAAACCTTTAAAAGGGCAATGTGTAGCTTGGCCAAAGTCTCATTAGACATGACCAGAGCTTCCTCTATCTCCTCCGCCGACACCTCCATGCCACTCTGAATCACCGGACGAAACACCTGCATTCCCCAACAAACAAGCAAAAAAGAAGGAAAAAAGCAACCTAACAAGTAAAACAACAATCTCAAGCGTCAAAAAATCCTTGAAAACCGAAAACCCTAAAAGAGACTCGCATATACTCGTCGGAACCCTACCTGCCAAAAGTTAAGAACGGAGGCCAGCTCCCAGCATTTGCGGAGGTTCAGAACGTGGAGCGACAACTCCGACGGGGTGTCATCGCCCGAGTCGTCGATAATGACGACGGAATCCTCCGGCGGGGCGCGACGCCTTGCCCTCCTGGGCGTTGCAGCCATAGCTGCGAAGGACGCGGCGGGAGATCGGGCGGAGGGAGAGGAGCAGCGGTGTGGTTTGAGAGGGAAAGGAAGAGTCTCTCCCGCCCAAGGCCTGCGGTTTGTTTTCTATTTTGGTTATTATCTCTGAGACCGCTCACTAGGAACGCTCTCTGTACGCGCGCCACACTGTAGGAAGAGGGGCCCCCCGGTTTGGGCATTGGGGACCTTGATCATGGCGTTCGTACAGCAAGCGTTCTTGAGAGCGAGCGCGCGTAACATCACTCTTTTTGTCTTTTCCATGTTCCTTTTTGTGAGGTAGACTGCATGGTTTTATGTGTTGCCCTTTTTCGATTTTTCCGAAGCTAGAGCGGTTCACCGGTAGACCAGACCGGAAGAAGAACCCGGTCATGGTCTCTAGAAAAAACTTGGTTCTTAATTTTTTGGCTCTTCAGTTTTTTCTTAGGTTTATCTAGCATGAAGGCTTGGTGACCAACAATACCACGTCACTTCACCAACGAAGTGGTAAGATAGAATTTGAGGAATTGAATCCAAAAATTCTTAAGTTTTTCTCCTCCATATATTCATTTATATTGGTCATGCATTGTGGTCATGGTAAGTGACATGAAAATATTTTTTTAACATAATTTTGCAGTTGAAAAAAATCTTGAAGCATCATATATTCATATGGATTTCTTTATCTATATTCTTAAGAGATATCAAAATCTTAACCATTTATTTGGATCCCTTTCAATTCATTTTTATATGGGAGAGGGTTCAATTTCGTGCCCAAAGTGAACAAAAATTAAAACGATTGGGGGGCAACAAACATAAATGATATGGAACTTCTCTATTGAAAATATTGCATCCATCTTTTATTCACATCTTTATATATGTACGAATTTTCTGAACTTACCTCCATATATAGCTACGTGTTAATATAACAATGTACCATTATGAATAGAGAACACAAATGCCCCGTCAACTAACCTTTAATGTAGAATAGATGTGCTTTTTTAACTGACATTGAATAGGTGAAGTCATAAAATCTTTCATGTATTATAAAAAAACTTCAATTTTTGTAGTATGAGAGTCTTTCTTCCCTTCTCATCTTGTTCATCTCTTCTCATTTCAATTGTAGCTTCTTCTTCAACTTCTTTAGAACACTCACACCCTTCAATTTTAAGCATTGCTGCCTCCTTTTTTTTCATGTTGATATGCAACCAGACAACCACGTATGTTATCGATTCCATCTTACACTTGTTCCTTCATTATTACTTCTATGGGAGGGAGGTTGCGGCCAATTAATTAGGTATGATAATTGTCACGCACCGGTGATGCCCGACCCGAGCCGAACCTGGTCAAGCGCACGGGGGCGACGAAGGGAAAATTGAGAAACGATCTAGCAGAAGACTTAACCCTAACTACGGGCGATTAATAAAATTACGGAGTACGCACAATCCTTTGAGCAAGAGTAAATAAGAATGAAAGAAAGAGTGTTGTTTATCACAAAATAAACAACTAATCTCAAACTCACATGCTTAGTTAACTAAAGCCCACACCGGCTCAAAATAAGTCATAAGCATCAAAACTGTAAAATGTAACATAAATCCAAAACAACAAAGAACCCTACACAAAGGTCCTAAACATAAAACATAAAACCAAAGGAAATTGAGTCACACAACGATCTCCACGATTTACATCCAAGTCATCTCCGACCTTTCCTCAAAGAGGAGATCCTGTCCATCTACATGTCGCACCACGTAGCCCCAAAACAAAACACAAGAAAGAGGGGTAAGTTTAACAAACTCAGCAATGGTTTTTAATATCACTATCAACATCGAAAATACGACAGCATAGCAATATAATCAATCAGATCAAATATTGGCAAGCTGCATCATTTCCTGATCACACACACATCACCTAAAACTGTATCATAGTGCATGATCTACATAATATCATTTACATCATAACAACCTGCATGAATGTATCTCTAACGTACATGTTCTCTCATGCATCATATCATAATCAACCTGCATGAATGTATCTCTAACATACATATTCCATCATGCATCATATCATAACAACCTGCATGAATGTATCTCTAACATACATATTCCCTCGTGCATCGTATCATAATCAACCTGCATGAATGTATCCTTAACATACATATTTCCTCATGCATCACATCATAATAACTTGCATGAATGTATCTCTAACATACATATTCCATCATGCATCAACATTCTCATTCATCATGCATGTATAAGTGTCACACACGCACACTAGTCTAACATGCAAGTCCATACCCATAGATAATAAACCTGCTCTTCAAGGCCAGAGCCCTCGAGCAAACACTTATCAAATAGACATGCTCCTCAAGGCCAACGCCTAAGAGCAACTCCTGCTCCTCAAGGCCAATGCCTTCGAGCAACTCTTGCTCATCAAGTCTAAACTCTCGGGCAACCCTGCTTGTCAAGACTAAAGTCATAAGCAACAACACCTAGTAAGCCGGTGCACTTGGACAAACCAGCTGGATTCTCAGGGTCCAGCGAATCATACATAATCTCAATCCACAAGACAAGTACACAACTCATCCCTACTTAACTCCATTTAACTAGACTCAACCCGGGGAGTGCGCTCGTTCCACACCGGAACACAAATCAAAACATGTCCTTTCGAACCAATCAACTTACGATTAATCCATGACCGATCAATCCGGCACACAATTTCACCACATTGCATCCAATCGGTCAAGTTCGATTAACATCGATGAAGCCTCAACTGGAAATCCATTTTCATGATGCATGCAGCATGATACATACGTGGGCAAGGCATACATGAATCCTAATCCATGATAAGTGCTCTCATCAGCCCCTAATGCATCATTCATAATCGTAATATCAAGCTTCAACATCATCATTTAACCCCCACATGTGTGTGTGTAACTAGTAGAAGTACTTCACTCAATGCATTTCAACATGCTTGAAAATTAACTTACTACTACACTACACATGTAAATTAACATCAAATCATGAATTTCAGTGGAAATCAAAAGAGAAGAATCGTTGAAACCGTATCTCAATTCAAAACTCAACCACAAAGGCTAAACACATATAAAATCATTCATTTCATCATTGAGTCATGGCATTCACCAACATTCACACACCAACTAACCACACTCTATCATGACAAATCAGTCCAATAATAGGTTGTATTCCTACTGAAAATATGCTTAACCATAGGGAATCAACCATTCACAATTTCAAGATGACAATTCCAACATCATGCCACAAAACATAAGTTATTTCACAAATCTCTAAGCATATATCTCAACTCCATAACCTCAATAGCATGCCCTTCCAGTAGCATAATATAGCTTAAAACACTCCACATTCATATAAAATTGGCAAGTTAAAGTGGAATCATAAAAATAAACATCATATGCACAACATACAATTTTACTGTGTAGCCGTTCGAACGCCCTTCAGGCTGTTCGATCGGCTAAACGTAAAAATTTGAAATTCACAGTTTGGCCGTTCGAACGCCTAGCAGGCCGTTTGATTGGCTGAACTGGAAAATTATCGTTCCGGCAGTGTTGCCGTTCGAACGCCAACAAGGCAGAATTGAACCATCTTCTTCCTTTCGCAAATCCAAACCGAAACACCATTGATAACACTTCAAATCCACATCTGACACCCTAATTATCATCAAAAGTCCTTCTTGACTTCCAGAATGTTAAACCATATCATAATAATGCAAAACTCTAAGAAATCGAGATTAAATAATTCCATTTTCTAATCATGCCATTAACACACCAAATCAAGCAACTCTATTCAAAATAAGCAAAAAATCAAGAGTTTTACCATGGATAAACTGAAATCTCGAAGGTCCATTACCTTAGCACTTGATTAAGCTTGGATTGGAGAGTCACCCATCTTGAAAACCTTAAAAACACATTGAGTTTGAATTAAACTCCATTAAAAATCGATTTACCAATGAAAATCCCTAATTAAAACTTAGATCTAGGGCTTATTGATTATAAAAATTGAATTTCGAAAGCTAGGGTTTGTAGTAAAATACAAATCAATAGTTTTTTATGTCTAAAAACGAATTGAAATAAGGGGAAATGGTAGATTTGGAAAAGATTAAGAAGAAACTAGGGTTTAGTGCTTAATTGGAGTAGGCTTACCTTAATCGACTTCTAATTCGGGCCTAATTGGGGATTAGGCTAGACCTCCCTCCTCAGCCTATTCCCAAAAATGGAAATGGCTCAGGTTTGCCCTTTTATAGTAAGGGTTGAGGTATATATGGGTAAGTTATGGGGTGTAAATATGAAAAGTAGGCTAAAAATAGGTATTTTACAAATTTAAGTACTAATTAAGCCTAAGAAAATTCTGAAAATTTTTGTATAACCTTAGGTAGATGTCTAGGTCCATTTGACCCAAAAACCAAAATTTCAACGGTGGGGCCCACAGGGGTCCCGCCAAAACCCTAATTTTTGGAAAAATAGTAAAAATTCAGAAAAATCTCAAAAATTCACATTTGATTTAAAATCACTTAAAACCACTAATCTTAAAGTTGATTTTGGTTAAAACCATCACAAATGCCACTTATTCATAAAACCATTGAATAAATCAGGAAACGTGTTAATCTCACAATAACCGACAATTAAAGAAAACCAAAAACCGATTTAAGATCAGGGATCTTACAATAATAGGCTTTCCACAGCCTTGAATAATAGATGTTGTGCAAGAAGTTCACAACCAAGGGATTTCAACAACAGGAGCTAACCTTTTTAGTTTAGAAGTTTACGAGAGCTAATGTGTTCATAATTATGTTGTGTTTTTAAATACAAAATTAATTTAGAGCTTACCGAGATGAAGAGGATTAACCATAACCATAATATAAAAGCTTTCTTTTCCATAAAATATTCTGTCTATATGTACAAATATGAAAAGATAATATAAACAATGTTTCTTGAGCCATATAAAAAGTAATAAAATATCTTAAACCTACGAGTGCAGTAGTAGATCCTCATTATTTCCTTGAAAGCTCCCATGCTCTTCTTACACACTATGCCTCACTAGGCCACATAAGGTCTAAGGGGTAATGAGTATTTGGAATATTGAATAGGGGAAATTGTAGTAACAAACACAAATATAACATATAGCAAGTTTCAAATTACATAATTTGTCGCGACCCAAATTTTTAAATAACATGAATGGTAAGTCATGGGAACTTTTTTTCTTTCCTAAAGCAAAACAAATCATTCGATTAAATATCTAGATCATGATGACTGGGGTTCACAAATACGAATATCAAATAATATGATAGTATTACAAATCTTTTATAAAGAATAGTCTATCTATCTAAGTACAAATCTGTCATCAGTTTAAAAATAAATAACTTAGTTGACTCTCATGCCAAATCTACACTTAATTTAAAAAAACGATGAACTGTATATCATATTTGCTTGTCCTAGTCTTACGAGTCCCCGCCTAAAGAACTTGCAACTAACCAAACAACAACAGAATCTCTCCGCCCCCAAAAAAAGAGTTTCCAAAATAGCAAAAGAATTTATTAATGTTTCTTAGATCATGCCAATATCTATCAATGTTAGTTGTCTATGCACTTATCAGACAACATCTCAAATGTTACTCCAACAATATCAGATCTAGATATAGTTCTGCCTATGAACTATAGTACCTAAATAAGCATAGCATCAAACATACAATACTTAAGTATTTTCAATCAACCTACATTTTATGCAAGTCATTTAATCATTTCATTTGTTCTAATTAACAATCAATAGCATTAATAATATATTTATCTCACAACCCTTGTTCAATAAATAATAATCATATATAAAGCCTTAGACAGACAAACATATCATATACCAACTAAAATGACACATGTTACTAACTATCATTTGTTGTTCTAACCCAACTTTAGGTTTAACATAATATAACTCACGATAAAGGTTAATACACTACAATCTCAATGTAAGAAAATAGGAACATAATATAAATATATGTTCAATTGAAGAAATCCCCAAATACCTAACTCTAACATTAGAGTAGACTGCTTAAACAACAGTTTGACCCAAATCCCTAGGGCTCTCAATAGTCTACCATGAATCTAGAGAAGCGGATCCCAACTATCCTCATATACACAAATTGGCAAGAAATACAAGCCTTTAATTATGCTTATGCAACTCCACTTTTTGTACATACTATATAGTCCTATGAAGATTGCGAAAGACCCGTAGTAAAGACCTTGCTGGCCAATACCCAAATTGTTATGGCACTGAAGAAAATATACAAGTATCACAATCTCCACCCTCCCAAGTATGGGAGGAATGTCTTCAAATATATAAATAATATAGCTCATAACAACCTAAGGTTTTATGACCACTGACTCCCCAAATATTCAAAACTTATACTCAGATTATTTTTATCCAGTCAAGTATTTGTCCAACTAATTTGGTCCTCTTCACATTGTAAATCAACCCAATAAATAGCTCATCAAATGAGCTATGACCCAAATAACATCTTAAACCTTGTTAGTCTCCATGAGACTAGGGTAAACTCTCATAACTACCTGAGTTCATTAACCAAGGTAAAATTCTATGTTAGGGCCCTATTCACTTAATGAACCGGTCTCAAACCCCATTGAGGGATGAACCGGTCCCAAACCCCATTGAGGGTGTTTTACTCTTATCTTGATTAGATGTTCTCCCCCCAATCCGAAACCAACTAATCTCTTTTGATTAATCTTCATTGATCTAAGTTTAGCAATACAATACTAAGAAATCAACACAAAACATGTGTATTAGAGTAAGTAAACATAAATAATATGGGCTTACATAAGTCTTAATAGACAACACCAACATAATTCAAGCATATTAGTAATAAACAAAGGCCCATTGCACTCATTTGCAGGGCTAGGGCTAAACAAATTCAAGCACATGAATGTATATAACTCATATGTTGTAATATCTTGATCGAGTAGGGGTCCAGAAATCTCGAATAAAAATTTTATTCATTAAACAAAGAAATATCATTTGTGTGTGAGAGATATTGTCCATCTGCACATTACGAAGCTTTGAAACTTCCCTGTACATATACTAGAATAAAGCATATATTTATAATTAATTTAGATTGGGCTAATGTTGCCTTGTCGTTTGTTGCTTATATACTATTGGATATCATCTACGATTTTATTCAAATAAGATCGGATTCGAACGTAGTTCTGCCTAATGACTATTACATACATCAGACATCATAAAATTATACACGTTAAAAAATTTATATCCTTATATTTAAGTACATCATTTGGTGTTAAATTGAAATCTCATAAATCATTGAATTAGACAAAAATCTCATAAATCATCAGAGCTAGATAGAAATCTCTTAAATCATTGGTGTTAGATAGAAATCTCATAAATCATTAGTTAAAGGGAAGCTAACAAATCAACAAAATTACACATCTAATTGAACACAACAAAGCATATTGGATCACATCATATCTCATCGTATCATATCAAATTCCGTCCAATCATATCAAATTAGATTGGAGTATATCAGATCAAAATAGAGTATTTCAGAGTTTATTGGATCATATTAGATCGAAGCAAAGCATATTATAACACATTGGATCAGAGTATAACATATATCTTAAGTAGCACATGTATTCATATAATCATATATCTTAAGTAGCACATATATTTATATAATCATATATCTTAAGTAGCACATATATTCATATAATCATATATTAAATGAGAAGATCAATAATGTTTACTCCCCTATAGTTTCGGAAGTAACGACATTCAAAGTTGCTCCTTCCTTTAAGGAGTCCTCTCCTTTAGGTTCGAAGACTGTAGACGAAGCCTCTTCTTGTTCCATAAACGCTCCACACTTATTGTGCCCCGTAGGTAACAGACAGAACATCCCCTTTTTTGGAGACGTTTCTCACTTTTTGTGCCATAGGCGATGGACAAAACATCCCCTTACTCGAAAATGCTTCTCATTTTTCGTACCTGTACGCGACGAACAGAACATCCCCTTACTCGGAGACACTTCTCACTTTCCGTGCCCGCAGTCGATGGACAAAACATCCTCTTATTCAGAGACACTTCTCACTTTTTGTACCCACATGCGACGAACAAAGCATCTCCTTACTCGGAGATTCTTTCATCTTTCTAAGCTTGTGAGCTGCAGATAGAACCTCCCTTTAATCCGGGGATGCTTCTCTCACTTTGTGGCTTTTCGATGGAGGACAAAGTTTCCCCTATTCTGAGCCATTTCTCTCGTCGTGGCCCGATAACAGAGGACAAATCCCCCTCTTGCTCCAGGCCACTTTTCTTTCTTCGATGCTCGAGGGCAATGGGCAAAGTCTCTTCTTGTTTCAGCATGTTTCCCCCTTATATGGTTGCTAAATCAAATAATGAACCCTTCATTGCGTAAAACACACTCGATTTAGTTAAGAATGTCTTTTAAATGAACTAAATTGGACTCAAAATGATTAGAAATAGAGAAAACTAAGTTTTGAATTGTGCCAAAATAGTGCCACCACGCTGCCATTTTTGGTGGCGATGTTTTGGTGGCGGTGCCTGTTGAATTGCGCAAAATGAGTCACGCCCGTGCTTTATGCAGGTCGCACCCACACGTTATGTGTAAGATCCCTAAATCCTAAAATGGTTTATTTAATTATTATTGTGTGGTTTAATGTTAATTTGGCCGGTTTTGACTTATTTTCGTATGTAAGGCGGTTAACAATGGTTTTAATCAAATTTTCATCACTTTGATGGTTTTTAGGTTAATATAAGTTAATACAAAATTTTCTAGTTTTTTTAAAAAAAATTTGACTATTTCCCAAAAAATTAGGGGGAAAATTGGGATGATAGGTCCCAAATGACCCTAAAAACATATTGTGACAATAGTTAAATGTTTCAAAATTTCTAGACATCAATTTGGGCTTAAAATACATAAAAGTTATATTTGTAGTGTTAAATTTTATTTATACCCCACATTCTTGTTGGGTCTACCCCAAAGCCTACTATATAGAATGACACAACCACTTTTCCATTTTGGAATGACTGAAATCTGGAGCCTAGGAGGCCCTAAACCTTATTTCCAAAAAAGGAAAGATGATTTTTTCATTATTTACCTAGGGTTTTTCCTAAACTTTCTAAATCTATTCTTTTGCTAATGATTAATCTTGATTTCTATCAATAAAGCTAGTGATTTTAACCTCTATTTCAAACCCTTATGAAAGAAATTTTATTTTTGAACTCAATAAACCCATGATCTACAAGTTTTCTAGAAATTTAGGTATTTTTAAGCGGATTTATGCAAGTATTAACGAAACCCTATTGTGGGTAGGATTTTGAAGGAGTTGGAGTGTCGATTTTAAGTAAAAAAACTCACTGGAGGTAAGGGATTTCATCCTAAATAGGTATGTGATTTTAGATTTGAAATGTGGTGGAGTTTTATGTGGGTTTACATGGAGTTGAGCTTTAGTGGCGGATTTAGAAAGCCTAATATTTCTTATGATTTCTTTATGTTTTTTGTTGTGAATGGCTAGATTTACTGTTTTTTAAGCTTAGATTTCATCATTATGAAGTTTGAGAGTGAGATTTGAAGGTTTAACATGTATGTATGTATATGTATATATATGTATATGTATGTATATATATATATATATATATATATATATATATATATATATATATATATATATATATATTTGGTTTTGAATTTGAAAGGAAAAGGACAAACCAAAACTTTTGTTATGGCGATCGAACGGCCCTACAGGGCGTTCAAACACCAATACAACAATTTGGTGATTTTTGTTATTTTGCTCATTTTTATGTTTTTTTCTCTTAAGTACCATTTTTTTATGATTATGATAAGTAATTTATCCTAGTAAGAACTACTGGAAGGGCATGAATTTGGCGTGGAAGCTATGATGAATGTCTAAGTAATATGTGAATTACATGTTATTCGCTTAAACATGCTATAATGTCTTATATTGAATCCATGTTGAATGATTCTTCATATATTTAACATGTTTTAAGTAAGGTTATAGCATGAGAATGAATTTGTATGCCTTCATATATCATGATCAAATTATGAGTGAATGATGTTGTCTTGTCTAGCTTCAAGTGTAATAATGAATATGTTTACTTAAGTTTAGCATGAGATTGCACTTGATTTGAATTGTATTTTTCGATGGTTTTCACTCATGATTTCTATAAGGAGCCATAATTAAATATTAAATAACATGTGTGTAGTATGTTAACAAGATGTTTATAATTATTTATATGCTTAGAATTGAATATTTTTACTATTTACCATGTACACATACATGGTGGGGGGGGGGGGGTAATTATGGTGATTGTTGATACTGATGATTAAAAATGATGCATGAATGGCTAGTGGGGAGTACGTTTTATAAATTAGAATCCATGTAGTCGTTGCTCACGTATGTACCAAGTTGTATACATCATGTGATAGATTTACGAATGAGATTTTATCGAGATTAGCCGTGTTGATCGATTGGTTGCAATGGTGTGATATTGCTTGCTAGGCTAATCGATATAAGGCTTATCAATTTAGTTTTACGTCTAAAAGGACGAGGTTTTACGTCCCTTGAGGATGGGTGTTCCTCCTCAGGTTGAGAAGAGTGGCAATGCTATAAGGAGATAAAATTATCGAGACCATTTGGACCCTGAGAATCCATGCTGGTGTAGCTATGTGCACCAGCTTACTAGGGGGTATTCTTCCCCATTAGAGAATTTACCTAAACTACATAATTCCTTTATACTTTCCAATTGGAGATTGTTTGGAGTGAATAGGGACTGCTTATGCTTCGACCGATTAAGCAAGGTTGTTTTATCGACTTACATGGTTATGATTGTGTGTTAGAGACATTTGATATACAGGTTGATTATTTATGGATGTGCATGATATGATTGTGTGATAGAGACACTTGTCATGCATGTTAAATGTGATGAATATGCATAATATGATTGTGTGGTAGAGACACTTCTCATGCAAGTTAAATGTGATGGATGTGCATGATATGATTGTGTGGTAGAAATACTTCTCATGCAGGTTAATGGTTATGGATATGCATTATAGGATTGTGTTGGAGACACATGTCATGTGGGATGAATGCTACGAAGAAGAATGAGTATGCATGAATATGTATAGTAAGCTAGAGACATTCTTCATGTAGGATGGATGTTTATGTTATATAGTAATTATTCATGCCATTAATAGGGTGTGCGAGATAATTTTATGCAGGATAATTACTTACGAGCAAGTATAATTATGGTAAGGAAAGTAATAAGAAATGAGATATTATATGATATGTAGATTTGATAGACCATGTTGATATGTTGTGGTTGTTTTTTGATTTATCATTTCTATATTCAAAACGTTACTGAGTTTATACTCAACACACTTTATGTGTTTTCTGTTTTGGGGCTGCATGGTGCGACATGCAGTTGATCATGATCCTCTATACGAGGAAAGGTTGGGGAGTGTTTTGGAGTAAACGTTGATGCCTTTATACTATTATATTTTATGATTTACTTTTCTATGATGTTAGAACATCATATATGGTTGATCTGTTCCAAACACTTGTAACCCTTGTGGTTTTATACCTATTTATGACTTTCTGATTCAAGCTATGCTTGTCAACTAAGTATTTTAAGTTGTGGGTTGAGACTTTAAGACTATTTCAGAGTTAAAGTCTTTTATACTTTTACTTACTTCTCTTACACAAAGATTTAAAGGTGTGTTACACCGTATGTGTACTTTACCCGCTAGAGGGGTCAAGTCTTTCGCAGTTTATTAATTCGTCGCCCTCGTGTGCTTCAACCATCCCTTGGACTAGGTTTGGCTCGGGTCGGGCGGGCACTAGGGCGTGACAATATATACGGGCATGGTCCCTCAAAAGTTTGTCAAACGGCTCCAAAACATTCCATAAGACTCTCCAATGCTATTTAAGGGGGAAAAATACATCTTAAGACTTCAAATATGTGCTAGCCGACAAAGTGTCTCAACATGGCTAACTATGTGTGAGCATCTTTACATGCATTTTGCGCAATGTTGCAGGTAGTTTATGCAACACATGCACACTTAGTATACGACACTCCCACACATGTATGCGCCCTAGTAAATGTCATAGATAATATACTTCGCTACCTCGTGACAAGGTACTCTAGATGGATTATATGTAGAGCTTAAAGATGGGTATGTGCGATGAGGGGAGGCTAGATGCTTTGGTAGTTTTAGAATTGTGTCACGTGTTATGTTGATGTTATACTTGACTTTGTTTCATACTTTGGATAACCTTGTGAGGGCTTAAAACTTGTGGTCGTGTTGACTTTAGACTTGATGTAGCTTTAGAGCTTATGACTATTTACTCTATGTATTGTTGTGAGTGTGATGATTATCTAAGTGAGACTTAACATTTTTCCCATTTCATTATGGTATTTACTTTTATACAAAGGGTGCATGTTGTGTAATTCGATAAGAACTATTTTTGGGTAGTCTTCCACTTTGTCGCGTTGTGTCTCACCACCCTCGGCCGGGTTCTAGTCAAGAAGGTGTGGTGGGGCGTGACACGCATAAATGTGTGCATTTTTGCTAATATAATATAAAATAAATTAGTGTATTGTAGAACTTTCAAAATTTGACCATTTGACCCATATTTTATGCAATAAATCCTTATTTTACCCCTTCTTGAATTATCCTAATCCAAAAAAAATACTAAAGATGTTAGAATCATAATTCATATTTTTTAGGGTATGTTGACTTTAATTTTAACTCTCGGTGAACTCTATCAAATGAGATCTTACATTACTATTGTTTTTACAAACTTTTTTTATAGGCCCCTTATATATAGCTCACTTCTTAATAATATTTTTATATATATTATACACATTAAGATTTACATCCCCAAAGAACTCTATCAAATGAGACCCACCACAAAACTGGTCTGAATTTGAATAACATGATCTATGACACAAAATCCTTCGATACCATTATCTTCATCAACCTATGACATGATATTTAACCTATACAATTTGGATTCATAGTTATATGCTACGAATATATATGAGTTATTAAGGAGCTTGCGTGTATAATATATATACATTTTTGTTCATGTTATTTAACACATATTTTATTTTTTTAATTTAATTTAATTTATATTTATATGCATAATACATATGCATTTTTGTTCATGTTATTTAATGTCAATTTTCCCTAATCCAACTTAAATTGTCATTTCAAGAGGGTTCTTCAAGAAAGGATATTTGGATTTTAATAGCATAAAAGGACATATCTATCCTTACTCTCAATTATTCACTGTCATATATCATAAGACTTTTTATTATTTTATACAAAAAATAAAAATCATGTTAAAAATATATGTTTTTACAAATTTTGTATGAAAACACACCCCAACATGGCTCTATTTAAAGAAAAAATCATTGAAAAGTAACTCTTATTTCTTTATTCACCAAAGATTCATATCTAAACGACATGACCAGCTTTTTTTTTTTTTTGGTAAAGATCAATTTCACCAGCTTAATTAAGAGAGACCCAAATATGAAATAGCTGCCTCGGCTGGTCATTAACCCTAACGCAGACTGCGGACAAACTCTAGCCTCATTGTCTTCTGTTGACTCATCAAATAGATCTTTCTAGAACAACCACGCTTCTCTCGACTCGTCCTGCCCGTCTCCACCGCCGGAGTCCCCAAACTCCAGTGGGCCCCGCACTTCCAAACCTCATTTCCCATTTGCAAATAAGCCCCCGCTTTTCTATTTTTCATCCACGTTTCATCCTTTCCCTACGAGAGGCCTCCTTCTCGATTATTACTAAAAAGCCCCTTTAAATTTAGTTTTAACTCGGCTCCTTCCCGATAGATGGTTCTGGAAAAGGCCCTCCCTGGACTGGGTTAATTACCATTCAAACGAGGGTGGGGGAGTTGCTCGTCCCAGCAGACATTCGATCCGGAAAGCGGCGGCCGAATCGCAGATCCTCAAGGAGCTCAGAGCCAGGGCAGAATCGCTCCACCTTCTTCCCAGGTTTCTCTTCGAAACCCTAGTTTTCTTCCACATCTCCGAGCACGAATCGGATCTGGTTTCCGTGTTACTCGTGGCCGTTTCGTGTCTCCAGATCCACAGTCTCGAATTGTTTCGAACCTGTTTTTTTTGTGAATATTCGGGATGGGTGGTGGTAATTTGTTTTAATTTGTGGTTGTTCTGAATCCTACCTTGCTAAAGTTTGTATCTTTATTCGTCAATGGCTGCGTAATCATGTGTGGGCTAGTTGTTTTACTGCATTTGTTTTTGGATGGTTTTGTCTAGCCGTAGAAATAGGATTGATAACCAGCTTTTTGTTTCTTTATGTGGAATCCCTCTTTATGCATTGGAATTTTGATTTTCTTATTGGATTTTTTTTCTCTTACATGTATTAAAGCTTAAGATTAGATGAATTGTGGTAATGATTTTGCATAATTTCTCATGGTTTTGCATTCTTGTCTCCATTTCTAGATCATATTGTTTGTCTGGAGGTAGACTGTTGTGCAGCTGAGAAGTGACTGTTTCAGTCATTCTGAATTTTCACAAAGAAGATGAGCGTGGTTGGTTTTGACTTTGGTAATGAGAGCTGCATCGTTGCCGTTGCGAGACAACGGGGGATTGATGTGGTTCTCAATGATGAATCGAAACGGGAAACACCTGCCCTGGTCTGTTTCGGTGAGAAGCAGCGGTTTATCGGCACAGCTGGAGCTGCTTCCGCTGTTATGAATCCCAAAAACACCATTTCTCAAATCAAGCGTCTCATAGGCCGCCGTTTCTTGGATCCTGAACTCCAGGGTGACCTTCAGTCACTGCCCTTCTCCGTTACCGAAGGTCCCGATGGGTTCCCTTTGATTAATGCGATGTACCTAGGCGAGAGGAAAACTTTTACGCCAACACAGGTGCTGGGAATGGTCCTTTCAAATCTTAAAGGAATAGCTGAGAACAATCTTAACGCTGCTGTTGTAGATTGTTGTATTGGTATTCCAGTATACTTCACTGATCTTCAGAGAAGAGCAGTTTTGGATGCAGCTACTATTGCTGGTCTCCACCCCCTGAGGTTGATTCATGAAACCACTGCAACTGCTTTGGCTTATGGCATATACAAGACCGATTTGCCTGAAAATGATCAATTGAATGTTGCATTTGTGGATGTGGGTCATGCCAGCATGCAAGTTTGTATTGCTGGATACAGAAAGGGTCAACTGAAGATCCTAGCACATGCATTCGATCGATCCCTTGGGGGAAGGGATTTTGACGAAGTGCTGTTCAAATATTTTGCTTCAAAGTTCAAGGAAGAGTATAAGATTGATGTCTACCAGAATGCCAGAGCTTGCACAAGGCTTCGGGTTGCCTGTGAGAAGTTGAAGAAAGTTTTGAGCGCAAACCCTATGGCACCTCTGAATATTGAGTGCTTGATGGATGAGAAGGATGTCAAAGGATTCATAAAGAGGGATGAGTTTGAGCAAATTAGTTCTCCAATTTTGGAACGTGTGAAAGTTCCACTAGAAAAAGCCCTTGTGGAAGCTGGACTTGCTGTGGAAAACATTCATGCAGTTGAAGTTGTAGGCTCTGGATCTCGTGTTCCAGCAGTAATTAGGATATTGACCGAGTTCTTTGGCAAGGAGCCCAGACGCACTATGAATGCCAGTGAATGTGTTGCGCGTGGTTGTGCTCTCCAATGTGCAATCCTGAGTCCAACTTTCAAAGTCCGGGAATTCCAGGTGACCATTGCAGTTGTTTTTGTTTTAATTTGTTTTTTTGAATGGCAAGTTCTGGCAACAGTTGATGACATAATGGCTACATTTTTTTGTTATCTGCACTATTACTTTGATTGTTATGAGGCCTTTTGTAGACCATTTGTTTGACATGTTTCTTTGTTGTCCATTAAAGGTCAATGAGAGTTTTCCCTGTCCCATTGCCTTGACCTGGAAAGGTTCTACCCCTGATTCAGAGAATGGTGCTGAGGAGCAGCAGCAAAGCCGCACAGTTGTGTTCCCTAAGGGAAATCCAATCCCCAGCATCAAGGCATTGACATTCTATCGATCTAGTACCTTTTCAGTTGATGTGGTTTATGCGGATGGCAGTGAATTACAGGCACTGCCAAAGATTAGCACCTACACGGTATGGTTGTCAATGAGATCATTTTTATGTTTTCTGCTTGCGTGCATATATTCATTCTTTGCATAATAGGGGCTTGTTTAAATGGTCAACCATGTCATCTATACAAATGGTAACAATTAGATAGTGCTAGCTGACATGACTTGCGGGCCCTTATTGTCAGTTACTGCATGTTTATGAGCGTCGCTTAAGGCCACACTGAAAATCGGCTTTATATCTTACTGGCAATGTATGCTTTTATAGGGGTCTAGACAGATTGAGGCAAAACTTAAGATATTTGATTTGGATGGATGCTTGCAGGCTTCATTTTTATTGGGCTTGCACCAGGCTAAATCTTCTAAGCACTGGCTCATGTTTGAGAAAAGCCCCTGTTGAGCTTGATGTTCTTAAACTTTATTATGCTCATGCATTATCTTTTCTTCCTCTTTTTTTTGGGTTGAGTTTTTTTATTCTTTTCTAATGGCCTTTGTTATTTATTGGGTTGCACCAAGCTAAATCTTCCAGGCACAGGTTCATATTGTTTGAGAAGCCACCATTGATCTTGGATGTTCTTAATTTGATTTTTCACATACGTTATCTTATGTTTAGTTCTTTTTTTGGAAAGAGATACAACATATGTAATGTGTCTTGTACGGCGTGAACTTGTATACTTTGCAAAGCTGAGCAGCCTCATTGGGGCTATGATTTTTAAGAAATGGGCTTAAGCAACCATTTGGCTTGGCTCTGATAATGATGAGCTACATTTTAGCCTGATCTTGAATAAAATTGTAGTAGCTTTCAGTAACAATCAACTGGTTTGCTGTGCCTGGGTGTTAGGATATAGATTGCAAGGCTTGCATAAGTGCTGCATATATGGATGATTTAATCAATTCTCTTTCTTTTTTTCCTTCTTGCAAATCTATATTGAGAACCTACGAAATAATATGTGGCTTACAAGTTATAGAATTTTCAATGTTTGCTGTATAGATTGGTCCGTTCCAGTCAGCAAAAGGTGATCGAGCAAAGCTTAAAGTAAAAGTCCGACTTAATCTTCATGGCATTGTGTCTGTGGATTCAGCAACTGTACGTCTTTCTTTCTACTGAATGCATGTTGATTACTTATGTGTATTGTCTGTATGAGATATTGATTCTTTTCCCTTTATACTAGCTTTTGGAAGAGGAAGAGGTTGAGGTTCCAGTGACAAAAGAACCTACAAAAATGGATACGGATGAGGTTGTGAGTAATGCTCCTCCTGCAGGAGCTGGTGAAACGGATGTAAATATGCAGGACACAAAAGGTACCAGTGATGCAAGTGGTTCTGCGGTTGAGAATGGTGTTCAAGAGGCTAAAGACAAGCCTGTACAGATGGAAACTGATACCAAGGTACACCTTTTATTAACTTTTATAATATTTGACAGTTGTTCTGGACATATGCTGTTTTCTGTTGGTTGTGTACTAATCATGCCAGATGGAGGCTTGTCCATCGTGCTCCGTGCCAAGAGGGGGGTGGCTAGTAGAATCGCATTTATGTTACACTTGTTTATTCCAATTTATAATGTATATGCTTTACAAGATTCTACCACCTGCATTTTACTAGCAAAAATACATTTCTTTTATGCCAATTATTTTCTATCAAGACAAAAATCTTTGTACTGAAGTTAGTTTCACTGTTATCACTGCCATCCTGATTTATGGATTTTCAGTAGACTGGTTAAGATGATAAGACTGCACAAGAGTCCATTATATTTATAAATCTAGTTTTTTCCTGACTTCCTCTATCTTTTATTTATTTTCCCATTTTTTTTATTGGAGTTTGGTTCACTGTTTGAGCCAAATTGTACTGGCCAAGTTGAATGGTATGTGTTTTGACACAGTCTGGCTGGAATAATATTGATCACATGTCTGATTCATTGGAGGATCCACTTTCGTCCACTTCCTTTCTTATTCTCTTGGTCCTTATTAATGTTAACTGTTGGTTGGTATTTTTTGAGATAACATATGATACAAGGGAGAAAAAAATTCAGTTAGAATTTTTGACCTATCTGGAATTGCTGGTCATTACCCGGTCAATGTCTGACCCATTGTCTTTCTGATTTTTTTTTGGAGTAATGCGACACTGCTGTTAGGTTTCATACTGTTATGAATCATCCATATTAGGAAGTTTCTTATATATTGTGAAGGAACTTATCCATTAGGCAGTTTCTTTATTCATTAGGCAATTTCCATTTAAAAGATTAGGAATTGTTTATGTTAGCAGTAGTTTCCTAATAAAAGGCCTAATTGGCCGCCAAGACTCTAGTATATGTGAGGGGCGACTGCCCTCTTTGGAATTTAATGAGAAACTTAGCCTTTCATCATCTTCCTTCCTCTTTGTCGCCGCTCTTCTCTCATCTCTGCTGAAACAGCAGTGTGATTCTCCTCCTCTTCTCAGCTTTTTTCCCCATTGAAGATTTGTGTAAACCCAAGGGTTTCCAACACATGCATGATAAACCGACATCATCATCCAGAAACCATTGATTAGTGGGGTCCAGAAAAGTTGGCCCTACTAATCAATTGAATTTTGGAGGATGAAGTAAGCATTGTGTATAAATCCTCACGTCACTAATGCATTTTTTTTAACATGTGAATTTTTGCATTGTGGGCTGTTTTGTCATTGTATGCTATTGGTCAAACTTTTAGTTCCATAACTGACAAATTTAGACTAACATTTATTAACAATTTATGACATTATTATATGCTGAGTGCGTTTTTTTTATTTAGCTTTTGCTATCACGATGTATAAAGAGTTTCTGCTACCTAGATGTTTGATTCTGCTTTAAGGGTAATGCTATGCAACTTTCAAGACATGTTGAGTCAGTAATGAGAATTTGTCAGTCCGGATTAATAACATCATCTTCTGGTCTGGTGTTTGATGTGTTCTTGATGATATGCTGTTCAATTTTTGGGTTAAAGTGGTTGGTGACATTCTTTGAGATGTACTGTAATGATTTTATTAAGGATGATGCTTCTCTGGAATACTGAGGAGACTTAATGTCTTGGGTTCTGTAAGGTTTAGCAGTTGGCGTATAAGGAGTTTTTTGCTTTGTTCATGAATTTAGAGGCGGTTTTGCTACATAGGTATTTGATCCTGCATTAAAGGTAATGTTATGCACAACTTTTGTGCCATACCGAGTCAGTGCCAAGAATTTGTGGGTCCAGGTTAATAACATCATCTTCTATTCTAGTGTTTGATGTGTTCCGGATGATATCTTATTCAATTATTGGGTTAAAATGGTTGTTGGTGACATTCTTGGAGATGTAGAATTCTTCTGTCATAAATTCACTTTAAAATGGCACTTCTCTGGAATAGCAACAGAGTTGATGTCTTAGATTTTGTAAACTCCAGCAGTTGATGTACATGTGATGTGTACTTATGTTTCTATATGAAGTCTTAAGAAAGATCAGCATTTGGCTGAGTGCTGTTTGTACGTATATCTTGTATTACTTTGGCTGTTATGGTTCATCGTATGTCTCCCTGCAGGTTGAAGCTGCAAAGAAAAAAGTGAAAAAAACAAATGTTCCAGTTGTCGAGTTGGTTTATGGTGGAATGCTACCTGCTGACGTTCAGAAAGCTGTTGAAAAGGAGTTTGAGATGGCTTTACAGGACAGAGTAATGGAAGAGACCAAAGACAAGAAGAATGCTGTGGAAGCTTATGTTTATGATATGAGAAATAAGGTAATGTAAGCAGCTCCTTTAGAAATTATTATATCTCCTAGTCTTGGTATATGAGCTCATTTTTTTTTAATGTTTTTTGTGTCCAGCTCTATGACAAGTTTCAAGATTTTGTTACTGATTCAGAGAGAGATCAGCTCTCTGCAAAGCTCCAAGAAGTTGAAGATTGGTTGTATGAAGATGGTGAGGATGAAACTAAGGGAGTATATATTGCTAAGCTTGAGGAATTACAAAAGGTATTACTTCTGTGTATATATTTCACATCGCTCTTTCTTGGCCTATAGTGATTGGGGGAAGCTTGTTGTGTTGATGGTTCACCTTGGTTGCAGCAAGGTGATCCTATCGAGGGGCGCTACAAGGAAAGCATTGAAAGAGGTCCGGCAATTGATCAACTTGTATACTGCATTAATAGCTACAGAGAAGCAGCTTTGTCCAAGGATCCAAAGTTTGATCACATTGAATTGGCCGATAAGCAGAAGGTATACTTCTTACTGATTCCTTGTGCTTGCATGTCCGTTGACACAAATGTTTAAAAGAGTTTCAGTTTAAATTGTCTTTCTTCACTCTTTAAGTGTTTTGCACCCTTGCTGTTTGTATGAATAAAGGTGGTCAACGAGTGCGGTGATGCTGAAAGGTGGTTGTATGAGAAAAAACAACAGCAAGATGCGTTGCCCAAGCACTCTCTTCCGCTTCTCTTGTCAGCAGATGTGAAAAAGAAGGCTGAGACACTTGATAGGTATAACTAGAGTAGTTGATCAAAATTTTCTAGAGTATTGAAAGTATGCATGCAAAGATGTAGCCATTATTCCTCTGCGTGAGACTGACCGAGGTTGCTATTGTCTGTTACAGGTTTTGCAGGCCCATCATGACTAAACCGAGGCCCGCTCCTCCAAAACCAGAAACACCGCCTGCGGAGGCAGCGGGAACACCTCCACCCCAATCATCTGAGTCTCAATCCCCTAGTGGAGCTGAGAGTGAGAATGTATCAACAGGAAGCGAGGCTGCTACTGCCGCAGACGAACCCATGGACACTGATAAGCCGGAAACTGTGACAGAGCAATCGTGACAAATGAAAAGCTGATGGCTTCGGCGATTTTATTATTACCTTTTCATTGGTTGTCTTAGCTTCAAGTTCATTTTTCCAACGGGGGCCAAATTCTGGATATTGATGGATTAGTGTGCGGGCTATTTATGTGATTGGGCCTTCTATGTGGACGGAGGGAGGTTGCTGGTTTCAAAGAGCAACCTCTGTCATAGTAAGTTTCTTCATTTAGCTATAACGATTTTGAGAGAAAAAAGGTCCTTATTTCTCGTTAAGTGATGGAATATGTGATATTATCTGAACGAGCATATGTTTACGGGAAAAAAAGTTATATGAGCACGCGAGCTTATGCATCGGTCCGACGGCTAAGGGGGAAAAACTAATCTACCTGAGTTAGGTGCACGTTGGTTTATTTTTGTGAAAGTGCTGAGGGTTGCATATAATAAACTTGCACTTCAAATGGGAATCGGATCGGCACGGTGGGCATTTTCATTAGTGTGGTGGGAGCCAGCTGCGTTAAAAAAATGTATCAAAGAGTCAAAATTAATGTGGTGGGAGTTAGCTGATCTGAACCCTTTAAAATGGGCTGAGTTAAGACTTTTTTAGGGTCGGAAGAGCTCAAATCAAGCTTCCGCTTCCACCTAGCTGATCTGAACGGGCTCAGATGTGGGAGTGCCCACCCAGAACCTCTTAAAATGGCTAAGACTCTTTTAGGGTCCGAAGCGCTCAGATCAAACTTTCTGTGAGTGTGTCCAATAATTACAGCCCATTTGCGTTACTAAACCTAAAAGTCCAGACAAAGCTGCATATGAAATTGGCTCAGTTTTTTTAGTTCAAGTTTAATTATTTAGACTTACTAAATGCTACTTGAGCATGGATGCATGCATAGGTGGTACAGAGCTCATGCGTACGGTTGTCACTTGTCAGGGCTGCGAACAGAATAGTCCAGTTACTGTAGGATTTATTCTTATCAGATTTTTAACCTCTCCAGTCTTTATTACTTGTATGGTATACGCTATAGGTCATTTTATTTTCATTCCGCCCGCCATTACTTGGTTAATTATTAGTTATTACTCATTTTATAAGAATTTTCAATTTAACATAATTTCATGTTTTTTTAAATATAATCAATATTAAAAAATAAATAAGTAAAAGACAACATAATGTTTATTAACTTTAAAAAATTATTATGTGAAACAATTAGAATATCAACTACGTAGACATTACTTTCCCCAAAAAAGTTAATTAAATTTAAAATTTATTTTTTTACTTTTTTAAGTAACTTCTAATTAAAAGTGTTGTCCTACCATATATCTAAAATTGAAATCCTTTGTACTAATTAACAAAAAATAAATATAACTTTACACATTAAATTTTTTCAAATTACTTAAAACTTTATTTCATTAGTTAAGTTGAAGGTTAACAATTGCAACATATAAAATAAAAATAGCCCAATAGGCAATAGGGTTATTAAGATTTAAGATATATGAAAGAATATTTTTCTTAACCGCTCATAAATGGTTAGATTAACACATATTTACCCATTAAATAAATTTAAAACCATTAATAGCCCTAATAGCCATCTTACTCAATGTTTTTTTAATGCAAACACTCATGCATGATCTACTTCAAATCGGCTGTAGGCGAGGTGTGCACACTTCGATTTCGAGGGCTAAGACTGATTTGCCTCTGCCACCAAAAAACATATGGCGCCGTGATAAATGACCCCCCACTATAAAGGATCCCGCTAGTGGGCCGCAAACACAAATTCCCTCCATCTTGCAACACCCTTCCGCATTGGCTTTCATATGCTCCACCGTGTGTTCCTTCCCACCCACCCAAGTCACGCTGCTGCAGGTGAACTCGAATCAAGCATGTCTGCTCAAATAAATGGCCATCGGAATCAGCCCCAAAAGCACAAACAACGTGCTCAATCGGCACATTCTCGTCTAATGGACCTCATCCTCACACGGGCCGATAATAGAACCGAAAAAAAAAAAAAAGGGAAAACTCCGTATTGCCTCCCTCCCTGCTGCAACGCGCCATTAACTTTGCAGAAAATATGGACTGATCGGGAATTCATTCAGCACAAGCAACACATTGTTCGTTTAGTATCTTTGATTTTCCTGTTTTTCTTATCCACATTTCTATACAACTGGATCCGCTTTTATCGGCATTTTGAAACCCTAAAGCTACAAGAACAACATATGCGCCTATGGAGATCCTAGCTCACAGTGTTCATACCACATGATCAGAAACAGTATTTGGAGAGATTCGGATTGTCGGTCCATTCTCCTCCTCGTCGGCCCGTCGCCGGTCTCGTCCGCGGTCGGATCACTTGGTGTTGTTGGTGGTGTGCTTGCCGCGGAGCTTGATTCCGAGAATCTTCTCTATCTTGGCCAGCACGGCCGGGTTGGGCACCGCCTTGCCGCTCTCGTACTTCTGTACCACCTCTAACCGCTCATTGATCTGCTTTGCCAGCTCCGCCTGGCTCATCTCCTTCGCCACCCTGGCCCGCTGGATGACCTGCCTCCTTTCCAAGGGCAACCCCTCCCGCGCCGCCGGCTCCGTCACCTCGTCCAGCTTTTTCACGCTGACAACCGGCGTAGCCGACGAGGCGTTCTTGTTGGAGCCGGCGTTGAACTTCTTGACAGTCTTGACGGGGACGCCGGCGCGTAGGGCGGAGTTGACGGCCTTGGGGTCGCGGAGCTCGGAGGGCTTGGGCCTGGACTTGCGGAGCACCACCGGCTCCAAATCCTGGCTGATCGTCCCCGGAAACCTGCTCGGCATTTCCACACTGATGTTGCAGAGAGAAACGATAAAGCTGAACCGGGAAGTGGCTTTGGAGCGAGGGAGTTTTTATAGCAGTGGAGCAAGGACGGGGGGGTGTCCGTGCAGTGTTGCAGTAGCGTCTAGAAGGTCCTCTGGCGGTTGGGAGGATTGCAAATTTGGGTTTTGGGGATTTCATGGGCTTCTTTACACAGGCGAGATAATCAGTAGGCCCATTTATAGTGTCAGCAACAAGGCCCATGAGTTTGATAAGAACGAAGCCTCTGGGTCGTTATCATTCCCCTTTCTTAAGTGGTCCAACTAAAACGAGGAAGCGGGTTTGTTTACACGCAAATGTTTTCTTGACCGCTTTACGAGTGTCCATGATTATGTTATATAGGGTTCCTAATATAGTATATAGAGGTGAGTACTAAATTTATCCAACTATAAGGAAAATGTGATGATTATACCGAATTTGTTCAATAAAACTTTTTAATTAAGTCTTGATTGAATTGAAAAAAGTGAATATCACATGACAATAGGGGAAATCTACCTTTTTCTATCCAATAAAAATATAAGTATAGAGTTTTATTATGTCTAGAAAAATAGTAAGAAAATTGCCTATCACTTATTACATAAAGATGCAATGTATATGGGAATTGCACATATAAAAAAACAAGTAACCTACCTTTGTCATCTATGTCAATTTTAGAATTTGAGGAAAGTGTAGAAAAAAAAAACCTTCCCATTTTTGGTGTATAGACATTAGGCAAAGTGTTTTAATTTACGTGTGTGTAGATTGACCATGCTCTATGACTTAGAGCCCATGATTATGGTACATAAATATCCTAGCATGGTACATAGAAGCCTAAGTCACCCAATAACTACATGTATCATATTAGGCCTTTATATACCATGCTAAGACCTCCATGCGCAATGGTCTGTAACTTTGACATTAGCGTCTAAACTCTAAAGTAGATGTTCTATTTTGATAAGTTTTATTTATACAAATCAAGCCTACTCAGGCTAGGACGTACACTACAGAACGAGAACATCATTTAATGAAGAACATGTGGTGGAGATTGAAGGCAAAAGCATGCATGAGAAATATATGAATGGCAAAATTTAGAAGATCGTCCGCTGCTTGATTGGTATATGTGCCTCATGCGAACTCCATCTGGACTTCTTCATATACAAGTGGATATGTTGAAATATTGAGTACACCTTCCAGTTGTTGCAGGTAACAACATATTGATTATGATTTTAGAATCTCCTCGAAGAAGAACATTTTTAAGATTGAGATAGGAG
Organism: Saururus chinensis; assembly: GCA_035235625.1. Taxonomy (NCBI): domain Eukaryota; kingdom Viridiplantae; phylum Streptophyta; class Magnoliopsida; order Piperales; family Saururaceae; genus Saururus; species Saururus chinensis. The sequence goes on along the minus strand of CP141143.1, from coordinate 22,890,588 downwards.
AATAACTGCATTCTATATATGGATGCCAAAGCTTCTCCCATGATAACTGACTGGAAAGGAACTTGTATGGCAAAGGCCATCACAAATTGACCCACTTGATCTCCAGCACTAGATCTACCGATAGAGCGTAAGTAAGCCCACTTAAAATTGATACATGCCATAATTATCAGATACAACAATATGTAGTTCAGTAGCTCTTGGGGAGAAGGAAATAACATTAATACTTTGAGAAGCTTAAGTAAGACGAATCTGTTGCACTGTAGCTAGGCAAGCCAACGTTGGACGATGCCTTAGTTATGATATATTCTCTGTCCTACATTTGGTTTTTTAAAATAAATTAGCTCAATTTAGTTTTTTAAAATTAATTAAAATTAATTTATTTTAAAGAAACAAATAGATTTAAAACGGAGAGAGCATTATACAATATGAAAAGGCTGTGGGTATGCCAATATATTTACAGTAACAAATGTTTAATCTAATTATATTTTCTCTCCCAACTACAAAAAAACTTAGGATCTAATATCTTATAATTTATATTTTTCAATAAAAAATATGTTAGCCTATTTTCCCTTCTCTTATACGTGCGTTTTAACATTCAATAAAAATTACTATTTTTTGAAATGTAACTATTAATATAAGATAAAAAAATATTTTCTTATAATACAAATTCCATAGTAATACCTATACTTAAGTGGGCCGGTTTTGATTTGCCCTCTTTCCAGACAAAAAAATCTTCAATAAACCTGTGTGCAGCAATGCAGGTCGTCTCGAGACTTGAGTTCATTAAGAAGAAAAAATCTCCCTTTCGACATGTGCACAGTTGCACACATATGTGAAAGGGTCAAATCCCTTCCTTATTTGGAAAGAACGCTGCACATCAAAGGGAAGTAAAACAAAAGGGCTTGGCTCCGTCGGTGATGTCAAACAGCCGTGACCTTTTACCCATCATATTTATGGATCAATGGAGTCAATGCTTCCATTGTAGGTACAGTGAATTATTCATGGAGACGATTTCAAACGTGCATTCATGCATGGCCGCAAATAGGCTGATTCACATTATAAAGACCTATTTTTTTTTTCTTTCTTTTTGTTATTCGACACAAGCCCTGTTAATGACTTCGTTTGTATACAATATAACGGCAGGTGAGATGCAACCATCAGTTAGACTAGTTTTGGATGTTTCTTCCATTTTTTATTGCTTCAATAATTCTTATCAAAGTTCCTGTGTGAGAGTCAACAAGCTCCAAAGTGTCGACAATCCCGATTGGCATATGTCATGATTTATTATGAACAGTAATCTAACATTAAAAACGTGTTTAATACTGCAAGGTCTTGGCTATTTCAACGCTATATCAGATGTGTATGCCCATCACAGACTTTGCCTTTATGGGCTCCACTTAAACCCTTGAGGACATTCTCCCCCTTATGGGAGCTGATGATCATCAAAGTCGACACATACTAGCACGCGTTAATTGTCACCACAATGAGCTAACATGTGTATAGTTGATCTTAATAATTAATGACTCACTTAAAGTGGAGGAGATTACTGGGAGAACCAAAAGTTATTTCAATGGGTATTGAGTTAGTCAAGTAGGTACTTAGGCTAGGCCCACCCAAAATACCTAAAAAAGAGCTCATCCCAATATACGTCAAATTATCTTTAAATCCGACCATTTGGGGAGGAATCAACAAAAAAAGGAAATTTGTATTGGAATTTATGCTTTCAACAACCTGATTACCTATGGTTAAGCTTGTAGCTAATGAGTTTGGTTGCATTACTGGGAGTGTAAATGCCATTTGTCTCTATTTCTATTTGTGGTTGGGAGTATGAACAAATATATAGAACGATTTTTTTTTTCCAAATGGAGTTATTAATATAGTACGAAAGGATTACAGTATGGAAAATTGTTGTGGGTATGTCAACAAGTTTACAGTGATAAACATTTAATCTAATTAAGATACAAGAGCCAGTACATAACCTTTAAGTCACAACGGCAACTAAAGATCAAATCTGCTTGCCAGCCATGGATCAGGGGAATCCGAGTAACCCATTAGCGCACCAGACACACACACAAAAATGCAAATTTTATAAACAGAAGGTGTAGTAAAAGGTGCATAAATCTCCATGATCCATGGCTAATGAAGCTTCACCAACATATTTGATTTTCAATAATTAGGGATAGTGGTACCTGGGAAAAGAGGGAAGGTGGATGTGGATTAGTGCATGTATAGGTGGGACGATCATCAACCTAAGTAGCAAAAGATTTTATCATGAGAAGTGCAAAGTCCATAGTTTTTTTGTTTTTCGGATAATGCAAATTCCATATGCCTAATCTGACTGAGCATGAGTGGGCCGGTTTTGATTTGCAATCTTTCCATACCGACGAAAAATCTTCAATTAGCCTGTGTGCTGGTCCATTGTAAAGAAAAAGAGTGGTTGACAATGTGCACTAGTGCACACATGTAAAATAGTCAAATACTTTATTTATATGGATAAGACCCCTTTCATATCTATATCTATCTCTACATTATTATTAAAATAAAAAAGGGTGCGGAGAATTTTGTAGTAGAATATTTAAATTACCCCTATACTCAATAAAGTCTTATTTGTGGATTCCCATATTAATTTTTCACTAAAGTGCTATTTACATAAGCATATTATTTATGGACTCCCTGTATTGAAGTATGCCCTCATCTTTAGTTAGATTGGATGCATCATTCTTTTAGATTTCCAATTAGATAAAAAGTCTCCCACCTCATCCTTTAGCCAACCCACCCCTTTTAACATGGACGATAAATATTTAATGTCTATATATAGTAGGGTGGGCTGGCTAAAGCAAGGAATGATAAACTTCTCATTTTTTCAATTAGATGAAGACTCCTTGTCTTCTCCCACTAATGACATGTTTTGGAATAGAGAATGAGTCAATAGGGCCCACCTTGTTGAATAGATTGTATAATTAAGATTTTATTTTGGCTCATGCTAGAAATAGTTTATTAGGAAGACTTTTTTTGGAGTGTAAGGAATTCGATGGTCATATGAATAGATTGGTGGTAAGCCCTTTGGTTCCTCAAAGACGAACTGATACTCATCCAAAAGAGTAGCCAAAGCAAGCGGAGTATCTTCAAGTGGGGGAACATCAACTGAAGGGCGGTTTTGTAGCAAGAGGCCATGACAATGATAATGAGAAAGAGTCTCCAATTCTTTCACAAACTAAAGGCGACTCGGTGGATAGGTAGTGATATGCACTGACTTGCCCATATAAGTAAAGTCCATAGTCATACGACGGAAGTCCTAAGGAACAGGACTTAAGTCCTCAAGCCATTAAACACTGAGAACAACATCAGCCCCCTTCGTAGGAAGCAAAAATAAATTCATAATATATTTTTGACTCTGTAATAATAATTTGACCTTGGTGCAAACTCCAAAACTCTTGAAACGGGTTCCATCACCAATCAACACATCAAATGTCTCAGAGTCTTTAATGGGGTGGCCAAGGCGGCGAGTAACTCGATTTTTAACGAAATTATGAGTACTCCCACTATTAATTAGAACAGAGACATGTTGCTTCCTAATCAAGCCCTTAACACACATTGTACGTGGAGTATAAGTGTCTACAAATGCTTGGAGGGTAATCTCCATATCACACACCTTGATATTCTCATAGGGAAGCTTGCCAGAATCATCAACATTATCCTCCACGAAGTCCTCATCAAAACACTCATCAATCATAAATAATTTGTGTCATGCAACAATGTCCATGGGTATATTTCTCGTCACAATTATAACATAAACCCTTTGAACGACGATCGGCCATCTGAGAAGGAGTAAGACGAGTAAGAGGAGGCGTAGACGCAGAAGTACCCACAGAATGACTGCCACGGGGCGGATCAGAAGGTGGAGCAGGGCGGGATGGGAGGGAAGAAGCTGATGGGCATGAGAAAGTAGAGTGACTGAACTGGTTTAGCTTCTCCTCACAAACACGAGCCATACACATCGTTTCTGTCAAAGATGTGTGCATAAAAGTATGCAATTCAACCTTAATATGAGGCTTAAGATAGGCTTCAAAGACTTTGATAAGGGCATGCTTAGGCCATCTGTGTACACGGTTCACCAAGCGCTCGAACTCATCCTGATAGTCTTTGATTGATCCCCGTTGGTGAACCTGAGGCAACAAACTATTAAAATTATGATACAGAGTTTGGCCAAAACAGAGGAAAAGAACATTCTCGAATTCAGGCTAAGTAGCGTCCGGATGCTGAGCAAGGCCCTATAGGCCGATCGAATGGCTGTACTGTAGTTTTGGTCATTTTTTTTCCTTTGCTTATTTTTATACTTTTACTCTTAAATACCATTTCTTATGTTTATGCTAAGCCATTGGAAGGGCATATTATTGATGTGGAAAATTATGAAGAGTATTTAAGTATTATGTGAAATTACATGTTGTTGGCCATACATGTTAGAATTGCTATCTTGAATCTACAATTGAATGATTCATTATATTTAAGCATGATTCTAGCAAGATTATACCATGAGAATGAACTGATATGCCTTCATAAAATGTGATTAAGTTATGGGTGAACAGTGGTGCCATGTCTAGATTCAAGTGTGGTGTGAATGTGTTTGTATATGTTTAGCATGAGGTTACACTTGATTTGATTGATAGTTTCCAATTTGTTTTCATTTATGATTTTAGCTAGGAACCATGATTAAATGTTAAAGAGCATGTGTGATATGATGATGAGTTATTTACAAGGCATGTTCATATGCTTAGAATTAAATGTTTCTACTATGTACATACACATGGGGGATAATTATGATGATGTTTGGTGTTATGATTATAAATGATGCATGAGGGGCTGATGGGAGCACGATTCATGAATAAGTTTCATGTATGCTTTGCCCACGTATGTACCATGTTGCATGCATCATGAAACGAAATTCTGATTGAGACTTTACCATGTTTAGCTGTGGTTGATCGATTAGATGCAATGATGTGAGATTGCGTGCCAGATTAATCGATTGTAGGCTTATCGAAAATTGGTTGATCTAAAAGGATATGATTTCGATTTGAGTTCCTGTATGGAACATGGATACTCCTCGGGTTGAGCCGATCTGAATTGATGTCAAATTGATGTGTATGCGGTTGAGATTTTCTTGTTAGAGTCACATGGACCCTGAGAATCCAAAGTGGTAGGCTTTTGTACACCGTGTCAAGGGGTAGCGGAGCGGACTACCCGTGACACGTGCTGGGGCACACACACGTGGGAAAGTGTTGTATACGAGGTGTGCATGCATTGTGGGAACTGCCCTTAGTGTTGCATATCATGTGTGCAGGCGTTGTGGGGAAGGCCCGCAACGTTGTGCAACTTGTGTGCACAACGTTGCGTAGAAATGCCGCAACGATGCACATACATAGTTGGCTATGTTGGGACACATAGCCAACTAGCACATATTTGGATTCTTAAGATGTCCCCTCCTCCTTATATAGTGTTAGAGGGTCCTTGGGAGTGTTCTCGGGTAGTTTGGTAAAATTCGAAAATACCATGCCCGTACGGCCACTTTGGCTGCCACTCCAGAGAAATGCCAAAAATCTCTTATGCTATATAGGGAGTGACATGGTGAGCTTAATGGACAAGCTGTTGGTATGATTCCTAGCCTTGCAACAGGCTGATCCGGATGGCAACGAAGGCTCATTGCCTTGCTAGCTATCATGCCAGGTGCCCATCCGCTAGTGGGATGGGGCTCTCCGACTCGTCGGGCGGCCGTCCAGCCTTATGGCCGTGTTGGTAACAAAGGCCCTTGCATGCACATGGCTGAGACGGATTGTTCGGATGACCGAGTTGCCTAAGTTGGATCCGTGCATAGCAAGGAGGTGCCCCTCTCCGGCCAACTCGCTTGGGAACAAGTCCCGGCATGTCCGTACGTCCGTTTATGGGACGGGTTCGTTGCTTGGCTTTGCGGGCTGGACGCTTGGTCGAATGGCACGAGGCCATGACCTTGACAAAGAAAGGCTTACTCGCTTGGCTGTTTGGCCTTACGAGTGCCGCACGACACCTTGGGATGGCTAGGGCCGTGACAACAGGCTACCACGTGTTCCAAGTTTTCCTTGTAGAGATCAGACTCTCCCCGCCGCAGGAGATGTCTAGGGTGAACACACTGCTCTAGGTCTTCGCAAAGAGATCGAACATTCCCGGCAAGGACTATCCAAGGCGAGGAGACAGTTCTAGGTTTCTGTAAGGAAATCAGACCTCCCTTTGTGGATTGTCTAGGGCGAGAGGGCTTGACTACCCCAAACCCCCTCGATTTCCTTCTAGGAAATCCGATTGATGTCCAGGTTGGGTTAAGAACTTATGTTTCTACGTAAGAAATTAGACGATATCTAGAGCGGGTGGTGTATTTCTCTTCATAATGGAGACATTCACCATTTGTTGATAATGAATGTGTATGAGATAATATTATGCCCAGGTTACACAGGTTGTGTAGGGATAATTGAGATTATGTGACAAATATGGATATGATTTATTATGCATAATTTAATATAATGTGATTGAGATACTTATCGTGTAGGGTGAATGATTTATGGATGAATGATATGAATCTGCATTATATGATTAAGTGTGTTTGAGACATTATTATGCAGGATTATGTGATGAATGTGCATGATCTGAAAGGTATGTTAGAGATACTCCTTATGCAGGTTTACATGATATTTACGAATGATCTAAATGTGGGATTAGAGACACTATTTATGCAGGTTATATATGATGTTTATGCATGATGTGATTGAGTGAGAATCACTTATTATGCATGATGGATTTTATGTCATATTGTGATTATTCGTGTCATAATTAACATGTATGAGATACTTGTATGCAAGATAATTACTTATAGGTAAATAGGGGTATACGAAGAAAATTAATGAGAAATAAAAATATTATGTGAAAGGTGGATCTGAGTTACTATGTTGATGTGTCGTAGTTGTTTTCTAATTAATGGTACCATATTTTCAAACCTTACTGAGTTTTACTTACCCTTATTTCTGTGTTTTGTTTTGGGGCTACATGGTATGATATGCAGTTGATCAAGATTTTCTACATGAGGGACAATCAGGATATGCATGAGAGTAGGCATGGATGCCTCCAAACATTATTTTGTCTTCTGATTTATGTTATTATGTTGAAAGAACATCTTGTGTAGTGATTTATGTTTTAGACTTGTGTGTATCTTATGCTTTTAGACTTGTCTCGGATTTTCTGATTTCGAGTTATGTGTCAGCTCAGGATGTTTGTATGTGGGTTAAGAGTGAAGATTTTATTTGAGAATTATTATCCTCATTTATTTTACCTTATTTTCTCTTACTCAAAGGATTAAAGGTATGCGACTCTGTGTATATGTTAAATACCCAATTAAGGGGTTAAAATCTTCTGCAATGTAATTTAGTCGCCCCCGTGTACTTCGACCATTCCTTAGATAGGGTTTGGCTTGAGTCGAACGGGCATCAGGGCATGATAGGATGACTTTTTGAACTTAAGCTCTCCTCAAATTGATGTAATTTTGAATTTCCTTTATGCTCTCATGATTTATGTTGAAGATAATGTCAATTAAAATAAAGTTTGTGAACTTCACATTCTTCTAAGTCAAATTCCTTGTTCTTACTATATTAGGAAGTAAAACTATAGTTTGGGTCAATTATTTCTTCTTTTGTGAAAGATTTTCAATGACTATATACATAAATATAGCTTTTCGAAACAAAAGAGGGCATTTGGGCATGATTCTGATTGTTAGTGAAGTCACTGACATGATGGTGGTTACATCGATGAAAGGAAGAGGATGAACAATGTTCAGGCATGTGTGCGTAGCAAACATGTGGTTTTTGGTCATTGGCAATGTGAATGATGTGTTAATGAGACGTCAGAGAGAATGATACCATAATGTTATTTTATTGTCGGTAGGGTTCGATGTGTCAATGAACTCACTTATGGTTATCGGTGAGGGCGCCAACCCGTTTGTGAAGTCACTAATAGTGATTTACATCTATGTCGATGATAGTCGACACGTTGGTGAACTCACATATGGTCACCAGTGAGGGCACCAACCCATTTGTTAAGTCACGATTGAGATTAACATCTCTGTCAGTGATAGTTAATGTGTCAATGAACTCATCGGTGGCTATCGATGAGGGTGTTGACCCATCTATAGTGTCATTAATAGATTTTGTTGATAAGGTTCAATGCATCTGTCAACTCACCGATGGTTATCGGTGATGTCATTGACCCTTATTTGAGGTTACTAATGGACCTCATAGTCACTGTCAACAGGGGTCAACATGTCGATGAGTTCATCGATGGTCATCAACATGTCGGTAAGGCTACCGATGAAATATATGATTTTGGATTTCATTAAGATTATAGGTAATGATGTTATAGTATTTATAATTAATATTATATAATTTATGATGTGATATATGATGTGGATGAAAGATCAATTATGCATATATTACTTAGGGGTTAAAATCCCCAATTCATGTGTATGAAACTATTGATTATGATGAATTGGTACCCAAAAGATTATGTGTACGACAATCAAAGTCATAAGAACCCTTGGTGCCTTGGCTTCAAAGTATCAAAGTGTATCAAAGTCTTCTGGCTCTCTAAAAACAGGAGTTATGTAGAACAACTTCCCTGATACAGAAGTTGTGTTCGAATGAACTAGAATATTAAAAAATGATTGGTCTTGCGTAGCGTAATAAAAGAGGTTTCGATTATCATAAAAAGTCAGAATCTCAACACTCGGGTCTATGAGCCCTAGTGAGCCTTTACTTCATACCATAGATGAGGAGAGGCAAACTTTAGAGTACTAAGGTCATTATGTGATGGCTCAATATCTAGGAGTGCGAAACTCCTAGATTAGGTAATGAGGCCTAGAGAACTTTTGGGAAAGGGTTTTGCTTACTAATGGAATGATTGATATAAAAAATAAATATTCTTTATATGGTGATGAATCATTTGGTTTTCTTATGAAAATTTCATGGTATGTTGATTGAACTTTTATGATTCTCAAAGATTGATATTGCATTGAGTATTCATGTATACTCAATATCTTTTGTGGTGTAGGTGTTTGGGTCGAGACTCAAATGTATATGAAGGTTGTAGCTGTAGTGAAGATTTATTCTACATCTATGGAGATGCTTTATGTAGGTTTGATTAGGTATGCGAGTATGTCATTTCTTTTTCAATAGTTTAGATGTTGTTAATAGACAATTGTGAACTAATGGCCTTTGGGTCCCGTGAATATTTTAATGCAATAGTTATATAAATCTTTATTAGAATTATTATTTTTACATTCAAATTATTGTGAAGATAAATGATACTCATACCCTTAATTCTTTATTTTAATTATTTATTTAGTACATTTTTATTGTCACAACAAATAAGTTGGATAGATGGGATTTAAGATGTTTTCTTTTAAAAGGAAGGAAACATATATATATTTCACAAAAAAATTATGTGGAAATTGGGGTTGTGACAACATATGTTTGTAATGGACATGGATGGACATTGACAAAATAAAGGTGGAAGTTTGACATCAACTATTTCGTTCTCAAATTAAGGGTAAATAATAAAAATCTGATTTAAAAAATAAGATAGCAATTGTGGGATAATCTCATTTTATAAATAATATGCAATGGAAGACATGTGAGAGCATGATATGTATTTTTTTATTATCTTTTATGAAGATTAACTATGTGACATAGGTTAGTAATTTAGCACTAATTAAAAATAAAATATATAATTATTAGATGCAAATGACTGTGTTCACAGATAATCCTTAGTCCGCATTAGGGACAAACAAAATACAATAATATCCATTTTAGTGAGGACAGACATAGACTCTGATAAACACCAAACAAACGAGTACCATTTACAACCCTAACTCAATAGAAGAAAATTTGATCCAATAAAAGAAATTATAAATGTAAAGTGAAAAGATTCAATCGAAAATCAAGGTTTGCACCAAATTAAGCGTTCTTTTATCAATTTAGTACAAATAGCTCTTTAAATATCACCTATTTCTTCTTCAACTTTTTTATTCAAGTAGTTGTACTTCACCTTGTTTACTCTCAAATATACTTACCCAATACCTAGCAAAAAAAAAAGAGGTTGTCCAGTTAGTGGTGTGGCTTTAACGCTAGTTGGTGAACTGGACAGCTGGCCATGGTTTGACGATCTAAGGGGCAATACTGAGGCTACAATGCTGACTAAATTTCTCCAAAAAAATGTCATTCCCCAATAAATTAGGGCAGCAGCCTCCCATGGCCCACCACTTAATTACTTTAGGTGAAAAATATAAAAAATAATAGTTACATCAATTTTTTTTAATAAATCCTTGTACATAAATTTTATTGTACACTACTATTTTTTAATAAAAATATGCCTACGTACGAATATATAAATTTAGTGAACAAATTGGATATACAATCTTCACTTTTTATTAAATTCAAATATAATTTTCTCTTACATTTACCAAGTGATTAACTCCAATGATCATGGCCATCGATCTTGTCGGGGGCAATACGTGTTAACAGACCCATCACAATTCACAACATTACAAAGCGTCCATTCTCGTGACCACCACCATCTTCACGCGGACTCCCCAAACTAATCCGTGAAGTCTGTAACTTCTTCAGAAGTCCGTGTTCAACTCTATTTGTTCTTCTTTCTTTTTCTCGCATATAATATGATCCCAAGTTGCAGAAGGTGGCAAGGAAGAGTAGAAGACACATGCCAGAATTTAATGGACGCCCGTCGAAAACTCACCGTCTTGACCACACCCCTCTATTATTAGCAATATTAATAACAATAATTAATCACCAATGATCAAATCGGAAGGTTGAAGTGATAAAAATTAATATCAATTGGGAAGGTCATATGAAGAGGAACTTCTTCACCGCCATGCCGTATATCATCTTCTCCTCCTGGAGTCCCAGTTGGTGCGGTTGGAGATGGCGACCGAGGTAGGCAGCCCGTCACCACTGCTCCTCCGGCGACCTTCAAGCGGAAACAACGTGAGGATCTCGCCGGCGGAGACCTCTAGCAACGCGAAGATGTCGGAGGACAGGCCCCCTACCCCGCTGCTGGTCCGGCGCGCCTCGAGTGGAGATGTTAGAAACCTGGCCACGGTGTCGAGCAGCCTCTTGCCGGCGTTCGGGACGGCCATCAACGACGGGCACCCCCACCTCCGGAAGTACATCATTGCACCATACGACCGACGTTACAGGTTCTTGTTCTTCTCCAAAGCTGTTTGCTTCTTCCCTTTACCTCTCTGCCTCACCGTATGGTTCTTCAGTTACTTTAATGCGGTTTGACATCCATGAATTTGTTTCATTCATTGCAATTGTCATGAAAAAAACTTGTTGCATATAAGCTGCTAATTTGTTGAATCATTCGAATAAACGGGCTGTCATCAGAATCGCCAGTCACGGTGATTAGTCGGCTTAATTAGAACTGTAATTTAGTTAATGAAAGATTAGTGATGAATTGCCATATCTTGAAGAGAAGAAGGGAAGAGGGCAGGGGAGGATCCATCTTCTCCCATGGAGACGACGAGCCAAGTAGAGTCGTCAATGGATGCCCCGGTTGCATGCTTTTGCCTCGTTCATGCCCCTTGGCCCATCGAAAGTTTCAACTTTCCTTGTCTGGACCGCAAAAAATCCTCCAAACGCTTCGAATGCTGCAGCTGTAGCTGTAGCCGACTCTCTCTTCGTTCGAATCTGTTGCAGCGTGGACCAAACTTCCGTGTCCAAAAGTCATCGCCGCGGGTCCCATTGATAAATTATAATTACACAGTATATATTAGATAAAATTAAACAAATTTAAATAAAATATACTCTGCCCTATATTAATAATTATATTTTAAAAAACATTACTCTCTTATCTTTGTCTTATATTAATAGTTATATTTAAAATAATAATAATTTTTATTAAATAATAAAACTAAAAATTAAGCTTAAAATACTTTTTTTAAGTATGTAATTACTTAAATTTAATAAAGTAAAATTATTAATATAATTTTTTTATTAAATATAACTATTAATATAAGATGAAAAGAATATTTTTTAAAATATTAAATTTTTTCAAATAAAATTATTAATTTAAGACATATATTGAAACAAGGTCTTCCTGCATTGTTATAATTATAATATATTATTTTAAATATCATAATAATTATTAATTATACATAGAAACACTATATTAAGTTATATACACTTATAGTAGATAATTATAAATTTAAATTTTATAAATTAAATATTATATAAGTCGGTAAAAATAATAATATTAAAGATATTTTACTGTAGAATAACTAATTTATATTTAAAATTAATTTGGCAGTAAGTCTTATTTAATTGAGATTTTTATATTTTTAAAAGTAATAAAATATATAAATTTGAATATATAAAAATTTAAAAAAATATTATTAAAAAATGTGCCATGGCACCTAAAAAAGTCAAAAAATAATTATATAAAATCTCATTAAGAATATGCGAATTCGAGTTTTGATAATAATATTATTATAAAATTAAAATCAACTTAACTTAATAAATAAAAATAGAGATTTTAATATATTTGATTTTTTAGGGATTAAGATGAGTCAAATTAAGGTAAAATACGAACTAATTGTCAAATAGTAGGAATTTAAAAATTCTATAGTAAATTAATTTACTTTCTATTTCTGCCTTCTTGTTTTTTGTTTATTTTTTTTTTAAAAAGAGAAGTATGTGAGAGTATTCACCTTGCGTGCAGGTTGTGGCAGACATTTCTGGTGCTGCTGGTCGTCTACTCTGCATGGTCGTCCCCATTCGAGCTTGCCTTCCCGAGAGTGGCCTCCCACTCCCTCATGCCGGTGGATCTCATTGTCGACGCCTTCTTCGCCATTGACATTGTGACCACCTTCTTTGTCGCCTACTTGGACAAATCCACCTACCTCCTCGTTGATAACCATAAGAAGATTGCTCAAAGGTACCGAGTTTTGTACACTGCAAGCCCCACTGTCTCTCTTACGTCTACTACTTACCTGCTCTTAATGCCGCCTGGGTTTGTGTCCTTCATATGATTCAGGTATCTTCCTAGCTTGTACTTCATAATGGACGTGGCCTCCACCCTTCCCATTCAGCTGATTTTCCACTTCATCACACGCAAGCAAGGCGGGCCTGTGTTTGGTTTTCTCAATCTGCTCCGCCTCTGGCGGCTCCGGCGTGTCAGTGATCTCTTTGCTAGGTGAGAAGACGATTCGACGAACAGACCACCTAAACTTATCAGAATGTAAAACGAAAATTAATTCCCTTTTGTGACTGTGTCTCATAATTAGTTATTCGTTGCAGGATGGAGAAGGACACCCGCTTCAGTTACTTCTGGACTAGATATTTCAAGCTTATCTGTGTAAGTGCTTGTTGTTGAGTCATTATGATGAAGACTGTAAATGTGCACTTAACCTTTCTTTGTTACAATTTATTCTTGAAGACATAAGGTATCTTCCCTCTTAGGCGTTTGAAGATATGCTATAAATAATAGCATATACAGCAGTAACAACACGCAAACTAATTGGGTGCCTGTACCTGAGCAGGTGACTCTGTTTGGGGTACATGCTGCCGGCTGCTTCTATTTCTGGCTGGCCCTTCATTACCATAATAAAGATGACACCTGGATAGGGAAACAAGTTCCGGACTTTGAGCAGAGGAGTGTTTGGCTAGGCTACACTTACTCCATGTACTGGTCCATTGTTACACTCACCACAGTCGGCTATGGGGATCTCCACGCAGAGAACACTGGGGAGAAGATCTTCAACATGTTTTACATGCTCGTTAACATCGGCCTCACAGCATATCTCATCGGAAACATGACCAATCTCATTGTCCATAGTGCTACTAGAACCTTTGCCATGGTACAAGTTCTTCCCACATTTGCCCATTCTTTGAATATACCCACAATAAAACATTTACCATAAGATTTCAACTTTAATGTAACATATCTGATGCAAAATGACCTGTGAAGATGAACAGAATAACGAGACTTGCATTATTAACTGTTTCAATCAGAGCCATGAATATTCTCCTTCTACGTGCAGAGGGACACCATTCATGAAGTTTCACGATATGCAAGTAAGAATAGGCTCCCAGAGTCCTTAAAACAGCAGATGATGGCACATTTGACGCTCAAATTCAAGACAGCTGAACTGCAACAAGACGAAGTACTTTCTAAACTTCCCAAGGCAATTAGGTCCAGCATTGCACAGCATCTGTTCCAGAGTACTGTGGAAGCAAGCTACCTCTTCAAAGGGGTGTCCCAAGACCTGATCATCCAGATGGTACAACTGATCTGCCTTCTCTTCAATTATATTCTATTTTGTTTATTATGCCATCATGAAACACCATATCACCAATCAGAACAATGCTATCGGGAAAAGCACTATCGCAAAGAAGTATGGTTCATAGCAAGTTGCTTGCCCAGTTTGAGATTTTGTCATAATGATCCGTAGTGCAACTGCTCTGCCTGTGGCATTCAGAATGATGCAAGTCTTAGATTATGGAAAGGTTCTGATTTATTCTTATTTCATGTTGTTGTAGTTGTCTGAGATGAAAGCAGAGTACTTCCCCCCTAAAGTTGACATCATTATACAAAATGAGATCCCTACAGACTTCTATATTCTTGTGTCAGGATCAGTGGTATGATTTACCCTTTTCTACTCCTCTTTTTCTTCTTCTTTCTGATCATAATCTTACTTAAGCAATGATTAGACTAACATATAACTAATCTTGCAGGAGTTATTGACATATAAGAACGGAACAGAACAGGTATTTTCATCTTTGTGTCACATTTTGAAATGGTTCAAACATGCAAGCTTTAAAAAAATTTAAAATTATAATCAGATAGTATTTATAATAAGGTATTATAAAATGTATCAGAAACAGTTTCTGCATACTTGGATTTTAGTGATAACTATTATACTAATTTCATGTAATTACAGTTTTTGTCAAAATTAGAATCTACAGAAATGGCCGGAGAAATAGGGGTACTCTTCAATATCCCACAACCATTTACTGTCAGAACTAGAAGGCTGTCTCAAGTTGTACGGATAAGTCACTGGCACTTCAAACAAGTTGTCCAGCCAGATAGTGCAGATGGAAGACTAATAGTGACCAATTTATTGCAGGTACTTGGATTAGCTTCACCACTGATTCTTGCTTTCCTTTACTGTTATTATTTTCTACTTCTTAAAATAGTAAGCTCATTCTAATATGTTTCCTAGCACTATAAATCATAATATCGTTCTGTTAATATTGTTACAGAAAGCATATAAAGAACTGTAGTCATAACAAGTAAATATGCCAAATACCTCAATTAATAGTAGATAAAATTTGATAATACTTGTCAATGTTTGGAATTCCACATTTTTCTATTTGTAACATATCTGTTTGCCTTGTCAATATTAATTTTATTTGTTATGGAAACCTTAATCATGTAGATTGTAGCTTATAATGCACCATTTCAGTTCTTGATCTCCCTATAAACCTTTTTATGTTAATGATGGCTTAAAATTTGCAGTATTTGAAGGGTTTGAAAAAAGATATTTTGGAGGAAATACCATTTACATTGGATTTACTGGATCACATGGATGGTGAGGTAAGTTTGATAATAGAACTAAGATTCTTGATAAACAAATTTCACTTTACCATTCATAACTGAAGAATATACAGGAAGTCTCTACAGACATGGCTCATAGCCACATAAAGAGGACATTCATCTCAAATAATTTGTAATCATTAATCTGACAATATTGTCTACTCGTGATGCTAATGCTATGATTTCTTCAGAGCATTGGACCCATACCAGAACAAGCTTGTGACATTCCATCATTTGAAGGCGCCTCAGACCCCAATAGAAAAGGTTGCAATACCCTGTTTTTGGCAAATTGCTTTATCTGTGTTGTACAGAAGTCATTTTGTAAAGCTATTTGTACTTTTCAGGATCGAGTGCTACTACTAGTTCCGGCCTAAATGTGGTGCCAAAAAGGGTAGTCATTCATGCTCATCATCCTGAGGATGTTGATACAGTGAAAAGCACCTACTCTGGAAAGCTTGTTCATCTACCAAATACTAGGGAAGAACTTCTGAAATTAGCAGGTATAGTGATATATAAATTTAAACTTACAACTCACTCTTGTAGGAGAATGCACAGTTCATACACTTCATCACTTACGTGTAACAAATTGCTTACATTTTAGTGATCATTTTACATGACGTTGAAAATGCTGCAAGTTCTCCAATCCATAGTTTGTTCAAATGTTTTGCATGCATTCTTGAAATTTATGTTTTTCCTATTGAAGCTGTTATCGAAGATCTTTCAAACAAATTATTGTATTAACATCAAATTGTAAGTATCAATTATGAAGCCTCTAATGTTTTATAATTTATTATGGGTGCGACGCAGAGGAAAAGCTTGGGAATACTGGGAGTAAAATTCTTCTGGCTGATTGCTCTGAAGTGGAGGAGCTGAGCGCTTTGAGAGAAAATGACCACTTGTTTTTCTGCTGAAAAGAAGCTTTCACCCATGTCAAGAGGAGCTGAATTGTTCTACGGCCCCATCTTGTAGTTCCCAAGAAACATTGTAAATAATCCTCTTAAATTATAAAGACTCGTAAAGTTTTGTATTTTCTGAATTAATACTCACATTGTACAGAAAACAAAAGCAAGCGTTGTAGTCCACAGTCTTGTATGTGTTCAATTAGAAACTTCAGTGCTATGGTTGGGAAATAACTAAAGAAATGCACAATAACTTGGCTGGGAACTGTATGTTTATCTACGTCATTGCTACTTCAATAATGTCAAACAGATTTACTTACCTACCTACACTTCTCAGGGCAAGGTTCATGGCGCCAACTTTATAGTTTAAACTGATTTCATTTTACGTCGTCAAGAGTTATATCCTCTCTGGTATGATTGTACTCCAACTGACATAAATATGCATGCAGTCAAGACTAAGCAGACGAGTAGAGCCTCATTTCTATCTCCTCAATTTCGGTAACAAAAGCTAAAATCTTAGGAAAAAAAACAAAGCTCAGATGAGGAAGCAAATAAATCCGTTTTTTTATCGTAAGCTCGGATGAAGAGGCATTCATTAGATTGGCTGAATTGCACAAATCGTTATCGTCCTATTGCGTACATTTCAAGTATTGTAGACTGATTAACACTCAACTTGTTAATTTACTTTCCCCATACAGATTGAAGCACCAATTATACCATATTGGTGGAAGCAAAGTCTTGCTTCACAATTCATCATACAGAAGTAACAGAACTTCTGGGCTATCGGCTTCAGCTTCTGAAACAAGAATAAGGTCCACAGCCCCCTTCGATGATAAGAAACACAGTATTGATGTAAGTGAAGGCCAGCCATGCATGAATTGGGCCATTCTACTGCTGTGTTTGTTCCATGAGACTGGGAAAGAGAGATGACAATTTTAGTCCCACATCTCCAAGTAACTTCTAATTGTCATGCTATATTATATGAGGGAGGATCATACTCTTGCACGACCTTACTTGAACAGGATCTGTTCTATAGGCTCGTACACCTGAATCCTTAAGTTCTAAGGAGACAGGCCCCAAAGTCTGGTGGATGAACTATGATCGTGTGACCAGAGCGTGATTAATGGGCTTGGGCCTGTCCCGACCGAGTCAGGTTCCACGCAGTAGAGGATCGTTCTCCCTGGGCCTAGGCTCGGTGGAGATGGTCACACGGTTGTCTGACAGACCTCGCAAACTTTTTTCTTTTCACTTTATTTTTCGTTTCTTTTTGAAAAAACAGAGATTATTGAGGATCATGACTCGGAAGGGTTTAGATTGATACAAATAATGAGCTTAAAATCAACTAATACTAATCTTGATGAAATATTTTATTTTTTTATCATGCCAACCATTTTTTTTCTGAAATAGTGATTCATATCATTACTGTTCATCAATCCCAGATGATAAGTTGCACTAGACGTGGATGAACCCATGCAATATTGCGCAATAATGCTGTTTTTTTTTCTCATTATAAATTAAATCAAACTCCTACCATATGAACAACCTTCTTTTTGGTTCAAGGAAAATATTCAGTTGAGACATTATTTTAACGAATGGAAATAAAAAACTTTTACTTTTGAGAATTTGTGAGTAAACATTCCTGATTGCCAAATATCTGCTGCAATGGGATGAAATTTTTTAAGTGAGTGTTTGTTTCTCTTTGATTTACATTGATTGTAGCCTATCAGATTTGTTTTTTCTTAATGTTCATAATTTTAATGGTCAATGAAATTTTTCCAGGCAATGTAAGGCCATATCACCTCCAAATCCTCTCCTTAAAGTTAAAAGAGTTTTTTTTATGATTACTCTAAGTGTATGTATTTCGTTATAAAAATGATTCGTGATGAACGTTGACCGTTTCTTAAAACACTGAATTTATGATTAAATATGGAAATTTGCTTTAAACAATGACATAAGAACATTGCAAGTTTTAACAAAAGGGAAATAGTCAAGATACGATCTAAGCAGAGTTTGTTGAAGAATGCACTCGAATCAGATAGTCTGATCCTTCCTGATTTATGCCATGTCTTGTGTTCATGCATGAGGAGGGGGTTTTTAGAACTCAAAGACAAGCACTTTTAGGAACTCAGTTTCATGCTGATTATATTAAAGGGAAGTGAATCCAGGCACTTCATGTTTTGAGCGTGGAAGCTGTGAAAGTTTTGGGACTTCCGAGAAAGTGGTTTCAGCCAATAATAGAGATCTCATTATCTGAATTCGTCTGAAAGGTTCCTGCTAGTAGTTTTCTGAAACTGCTGGTTTCAGATCGGAAACTGCTTGCTATTCTCAGTTTGAGGGTACTTTAGCTGACATAGATGTGCATGCAGTCAGATGGAAGCAGATGACTGGACCCTCATTTCTTTTTCTTTAATTCGGTCATCAACACAAGCTGCAATTAATGTCTGAGGGTACTTAGTTTCATTTTTCATACAGCTTCACTTTCCATCCAACAGATGGTATCCATTTTTCGACTGAAAGCTTGGTGAAGGAAGCATTTAATTATATTGACTGTGAATATTACACTACATAATCATACAGAGTATATATATATGCTATACAAAAAAGTTAATCATATGTTACTTTCTTGACAATCGGATTGAACCTTCTGAAACGCCCATAGAACCACGTCATTTGTGTTCACCGTTGTCACACTTGTCAAGGAACAGCTTTTGCATTCGCCTTTATCCAGCAGAGAGAAAAAAGAGTGAATGACCAGACAAGTGAGAGAGAGAATGATAATGGAGGAAAAAAGATAAAGTAACGAGAAAAGGGTTAAAAGAATGGCAGGGGCTGCATGAATCGAGGAAAAGCGGGCAAAGAATGTGAGCTAAGTTCAGGTGCTGAGTGCACAGGAGCCCCAGAGGCAGTTAAAGACATTTTATCAGAGGCTAGCTAGCCTGCTATGTAACGCATATATCCATCACGAGCTTAGTAACCGTATGAGTAGACGACAAAACAAATAGGGGTGGATGTGTTTTAATGGCAGAGTCACGTAGTATATATGAAGGCTCGTCCTGTGGCATTAGAAACTACAAGAATTGAATTGTTAAGCCAATTCTTGCTAATTAAGACATGGGTGGCCGTTGTTTGGTGCTATTTGGGCTTCTACTGCTGTGCTTAGTAAGTGGTGTTTGGTCTAGGAGACTGGAAAATAGAGAGGATGTGATTCTGAAAGGAAGAGAGGAATGGGTGGTGGACAACAAAGTGAAGGCTAAAATTGGAGGGGCTGTTGGGGTTAACGGATTTGGTGCTGGAGTAGGCGGCGGTGCGGCAATTGGTGGCAACATCAGAGCAGGAATTGGTGGCCTTGGTGCTGGCATAGGTGGAGGAGCATCCATAGGTGCTGGGGCGGGGATCGGTGCTGGTGTAGGCAGCGCGGGGGCTGGTCTGGGCTTTGGTGGAAGTACAGGGATGGGCGGTGGTGTAGGGGCCGGTGGTGGTGGAGGTAAGCCATGGCCTGGTGGTGGGGCTAA
This sequence comes from Saururus chinensis, assembly GCA_035235625.1. Taxonomy (NCBI): domain Eukaryota; kingdom Viridiplantae; phylum Streptophyta; class Magnoliopsida; order Piperales; family Saururaceae; genus Saururus; species Saururus chinensis. The sequence goes on along the minus strand of CP141143.1, from coordinate 22,870,496 downwards.
CTTTGTTCAAGGAACTAGTGCCGATGGCGGTCTTGGAGGTGGTGGTAGCGGCGGGACTGCCAAAAGAGAGGCACCATAAGGTGCCCGGGAACTCAAATGTGTTTGCATTATCTAAAATAAGAGAAATTGTAGCTTGGTGAAGTGAAGAATTAATGGTTGTTTCTACGTGCATGTGCATGCCCTACTGTATGCATGATATATACACATATCTAGTTTTTACGTTCGTTGCGTTGCATTTGCTAAGTTAATTGGTTTCCTATGTGATGAATTGAATTGTGCCTTATTTTTTCGATTATTAGGAGCATCTCCACTAAGTGCTAACCCTAGACAAATTCAGATTCTTAGCAAATTATAGGGAGCTTCTTGAAGATCCAATAAGTGCCTTGCTGAAGCCGACTGGCCAACCTAATTACTATGCCTTATACTTAAGAACGTGGCTATACACACCCCAGTTTTATCTCTGTGTCCCCCGTTACTCTTTTACCCTGCCATCTTGAACTAAAATCTTCAGTATACCCCATTTTCCCACTTCCCATTTTTTCACTTTTTTTCCCTTTCTTCTTCATCTCCGGCGCTGGCGACAATGCCGGCGTCTTTTTTTTTCCGGCAAGGCTGATTGTAATCGTTGGCCACAACAAGCTGACCGCGACCACTGCCAGAGGGCCGGCGTGGCCAGATCTCGCCGCACTGGCCTGTGCGGTTTGTGTGCCGGCCAGATCTGGCCGGCGCAGGCCAATTCGGCCTGACCGCAGGCAGGCCAGATCTGGCTCGCCTGCGCGGCGGCCAGATCTGGCCGCCCGTGGCCTGTGCCGCGCAGGCTAGTCTGGCCTACGTCGACTGGCCGTGCCGCGCATGCCAGATCTGGCCGTGCTGCGCAGGCCAATCCGGCCTGCGCGCGCCGGCCAAATCTGGCCACACGTAGGCCAGTCCGGCCTGTACTGCGCCGGCCAGATCTGGCCCGCGCGGCTAGATCTAGCCATGCACAGGCCAGTTCGGCCTCTGCCTTGCTGGCCAGTTCTGGCCGCGCATAGGCGGCCAGTCCGGCCTAATTTGGCCGCGCAAGTCAGTCCAGCCTGTGTGCCGGTTAGATCTGTCCGATGTGCAGGCTGGGTGCACGCCGGCGGAGTCACCGGAAAAAAAGTTACCGGAGACGTAATTGTCGGAGAAGAAAATGATGAAGCTAAATTGAATGGAGGATGTATGAGTAAAACAAAGAGGGGAATATGAGGGATAAAAGTGGAAAAAAAAATTACTTTTTTACTTTGTTTTGGGGACACAAGGATAAAAGTGAGGTTTAAATAGCCACGTTCTATACTTAAAAGATGGTAAAAAAATATATAATCTACGAGTGTCCATATTTTTGTAAAATTGGCCTGTTACTTTAATTTAATTGATTCCAAACATTTGACATACTCAAACGCTCTGCATGTGATGTTAGATGTGACTTGTTACCAACATCTGAAACGAACTTGTAAGAGACCCGATACAGTTTTTATACTTTTGTGAAAAAGACGTTAAACAAAAAGCAAAAAAGGTATGACAAGATTAAAGGGGGAGTCTGTCTCGCAGTCAGCTTTGGGCATGTCAATGGCCCCATGTACAGTACGGGATCCTAGTGAGGCCTGTTTTGGGTCCACTTTGGGCCAAATCAGATCCAAATTTTACAGTAGGAGATCGGACAGAACTAGGGTAAGAAGGCATGTATTTTAGTTACCTTTTTCTTAATTTCTAATATGTTTTTAAAGGTAGGAAAAACTTAACATGGACCCTAGGACAAACCTAGGGTAAGATATACAGTTAATATGTTTTTCAATTTGGAAAATAGTTATTATGAGTTTGGACTTAATTATGCAAGCTAGCCAGAGCCCAGATATCGCGGATTATTAGATTTTAATTCGACAACACACATTATTTATGGGGCACCTAGGTTTAATTACATACTTGCTTAGGAACGGAGCTAAGGAAAGATCTCTGGGAGGGCCAAGGGGGCCACCTTGTTGCACCAAATAGAAAAAACATTAATACTTCATGATGGACTATAGTAAAAAATTTCAAAGGTTTGGAGGGCCATGGCGCTCCCTACCCCATCTAGTTTTGTACCCCTTCTAGTAAGACGCCCCTCTAGTAATACGTATCATTGGATCTCAAAGAAATTCTACAACTCATAATGTTTAAGCCCATGTTGGCGTGCATAAGCTTAAACTCATATTAATAGGTCTCTTAAAGCTAAATACTAAATATATTTCATCTCTCTCACATTAATTATTTTATTTTATTTTTTAAAATAAATTTATTTTATTTTATTTTAAAAAACCATATAAAACTATTAAGTTATGATAAAGAGAGTATTATTTTGTCATAAAAAGGATGAGTGTTGAACGTTTAATATTTTCTTTGGATAAGGAATTTGCGATTTAATAGTCTATTAATAAATACATAAAAATGTTTGCAAGTTTTGACAAAAGGGAAATACAAAGTGAATATTTAACGAGTAGTGTTATTCTCACATGAAAATTCTCACGTCAAAAATAAGCCCACAGATCAATAATATAAAGGTGATAAAATAGTGTTTTGACGTGTAAATCTTCGCATCGTCAAATCATTTTTCATATTTAACTTCATTACAAATTTTGAGATAGCAGCCTCTTCAATTCATATCTCTAGTCATTTTCAATATCTATTCCAGTTTCACCATAATCAGTGCGCTTGCTCCTTGGATTGATTGATTGCTTGAAACAGTGAGAAATAAAAATACCATGTGGCCCCCACTAGCCACTATTTGACTCATCCCTTTAATTTAAATATTCCAGCCTCGCAAGAAAGTAACAACAAAACTAGTTTAAATGTTATCTTCACACCTGATTCTATTAACTAAAGTAGTCTATTGACTTAGCTTGTATGCGGGACAAATGATCACATCAACCATTTGTCTATCAATCCGAGAACTAGCCTAAGTATTATATGACCATCAATATAGTTTTTATTTTATAAAATAGTTATAATCTCTTGATGCCAAATTAGTAACTTTTTATCCGCTAAATTAATTAAATCATTCTTAGACAATACTACCTTCGTAATAATAGTTCTATTTAGTAAATAGTTTATTTCTTTAGGTACTTAAAAGGAAATATTAAAAGCTTATTTTTCTTTTCTTTTAGATGTGAGTTTTATCATTTGATAAAAAATATTATTTTTAAATATAATTATTAATATAAAAAACATAATAAATGATATTTTGTGGAAATTTTCCTTATTTACCTCTTCGTTTAACTCCTCCCCACTTTCATTCTTCTTGCGCAAATGAGCTATCAACTTATAAACACTTTAATTTAACAGTGAATTTCCTACTTAGAATTTGATGACTAGATAGTAAGCAAGTTCTCCTCGTCTTGATTAGTCCCACTAAAAATCGATGGTTGCTCTTCAACGGGGGAAGGGGACAAGCCAATTGAATTGTGAAATTTTTTTGTCTGAAACTCCATTAAAAACCAGAACATAAATCCAAGGTGCCACTTGGAAGCACAACATATGCCCGCCTTACAGCCTCAAAACTGCTGCACGTCAAGCAAGGAACCACTGCAGGCTACACTTAATTTTGACTTATTAATATGGGGAGCCCAATTTTTTTTGTTGTTGCAAATATAATGGGTGCCCAATGTCCAAATACAGAAATGTATGTAGTGTTAATTTAGTTGAAACAATTATAAGTTTCTTTAAAAAAAAATAATTATTGAAATGGGTAGGACATATGACAAACATCAACTTGGCTTCTTGGCCAACAATTTATAGGTGAAAACGTATTTAGCATAAATTATTACAACAAGCATATGAAGACTAAAAGAAAATTATTTTCTTAATTGGGGAATGATACAGATTCCTAATTATATAGGGGCGGTTTATGCAGGAATATACAGGTAGCCACGTCCAATAGATGCTCATGACCTCTAACCATTTCTTATTTTAATAAACACCTCATCAAATAGTTATTTACATATTTGTTTAGATCCTTGAATAAGGATACTGAATCAGAATCACTCAGCATGTTTTTATTCACGTTCCTCTAGTTTTTTTTTTAAACAATGAGTGCAAAGCATGCTTGCCACTTTAGTCCATGTGGTGTTTAAATTAATTAAACTAGGTTGGACTTAGGTGAAGCATAGAAGTGCTCAATGCTCTAGGTAGGGAATCTTATAACTTCTTGCCATCCAAATGAACTAGCAATAGCAATATCTATAAACGGCAGAAAGTCCTACTGTAAGTATAGAGTTTTGGAGGGAGGGAAACATTTTTTATGTTCCCTATCCATAGTGAGCTTAGCGTAAGGATTGTATGGGAACTGTTGATATTTTTAAAATTGACGATGCATGTACTAGAGCACATTAGTATTATTGGCTCTTATATAATGTGTGCTAGCGTGTATGCTATTGATTTTTTTAGATAAACGACTCTCATACATTCTTTATACTAATCTCATTGTAAGTAAGAAGCATAAAAAACTGGAGTGACAAGAAGATTCTCCTAGTGTAATTTTGTCCCAAGCTATCATTTGGTTGCCCAAACTATAGGGTAATCTGATAGTGTGCATGTATATTCTATCAATTAGTAGCTGCTGCTACATGTACCAAACGTAGCACTTGTATTAGTATATTCAATCTATCATACATTAATGTCAAATAAATCATGGCAATATAATAATATATTGATATTTAATGAAAATATACTATTATACTTCAATGCAGATAATCTCCACTCTACCAACTGCTGTGAACATTCCTGTTATAATATTTGTTGTCTCTTTATTTGTGAGCAAATTGGCATTATATAAGCCGGTATGTTGATTTGCCCATTTTAGCCTTTTCATTACAGAAATTGATCTTTGATTTTTTTTTAAATAAAGGTTCGTGGCTAATGGTGTGGGAGGCCCAAGACACGCTTTTGTAAAGTGTCAGTTATAGTTCTAACACCCACACTCTGTTGGCCAATTACATAAGTATTATATTTTTTTCATCCTAAATCAATAATTTTATTTGGTAAAAAAATTATTCTATATTAATAGTTTTATTTTGTTAAATTTAATTAGTTAAGTAATTAAGAAAGAGTATCATAAGCTTATTTTTTCTTCTCTTATATATAAAATTTACAATTCAATAAAAATTATTATTTTTCTAAATGTACATAATATGACCTATCATATATCTTGCATAACTAGTGATTTTCACCTAATCTAATCATGCATAATAACATACATAATCTGCAAGAGAAGTGTCTTTAACACATTTTCTGATTATGCATTCATACCACATAAACCTGTATGAATAGTGACTTCATCACACAATTCAGATAATGTATTCATATCACATAAACCTGCAAGAATAGTGTCTCCGTCATACAATTCAAATTATACATAAACAATTCTCATTCATTCCATAGTTCATTCACCCTGTACGACAAATGTGTCAAACATATGATATTGAATTATACATAATAAATCATATCTACATGTGTCAAATTATCCCTACACAACCTGTGTAATCCTAGACATAATATAATCTCATACATATAAATCATCAATAAATGGTGGATGCCTCCATCAAGGAGTGAATACAATCATTGTCATGCAGGCTGGACATAGTCAAGGCCACACAAGCGGGACATAGTCCGATTTTTACATAGGAAATATAAAGGTTAGGGTAGTCCTGACCAAAGAATGTCTAAATCTCACATAGAGAACCTGGAGTAGGTGTGTTAGCCCTGGAACATCTTCTATAGTGGGAAGAGTCCGAACTCCCACACAGGGAACCGAGAATATGTGGTAGCCAATACACGAAGGCGTACCACTCTAGATTCTCATGGTCCATATGACTATCTCAAGAATCTCAACCGCAAAATAAGTACACAACTCATCTCCACATAACTCAAGTCAACTCAACCCGAGGAGTATACATGTTCTACACAAGAACTCAAATCGAAATCATGTCCTTTCGGACTAGCCAAGTTCTGATTAATCCAACGATCGATTAATCTGGCATGCAATATCACATCATTGCATCCAATCGATTAACTAGGCTAAACATCACTAAAGTCTCATTCAAAAAATCTTTTTTTTGATGCATGCAACATGATACATACGTTAACAATCTCTACATGAATTCCAACACATGGAATGTGCTCCTATAAACCCCCACATGCATCATATTCAAGTCATAAGTAACCATGGTTTCATAATTAATTCCCTCACATGTGTGCATTTAAGATAAAACATGCATTCCTAAGCATATGACCATGCTTTGACAATAACTCACAAGGCACTACACACATGCTTTTCTAACACCTGATCATAGATCTAAACTAAAACCATGAGTGAAAATCATTGGGAACCTTCATTCAAATCAAGTGAAATCTCATGCTCAATTCATATATGTATATTCATATAACACTTGAAGCTAGACATGGCATAATCATTCACCCATAATTTAATCACATTATAAGTAGACATATCATTCCATTTTTATACTATAACCTTGTTGAAATCATGCTTAAAATACAAGAAACCATTTAATCATAGATTTAAGTTAACAAATTTAACATGTTTAGCCAATATCATGTAATTCCACATAACACCCAAATATTCTTCTTAAATTCCAACATCACTAGTATACCCTTCTAGTAGTTTATTCTAACTCAAATAAACTCACATGAACATGAAAAATAATATTTGGAGTAGAAATATCGAAATAAACAAATGAATTAAAATGCCCAAAATCTATTGTACTACCGATCGATCGGCTGGCCTTAAAATCGACCTGTAATGTTGTTTGGCCGATCGATTGGCCTGTAAGGGCGATCGATCACCATAACGGCAAATCTGGTTCGTCTTCTCCATTTTAAAAACTAAATTGAACCTCCATCAATCCAACTTAATACATCAAATCTAAGACCCAAACTCCATCATAATCAAATCAAAGCTTTCATAATATTAAATCTAATCATTATTAAATAAAGCCCTATGAAAATAACACCAAAGATTAATATTTTATCAAATCACTATCAAAGCTCATAATCATGGAACCCATTTCAAAAACACCTCAAAGCTTAGATCCGAAATCACATCAAGTTTAAGACTCAAAACCCTTACCTTCCAGCAACTTCTTGGTTTGAAATAGTTCCTTAATCTCCTTTAAAACCTACCTAAAACATAATTTTTATTAATACCTTCATAAAATCAATTTAGAATATCTAAACCTCTTGAAAAACCTTAGTTCTAGGGTCCTTAATCAGTAGCTTTATGCTTTGAAATCGAGATTAAATTATATAAGAAGAGATTTGAAAATATTTAAGAAAACCTTAAATGATTAAGAAAAAAATTAAGCAAATCAAACCTTAATCTCCTTCTTCTTTAGGAAAATAAGGGATTAGGCCTCCTAACTCCAGGTCTTAGCCATTTTTCCAAATGGGAAAGTGGTTATGCCTTTCTTTATATAATAAGGGGTAGGTTAGACGTAATCAAATAATAGAATACAAATAGAATTTTTCAACTAAAAATAGATAATTTAGCTATTTAAACCCAAATTAAAATCTAAAAAATTCTGATATAATTTATTAAGGTCTTAGTTTAACATTAGGGACATTTGAGATTAGAAATTTTAATATTGGTCGTGGGGCCCACGGTGGGTCCCGCCAAACTATAATTTTTGAAAAAATAATAAAAATTCTAAAAATTTAAGAAAAATTTCAAATGACTTAAAATAACTTAAAAATCATAAATGTGAAGAAATTTTTGGTTAAAACCTTTGTTAACCACTTAAATTTTTAAAATAGTAAAAAATGATCAAAATTGACATTAAAGCACAGAAAATTAATTAAATAGAATAAAATAAATCGGTTCAAGTTTAGTGATCTTACACTCACGGTCATAGTCATGGCTGTATCGACTACCCCCATGGATCTGCTCATCCTCACCCGAACCCTGCTATTCAAGCTCGACTGATTCGTGTCGCTTTTCCCATCTTCATGGGTGAGATCTAGACGAATCGGTTTCTCGGGCGAAACATTTCTTTCTCTTCCATCGCACTTCGGCTCATGAACAATGAAAATTAGCCTCATTTCATATGGAGGGTCATGCTATGCGTTGGGTCGACCAGTTCCTTACTCGACATCTGGACGCTACTTAGCTTGAATTCGAACATGCTCTTCTCCTCCGTTTTCGCCAGACTACTTATCATAATTTTAACAGTTTGTTGCCTCAGGTTCGCCAACGGGGATCAGTCCAGGACTACCAGGATGAGTTTGAGCGCTTATTGAACCACGTCCACAGATGGCCCGAGCATGCCCAAATCGGTGTCTTTGAAGTAATTCTTAAGTTTGAGATTAAAGCAGAATTACAACTTTTTCCTCGGACTTCCTTGACAGAAACTATGTGTATGACTCGCGTATGTAAGGAGAAAGTAGCACAACACAGGCGTACTTCCTCCTTCTGTTCGTTCTCTACCTCCACTGTTGCATCCCCTGTTTCTTCCTCTCCATCTCCCACGATTCCGATCAAGAAGCTTATGCAAACTTAAATGGATGCCCGCTGAAAAAAGGTATTATGCTGCAATTGTGATGAGAAATGTACACCTGGGCATTAATGCAAATCTCTTCATATGTACGTTGTTGATGCCCAACTGGACCTGTAGCCGAATTTGATGACGATCTGGCTATGCTCGTTAATGACATTCATCCCATCTTTCAAGCCTTGGAAAAGTAGTCGCCTTGAGGACAAGGCGATGCGGAAGCAGTGGTGGAATGTTAGATTCCTAATTAGACTAGGATTTTAGTACCTTATTGATTTTACTTTCCTATATTAGTCTATTTCCCACTTTGGTTAGGATTAGTCTTGTTTACCTTCAGCTAGTAAGATTAGTAGTTTATTTTTTTATAAATTATATGTTTTAGCCCATTCTAAGGGAGAAGGAGAAGATCGGAAAGTTAGTTTGCTTTAATTTTATTAGCAGTTATTTTTAGTTATTTTTTTAATTTTTAATTAAGCCTGTGTAGACCATCGGTCTACATGAGAGACTTATACGTACGCATAGGGATTGGTGTAGAAATATGGTGCTCTAAGAGGCTAGTTGTGCCGCCTCTTCTACTTGAATTCGGGTACCCCTCAATATTAAAATAATAAAGTAAAAATAAATGCATGTGTGTGGTATATTGTCAATGTCCTTATCTATTCACATATTTTGCGTAAGATTTTCATCACCAAAAATTGAATTTCAAGGGAAAAACTACTTTTAAAAATGAACTGCAGGCAGGTATATTTATCTTTGTAACATTGAAGACAATTTGTACAAAAATAAAGAAAAGAAAACTCTTTTATACCATTGTCATTGTCGATAAATAGTATACTATGTCGCCTCTAGTGAGCTGAATGAGTTGATTGAGTGGCTATAGTTAACCAACTAATTTCGGCAAACTTATCTTCTAGTTTTCTCCAACCTAGTCTAATCTAAATCATTTCACACCACCAGTTTGCAATCAGTTGATTGAAACTTTGCACATGAGACCTGATCTGAGGTGCAAGAGTGCAATCAACCAATTTCAGCCAACTAATGTTACTGTTGATTGCTATGGCAAAACAACTCCTTAGGTTGAAAAGACGCCCCCAAAATCTAAAAGATGAAGATTTTTTTGTTGTATTTGAACAATTTGTTTAAAAGGTTGTTTTTCTTCAAAGGGCTCTTGTTTTGGTAAAAAATTGATTGCTATGGCGAAATGACTTCTTATATTGAAAAATTGTCCCCAAGGTCTAAATTAGAAAGGCAAACCGATTAACTGAAGAACATTTTTTTGGTTGTGATTAGGCAAAAAAATTTCTCCGGTGAACAAGAGACTTTGCCATCGTCAACTACATTGTTTCATGAAATTTTTCCTTTTATCTTGTAGTTCGCCAATACTACGAGAATAATTCGATAACTTACAACAAAAAAGCAAAGGACCAGTTTCTATTGTGTTTGGATGATTAAAAAAAAGAAGTAATTCCTCCAAGGATGAATGGGAGACGTTGTTTTGATTGCATCGTTCGTTACAATTTTCCCTTTTGTTGTGGTTCAGCAATGTTAGGAGAATTAACCATCAAACCCATATGATTAGCAAACTATTAGTGAGTATTTTCAAATTTATAGGTGAAATGACATTTAATTTCTAGCTTGGTGAATCACATATACTGTTTAACTTATTGGAAATTTAATTGGTGAATCGACATTTACTTCTAAACTTATTAGCAAATTTCTGAAATTATTAATGGATTATTTGACAAATTGTTATTTATTTTCAAAATTGTTGGCAAATTAATCTCCAAATGTCAAATAAATTGTGAATTTAGTTGTATCAATGATTCCAACAATTAATATGCAATTTTTTTTGCTAAAGATGCAAACTTAGAGGCAAACAGTCATTTATTTTCGAACTAGTTAGCAGGTCAATTGGCAAATCTCCATTATCTTTAAACTTATTGGTGAACTAGTTAACAAAAAAAAGTCCCATTATATTTTTGCAAATTTATTGGCATGGGTGTGGAATGTACTATGAGAACAGAAGGCCACAAACGTAACTGCACCTTAGTTGAAATCAGTTGGTTCATATTTGAAATTAGACAAGATCATATCTTTCCCAAGTTCATATGTGTGACCAACATATTTTGCCCATGTGGTTGCAATTTTCACCGACTCCAACTCCTTGTAGGAGAGATTTTCTCCCGTGTGATCGGGAGAAGGGAGAAGTAGAGGAAGAGTGAGACTGAGAGAAGGATGCATTAACTACAACGAGAGGTTGTGCCGGTGATAGGAGGTGTCGCCGTTGCCGCCCTTCCCTTAGCACATCTCGAGAGTGCACTTTGCTAATGAAGGACGATAGTGATTTAAAGATTCAAACTGTAATACGTGTGAACTGTGAAATATTAACTCTTTTCAAGATAATAGGCGTCTGCCTACTTGTTCGTTGAAAAAATGTTTCTGCCTGAAACATGAAAGTTCCCTCTCTTCCCAAAAAAGTAGGTTTCCCTATTTTTAAACTTTCACTTGGAAGGAAAGGTTGGCCTTGGTTCCATTTCATGAGGATGTGATATGTTATCACAAGAATAACACTCCACTTTAAAGTGCTTCTGTTGCTATCCAACACCATGTTCTAGTCTTTTTTTACTCAATATTATTAGATGAGTCTAGTTAACCTACACACAAGTGCACACTGCCCTAGAAGCCCTTCATCGAGTCACTTGCGAGTGGTCCTATTTTCGTGTGACCACCACCAAGATGGGTGTGGAACAAGGGGAGATGAGTAACAAATCATTTACATAGGAACCTTGTGAAGTTTAGACTATTTTGATAAGTAAGACCTAATTATCAAGACTAGTTAAATTTTGACGAAAAAATACTGGCTAAATTTTGATGAGATTAATGGGAGGAGTCCACTATCAGAAGGTTGACCCTAAGTTTGGTTTATCCCCATTATCCAATGCTAACTGCAACTATCTAACACCTTTAGGGACCCAAATTAAAAAAGATAATATTAACTGCTTAAATTACTTCTTTGGAGTGTTGAAATTGAAATGTGTTATAAGAGCATCACAAATATTATAGAAGATATGTACAATGTCGTAGTAACTATTGTGCAGAAAATTTAGGGTGGGAAGGGGGTGGAAGGAATTAGAGGATTTCCCAATCACAAAATATCTACACAAAGGGTCAAACTTAAAATTTTATTTTTTTATTTTAGTTATGAAAGAGCTAAATGCACATATACAATATCCAATACCTCGGTGAGTACTTTTTGCAAATCATATAATTTTAGTTGACATGATTAAAATAGGGTTAAATACAAAAATAAAATTACGGAGGGAAGTTCTAGAGTTAAAGATTTTAAAATATGAATGACTGAAATGGATATGTAGAATTTATCTTTAAAGAAGGCATGTCAATATGTAGAACTTTAATTTAATTAGATGGGCATACGGGAAGATATAGATAATGATGTGGAATATAAGACAAATGCACGTAGGATAAAATGGAGGACAACATAAGGAGTATTGTGTGATAGACACATACTAAATAGATATAAAGACAAATTCTGTAGGGCAATTATTAGGCCTACAGTACTCTACGGAGCAACCCAAAAAATAGTTATATAAAATATAATAAAATGATATACTGAGGTGGATGTGTATAATAACTAAGAGAGATAAGATTAACAATAAATATATTTGTGAAAACTTTGAACAACACCTTTATGAGAGAAGCTTAGAGAATGTATGTTGCATTGGCTTGAGCATATATAAAGAATACCACTATATGCTCAAGTAAAAATGTTAAAAAAAAGCATGCAAATGATATCAAGCATAGAAAGAGAATACTGGATTTAAAATATGAGATTTTAGAATATAATTCTATTTCTTAGATTTGAACTGCCAAATTTTATAATATTTGGATACCCAAATCTTGTATTACTAGAATCCCGGGATTTGAGAAGTTGATTTCAAAATAATTAACTCCTAGTTTTTATCTATAATTTTAAAATTTGACTAAGCCATAATTTGAAAAAATACAAGAGGCGGCCATGAGTGGAGTAAGAAATAGGGTATGTGGAGGAAAAAAATCAAAACAGAGAATGGAAGATAGCGGCGGTTGGAGGGTAAGAGGAGACGTTACTTAGCCACAATGATTTCTCCGGCTAGGATGGTGGCCTCTGCCAAGCTCTAGTCACCGCATGAAAATGACAGCCTCCTTCAAGCCATAAAAGACAGTATCGATACGGATAATAATATCGACAATTATGGATATGGGTACACACCGATGATACACTTGGTATGCGCCAAAACAGTCGTAAACCATTTGATATACATAAAAAAATATTATAACTAATAATATATCATTATAATACTTTATTTTAGAAGGTTGTATAAACTAATACAAGTGCTCTAAACTTATTTTATTTTAGAATCATACACTTTACTCTCTCTGTCAAACTATTATTCCCTCCGTCCCATGTTAAGTGTTCTAAAATTAATTTATTTTAAAATTAAATAAGATATTTAATGAGTCATATGAATATTATTGAGAAACTTATACAGTAGATGTTTAAGTAAATGCATAATTGTGGAGCACTATATTTTTTAAAAAATTATGTAAACTATATAGACCCACTTATATTGATCTCATATAATTTTAAAGAAGATATTTTTAATATAATAAAAACATAGTAATTAGAAGAGGTTGAATTGGAATTATAATTTTATTTTTAAGAAAAAAATTGAAAAAAATTTTTTAAATAAAAAAATATTAAAATATTAGAGTATCGATATGTATCGGCCGTATCGATACCGTATGCCCGACATGGCCTGTACATATCGAAGATACATGTGGGGGGCATATTGCCACTGTATCATATTGGTATTGACCTTTAGTACTTGTCGGCCTCTATTTTCTAGTGCGTGTTGGCCTCCCTTGTTTTAGTGTTTCTGTCATTTTACAATACCACCTCTAGAGGTGGTGTTTATAAAATCTCACTTGTATGTTATAAGTTTCTAACAAAATCCTCTTAAGTCACAATCTTAAGATTTTTAACTAACGCTATATTTCAAATACAAGAATCAATTATTTAACTACTAACGCGGTATTTAAAATATTATATTTTAAATCTTAATATAATAACACTAGATTATAAATAAGGCATAGACAATTCTAAATAACTAACCGAAAATTTTAAAATACTAGCATTTTATTTTCAAATCTTAATTGACTAACCCCTTGTAAGAGAACTCTTGGATAGAGTTAATATGAAATAATATAATTATGTCTGCCCTTGTAAAGAGTTTATACAAAATAGGCTAGAAAAGATATATAAGATCTATCTTGTTGACCTTAAATTGTTGAGAAAAATACTCCTTGATTATGATTATAAATGTCAGTTATTCCTTCCATCCTAAATTAATAACTTAATTTGGCAAAAAAAATTGTTCCATATTAATAACCTTATTTCATTTAATTAAAATAATTGGGTACCTAAAAATTATATTATAAGTTTTTTTTCTCTTATCTTAGATGTGGTTTCATTATTCAATAAAAGCTACTATTTTTTCACATGTAACTATTAATGTGGGACGAATGAAATATTAATTTAAAGGTGAGGTTGAAAGAGGGTCAAACATTGTGGGCACCTATTTTTATGCTCTTCTTTTGATTTTCCTTATCCATGTTAAAAGGACTTGCATCTAACATTTGTTCTAAGTTTTGGCAACTTTTATCCTTATTAGATACTCATATATACGAGTTTAATTGTCTTAAAAAAAACTCACAATGAGGAGATTGATAATTCTTTATCAACTAACACATTTCACTTGGTCCACATAACATTTTCTATTTTTCTTTTGAAAATTTGGTGTCAACATGAGAAGCATATTAGACTAAAGACTTCACATTTTTTATATATCTACCATGCCTTTTACTCCGTCCATAATGTGAGACACTTAATTATCGGAGTACGGGTCCTTTTAAAATGAGTAATATTAAATGCTACTTCATTTTTCCTACACCATTGATTTTGTGGGCCCCACTCATCAACGGTGTGGGAATGATGAAATAGTATTTTGATGTATGAATCTTAATGTCATGAAAATATTTTTCTTTTAAAATTCACAAACTATTGCATGTGGGTACCATTTTTTTCAAGCATGGGTCATGAATGTGGGACGGAGGGAATGATTTGAAGTATTTTAGATTGTTAATTGCAGGCTTGAATTTGTAAAAAAGATTATAGTTGCTCCGATCGAAGGCTACAATATGTTACTAACAAAAAGATCAATGACTACCAAGGACAATTGGTAGGGATTTTTCTTATCAAACAATTCTAAAGTAGTTTGCTTAAGATAATTTAAAACCTTAAGAGCAATAAATCAAGAAAAAAAAAACTTTAAAGGACAGCCTAATTTTATAACTTTGGTTCCCATAGGTCAGAAAACAAATTTCCCTTTTTGGCACAGGCCGACAACAATAATTTGTGTAGTACACACACATTCTAATGCAAAGAAAGTCCTTAAACTAGGGCAAAAAAAAAAGGCAAAGTCCTTTAGCAAATTTTAATAGTATTATTTTTTTTATATTTTTTTAACTATTTAGATGAGCCTGGCCTACCATGACAATATTATCGTCTATCGACGCCGGGTAAATTGGTTTTTCACCCACTCTGCCATTAGATTTTGATCCAATTACTTATATTGCCCGAGCCCGGCTAACATATGTAAACTTGGGCTCATACAATTTTTTTTTTTTTTTTTTGCCTATAACTACGTTAGGAGTACCTAAGCATAAAGCTTCCGTCATGTTAATAATAATAGTTTACCAATAATCAAATGAGGGTTAGGAGGCACCACACGCTCTACTATAAGTAACTGCAGCAGCACTATAATTATAATTTAATTAAATGTCGGAAAATAATAAATTAGTCTAATCACAGCGGCTGACGTAGCAGCTTCTTTCCCCCCGTCTGGCTATTATAATTCTTTAATAGACTGACGACACGTATAGAGCCCTACACGTGCGCGGCTCCCACTTGTAGGCTTAGTGACCTCACCCACAGTTAAGAAGATCAGACCGTCCACGTGGCATTACTCCGGCGAATCACAAGTTTAGACCGACCGATCGTCTTGGGGACCGGGTCAAAACTGCAGTTTTTGGTTCGCTCTGTGGGCCGGGGAGCCATAAAAAGCTGAGTCACGGAAAACGACAAAAAAAGACTGGAAACAATAAAGAAAAAGGAGAAAAACAATTAATAAAGCTCCTGGTTCAACCAGGGTTTGTTGACCCGGGTTAGAATTTAAACCGGGTTTACCATAAAGGTCGTGATGTGGCATTTGACAGTGACGTGAGCTAATCATTTTGACGGGACTTGGACGCCGTTTATGCGTGGAACGGGCGGGAGCTGGGGGCGATCCGCTGACCATAGACGGCGGTGGAGCCGAGGAGGTGTCTCTTGTCGTTCAATCAAAAACATCGTTTGCCGTATCGTACGATTGCTCAGGTCCGTACCCAGGTTTCGGGGCGTTGGCAGGCCCGATACGGTCGTGGCTCGGACGGAAACCGTTGGGTTTTTGGGCGTATCGATATTTTATGATCGATACCCACTGGGAACGTTGGTGGTTTTCTTATTGGTACGATTAGGCATACCATACGTCTATATTTCTTAGTAAAATAAAAAAGAAAAAAAATAGAAGCTAGAAAGAGACATCGAAATACAATGATGAAGGATGACAATAATGGTAATCCTACGGGCGTAGTAATTAGGTATTAGTTAATTAGTCTAATCAAGCCTCTTCAGTCTCTAAGTAGGTGGGGATATGTAGCGACATCATGCTGACTAGAAAATGATTTTTTGAATTTGTCATGAAATCAAAGCCACATAAGCCCCTCCCCCCAATTTAAATATGTACTAGTCATTTTAGTTTATGAAATGAAAGATTCTTGTAGATGATCCCCCTTCACAAATCAGAAGTGACAAATGTTTATTCAAGTCTTGTACTTTTCTACATTAACATGTTTTAATAATAACATCAACTTATACCAGTAAATAAGTTTATCTAATTTTATGCAGTAGATATGTATTTCCTTCAGGAATCAAAATGGTAGTTAAAATGGCCTTTTCAGCTAGCTAAAGAGCTCCCATGGACATCAAATTGTCCTAGGTGGTACAGTGCCACAGACAAAGGCTAACAATAGAAGAATCTTTTGGGATGTGGAGTGTGAACACTGAACATAAACAAACAACCTTTCTTTTGCACCAAATTAAACAACCTCTCTTTGCGATTACTGTAGATTCATGAAAAATTAGACAGACTCGTAACTATCAGCACTTTAGCAAAAAAAAAAAGGTACTATAACTTCAAAGAATCTGAATGAAATTAGATCAGCAAATCAATAATACAAAATCTCAATCCCAACCTTTATTTTAATCACATCTAAGCATTAAAACCCTGAAAAAAAAATCAGGTATCATAATCACATCTAAGCCTTGCATCAAGTTCTAATTTTCCATTTGGCACATTTAAACATCTAAATTAAGTACTTCTGCTTCTTATTGGAGTCATATTGTGTGGCTTTATCGGACAACCAACAAGCCAACCATGGCTGCTCGGCTAACCAGTTTGGTAATCAATAAAAACTATAAATCAAAACAAGTGTAATACAGGTAAAAAAATTATTGTAAAGTATGTTATATGTGTAAGGCGAATTAAAATTGAGAAAATATGATCACATGACATCTCGATAGAGTTCATCAAGAAATTTCAAATAATACCAAGAATGTGAAAACCCAAGTTTATGAGTTTATGATATAATATAAAAAATTGGGCTATGCCGTACCATCAATTACTGAGAGGTTGACATATAGCAACCATCTAAAAAAATCTATGCAAATAATTTTACTAAAAAATATTCATATCAAATGCCAATTAAAATTTATATAAAAAATACAAGTACAATATAAGAAGTTTGTCAAAAATTTATCATCATTTAATTTATTTTATATAATAATATGATTTAAAGAGAAGTAAACTACTAATAATAAACCCGCCTAACCTAGCCCAATGCATTCGTACGTGTAGTAAAAGAAAATGATATTCCTCCTCTACTTTTTTTATAATTAAAAGTTTACTCCAACTTAAATTAGTTTAATAGAAATAAATCTCTATATTGTAAAATGTGACTTATTTTTTCTGTCCCATCATTGACTTTAAATAAACTTTTAATATACAAAAATTAGAGTAAAAATATTAACTTTAGTAGTGAGACTTTATGTTATAACATTTTTTACGAACGTAATATTAATCCCTTCCTTGCATGCGGCATGCCAAAAAGAAAAAGGGTTCAGTCCTCCATTACTACGGCGATTAAACGGGATGCCTTGGCTAACCCTGGCAGCAGATAACGGTTGAAATGAACGCCGTTGAGGTAGTCACTGAGGAGGGAGAAGAGACTCAGTTATGTCTCCATATAGCCGGTCAGCCTTTTGTCCTTTTCCGCTGACTGTCCTTGAAAAGTGAAAGAAAATCCGTTTAACCTTTCCCCCAAGTCACAGAGAAATAAATGAACAAACCCATATACGTATTTCTTACCGTATGCAGAATCTGTATACAAAATACAATACACTTGGACATGCAGTGAGCTGCATCTCCTCCTCCTCTAAATTATGGAGTAGAATTGTTCACAGATACGTAGCAGTGGGGGAGGAGAGGCTGGGGGCAGGTAGTATAGGAATACGTAGACTGACAGTTCATGAATGGGAGGAAGAGTATATCAGAAGCCTTGCCTGCTTCGCTGATTTTGATGCATGGCGAATGTAAAAGAGTGGGGAAGAGAGAGATTGAACCGAGAGGAGAGAGAGGGACGGAAAGGGAGAGAGAGAGTGGAGCCAGTGCAGTACTGAGCAAGTTTATTCATACCTCTCTCTGTCAACGTATTTTTACTGCATTTGGGTCTCTTCCATCTCATCCGTGAGGTCTTTCTCAGAGCCCAAAACCCAGGTGGGTTGCGGCCTTATTTCTTCCTCTCCTGCTTCCTCATTCCCTCCACCTCTGGCTCCGCTACTGCTCTTTGTGCTTGGGTAGTGCTTCTCTCTGGTCTCTTTTGATCCTATCTTGGAATTGATTTTTGAGCTTTTTAAGATCATTAGAAGGCGTTTTGTGATATTATTTCTCAAGGTTGAGTGTGGAAAGCTGGTGGGTCGTGCTTTTTTTTTCCCCTCCTCTGATTCATTGGGTATTGGGTGATTTGGAGATCGTATGGATTTTTGCCTCAAAGGAATAGCTGTTTTTAATCATCTGGATTTCCCTGACATCTTCCCTTCTTTCAATCCGAAGAGCAGAGGCTTTCCAGTAGTGATAGTCTTGTTGATATGAACATTGCTTGCTCTTCTCCATCTTTAATTTGATGTTCTTAAGTGGCAGTTTTTTGCTTGGATGTTTTCAATGTTTATCAGTTATTAGATTCTAGTTTGCTATCTAGTCTGATCGTTCATGTTATGTTTCTCCATGACGGGTGATAAAAATCTTAGTTTGTGATTGCGATTCTTTTTCTTAGGTCCCTCCTAACGCACATTTTCTTGCTTGTTTTTTCTTAAAGGGTGGGAATCGGAGACAATGCTGAGGAAGCGAAGCAGGCCGGCCCGTAATGAACAGAACAAGGCTCTTGTAGCCCCTGATTCTGCTCATGATTCGTCTACTGCTGATATTTCTGCCCAGAGAAGCAAAAATGGTTCCTTTTTCCGCGTCCCTGGTCTTTTTGTAGGACTTAGTGGAAAGCTATCGTCAGATTGCGATTCAGCAAGTAGCCCAACTTCCCCTCTCGAGTGGAGGGGGTTCTGCAATCCCGTCAACACTCTGGTTTCTCCCAAACCGAGCTCCAATGGCTCCCCAAAGTGCTGGGATTGCGACAGAGTGGGACTTAGCATTGTCGATTCTCTCAGCGATTCGAGTAAGCCTGGTGGGAGAATTCTTAGCTTTTCTGAAAATCGCAACGTGCTTTTAGGGTCTCAGTTGAGGATCAGCATCCCTTCCCCATTAAGAAACTTTGCAGAATCTCCCACTGGATCTCCAGTTCTTAATTTAAATTCCTCGAAGATGCTGGTGGAGACCAATGAAGCTCGTCCCGTAACTCATGTGCTTCAGAGGTCTCGATCTTGCACCTCAGACTGCATGCAGTTTCCACTCCCCCTGACCCGCTTAGTTTATTGCAACCCCAAGTCCAATTCTGACAATTTTTGCTCTGAAAAGAAAGAGACCGAATTGAATTCTTCTCAGTCTATGAAAGGTGAACCCAGTTTTGGCAAATTTTCTGGGTTGCCAAGCTCACTCCCAGTAGACATCAGTTCAGACCAAAGTTTTGTGAGTTCTCTTTCCCCCAGGGAAATTGAACTCTCTGAGGATTATACACGGATAATTTCTCGTGGTCCCAACCCCAAAACTACCCACATTTTTGGTGATTGCATCTTAGAGAGTGACACCATCGAGCTAGGTGCTGACAATAAGGAAGAGTGGTCGATCGGATCTCCCATTCCTGCTCAACCTTCTGATGGTCCCAAGTATTCTCATGATTTTTTGAGCTTCTGTTACTCCTGCAATAAGAAACTGGAACAGGGAAAAGACATTTACATGTACAGGTTTGCTCAAAATTCTTTATATACTAAAGGATTCTATTTTCTCGTTGATTAATCAATGGATGTTGTACATGTTCACACGCTGTATGGAGTCCAGTTCTCGTCTAATTTTATTTTCTATTTTTTTGTGTGGCCAATTATTTCTTTATTCCACACTGTAAGATGCTGTTGTTGATTGGTTCTCCTCTCTGTTTCTTATTTGATTTCAAATGGTGTAAATTACTTTTAAATGGTAATTTGAATTTCTTGCAAATTTTCATCTGCAGAGGCGAGAAAGCGTTCTGCAGTAATGATTGCCGCTCTCTGGAGATTTTGGTAGAAGAAGAAACGCAGAAACCTCGTTGCTCTTCTCCTGATTCTCCCATGTCCACCTCTGCTGACGATGATGCGATCTTCATGGCAGACATGGCCTTCGCCTCCTAAGCAAGGACAAGGGAGGCGAGCAAGGTCGACAAAGCTCTGGTCATCTGTTAACGAAAAAAGACCTGCTTATATGAATGTTTTGCAGCCATGGTGCTCGTTATTTTTTGTAATTCCTCCTTGTGTATTAGTTATGTTCCAGCTGCTGTTTACCTAAACCAGGAAGATGATGTTTGAGCTGTATTGACACTTGTGGGTCAGGGCTTGCAACTCTGTGTCTCTTGTCTTCTGTTCTACTCAACTGATTTATGGATAATGCCTAGACTTCTGTTCTATCTTTTATTTCGAGCTTAAAGCGTGGTGGTTAATACTATTACAAGTGCTCCATGCCCTCTTTTTACCAAAACGAACTTGACAACATTTTCTAGCAGTCTGAACTAGACTAATCGCTGTGAGATTTTCTCTGGCGCCATTAATGTTGAATTTTGTAGTTGTGATTTTTTAGAAGACATGTAATTATTTGTAATTGAGGCGCTGAATTAAGGTTGCTGATGAACAGCGGAACTAGTGGTATGAAAGTCGATAAATAATACTCCCTCTGTCCCAAATCAGGAGCTTAAGACAAAAAAGTTTATTCTATTTTAATAGTTCTATTTTATTTAATTTAAATAATTAAATACTTAAAAAAAAGTATCTTAAGTTTATTTTCTCTTCTATTATTGTTGTGTTTCACCGTTCAATGAATTTTTTTTTTAATGTACCTATGGAAGGAGTATATGCTAATCATGTGAGAAGTAAATAACTACACAACAAATTGACGTCATGGGAAAAAGATTTCAATGGGAAGCCTTAGTGTCAATCCGCCTAACTTAAGAGATGCACGAGTCATTGATATTTAAAATTGATGCCACGCATACTTAGCACACTTTAACTAACGTGTGGGTCGTTGATTGTTTGGATAGATATGGCTCATATGTTCCTTTGTGCTTAGATCCCTGCCAAGGGAGCATAGAAATATATTTCTATTCATATAATACATCTAGAAAGAGACTCATTATTATAAATTGTGGCTTACAATCATTACTACGAGCCCAGATATTATTGGCCATTAGATCAAAATTTGATGGCAGGGGTAAAAATAAATTTTTTACCGTTTAATCTCACGGGTCATACATTGAAATTGTTCTATCCAACCGTGTGAAAATTAAGAAACTAGAAGAGAGCTGGAAGTCAACAATTTCATTGATATTGGACTGAGCACACATGGCCTGCACCAAAGTCCCATAAATTGAGCCATTATTGAGTGAATTCCTTTCACCAAAGCTGCCAATCTACGGGTAGCAGTAGCAGTACCCGTATTCATGATTGTGTGTGGCGGACCAGGCCTAGTGCTGTTGTATAGGATGCGTACGAGCAACCGGCCTTTCCTTTTTGTATGATTGTGAAGGCTCTGCCCCACACGAAGGCCATGGCAGTTAGCAGCACTGAAATCAGCCATTTTCGGTGATTGTGATGGGACCTCTCCCTTACTCCGTTGGCTCGCGGGCTCAAACAAGGCAGGGAATCTCCCTGTCCCTCCTGGGTTCCACACCTCGCCAAACGAGCGATGCCTTCAGATCCATCTCATAGTTCATGCGCAACATGTTGCATTCATTGCTGACTGAGACCTCTGCTGCTGGATCTGTGCTCTTTCATTGGCTAATTCTGTTATATGTGTGACAACTGACTTGGTATATTTGGACTGGATGTAAGGTGTGCGATGCCTCTGCACAATATCTCCCCTCCCTCTTAGAGATGGTGGGTGAGGATCTTAGCTATTGGATTGGTCTGTCTCTGGAAGTTGGGCAATCCAGGATTTAGTCCTTGAGGCTGATTGATATCCAGGATTCACTGGCAAGTGGCAAATGAGATTAGTCTGAACTCTGAACTTCTAGCCAAAAATAAAACAATAGGAGTGCACAACATAAGCCTGGAATTTAATTATTTTTACTATGATGGGGCCCAATTCCAAACTCAGTTAATTGAGCAAGCGTGATATTGTTCCATGTTCTTATGGATGATGCCTTAGGGAACATGGTTTTCCAATGAAAGATGGGACTTTCGTCTAAAGTTGGGGAACCAATAATTTAAACGGGTTTCCCGGATTGAACTGATTGATTGAACATCTTTATTGTTATTATATAGATCACAAGTGAAATGCCACGACACTATATGTCCCTGAGGATATGTATGGACATTATCTTATCACCTTCTCAATTTACTGACCGGGTCTAACCTCAATTGAAGTTGCTGTTTTGTTTTTTAAAATAATATAAGAAGTCTTTATAAATTCACTAAAGATTGCACTTTTTGGTGAAAGGTTTAATTTTAAAATTGTGTTGACTTTCATTTAATTTAAACGTCTTGGTAAAAGATTGCATTATGTGAAGATTGTGTATGGGCTACAACAAGTGAGAATGGTTACATCCTATGGGCTATGGTAAAACACCTATTCACCTCGCACCTGTAAGTGAGCATGGGCACTTGCACTGCACCTCTAGTCTTCCTCCTCTTGCGTTGTTCTCCTCATCTCTTGTTTTACGTTTGTGTTTTTCAAATACAAACTTCATTCACATTCTTATACAGTCGTAGAAAGAGTTTCAGGAGAATTTATATTACTGTTAACTGTAAATTCTCAAAAGTTTTGTTGTGTCCTGTGGGGAAGTTTATATAGTATAACTCATCTTCTTTAAAAAAAAGTGTACTTTACGTACCTCATAGCTTGAAATATTTGTGTTCTTTTGCCTTTCAACGGCAAGTTCTTGCACCTATTTCTAACCACTGTCCTCAGTGAAGTCCAATAATCATCTTTTATTTTTCAAGCTCCAGGACAACTTATAGAGATTTTTAAATACATCCCCTTCCCACCAATAGTTACCCATCCAATATACTTAAATAGTTTATGATGAAAAAAAGAAATCGGAAAATTTATATGGCGGCTATGTTCCTTGAGCGAAAGCCAACTCATAAGGCTTGAGCCTTAACGTTGAATTGTTAAAATGTGTCTGAACTTGGGCAAAAAGATGAATGCACCCAGTATAAAGCGGCCAACTTCAATATTCATGATGAGTGTGCCTCTTATGCACCAAGTCATGATCAACCCGTAAAAAAAAAAGTTTTTTATGTTCTACTATAATAATAAGCCTAACGTAAGAAATGTATAGGAGCCCTTAATATTTAAGATTGATGACGCACATGTTAGTACACATTAACACTAATAACTGTTATTGGCATTTGTTTATATATTGTCAATCTCATGTATAAAGGGCTCTCATTTGTTCTTTAGCACCAGTGCTAATGTGCTCTAGCGTGTGCTAAACTCATTGCTAGAAGGGAGCATTACGACGAAGAGCTTCACTAGCATTGCAACTGGTAAAGTTTTGTTGGCTGTCTATTATATGAAATGGGCAGCATATATACTAATTAGCGCATGGACGTCACTCAAAAACACATTTCGACGTAAAGTGCACACCAGTATATATGCAAATCGGTAGCATATATATTGGCACATTGATTGTATGTAAAAACATTGTCCATTTGTAAAATGCGTATGCTTATGAATACAAATCGGTGGCACATAGCACATGTGCTTCACACAACACAAACCATATATAAAGTGTGTACGCTTATATATGCACCGTTGATTTCTCGTGATGGACGACTAGGAAAAGTTTGCGACCCACAGTAATGGTGAAGGTTCACCTGCTGACCATGAACCGTACACACCTTAGTGCTATGAGCTCAATATTTTTTTGATATTTTTTATAGTTTCAACTGTACTTATTTCATAGGAGAACACTTCATTATTTTGTAGAGCACTTGCTCCCGATGGGAACATGATGCAAAATGGGGGAAGAGGTTTGGTTTGGAGCCTCGGCCCCCGCTCGTTGCTCCATGGCTTCACTGGCCCTTTGCTCGGCTTTAGCCTAAAGCCACCTAAAAACAATATCAGCCTTTTGTGGATATGATCACTATCATATTGTTTGGATGCGGCTATGTCATCTATGTAGGTTTGAAAAGAGTGTTGATGACTATACATCACATTTGTACAACAAATTTTTACCCATGAGACGGGACTATCAATGGATACCATTTACCTGGCTCACCCTAACGTCCAACAAGAAGTTTGTGGGTGGGTAATTTATAATTAGGTAACTAAGAAAATATGTAGATAATTTTACCCACTTGTTTATTAATCGAGGGTATAAGTACTACTTTACCTTATTCATTTAATGTACCCAAATTCCTATTAAGTTATTCTACTCTCATCAACTTAACCCGATTGTTACTAATAACTATCTCTATGTTAAAATTGCAAAATGTATTGAAAATAAACCACAATTGTTCGATGAAAAATCTTAGCTTGGCATATATACTCGAGGACAAGGATAAAACAAATGAGGTTGTTTAAGCAGCTAAAACATCCATGAGTTGGTTTTGTGAATATATAACTAAGCTTGATTGTTAAGCTTTTTTATATCATAATTTCTTTTGTTGTTTTTCATTTATCAAGATGTAATTTGTTTCCTATTTACTTGATAAATGTTAAATAATTTGCTCAAGAAGTAATAAACCAAGCAGAATAGCGAATAAACTCAAGGAATATCTTGTTACAAAGTTGAACGACATTGCTCTAAATTTGACTTTTTAATTGGGGAAGTTGTTAGTGCTCGTTTGATATATGATGCTGAAAGTTTTGCGAATCTTGGCAAATTACACATTTTATGTTTGTTGTTTACTTCTTAGGATGAAAGTTCATGAGCAATCATCAATTTTAAATTAAGCAGTTTGTTATTAATCTAGGTTATATGGTTGGCTATTTGTTCACCCGTTTGGAGGACTTGTAATGAGTAAGATATGAATAACGATTAAGGAGACGCGTAATGAGTAGAATATTTATTAGGAAGTAGGTATGGATGTGTTAATCCTTACCCATACACTACCGGTTGAGAGTCCTAATTAAAGATGACATATTTTTGTTGGATAGTACTTATTCCCCACCAAAAAAAAACCTCTGCCTCATGTACGCATGACTTCTTGTTTATTTTCCTATAACGAACTTTTTTCTTCTAAAAATCACATGTTTTCCTTAGAACCTACTCGAAGGATTACCACCATTAATTTTTTGGGTCCACCACACAAAGCACAGTGTTGATGTATAGAGTGCATTGTGAATGTTTTTCTTTTTTAAATATTACTCTTTCCATCATATATTAATAGCTTCATTTTAAAAAAATGTGTTTCATATTAATAGCTCCATTTAATTTAATTTAGGCCGCTAGTTAATTTAAAACAAGGTCTAAAAGCTTCTCACAGAGAATTTTTTCTCCGTCGTTCAAGCTCCTCCCATGGCCAACGACGAGAATAGAGATTTCCTCTCTTCTCGCCACATATGGCTTCCTAGAACTATGTCTTCTCGCACATATCCCATGGCATGTTTGTCGATAGCTACTTCCCTGCATCCAAGATCTTGGTGCAGTTGTCAAAAACCGGAGGGATCACCAGTGACGTCCCTTCATCCTTGTCCTCATCATGAGATTTTTCACCATTCGTGATGTGCACATTGGGCATCTTCTCTTGCATTAAAATCTCCTCCTCACTTACGATTAAATTATATAGGCATCCATCCTTGAAATGGAGTTCAACCAAAGTCTGGGCTTTCCATCCCCGGGCCAGAGGGTGACGGCTGAATTGTTGCTAGAAAATTCAAGATGCATGTTGTCATTCTCAAACAGTTGGTCTTTGAAACTGAAGAGCAAGTCACTGAAGTCATCCATATTAATGAGGAGGTAGATCGCCACTATCCATCTAGAGACCCTCAGATTCTCCCCTGTTTTGATGTGTTTCACACTAATCCCGTATGCCGACACTAGGGACTGGATCCTCCTCCTCTACTACTCGTCAGGGGAGAAGAGGTCCTTCTCTCTGGCATTTTTTAGGGAGGCCTTCAAGGCTTAGAGGGCGCTTGACGCCTGGGCCGGCGTCGTGACAAATGAAATCGCGACTGTTGGAGTAGGAAAAGTGGAAAGGGAGACATAGCACAGGGCGGCCCAGAGGGAGAGGATGCAGAGGAGGTGGTCGAGGAAGGTGTCATGCTTGTGCCAACACTCGCCGACGCCGATGGAGCAAAGGACAGCTTCCATGGCTGTGAGGTTTTTCGATGGAGTGGAGCTTCCTTTGGAGAAAGGGGCGGGCCTAAGTCGAGGAGGGTCTAGAACTGCTTGGTAGCCTAAAAACAAGAAAAGATGGGAACAAATCTCATGGGGGGCAGAGTAAAAAAGCCATGAGCATCTCATGGTATATGATAATGGAACTTATTTACAGGCTTAATCCACTAATAATTGTATAGGCTGTACTATTTAATAAAAAATACTAAAATTTTCAATTGGAATACTATTTATGTAATATAGAAATTTTATTGTGGGTATTATTGTTAAAAATAAAAGATTAATACGTGTTGAAGCACCCATGTGTCTCAAAAATACATTATAGCACATATTAACACGACCTTAATAACTAGGAAAATGTTTGTTTGAGCTCATGCTCATGCACCTCGACATCAACCTTTGGATGCGATTGCATAAGATTTATAGTTTTTGCCCCCATGAGTTATGTTCACCGTATCAAAATTTGACAATATGTAATAACCAGGCTCATGCAATTGATCATATAAATGAGGCTTTTGTTATTATTATTAATAAGAAGGTACACACATTGTACGTGTAAATATATATTATATTATATAAAATAAAATAAAATAAAATATGAATTGGACAAAGATTTCTCTTGCATGCTCTAATTAAAATATATTATTTTGAGGATCACAATAATAATTAGTTATATATGAGCTCCACATTAACCTACATACATTGTAGTAAGTAACTATAAATTTAAATTTTATAAGCTAAATATTATGTTATAGGTAAGTGAAGACAATAATGTCGAAGAATTTCATACCATGTGTGAAGTATATTATTCATATTCATTACCAATTTAGCAACGGGTCACATTTTATAGAGCTCTTTAGGCTTTAGATCAGCTGGGTGTACACTCTCATCCATTGTGGAGGGAGTGCACACCGAGCTTATTTAAACCCAGCTCTTTTAGGGGTTTTTAAGGACAAAGATGTGCAATTCCAAATATCTATAACATATATAAAATTATAAAAAATTATTATTAAAAAGTGTGCTATATATACTTATAAAAAAAACAAAAAAACATAGTCAAGAAACATAAAAGCTTTATAGCAATAAAAAAACACATGAATTCGAGTTTAAAAAAGTAAAATATAATATTATAAAATTAAAATCAACATAATCTAAAAAATAAAATTATAATTCTTGTAGGGACTAAATAGGTTAAATAAGGGTACAATAGAGATTATTAATATAAAATATAAATCAAATAGTTAAAAGTTAAAACTCTTCCACCAAAGTCAAAGTCAAGTAACATCACTATTTTTTTTGTTAGGAAACAGACACAGTGCACCATAAGCAAATACTTCACATCCGAAAGGAGGAATTTGGTTGAGGCCTGATGGGATACAAAGAAGACCAAAATTAGAGGAGGACCCACGAGGAGTTTCATCCCTAATCATAAATGAAAAATGCTTTGCCCACGGAGATTACTAGGCTAATATCGTTTTTTGATTGGATACTTATCTAAGATCAAAGATTTTAAGTTAACTTTGACGCATGACTGCATAACTAACATTTTTACAGAAGTATTCACATGTGTCTATCGTCTACAAAATATGGGAGCTGTTTATATTTGAGATCGACGTTGCACAAATGTTAATATGTGTATAGTTAATCTCATACATAAAGGACTCGCATATGTTCCTTAAGTTGGGCAGACACTAAAATATACTTGTCATTTTTATACAAGTGTTCTCTTTCTCTTTGTGAGAAGTGCGGATTTCAAGGAAATTGGTGGGCCCCATGGAGGGCCTGTTACAATAATTGTCCCGTGGGTACAGTGTGGCAGCCCAGGAGTCGCATATTCCGGATAAAATAGTTCTTACACTTGCACCGAGTTGGCTTCGTCTCATTGGCTAGTAGAGAAAACGGGGGAGGAACCTTGCTGACATAAAGCATGTCTGTACGTGTTACATGCTATGGATACCATTTTTTATCACAATAACGTGATTGCCCTTCGGCATTTCTTTTGTTCTTTTATTTTTTAAAATACTCTGACTTTTAGCAAAATTGTAGATGCACATACATTCCCATTCACAAAACTATTAGTTTTAAATAATAATAATATCTTTATCTACGCTCATTATGCTCATTTTAATTATGACCTCTTTACTGGTTAATGCTCCTTATTAATAGATTTATTTAGTAAAAAAATATTTCATATTAATAATTTTATTTTATTTAAATAATTGGCTACTTAAAAAAATTATAAATTTATTTTTTTTTCTTTTATATATGGGTTCCATCATTTAATAAAAAATATATTTTAAATATAACTATTAATAAAAGATAGAGGAAATATATATAATTTTTATTAGGGGTATAAATATTACTCCCTTGGTCCCACTGTAGTTATATTTAGTTTTTAAATAAATTATTTAAAAAAAACTATCAATATAAGACAAAAAGAATACTTCATTTAAAGGTCTGACAATATAAATATAATTTACGTTTTCTATTTAGCCAGCATTTATTAGCTTACTCACCTATTAACAATAAAAAAATATTTTTTCATTATCTATTGCCAAAAATAGCCTACATGATCCCTTTACATCATTGATATGACAAGTATGGTTGAGAAAATTTAACCTCACCTGTTTACCCAACCCAAATCGGACCCGCCCAAATTTAAATTAAGGTTAGGTTCAACGAACTCAACCTCGACTCGAATACAAAAAATAAAAAAACCCTACAAACATTCAGTTATGACTTTGACTTCTCGTCTTTCTACCGCTTTCCTTTGGATACAAAAATGCCTTCTATGGGGTTTATATGTGTTGACAGTACCACTTAATTTAATATCCGTAAGTGGTTATTTAGCTGCTTAAAATGTGATCCCTTTGTTGTATTTGATTTGATGTACAATGAATTTATATTTGAATAATTTGTTGTAAGGTAAAATATTACAAATTAATGTTATAATATATTTAAATTTCTTTTATATTTGGCCTTTTTAAAGAAAAAATATAAAATATAAATAATAATAAAAATTGAGGAAAAAAATAAGGTTATCTGCATACTCTCAACTGAAGTAGAGTTAAGGTTTTAATTTTTAACTCGTTTTAAAAATAAGGTTAGGTCATGATGTAACCTATTTTAAGTGCAGATTAAGGCTGATCCTATTCCAAGCCCTAATGACAAGTTTTGATTGGATAGATAGAAATAAACCTCACATTGTCACTTTTATTTCTCCAAACAAAATTCCCTACATGAATGTTAGAAGGTTTTGTAGGACACAATTCCTCTATCCTACATTAATAGCCTCATTTTTTAATTAATTTATTAAATTAAATAAAGCTATTAATGTGAGAATAAGAAAATAGTAAATAATTATCATTTCTGCATTTACATCACCTTAGCATAAACTTTTAACAATAAAAAAATTATGAGCCAAGTTTGATCTTTTGCCCTTAACTCAAATTACAAATTACAAATACTCCCTCATAATATAAATATTTCCTCAATCTCACATTAATAAATTCATTTGGCAAAAAAATATGCTTCATATTAATAATTTTATTTTGTTTAATTTGAGTGCTTGAGTACTTAAAAATAATATCATAAGCTTATTTTTTCTTCTCTTATAGTTAGTTTTACAATTCAATAAAAATTGGTATTTTTCTAAATACAACTATTAATATAAAATAGTGGGAGTACAAGCAAACTCCTGTATTTATAAGCTACATTTTCTTATAAAAATACAAAATATATTAAACTTACATAATACTCTCTCCATCCTAAATTAATAGTTCCATTTAGCAAAAAAAAATTTATTCTATATTGATAGCTCTATTTTATTCAATTTAAGTATTTAGGCACTTAAAAAAATATCATAATCTTATTTTTCTTTTTTTTAGATTTAAATGTAAGTATCACCGTTTAATAAAAATTAGTATATTTTTAAATATAATTATTAATATAGAACGGAAAAAGTATTATCCATGGGATAATTTCACGGCTTCAAACTATGAACCATGAAAAATCATAGATGAGTGAGGCCCACCAACTGAAAATGACGATGGTGATTCACTTTAAAGCATAACTCATAAAAAACATTTTTCTTGAATTACATATAGCAAAGATGGCCCATCATTATCAATGGTTATAAAGCAATTTGTGATCTCATTTATCTTCTCTATCATAGTGATAGCATTACTTTAAAAGTAAATTTAAATAAACTAAAAGTGGGACCCCTCAAGTACGATATACTCCCTTTTTTCTATATTAGTATTTATATATAAAAAATTAATAATTTTTATTAAATAGTAAAATTTATATATAAAAGAAAAAAATAAACTAATAATATTCATTTTTAAATACCTAACCATTTAAATTCAACAAAATAGAACTATTAATATAAAAATAATATAAGGCACAAATAATATAAAGAAGGGTGACCAGTGGCTAATTTGAGCCTAACTCTATATATATGATTGTCATCATCTCCTTTTCCTTCTAAGTACGAGCCTAAAAATATATATACGATCATCATCATTTTTTTTCTACTTTTTTTTTCCCTGTGTGATGCATCCATGAAGCCAATATAATAAGAGGTGGGGTGGCACGTGATTTCCCAAACGAAAAGGGTAAATTATACTTAAACTCACGACCTTTGGCAAATAGCTTGTAAATTATACTAAAGGTGTCAAATCATAGTCTATTATCATTGCTCTAGCTAACTGCTTCCTTTAACAATATTATAATTACACTCTGATATTTCAAAACTTATATAAATCATTACTATTAGCATAACTATTAATAGTTATTTTCAAAAAACC
Source organism: Saururus chinensis (assembly GCA_035235625.1). Taxonomy (NCBI): domain Eukaryota; kingdom Viridiplantae; phylum Streptophyta; class Magnoliopsida; order Piperales; family Saururaceae; genus Saururus; species Saururus chinensis. The sequence goes on along the minus strand of CP141143.1, from coordinate 22,838,947 downwards.
ATATTTACATATTTGACATAATTATACTTATGCACCTCACATTTGAAAAAGCACATTTATACTCCTAATGCTTGGCAAAACCACACTTAGAGCTTCTCAAGTTTGAAAAAGTCATGTTTACACCCTCTAATATTAGGAATAACAAAAAACACACTTATCCTTTAAACTAAACACGATAAACTACTAAAATTCTTATACAAAAATTTAAAATAGTAATAAGAAAGTTCAAGTGGTATACTACATTCTCATAGCTTCTCTCAGGCTCTTCAACCTCGCTCCCACTACAACCTCGCTCCCACTACTTTCTCTTCATCGCCCTCCTTAGGCCCACATCATTAATTTAAAAGTATTCTCATAAAGCAAAAAAATACTGGTTCATGTTTCTAGATTCTTATTCTTGATGAAAATACTTTTACATGAGCGATTATGAACCAAATGGGCCCATGAACTTTAGTCGATGGGGAAGGATTATGGGTTTATGTTTGAAGTTGCAAAAAATTTATCTTCCACTACTTTGTTAGTACTATTATACTCTATCTATTTTATATTAATATTTATATTTTAAAAAAATAATTTTTATTAAATAGCGGATCCTACATAAAAAATAAGCTTATGACACTTTTTTTTAAGTACCCAACTACTTAAATTTAATAAAATAAAACTACTATTACTTTAGGACAAAGCGAATAATTATTTCAATCTATATTAAGTGACATATTAAGATTTCTTAAATGAATTGATTTTAATATATTATTTGTAACATGGGTCGGAGGTAATTCTTTTAATAACTTTATTTTTGGTGTTTCTTTTAAATATTAGAGGTAGTCATTTATAATATTATGAGGTGTAAGTACGAATTTCCAGACGTGAGGGGTGCAAGTATGGTTATGCCAAATGTTGGAGTAAACTCTTGTTAGTATTTTTTGTAGGTGTGGCTGTGGGCCTAGTGAGCCCACCCACAAACCTTAGGCAATTGGGAGAAGCTCGTGGAATTAGGTTAAAAGACAGCCAAGGTAGGAGAGAAATTGCAAGACTTTTATTTGTCACATGCACCTTGTTAGGATTTTTTTTATTTTATTCATAATTTTAAAGATTTTTTGTGTTTTCTTTAAATATTGAAAGTATTTTCATCATTTGAAATGAGAAGTGGATTAAGTATGATTTTTCAAACACGAAGGCGTATAAGTGTAGTTACACCAAATATTATAGGTTGTAAGTGTATTTTGTCAAACACAAGGGACTGCAAGTGTAGTTATATTAAACATTAATTAAGTTAATAACTAATAAGAACAATTTTTGTCAGTTGGCAATAGCTACTGATGTTAACTGTGGGGGCCTGTGTAATTTTCGAAACATTATGGGGTAATAGTCTAATCTTTTAAAAGCTAGGGCGGAAATGCAAATTACTAAAACGAACAAGTCTGTATAATTAATATCTAATCAATCCCTTGGATTATTCTTAAGGTCTGTTTAGATTGGTGGAAACCGGGAGAAAGAGAAAGTGAATTCAGGTGTAAGAGATTCCTAAATATTTTTTACTATTTGGTTACAAAGATGGTGTTAGAGAAAATTAACAGTGACAGTGGTAGTAGCGGCGGCGGTGGTGGTAGTGGCGGTAGTAATAGCAGTGACAGTGGTAGTGGTTGTGGCGGCAACAGTTGTAACGGTGGTGGCGGTGGCGGCGTCGGTGATGATGGTGGTGGTAGCGGCGGTGGTAGAGATGGTGGTGGTGGCAGCGATGGCGGTGTCAATAGTGGTGGTGGTGACAATGATAGCGGCGGCGGAGACGGCGGTAGCATTGGTAGTGTGGTGGTGGCAACGTCGGTAGTGGTGATAATAGTAGTGGCGACAGCGGCGGCGGCAGTGGTAGTGGTGGTAGTAGCAATAGTGATAGTGGCGGCGGCGATAGTAGTAAAGGTAGTGGCAGTGATAATAGTGGTAGTGGCGGCGATGATAGTCGTAGTGGCGGCGGCGACGATGGTAGTAGTAGCGGTGGCATCGATGGTGGCGGCAACAGTGACGATATTAGCAGTAATAGTAGCGACGACGATGACAGTAATAATAATAGTAGTAATAAGACATAAATATTTAATATAATAATTTTCTCCTAAAATTAATAAGTTAATGGATAAAAAATTTTTGGGCCAAATTTTTATCTATTTTCTTTCACTTTTTAATTTAATTTCTTTATGTCGTTACACTAATAGACACGGGGAGATTTTAAAAAAATTTCTTTACTTTCCGCCCGCTTTTCACCCATCCATAACACCCTTAAGTTAAAAAAAGGGTACGATTGTAATAATGAGAAGGACAAGGGTAGTTTGCGAAAAGCTTGGGCAGCTGGAGAAATGGAAGCAGAGCATGGGAAGATGAGATTGAAGAATTGATGCCACCAATTGTTGCAGAGAGGAGAAGGAATGGGGAGCTTCTGCTGCTATTGCCAGCCTCCCTTGCACCAGTCTCTTGCTCCTTCTCTATCTTCTGTCTTTTCGTCTTCGTCACAGAGAAGAAGCCGAAGGAGGAGGAGGAGGGGGGCAGTGACACCCGCTGCTTCTCTGGGCCTTGACGACCCAAATGACTCGAGTTTCTTTAGGAGGAGGAGTCTTTTGCTTGTGGGTATCTCTGCTTTCTCCATGTCTCCACTAAAGACTGGAGCTTCTGAGGATTCAGTGACAGGTCAGTTGGGATTTATTCTGATGTTAAGGTTTACCTCTTGCGGATCTTTGTTGTAGCTGTTCTTTCGAAACTTGCTGGTTTCATATTTGTGTTTGATTATTGGATGTGCTTCTGAAGCTTGAACCATTTTATTGATGAGTCCTTGTTTCTCTTGTGTGGGAGTAGAAGTGCTTCATGTTCCACATCTCCCCCGTGCTGAATTTTGAACCAGGTCTCCGGTGTAGATTTTTTGTTTTCAGATAAATAGTTGTTAGAAAGTAATTTAGGGATGTTTAGAAGTTCAATGGAAAAAATCAATGGGTAGTTTGTCAGCCGGTATTCTCATTTTAATATTTTCTTCTTGTACCTGATTAAGATAACCGGGCGTTGTGTTCACATGAAATTGTATACCTTAGTTTAAATTGATGTATTGATTGAGAAAAGACTTCCGCCAGCAGCAGGAAGTTATCGAGTTCGTAGACATTAGTCATGATTAGATGTACTTCTAGAATTGGGATATGTCTCATAAACTAACAAATGGATGTGACTTGAGATAATTAGTTACCCGGAGCGGGGTTTATATCTATTGGTTTGTCTTAGACCTCTAGATATGTTTCAGATGGTTATGGTGAATGCTACAGATAGATCATGCTAATTTTATTATTTTTCATAAGTAAAAAATTGGAGGAAAACATAGAATGAATTTTTGAGAGCAAAATGCCTTTTTTTAGTTCTCATGTAGTTGTAAGTTGTATACCGAAACGTTCCACCTGATTATTTTGTTTACTTGCCAGCAATTATTTTTTATGTTCCCGGATGTACATGTATGGTCATGGGAAATTCGTTATTGCTAGAGTATGTCTTGATGCGATCCTAGCTACTTCCTTTCTTAGCCTCAATACGAGACCAAAGTTCATATATGACCTGACAAATCTCCCAGCTAGTGTTGTAGGAGCTAAGTTAAGCCTAATGTGGCATGCATAATCTGCATAATTGTCAACTAGGAGTTTAAAACTAATGCTTTTCTCTTATTAAATTATTATTGTTATAACTGAAAATACATTTTTTGCCATATGCTAACGTGCATTACTTTTTTCAAAACCGAAATATTTCAGACGTGCGAAATGTTGCAGAGGTGGCTAATGCAGATCCTAAAAGTGGGGAAGATATTCACAGAGAACCAGCAAGTCCGATTGTCACGCTTATGAATGGAATTAGTGTAATAGGTTTAGGTGTCCTTGGTGCATTATATGCATTAGCACGCGAAGAAAAATTGGCTATGGAATCAACAATTGAATCTGTAAACCACTCTCTCTCTCTCTCTCTACTGTCACACACACAGAGAAAAACAGATGCTGACATGCAGTCTACATTCACTTGTTTTTTCTCACTCTGTTGCTTACACAGTATACCACAGAATAGTATGTTGGTGTTTAGATTTCCACATCTTGGGTAGGCTTCAAGTTCTTCTTGAGTAAGATGGAATCTGAATTTTGACATTGTTTTCATAATTGTTTTTTTGGTAATATTTTGTTGAACATTTTATGATTAAAAAGGTGAATCCTGTTTCTTAATTTAGTTTTTTTTAATATCCCCCTCTTTTTGTTATGACACCTGTTATTTTATGAGCTTATTTATAAAACCTTGCCTGGGCCTGACTGTATGTGGGTGTGCTTACATGGGAGTTCCCGTCTGTTTTGCTTTGTTTTTTCCTTCTTGCAGTTAGGACGAGATTCGTTCATATAGAATCTACTCGCTAGTACCCTATCATCACATAATCACGTCAGTTATCTGTTAAATTAAGTTTCCCTTCTTCACTTCCACCATATGTTTCTCTCTTCTTGTATGACAGTATGAATACTGTGTTCATAATCTTTCCCAAATCCAACAGCAGATTGTTATGGAATCTCATTATGGTGTCATTGGCTAAAATAATAATTTAGAAGTTTGGAGGTAGATGCGTAGTGGTTACATTTCTTAATTATTTAAAATGTGCAGATGGAGGCAAAATTGAGTGAAAAAGACTCAGCTATGACTCAGATGCAACAGAGCTTTGACAGAAAGTTACTAAGGGAACAAGAAGAAAGATCAAAGCAGATGAAAAAAGTTAGGGAGGACCAGGCTTCTTTGTCCAGTGAACTAGGTTCTGCAAATAGTGAGATAACAAAATTACACTGGGAAATGCAAGCTGAGAAAAAACTTGCTCAAGAACTTATTTTGAAAATAAATGAAACACAAAGCAGCCTTAAACAAGCCAATGAATGTAAGAGGTTGCTTGAAGATGCACTGAAAGAAAAGGTGGATACAGTTGAAGTCCTTGAAGACAGGATTAACTTGCTTAGCTTAGAGGTAAACGACAAAGAACTTCATCTGGAAAGTCTCAAATCAACTCTTACCCAAAAGGAGTGTGAGTACAGCAATTTGGCCTCCATACTTGACCACACAAAAGGGGAGATTGCAGAGGCAAATTCCAAAATTAAGGAGTTACAAGAAGAGGTCCTAAAGAATAAAGAAGAGTTAGAAGTCCGGACAACCTTTGTGGATGAACTCAATGAAAAGACAAAGTTGGTACTTATAGAAAGAGATGAATGCACGAATAAATTACTTGTTCTTCAGGAAGAGTTTAATGCTTTCAGGTTATCTTCTGAGGAGAAAGCTGCAACATTGTTAAATCATTTGTCCGAAAAGGATTTTGAGCTAAATCAGCTTCAAGAGAAACTTGATCTTGCTTTAAATGACAGTAAAGTTTGTGATGAGCTGATCAGTGAATTGGAAAGCGAAAGGAACAATCTGAAATTGTTGTTAGAGAAAGAATTTGACAATGTGAAGAACTTAAAAGGTGAGCTTCAAGTTACCCAAGAAACTTTGGCAGAGTCTAGGTCAGAGATTTCGGATCTGCTGAAACAACTAAAACAATCCAAAAAAACATGCGAGGAACTTAGGTCTGAGGTCTCCAAAATAACCTCTGAGTTCTCCAACAAAGAGAGATCACTGCTGAAGAGTTTGGATGAGGCGAAGATGAGTTCTAAGAAACTATCAGATGAAGTTGGTTCAATGAAGGATGTCTTAAATAAAACAAAAGAAGAACTCTTTATCATGTCTGAGGAATTAAAAATTGTAACAGAAAACTGTGAGAACTTAAAGAAGGAGGTGTCGGATGCCAATAAGAAAGCAGAAACTTCAGCTGAAGATTTACAAGAGGAAAGAAAGGTGGTATCTTCCTTGAAAAAAGAACTAGAGGCCTTGGAGAAGCAACTACTTATCAATAAAGAAGCCCGAAAGAACCTTGATGTAGACCTGGAAGAGGCTACAAAATCACTTGATGAGATGAATAAAAATGCGTTATTATTGGCCAGGGAATTCGATGTTATAAACTCCAGAGCTGCCAATCTTGAAGCCGAGAAGGATATGCTTTACAAGTCCCTCATGGACCAAAGAGATGCTTCCAAAGAAGCTAGGGAAAATCTTGAAGATGCTCAAGACTTCATTTTAAGGCTTGGGAACGAGAGAGAGATTTTGGATAAAAGAGCAAAGAAGCTTGCGGAGGATCTGGGTTCGGCCAAAGGGGAAATATTACGGTTACGAAGGCAAATTAGTGCTCCGAGTTCTGTAATTGAGCTCCACCAACCAAATAATAGTGTGGCTGTAGAGAATGTGACAGTTAAAAGAACTAGAAGGAAGAAAAGAGGATCTACATCTGACGTTTCTGATTAGAATTTGGAATTTTATTATGAGAAAATCATCTTTTACTCGGTTGTACAGGATGGCTTTGCGAGTGATCTTTCAAATGCACAAGCGAGAGAAGATTTCCATCAATACTGATTTGTGTTTTATATGCTACCACCTTATATCAGTTTTGTGATTTTTGGGATTGCTTACTATTAACTCTTAACCTGAGGCGCACAATTATATTGCACTGACTTAATAATTTGACCAGAAGATTCTGCTGGACATTAACATGTCAGAACCATGGGGCTGGCACAATTTGCTTCTGCAATTTATCATTTCTCTAGGCTGATGATTTAAAGACTACCTTAAACTTTGATTTAAGTTGCATTTGGCTATAATGTCATCCGTTAAAAAACAAGGAAAATATTAGCATCATTATTTCAGGTGCCCTGCTGTTACATAGGCTGTAAATCGTAGATGGAATAATCTCTCAGCTATTTTTTTAGTTTGACATGGTTTACTGGCTCCAGATTGGTCGGCCTCATGCAACGCCACTACCAACCGACAGCAAAATAGTCTTAATTTTTGAATTGCCTCTTTCATGCGCGTTGAAGTGCTTTCTGAGTAGAGTAATGCTATTAAGACTTTGAACGTCAAAAGGCTACCACTCATCAATGGTTTTGAGATGATGAAGTAGTTTTTTAAAGTTGCTTTTCAACGTCACCAAAGCATTTTTCTTCTGAGAATTATTTGGAGGTTTGAGCCAGTTTGAAGGAGATATTTAGATTTTAACTTTGCGGGCTAGATGATTATATTTTTTTTCTTTCTTCCCTATATCTTTCAGAGGGAGGGGTGAAGCACTGCACATAGCGAGATAGGTGGTTAGCTTGGCGTTGTTGGTGATGAATGTGAGAAGAAAGTGCAATTTTGGCTGTTTGCTGAAAGTTAGCCAACTTAGATTGGCGGTGCTGCTGGGCTTTTATTTTCTAGTCGCAACCTTGAAACAATCCATTTTATGAACTTTACCGGATCTATCTAATGAGCTTTTTAATGATTTTTTCTATATAAAAAAAAGTTTGCATTGCATTTTGGGTGGATTTTGAGCACATCCAATTTTTTTACATAGAAGTTCGTTTCAGCTTGCCATTTTTTGACCCAAAATGTTTGCTTTGAGTTAGCCTCCAGAATCAGCAATGTACGTGGCAAACATGTTTTTATCTGATGCAGGACACTATGTCCGTGATGCTCTTGGCCGCATGCAAGTATGGAATCTGGCACCAGTCCTGTCTTTGTTCATACGTCCACTCATGATTAAGAAGCAATTATCTTGTAGAGTGTTGAAAAAACACATTCATTTGACAAGAAACTTATGTTTGCTTCTCTGACTACTCTATGCTAGCTGACATCTGATTGCTGCAATGTATGTTCTTCATTTCTAGGAGTTCATGGAGCTTTGTATTTCTTCAAGTGTTCTGCCCTTTGTTTCTGGTACAACCTTTACGACAAATAGAATAGTTGCCACAGAAACTCCAGCATAAAGGAAAAATGTACCTGCATCAAACAAAATTTTATTTTTTGACATTCAGTTTTTTTTAATTTTAATTTCAACGAATTTTAAAATGCTCCTAGGGTTAGTTTAGCCAATATCTACTGCAACTTCATTACTATATTACTATCACCTGATGAGCTCCATGTCATGAGGAAGTTGAAGGTGTATGATATAACCCAGGCTCCAGACCAGTTGACCAGCGTCACCAGGCTCCCTGCAATTCCCTTGACGTTCATAGGGAATATCTTTGGCAAATAAAATTTCGTAAATAGGAGATTTTACCATATGAAATTTGACCCACTAAAGTGATTCTGACGAAATCTAGTTTGTTGCAAATAGTACCTCAGACATAATAACCCATGGCACTGCTCCCATCCCCATCGAAAATGATCCTATGTACGCCTGATACCAGCAGATGTCCAATTGGCAAATTGGGTTTATTTTTCATAATCAAGAAAAGATGTAATATTTCGGCTTATGTCAAAAGTTTACCAGTATGCCGGTGAGAGCCAGGACTGGAGCCCACTCGTGGAGGAGTGCATGAGCCTGTGCCAACAAATGGGTTTAGTTTGCAGCTATCTAAAAAGGAAAGATTTCATCGGTGGCTTTTGGTGAGATTTTTATTTACCTTCAAATAAAATGATATTCCTGCCAAAATGCAGCCCAAGCCTGTCCCTATTGCAGAAACCTATATTGCAAAAACGGGGTAATGATCATAATATTCTCAGTTGTATTAAGCAGCTTCTTTTCCAGATTCTAGTCAATTACTTACCATTAACAGTACTCTCCTTCCAGATTTGTCCATCAAGACTGCACCAAATGCGGTTATGGGAATCTGAAAAAAACTACCATCACGTAAGACAGTTTGGTTTCATCTAAACAATTAGATGTATATATATATTGGTTGGCACCTGAATACAGGCCCATAATATTGTCCCGAGATTGCCTGAAGAGAATCCTGCAGTTCCAATGGAAATATATAGATGTTGTTCACATGTTCATGTAGATTCATCAGGTAATGTACTGAGAATAAACATGTACCAGCTGAAATAAACATTTGGCTGACATAAAACCCGATTCCGTTGATTCCACCAAATTGTTGAAACAACATTAATCCAACTCCAACCTAACATTAAAACTCCGTTAATGCCATCTGTTTCTGACAAACCTCAATAGAAAATCATGCATATGTTTAATCTATTTTTTTTCGTGGTCGCATATGTTCTATCATTTAAGGAGTCGTTTAGTATTAAAAGGTGGCTTACGATTACTGATCGCGAATATTGTTTCTGAAACAAGTCTTGTGTTTTGGCCTGAGGAAGGTCTCTGAGAGTAACTACAAAATCCTGTTTCACAAAGATTAATCAGTGACAGGTCATGTCAACTTTGACAGCTAAACAGCATGTAAGATTTTATCACTACTTGAATTTCTGCTGCTTCATGGGAAATGTCAGCATTTTTGCCACGAAGAATTTGCAATGCAGCTATGAAATCTTTCTGCCGACCAACCTTCGCCTGCAGGACAATCTTTTTAGAGTACTATAGATTTTAACTTTGTTATAGAGCTCATATATTATCCTACTTCATAGCTTACCAGCCATCTAGGAGATTCTGGAATGAAAGAGAGACCAGCAAGTAGAATTAAACATGGGATTATTCCTGCAGAGAGAGCTTACTTTCAATCCCATCTATCATAAATATATCCATCAACTAATTATTTCTCATATAGTCTCATATGTCTCTCTTGTTTTTTCCATTGAGGGAGTCATAATTGTTACAAGTAGAGTTCTCGAGAATTTTTTTACCTGTTAGTGCTAGCACTCGCCAGGTAACAATTGTCCCCATTATGAAGGCAAAAGAAGCTCCGGTGCAGATCATCAGCTGAAGAGACGAACAGTGGTGAATTAGAACTCATATGTGCATATATAGGAAATCACCCTTTACCAATATCTGTTTCTTATATGAGTTAGGACCCAGTTAACTCCACCTGATTCAATGTCGTCAGCCCTCCTCGGAGATTCTTAGGTGCTATTTCTGCTATGAAGACAGGTACCTGTTCATCAACAGTCTGGATGAGAACCGGATGCCAACTCAGTAGTAAATGCTCACTGAAATTCCAGGAGAAAATTGTAAAAAAAAAATGTATATACCACATAAGAAAGAATCCCAATTCCATATCCCATGGAAAATCTTCCATGATCGAGCAGCAGAGCACCCTTCATAAGTGTGTCAACTTAAGGATGTCAGTATGCAACTATTAGCATATGGGAGGGACGAGGCAAAAGTGGTGATTGAAATAACAAACCTCTGAAAAGTAGACAGCAATCCATCCCAGAATGCAGAAAGCACTTGCCAATCTCATCCCCTGCATCCATGGAGAGTGAAATGCTCTTTTGAACAAAAGAAAGAGTATCAAAATAATATGCTTCAGTAGTTATATCTAAGAGGACTTACCCCCTTTCTACCTAGGAAATCCGCAATATGGCCACTTGTTATAGCCCCAACCATAGCTCCGATGTTTATTATGGAACCAAACACTGAATACTGCTCATTCAGAAAAAAAGGAATATCAATTTTCTTGGACATTGATGCAAGCCTAGTGTTCATTTATGGGCGAAACAAGTTTTGTTTGGCCGTGGACCAGCCAACAATCTATTCTCCTGAATGCTCTTAGACATAAATTATTGCCTGTATAGTTATGAACACGAATATGAGCAGATACAATGATATTTCAAATCTATGTAACTAGTCCCATGTCAATTATCAGCTACGCTCTGTAGTGAGTCTCAGAGATTTTACTCCCCAAAAAAGTCTCAGAGATGAAAGGATAACAGTACGAGACAGGTCACAGGAGTGAGAAGAACCATGAGCAAACCTCAGAAAGAGAGAGACCGAGATCCTCCCTTATCCCGGACTGAGCGGGTCCTGAATATCCCACCTGCAAAACACAGACATTGCATTTCAATTGTTACAGTGGTGATATACATTTCACTATAACTATAATGCACTCCCGAGGATAATATTTCATAAACCACTAATTTTTGGTGCATTTCTTTTTAATACTTACACATGACCCGAACTCAAAAGAGCCACAGACAGCAACAAACGTGCTGAAGACGACCATCCATACAGACCCACTATTGTTTTTGTGGCCAAGCTCATCTTCCTCCTTGGGGAAGAACTCCCCGTTCCGGTGTTCTATCAGAGGCTCTCTTGCTTTCTCTATATCCTGGTTGATCGGCATGTTTCTATGTCAGCTTACAAGCTTTGTGGTTTCATATTGAGGGTCTAATTTTGTTCCATATTTATAACCATAATGGTGGTCCATAAAGCATGTGGAATGTAGGTGGATCTTAGAAGGAAAAGCTTTAGCTGTGTAGCTCTCTAACATAAGGACAGAATATATACAAATGATACTGAGCTTGATCTGACGTGGATCTGAGGGACACTATGGTCTTGAGCTTTTGTCATTTTCCTCATGCAACAATCAGACCGAAAGGTATATGGGCGGCCTGTGGTCTACCGTCTATGTGGTGTTTAGGAGTTAAATTTACTTATTTAGTCTCTGTCGGAGCCCACCATTAATGTAATCTGTCTCTTATTTTTCAGTGGCTTATTTCAGTATTTCTTATCGACGCACAGAAATATGGAATGCTGTCTGTGTCCATCCATATATGATGTTATGCCCATGGAGATTATGATTATTGACATGCATGCAAAACTTTGCAACAGGAGAATAGTATGGAAGATACGACTCAAAAGTACGCTTTAATTTTCTGATATGACTCAAAACAATAGCAAAACTAGCCACACTTAGCAGTAAATACCTGCGAGAGGTGAAGGATGTGGAACATGACGCCGGAAGAAGGAACCTGTTTCACACACTTTCTATGGTTATAAAAGAGCAAAATGTCCAACTAGAGTTCTTCTATACTATACAATCTCACAGCCAAGTTGATATATTTTTTTAGTGATAAATGACAAAGCAACCATCGTCATACCCATCTTCCTAGCAATCTTGTTTTCGTCCACTTCTATCATTCGCTGTAAGTTTCACATGGAGCTGCGAGAAATAAAAAACAAATAGAGGACTAGAGTGACAAGATGCAGGCATGGAATCTTTTTCATCAAGGGCTCACTGGGTTTTAAGTTTTCCATCAAGGGCTCGGCTCCTGAAGGGGCATGTACATCACCCATAAGCTCGGCACACCCAAAAGTACAGAGACACACATCCCTCGTGGGTAGCCCTCGTTTAAGATCTTCTAACAAAATGTGCTTTTAAGCTTTATCACCACCCCCTTTCCGTTACATAATAAGGTGGATTTTTTTGAAATTAAACAGAAAAAACGTGAAGTTTGGGATTTCAAAAAGATAATACTCCATCCGTCTTACGACAATTGCTACATTTGGCTTTTTAAAATGAACTAAAATTAGTTCATTTTAAAAACCTAAATATAGCTATTAATTTAGGACACACAGAATATAAAGCAACAACCGATAGAAGGCCGAATTAAAGCAACAACCTATGCAAGGCCGAATTGTGTACAGAAGGATGATTTTTGGGAAGTGAGATTTTTTTGTAGCTTTAGGAGAATTGGAAGAACCATTTAGAGATAGTTTGGATATTGAAAGGCACCATTTGCTCCTAAGCTCTATCTTACAAAGCTATAAGTAGCATTAGTTGCAAATGTACTTTTGAACTTTTCGACACTTTTAGTTTAGAGGGCAGATAACCTGATTTGTTGTAGTTCGCATGGTTGTCATATTCTACTCAGGCTACCCCTTACACTAACTTAAAAATAAAACACTTAATAATCCTAAGATGCAGATTAATTTTTATCATATTCAACATAGCAAAAAGAAATGAGGTACAGTTCATGTTCAATTGTCTAGAGGATATAACAGAAAAAATTATTGTCCGCGGTTAGCTCCTTTTGTAGCCAAAGAACAATTTTTTTAGAAAGCAATATGAAAGGGAACCTGTTCGAAATTTAAACTATTTGAATTCCTAATTCCCACTTGAAGAAGAGAAACCATTTGTTAACTAGCAGGCCTAGGCCATCTTTCGAATTGCATTATTATCAGTAAGTTTATTGCCTGGGTGTTATTGTCCATCTTGCAATTCTTTGTTATTTCAATTAAATGCAGTTTCCTCTCCCGCAGGGTTGTTGAAAATGCAGCAAGGAACTCTCCGACGTGAGAGGTATAGTGCCTGTCAACGCTTCCATCCAATCCTTTTTGAGTGATGTTTCAAAGGAATATGCATAGTGATGCTTCAAAGGAATAAATATAAACATTTTCTATTGATACATTGTCAAACTTCAAACATTATCTGCAGCATAATATCCAACTTCCAGATTTAACTCAACATCAACCTTATTCATTGCCACAATAGCATCTCCATCTTATCATAACCTCGCTTCCTCCGCTCATGCGTGAGGAAGACATTCGTGGGCGATTATTTAAGTATTCTGTTATTAGGAATGATACGGGCTGGCGTGTAATTGCTACATTTGGGTTTTTAAAATGAACTAAAATTAGTTCATTTTAAAAACCTAAATATAGCTATTAAATTAGGGCACAGAGATTATAAAGCAACAACATATGCAAGGCCGAATTGTGTACAAAAAGATGATTTTTGGGAAGTGAGAGATTGCTTTTTTGCTTTAGGAGAATTGGAAGAACCATTTAGAGATAGTTTGGACATTGAAATACACCATTCGCTCCTAAACTCTATCTTACAAAGCTATAAGTAGCATTAGCTGCAAATGTACTTTTGAACACACTTTTAGTTTAGAGGGCGGATAACCTGATTTGTTGTAGTTCACATGGTTGTCATATTCTACTCGGGCTACCCCTTAAAACCCCTAGCCGTTGGATCATCATCTGATGTCCAAGGAATCGATCAGTTAGTGTTGTAGCCAACACAAGAGTGCAGGCTAGTTTTTACATTTAGTTTATGCTTCAACATGTCTTTTATCAACTTGTCCCTACTCGAATAAATGTTACTCCCTATGTCCCATAATAATAATTATTTACTTTTTTAATAAATTAAATTTAGTTTATTCAAAAAAAATAAATAGAGCTATTAATGTAGGACAGAGGGAGATAAAACCCATCATGATGGGAACATGGAAGTCTATATTGATGACTATGGATACGGGCACCGATGATGTACTTGGTATGTACCAAAACGGGTATAAATCTTTTTATATAGATGAAAAAATATTATAACTAATAGTATATCATTATAATACTTTTTTTAGATCATAATAAGACCATAGAAGGCCGTATACGAGTGTTCTAAAATTATTTCATTTTGGAATCATGCAATATTACTCCGTCTCATACAAATTATTACTCCCTCTTTCCCATATCAAGTGCAATGAAATTAGTTTATTTTGGAACCAAATAAAATGCTTAATATGACTCACAATTAGATGTTTAAGTAAATGCGTAATTGTGGCGGACTATATTTTGGAAAAATAATTATTTAAATTGTATGTACCCACTCGTATTGATCTCATATGATTTTTTTTAAAATTTTTTAATATAAAAAACATTGTTATTTTAAACCTTTGAAGAGGTTGGGTTTAAATAGTGTTTTTGTTTTTAAGAAAAAAATAATTTTTTTTAAAAAATTATTTTTTAAAATAAAAATAAATTAATTAAGTATTGTGTAGCTGCACCTCCCCGTTGGAGGGAGCTCTGCGTGAGCTGGGATCACCACCGATTTATTCAGAATCATTTCAGAGTTGTTGACATCCTGCTTGGTTGGCGTTTCTCACCACTTATATTTAGGTGTAGTTGTATGTCATGTCCTTCTACTCTGGTCAGGTCCTTAGGGGCTAGTTTGGGAGATGACACCTCCTGGTGGATTTCAGGGTGTTTCTTTTGCGGCCGGGTGGTCTATGGTGGGTTGTTTGACATGTTTGTCAATATATGAGATTAGACAGGTTTTTTGTTTCCCTGAAGGGGAAACTGATGGGAATTTATAATAACATTGTTCATGAGAAATGGTACAAGTGGAAACCTAAATCGACTTGCATAAAATGTAATGACATTTTGCATACTTATTATTTTGCTATCCCACTGGGTATTTGTATACTTAGAGACCTGGTCTTGCAAGTTCTTCTGGTACTAGCAGGATCGGGATCAAGCTTTCAGATTGACGACGAGTTAGCTCTAATAAGATTTAGTTTTATTATTTAAGTATATTTTATATGATTGTAATAATGGCGTGAGAGCCAATTTGCCAATTTTATTTAGTTGCTTATTTTCAAACATATGAAGGTTTGCACTTAGATAAATGATTTATTTATTTTTGGATACCTTTATGTTATGATATGATTTGTTATTTGTATTTATGAACCCTAACAATCATGAGGTGGATACTTAGTCGACGGATTTGATTTAAAAGAAAAAAAATTCTTGTGAATTATTGCTTGTCCTTTATCAAAATGACTTTTAAAAATCGGGTCATGATAATCATTGACTCCCATATGCAATCCACAATACACCATTCAAGCTATGGGAGCCGATACCACTAGCGATTTATCTCTATTGACTGTTTGTTTCTTTTCTACTCTTGATGATTTATCACCATTCTCAGGGTCCATCTCTATATACAATGATAACACTTTTTTATTTGTCTTCTTATGAATGAAAAACACTTACTGCATGTCTTCATTATCTTCTAATTCATACAAAAATAGATGATTGTGCAGATGGAATCATATACATCAAAGTCACATTACCATTCACGGTGAGTCTTTATTTGACTTGATGAAGCTCACTGAACCTCACCATCAATCGTGCCTTTACACCTACATACAGGCCATCATTGCCTACCTCTTTGTTGTAATGGATACAAATACAAATATTCTCCATTATGGTGGTTAACTGGTGATCAAATCCACCAAAATGAAGACTTTTTCACCCGGAACAACTTCCGTCATGGAAAAAAATGGGCTTTTATTGTCTCCAGTGACTCGCAAGTGTCTTCGCCAGTCACCTCCCAATAGCGAATTTCTATTTGTTGTTGATCAATCCTCTCTACTAGAATGACACTGCACTGTTCTGGTGTTCATTATGAGGATTTATATGGATTGAGTTTATTTAAAACCTAAGGGCAGTTTCATCCTAAAGTAGGTAATATGACATTTACTATTGAAAACTAGGGAGGGAATATAAACTATTGGCTTCTTCGATCAAGTAATATGAAAAAAAACTCATTACTTATTTAACACAAATATCATGATGATCATCATCAAAACAAGAACATTATGAAAGTTCATGCATTTACGCTTTTACACCCAATAATTTCGTAATTCAAATCAAACATGAATATCTCATGCTAAGTCACAAAACAAGGTTAACAATCCATTATTTTTTTGCCAATTAAATTAAGGTCTCCATGTATCCAATCCTTCCTCCCCTTTCTCCTGAACTTTTACATGCATTAGTCCACCGTTTCCTCCCAAACTTAGAGAATTCGTAAGATTTGGGTTAATATTTGTCAAAGGTATTTATATAAGAATCAAATTACTAAAGTTTGATGCATAACCGCTTCGTGGAACTGCTTGTAACTGTTTTTACATGTAGTTCTTTACCCATCAGTATGATTGCTTTAGAATCATCGACGCGTCAGAGGTTGCTGACATCATTTTTTGCACTTCATCAGTGAGTATACTGATGCATCGGTACCTGTTGAAAAAACTTTTATTCTAAATAAAATTAGAACAAACTTTATGCTTGTCATCATTACTACTTTCTTGAGTTTATTACTCAATAACATTATATTTAGCAAAGGGGTTAATTGATTCAAAGAATACAAAGCCCTATAACATAAAAATCAGAAACAAACTATGAGGATGTCTCATAAATAAATGCATACGAATTCCTTACAAAAATTATGGGTGTCACACAAAGGGATCTTACAATTATTTATTTAATAAATAGTTGATAACTAATTTATGCACAAACACACAATAGTTGTTGAAGGGAGTTGATTCATAAATGGACCCTGAAGAAGCTTCATCACCACAATAAAAAGGGCTTAATTGGTGGAGTGCTATTGAAGAAGATGCCATGGCCAAAGTTCCAGTCGGAGGACAGAAAAAACCAGAGCCTTACGGCTCTGGGCAGTGCGGAGGCAGCCAGGGACCGGTTGAGGAGCCTTAGTCTCCAAAATCTCTAGATCTTGGTAATCCGGTTGGTCCCAAAGCCTTGCCTGGCGATGATAGAGAGCGAAAAAGAAAAAAAATGGGGCTTTGGCCCTGGCTGGCCACTGGACGACAGAGAGGTCAGGTCCATCGGAATCGCTGCCAGGTAATGATCCAATGAGGCCCATCCCTCACCTTGCCATGGAAGCTGGGGAGGGGGGGGGGGCACCGCCAGAGGGTACCTCTCCTCTAGCCGGAAGTGGGGAAGACGGCCGCAATCCGACTCAGGTCTATTTTTTTAAAAAGTGAGCATTGAACTAGGTTCGGTTCAAGAGGCTATAAGTGTTCAAAAAAATTAGAAAAATTGCCAATGAACCCTGAGAGGTGTTTGATTATCTTGACCAAGTTTAAGGTCATGGAAAAATTTAACAGGCTATGAAATGATCATTTTACCCTTGTAGCTAAGTCGCGATTCACTTACCCAACTCAGGGGCTTTGGTCCAAGGGCCTATGAGTAGATTTAAAAATTGAAAAAAATCTCAGTGATAGTTTAATATGTACCCTAAATATAGACCAAAAAATATAGTGAGAAAAAAATACCAATAAGTAGATAAGTGACTATTTTGCCCTTAGGGTTAAGGGTAAACTATGAGGGTCTGTTCAAGGGGTTCACAACACCATTAAACGCCAGGAAAGTTACCTCGGGTCCATGACATCAAGTAGTACCCTTAAGACCAATTTTTGACCCATTGAATGTCAAGAAGTCTTTAAACAAAATGACTAAAATATCCATATGAGCAGATAGCCCACATTCATGTGAATGGAAGCACGAGTTGATTTGAGAGTGAAACCTTAGGAGAGGTCAATGATTTAAAAATCAATAGAAGGGCAATGAGATGACTTGAATGACTGAAGGGAGAGTACCATGCCCCATATGGTAGAATTACCCGCCCTTAGAGGTTGTCTATCCTATTTTTGTTGAAACAGATTCATTAGCCGAAGGAGAGTTAGGGCACCTTATGTGTAATAATGACTTCAAATAGAAGAGGTGTGACCAATAAGTGACTCAAAGACCTTTACATGTTACAATGTCATGGAAAATAAGGGGTAGAAACCTCATTTCTAGGGTTTAAGGCAACATATTGCACTCGTTTGTAACACAATGCATCGAACTACTAGGGTAGTATATAAGTAAACCACATGATGTGTTGGAGTTATTTATACTACAAGGCTTGAATTTATCTAGCCCTAACCCTTCAAATGAGTGCAGTGGGCCTTCGTTGATTATTAATGGACTTTTGTGACAATGTTATTTATGTTGCTTACTTTGATGCATGCTTTTACTATTGATGCGTTAATATATAATGGTAACTTGAGATTAATGAGGATTAATCAAGAGATATTAATTACCGTTGGATTGGGGGGAGAATACCTAATTAAGATAAAAACTAAAATACCTTAAATGGGGTCTGAGACCGGTTCATGGAGTGAACAATGACTCTACATGGAAACTTATCTTTGTTAATAAACCAATGGTAGTTATGGGAGTTTACCCTAGTCTCATAGAGGCTATTAGGGTTTGAGATGTTCTCTGGGTAATAGCTCATTGGATGAGCTGTTATTGGGCCGATTCACAATGTGAGGAGGACCCAATTGGTTGGACAAATACTTGACTGAATAAAATTAATATACTCTAAGTTTCGAATATTTAGGGGAGTCAGTGGTCATAAAGACTTTAGGCTTTTATGGGTTACATTATTTATGTCTTAGAAGACATTGTTGGGAGGGTGGAGATTGTGATACTTGTACACTTTCTTCACTGCCACAATAGTTTGGGTATTGGCCAGGAAGGTCTTTATAGTGCATACGAAAAGCAGAGTTGCTTGGGCATCATAAAAAGTTTGTGTTTCTCGCTAATCTGTGTCCATGAGCACAATTGGGATTCACTTTTTCATATTCATGTGTTGTGGACAGATGTCCACAATGGCGTGGCAGCCGGTGTAGGGGAAGGGAGCAGCGTAGGAAAGTCGGGAAAATGGAGAGGGAGTAGCATGGCCGCCAGACAGGAGGGAGAGGCAGAGAAGAAGAAAGGATAATTAGAGAATTGATTAATCATTCATAATCCTAAATTTGGGCATAACCCTTACACTTAAATAGACTGACTAATGGGCTCACTAACAGGCACCTAAGGCCCATTAGCATAATTAAAAGTAAACCACTAATACCCTAATTAATTTATTGACCTAATTGCCCTTATTACATAATTAAAACCCTAATTACCCTATCACGTGGCCCCAGTGGCAGCCCCTAGGACACTCACAACATTCCACCATGCTTCTGCATTACCTCATCCTTGAGGTGACCTTAAACTCTAGACATTGGGCCCACCATAGCTCCATTCTGAATAGTTAGTCCAGAACTACGAATATAGCTGAGTCACAAGCAAATCCTAGAGGGCACATATAGTTTCCTTCAATCTTGACAAGGGAAGCACTCAGAGCCACTTCCTTCTTTGCCATTTTTGTCCATCAACTTTCAGAGTACATCCAATTTACCTTTTTTGCACACGTGCATGATTACGAGTTCATAGCATGCTGTGTCCGGCTTCACCCTTCCTTCTGACAAGCTTCCAAGCAACTCCACTGCCTCCTGTAGTAACCTATTGTCAACAACAACACTAATTAGTTTCTTGTAGAAGTCTAGTTCAACTTTAGAAACTTCTTTAATGTCTAGAGATGACCACAATAATATATTCACCAGTATTTCTTGCACTTTCAACTTGGCCGGATGTGAAATTGTATCTTTTCCCCAAACCACAAGCGAGATGCAAATTGTAAACAAGCATGCCTTCAACTCTAGTACATCCTTACTCTTGGTGGTATTTTGTAACCAAGACAATATAATTAGATAAAGCACCTATGGATGAAGACGCCCACACAGTTCTACATCAAGTTTATAGATGTCTTCAAATTCCAATAAGTTAAACACTCTGTCAAATAGAAGAGAAGCCACACACATGATTATTAAGATCAAAACGTCTTCCATCCTTCATACCATTAATATCAAAAAAATTCTCATTGGCAGCATCCTCAAACCCATCACTGGGAAAAGTCGATTGAAGAGCACATCTTTTAGTTCATCTGGATCGCCAATTTTGGAGGCTTTAACACCACATTTTGCAAATGACCACTCACCCAATTCTTTCTGTGCTTGTGTATTCAATATAACACGTCTCAACACCAAAACCTTAGCATCTCTAGTAGTGCCATTCTAGCTAAGTCGTTCAAACCTTGGCGCTTCCTCCACCCTGCCATTGCCAGACTTGTCGAAATCAAATCTGGTTTCCTTTATAATTAGGGAATGGAACTTTCCCTTGGACTTCCTCTGCAAGTGCTTCACGTGGGTAATGACATCATAAACCTCCACCTTGTTGGTCATCCTTAGAGTATCCCTTAACACCCTTTGCATTGCTACCTCTGCCAGATCCAAATCGGTCCAGTGGACATAAACTTGAGCTATTATGTAAAGAGCCTTGACATCCCGGCTCTCAAATTCCAAAACCTTTGTGCAATGTTTGTCAGCCTGTTTGTAGTCCTTGAGTTTTAGCTTGCAGGCAGCATTGTTGAAATTGCAAGTGACCTTGAGAACCTTGGACTACTTCTTTTCCTCTTCACTGAATGAGGAGTCATACTCAATTAATTTTGCACCTGTCTCATATCTTTTGAAAGCCCTTTCATACTTGCCAGCTTTGAATAGAGCATTCCTTCTTCCATTTTTTTCCCAGCAACGTCAATCTTCTACGCATTGTTCATGTCCCACGATTCCCTCTCCTTCACAAAAGAAACAAGCTCAACCTCGTACTATACAGTTGCATTGGGAGGGAGGCACCACTGCCAAATCCTACTTTGATTCCGTTGAACCAAAAGCACATTTAGGCGCTATTATCACCAATGCAACCTCACCCTTCTTCATGGTCAAGACTGTTCGGTCAAGACCATCTATAACTTGCTCCTCATTAGTCTTGGACTCGAACAGTTCTTCATCCTCCTCGTGGCCTTCCTTCACAAACACAGTGTTATCCCTCCAGCTTTCCAGTTAATTTCAATTTGACAACAACTCCTTCATTTGGCCGTTCATAACCTTCGCCCTCCCTAAGAATCTTTTTTAACACCTTCTCGTCTGTGGTTACCTCAGTGACAGTCTTCCATGAAAGCAACTCAAGTTCTATTAGAAGAGTTGCATTAGGAGGAACTGCATCCTCGGTGCCATATGCAGGTTTGCCCTGCTCACCAAAACCATTTTGTGGTGTAATTGTCAGGAGAACCCTCTCCTTCTTCATTCTTTTTATAGCCTTGGACAATGCATGAAAGAAGTAACCTTCCTGAACTGTATACTCCACTCCATCAAATTTTGAAACAACAGTTCTATCTTCGAGACGGGCTTCATCCCAAACGAACACTTCATCAGCATCTTTCGGATTCTTCCACTTCGCTCCTTTGGAGGCAGCTTGGAAGCTCTCGAGCAATTAGTTGAATAGGTGGTGGCCATAGAGAATACCCCCCATGGTCATGTGACCCTTGCATCTCTTGTCCGAGGTCAGCGCCGAATTGGCCCAGACCCTGATTCCTTCCAGCTCCTTCAAGAAGAACCTAAACTTACCAGATTTGGAATCACAAGGTGCTGCCTTTCTGTTCATCTTGGCGCTCAACTCCGTCGATCACATGTTCTTTGAGTACTTGTCTGTTCCACCTTCACAATTTGCATCCCTTAGACCTCCTTGCGGCCTCTTGCCGTAGGTGGCAACGTCATGCTGGCCGGGTTGGATCAGGGTTTGGACCTGGTTGTGGAGGCTGAGGTGCCCCCCAGGGCAGAAGTGGAGTCTGGGAGGTGCGGTGCTTTGGGATCACAAGGGAGACGCGGGCCATTGGAGTCACGACACAGGGAGTGAAGCGATGGTTCAATGTGCAGTTGGCGTTGCAGTGGTGCCGCTTGGTTGCAGCCCCTTCAGTAGAGGAAAAGGCGAAAGAGCCGGACCATGACAGGATGGAGAGTGGACTCCGGTGTTCCCTAGTCGGGGGTTCGGCCATGACCTCTTCATCGGAGGAAAAGGCAAAGGAGCGGGAGGGCGGTACATGAGACCGGGCATCTCGACCGTGGACAAGTCTATCTCCTTGCAGCTGAAGTCCGTCTAGAACATGTCCTTTACATGGTACTCCTGCCCGAACAAGATTTGCTCCACTAGAAGGGCCGAGGCTTACCGACCTTCTCCACCCTCTTTACCGCTGCCGACACCAGAAGAGGCATAGGCAAATGGATAGAGCGAAGGGGCGATGCAGTGGTCCATGGCAAGGCTTCTTCCCGCCGCCATAGGGGAAGGTGAAGCAGCCGAAGGGCTGGGCACTCAATGCCTTTCCGGTCGGAAGTTCGGAGAACTACCGGCGAAAGGATGGGAGGAGCAAGTGGCGGGAGAAAGACATCCCCTTTCTGCACCAGCATGGTTGACTCGCATGGTCAGGAACAAAGACAGTCGGCAGAATGAGCAGGGTGGTTTTTGGAACACAATCGGAGGTGGAGACGAATAGCCGTCGCGTCGGGGGATGCCGGTGTGGACTAAACTCCTTCGTGAAGAGAATCCTTCGGGGATACTTTCTCTGATTCCGTTGGAACGGGTTCCTCTTGCACCAAAAGGCCCTCTGACGAACTGATTCATCCGCTTCTTCCATGCAAACGATGGTGGAGGCATTGGGTCAGCCCGGGGTGTTCCATTGACTGACATGGATGCTACCAGGGACATTAAAAGCCTCTTCAAATCCTCGAGCAAATATGTGAGGCTCGTGAATTTCTCTATCTGTTGCCCCATGGAACTTTGGTCTTTGATATCAGTGTTGTGGACAGATGTCCACAACGGCGTGACAGTTGGTGTAGGGGAAGGGAATGGCGTAGGAAAGCTGGGAAAGGGGAGAGGGAGCGGCATGGCCCCCGGACAGGAGGGGGAGGTTGGGAAGAAGAAAGGATAATTAAAGAATTAATTAATCATTCATAATCCCAAATTAGGGCATAACCCTTATACTTAAATAGACTGACTAATGGGCTCACTAACAGGCGCCTAAGGCCCATTAACATAATTAAAAGCAAACCACTAATACCTTAATTAATCTATTGACCTTATTACATAATTAAAACCCTAATTACCCTAGCACGTGGCCCCAGTGGCAGCCCCTAGGACGTTCACAACATCGTGGTAGGCTATTGAGAGCCTTGGGGATTTGAGTCAAGCTGCTATTAAGCAGTCTACTCTAAGGTTGGAGTTCTTATTTCTTTACATTGCGATTGTAGTGTATTGACCTTCATTGTGAGTTATATTATGCTAAACCTAGGGTTGGGTCAGAACAATGAAGGGTAGCTAGAATTATGTACCATTCTAGTTGACATATGATGTGTTTGTGTGTCTAAGGGATTAGACAGGGATGTTAATCATTGAACAAGAGTTGTGAGATAATTAATAAAATTGATTGCTAATTAGCATAAGTGGAACAATTAAAGGACTTGTATAAAATATAGTTTAATTAAAAATACTTAAGCATTGCATGCTTGGTGCTATGCTTATTGAGATATTGTAGTTTATAGGCAGAACTATATATGAACCCGATCTTGTTGAAAACATTAGAGATGTTATCTGATGAGTATGTAGACAATTAACATCTGGGCCCGATTCAAAAAATATTGATAAAACCTTTTGTTCTTTTAGAAACTCTTCTTTTGAGGGTGGAGATGTTTTGTTGTTATTTTATTTGGTTGGCTGCAGGTTCTCCAGGCAAGGACAACTGAGACCAGGTTTGATGAGCATGAGATGTAGTTCTTTGTTTTTTGTAATTCTGGTAAGTAATTATATTATTGGCGTGAGAGTCAACTTAGTTATTTATTTTCAGACTATTGTCAGATTTGTACTTAGCTTGATTGACTGTTCTTTATGGATTTTTGAGATGTGTAATAATATCATATGATTTGATATTCGTATTTGTGACCTTAGTTATCATGACCTAAATATTTAATCGAATAGTTTATTTTACATTTAAGATTTTTTTTCTTGTGACTTACCATTTATGCATTTTAAAAAGGCTTAAAAGTTTGGGTCATAACAACATCAAATTTGATGGGTGAAAATATCAAGAAGGTGTCTTTGTGACCAACAAATTGGTAGAGAAGGGAATTTGTGTGAGTTTAGATGTTGGTTATTCGAGACTTGTAATTTTTCAACTTCATAGTGCAAATTCATCTAGTTGAAGGGATAAGTTGATCGTAGTTTTTCCCTAATTTGGGTTTTTAGGTAAAATTGCTAGTGTGTTTATGTGTTTTGCACATTTACTTGATTTGCTCTAGTATTAGTTTTTATTCTACTGTATATTCCTGCTCAACAAGGCCATATCTTGTAGTATTTTACCTTAGCAAAGTATTTGAGTTAGAGGTATTGTGATGACCATCAACAGAAAGAAAAGTATTAAACTCCCACTCCTATGAGACACTCAAAAGTTGCAAGAGGTTATTTATTGTTGAAAGAACTTCGCATCAACTTATACTAAAGACCAATAATAGAAATAAAATGGGAAGTAGGTTTGAGCTACAATGTAAAGTATGATTGAATGGTAATATGCCTACCCCATTTTCTATTTTTATCAAGAAGCAAACACGGCTATATGTTGTGTGGTTAAACTAATACAATAAGATATATTGAAAACAAATATAGGTAATAAAATTTTATTTATATTTCTTATTGATCTATGCAATGAGCCCAAAAATAACTAAGAAAAAAATTAAGCATCTATATGGACACACAAAAAGAAAAATAATTTCTTTTAACCTGGGATCCTTATGCCCACGATGAGTCCTGTATGCAGCGGAGCGTAGTAACAAATTTCATGAAAGTTATACAAAATTTTGTTATTTTGGGCTAAATGGTCTTGGACCGACGTATATTTCAATAATTTTGCAAAAAAGTTGTAATTTTGAAAATTTTGTTGAAATTTTGCAAAAAATCACATTTCAGGCAGGTTAGTTTAAAGTTTTTTATATTTTAGGCAGGTAAATTTCAAACTTTTTTACAATTTAAGCAAGATAGTTTTAGGTTTCTTTGCCATTTCGGCGAATTATTTTAGGCTTTTACATTTCAGGTAAATTTTTTTTTTGAGTTACTCTTCTTCTTCATGTACTTCTTTTTTCCGCATCTTTTTTCTTCCTATATTTATACTTCGAAACTTCCAAAATTTTCCCAAAATGAAATGAATCAAAGCCGAAATGATCCACCACCAAAACAAATCAAAATATTGACTATGTTACGATGCAGGGGAGGTCTTGCTCTTCTTGCACTTCCCCACAATGGGTTTTCTTTGCCTATGGAGGAAGATGATCGATCTAGTTCTTGGCATGAAAATAAAATGATGCCCATGAGCAAATTGCAAAATCAGTCAAGAAAAATTGTCCTTAACAATAGCAAATTCATTTAAATATCTTGTTTCTCAGCAACTGAGGCAGGCAGTGGGTGGTTGTCATCTTCTTTAGTTGTTTAACTGGCTGCTGCCTGCCGTAGATTGAGAAGTTAGACAATTTCAATGGCTGTGGATATCTAAACGATACTTATTTAGATTGGAATCTGATTTCCCTAATTATAATCCTTCATCATCAGCCCATCCCCTAGCAGAACTTCAACACTCACAACAGATTTGCTGTGAGTACCCAATAAGGTAACAGACAACGGCAAAGAAAGATTTCTGGATCCACATACAACTGTTAATTAGTAAGCAAATGTTTTCACTGCTGTATGTGCCTTAATGGGCAAGCACAGTAAGCGAAACTGAAGCCCCTCTAACAGTGGTAGGTGTGAACGGACGACAACTTGTGGTCATGAAAATTCTTAACACCCTTAAGCCCTGACAAAGGTAAAAGGTGTGTCCATTGTATCATTCCAACCCAACTGTAGCAAGTTCCCCTCTAACAGTGGAAGTGGAGGGACGACAACATGTGGTCATGAACTGATTCTTAACACCCTTAAGACCTGACAAAGGTAAAAGGTGTGTCCATTTTATCATTCCAACCAGCAAGTTCCTTCTTACTCTAGTACTTAAACACCTGAAGTTCTCCCTTTGTCCCACATTAATCATCTATATTGAAAATCTAAAATGAACTAAGGACATGTTTAGAAGGCCAGTTAAAAAGAAAAGGAAATGTTCTTAGTAGAAAGAGATTCTCTTCATAATATGACGTATTGCACTCATGGGAAAACCTCTTTCCTTTTCAAATGACCTCCAAATATGACCTAAAAATGGACATAGTTCATTTCTGATTTCCAATTCAAACAATTAATATGGGGCTGTGGAGTAATTTTTTGGTTAAATGCACAAGTATTAGGTCTTGAACAACTGATATTTTTGTTTAAATTAAAGATGAGCAATACTAAGCATTGTGAGAATAAAATATGGCTCGGTAATCTCTTGCCTGTGTATTGTTCTCCTTTAAATAGAGTTTTTACATTTACATCAATCCAGGGATTTGAATCCCAGAGAATAATTTAGTTTCTATACAAAGAAATATATGAATCAATTTAGAATAAGAAAGGAAAGTAGAATATATGAGTCAATTGATGACAAGAAAGGAAAGTATTCAAATCTGGATGCTACAAATCATGGGCCGTCATAGTCTATCTCACAGCCCCCCTCAAGCTCAAGGAGGGAAAACCCGAAGATTGAGCTTGTCACGAAGACTGATGAAGCGCGGACTGGGAAGGCTTTTAGTGAAGATGTCAGCTAGCTGCGTCGTGCCTGGAACATGTCGAATATGGATGGTCCCACGTAATACATATTCACAGACAAAGTGAATGTCAATGTCGATGTGCTTCGTGCGACTATGGAAGACAAGACTTTTAGACATGTGAATGGCACTAACATTATCACAGTAGAGGACCAGCGTGGAGGGTAAGGACACCTTTAAGCGGTGGAGAAGATGAAGAAACCAAAGAACTTCTACCGTAGTTGTAGCAAGAGTGCGGTATTCAGCCTCGGAGGAGGAGCGCTAGACAGTCACTTGCTTCTTGGAACCCCAAGAAATAAGATTGGAGCCAAGAAAAACTGCATATCCAGTGGTAGAACGCCGAGTATCGGACACCCAACCCAATCAGCATCAGAGAAAGCCCGTAAAATAGGCTGATCGGACTTACAGAATTGCAATCCATAATGCAATGTCCCTTTCACATAGCAAAAAATTCGCTTGACAACCTCAAGATGGTGAACAAAAGGCAAATGCATAAATTGACACATGTGATTTACCACAAAGGCTAAATCAGGTCGAGCCATGGTGAGGTACTAAAGAGAACCAACCATTTGATGATATAAGGAAGGATCTAGTAGGGGAGAAGAACCTTGAGCAGATAAATGCACTCCAGCAGCGAGTGGGCTCTTGGCAGGTTAAACCCTTGTAAGATCAAACCGATCTAATAGCTGCAAGGCATATCGAGTTTGAGAGAGAGTCAAAGTAGAGTCAGAACGATCCACCTGCATGCCAAGAAAGAAATGAAGAGGACCCAAGTCTGTCATAGCAAATTGGCTGGAAAGAGAGGCCACGAGCTGTTGTAATGAAGAGACATGAGATCCTATGAGAATAATGTCATCCACATAAAGAAGTAGGAGTGTAGTCTCTCACCCATGTTGCCAAATGAATAAGGATTGATCATAGGGACAACCTGTGAAGCCCAAGTTCTTAAGAAAGGATGTGAATTTAGTATACCATGCTCGAGGGGCTTGTTTGAGTCCATATAATGCTTTGTGGAGGCGACAAACATGTGTGGGTTTGGTAGAATCAACAAACCCAGGTGGCTATTGGAGATACACTTCTTGTAACTCGCCATGCAAGAATGTATTTTCTACATCAAGTTGACGCAAAGACCAATTAAACTGAATAGCCAAAGAGAGAATGAGCCAAATGGTGCTAGCTTTGACAACAAGACTAAAGGTTTCTTCAAAGTCAAGTCCATGGCACTGGTTATAACCTTTTGCCACCAAATGAGCCTTATAGCGTTCAATAGAACCATCAGCTCGTTGTTTCAATTTTGATCGTTTATAATTAAACCCTTTGCAAGTGTACAAGGTAATTGTACTTGGATAAGTATTTAAGGGTTGTCGAACCTCAGGGACGGATGAATTATTACTAAATCTAAAGAGGAATTTGCTGATTAAAAACTAAAACAAACTTAAACTTAAATTAAGCAAAAGAAAGAAATCAACTAATTTAAAAGCAAGAGATTAATTCGATGGAATTTACTTAGGAAATTGAATCCACTATAGAACCATAACAATTCCTTAACTTTTAATCTAAATTTAGTGTGAATATGAACAAGTATTCTCAGCTACAAGCTAGAATTACTTAAAAAAGAATCATTAATTAACTTCCATGGCATGAACTATCTTCGACAATAGCACGGATCATCTACACTAAACTAGATATAGGCATGACCCGTCTAATCTTAGTATAACTCATCCAAGTCATTAATTATCTGAACATTAAAACTATTGTATAACCATCTCATCTAAATCACATAAATTAGAATTGATGCAAATATCAAAACCATATCAATCTATCATCTACAAGACAATAAATCAACATAGACTTGAATAAACATTAAAAGCTCTTCCATTAAAAAGGAAATCCATATCATACAATTGTCATCATTCACAACTGAGATCTAAATTAAAAAGAAAAGAAACTGAAACTTATCTATAGCTTCATCAACTCCTAAGTAAAAGAAAAGTCTAGCCTTCCATTGTAGAAGAAAGTACTTGAATCTCCATTGAAAGCTTTGAGTTCTCTTTCATCTTCTTTTTCCTTTTTCTCTTCATAAAATATACTGGAATCCCCCAATTTTAAGCCAAATATGTCTTTTTATAGGCATAAGTTCCGTAGGAAGAAGTCTAATATGAAAAGGATTGGAATTTGGGTCAAACAAGGAAATTGCACGTTATGCCATTTGAATGCCCTGCATGCCCGTTCGAATGCTTGAACTGTATTTTTGTCTGAATTCACGTTATCCCGATCGAACGGTAAGTGACCCCGTTCGAACGGCTACAGTGTTTCTGTTTTCTTGGATAGTTCATATTTTGTTCATTAAGCTTTCCTTCGTGTCCATATTAATTTCTAACTTGTTTATAACTCCGAAAAGTTGTCCAAATCACTTTAAAGCATGTGAAGACTACTTTGAACTATTCAAAACATCGTCCAAGTACCTCGATAAGCGCACTTTACCTACAAAACATAAAATACCATATTTTAGACATGTAGAATATTATTAAAATTCCAACTTTGTTTAAATACACATCTAAACTACTAATAACTACAAAATCATTAATAATTAAACTAAAATACTAATATCTATCTTAATCTAAATAAACCATAACTAACTCTAAACTAACCTAATCTATACTAGCAAATAAGGTAAAAAGACATATAAAATAGATATAGATTTCATACTTATCAAATTTGTATACCCATTTACTACCAACCAAATTCATCTTAGGAGTGTATGGAACCAAGGACCAAGTGTGATTGCATTGTAACGTAGAGAATTCATCCTCCATTGCCCGGACCCAATTCGGATCACGTGCCGCAACCTTGTAGGAGGTGGGCTCTGGAGGAAGTTCAAGATGAGTAGTAAAAAGAGCCATAGGAATAGGGTGGCGAGTTGCAAAATAGACTTTAGGACGGCGGGTTCCATCTTGGGTATGGGTCACCATAGGATGACAAGAAAGAGGGGCAAAGGGTTTTTCCGGTTCAGGGTGCATGATAGCAGGCGTTTCTTTATTACGTTGACGGTACACTTGCATGGGTAATGGGCCAAGGAGGGAGGGAGCATGGGGTAAAGGAGGAGACAGTGTGGGTGCAAGGGTTTGTTGCTGAGGTAAAAGGGATGTGGGAAATTTCTGAAGTTTGAATTGGCGTGTGGAAGTGGTTGGGACAGTGGATGTAAACTTGGCAAGAGGAAAAGTCCCTTCATCGAAGGAAACATGGTGGGACATGTACATCTTACCAGTAATGGGGTCCCAACATTTGTAACCTTTATGTTGGCCACTATAGCCAATAAATACGCACTGTGCTGATTGGAAATCTAATTTGCTCCGCCCAAATGGTGCCAAGTATGGGTAACAAGCACACCCAAGGACCCTCATGTGATCATAAGAAGGTTGTGTTTCAAATAGAAGATCAAATGTTGTCCTGCCCTACAATATCTTGGATGGGAAACGTTTAATAAGGTAAGTAGCAGTAGCAAAAGCATGATGCCAGAAAACTCTGGGGAGATGCCCATGAGCAAGCAATGTAAGGCCCGTCTCTACAATGTGTCTATGCTTGCATTCAGCAAGACCATTATGCTCCGGGGTACCTGGACATGAAAGTAAGTGAGAGATGCCACGGTCCTTTAAAAAATCTTGGAGTGTATGACTAAGGTACTCCCCACCCCCATCTGTGTGGACAGTCTTAACATGGGCTTGATATTGATTAGTCATAGATTTAATAAACTCAATAAAAATAAGTGCCACATCAGACTTGCGGCGCAAAGGAAAACACCAAGTAAATCGACTATATTCATCCACAATCACGAGATAAAACCGATAACCATCAATAGAAATAACTGGGGCAGGGCCCCAAACATCACTACGATGAATTGCAAACCGTTCATGAGAATAATTTCTACGATGAGAGAATGGTAGCTTAGAAGTCTTTCCCAATTTGCAACTTGCACAAAAAGTCTTAGAAGTACATTTTGACAAATGTAAAACTGAAGAAAGCTCCTTTATTATCTGACAACTTGGATGTCCTAGCTTGGCATGCCAAAGAGCACCATCATCTTTATTTGAAAACAAACTAACTGGAGGAGAACTTGAGCGACCACTACTATGTATAGGGTAGAGGCCACCGTGCCTAGGGCTTGTCAACAACACCTTCCCTGTCTGCAGGTCCTTTATAACAACACCCTAAGGATAAAATTGGAAGCAACAATTATTATCAATGGTAAACTGTGAAACACTGAGAAGGTTCTTCTTCAATTGAGGAACTATAAGGACATCATCAAGAATTAAAGAATTGGAAGGTAAAGTAATATGGCCTTTGTGAGAGATAGATAAACCAGTGCCATTGCCAATAAGAACCTTATCAGAATTAGTATAAGGAAGAATACCTTCAGCAAGTGAGACATCAGCCGTCATATGGTGGGTGGCACCGGAATCGGGGTACCACACAGAATCATGGTGATCAGCCAAGTGCATGGCAGCAACAAACTGGACGTTGTCACTTGAGGAGGAATCAATGGCCTCATAATGGTTGGTGCGGTGATTGGGGAAACCACATTTGTAACAATATACAAAAGAGGAATCTCCTATCACAGGTGTTGCATGAGGCTTCCCTCGACCTTGAGTGGGCTGTCCGCGGCCACGAGAGGTAGGGGAAGAATGATCCGAACTAGGGGCAGTAGCATGGGTACGACCAGAACCACCCTGGCCGCGACCTCGATGTTGGCGAGAAGAGCTAGCCCCACGGCTATGCTGACGGGAGGAGTACATGGCAGCAGGGAGAGAGTTGTCTAATGAACTACTGCGATGTCCCTGAATGCGGAGTTCAAAATCGAGAAGAATAGCAGTTACCTCATCAACTGGTGGAGTCTCCTTGTAAAGATTGATTGCTGCAACAAGGGGATCATACTCAGATCCTAGGCCCTCCAAGATCCAGTCAACAAAGTCGTCATTGGAAATCGGTCATCCAGCGCTAGCAAGTATATGCTGGAGGGATTTTGCCTTGTGAAGGTAGGAAGTAATGGTCATGGAACCTTTAGAAATGGATTGAAGCTCCTTCTTGATATGCTGGATGCGGGATTTTGAGAGTGTCCCATAAAGTGTCTCGAGGGACCGCCAAATCTCAACGGCGGTGGCACAAGTGATGACTTGTGTAAGAACTTCCTCGAATAGGGAGGTATAGATCCAAGCTAGGATCATCTGGTCAAGGCGAAACCATTGATGAACGGTGGTGGAAGATAAGTCGCCGTCGGGGCAAGGCATAGAGCCATCAATGAAGCCCAATAAACCATGACAACGAAGTACAGGAAGAACCTGTGCCTTCCACAATAGATAATTGGTCTCATTAAGCCACAAAGAGAGTTCTTGGGAAATAGATTTGACGACTGGGAAAGGAGAAACAACATTCCCAGTGTCATTTTCTATTGAAAGGGAGGGAGAATTTCGAGTGAGAGAAGAAGAGGCAGCCATTGTAGAAAATGGCAGAGGCTCCGATACCATGTAAGAATAAAATATGGCTCGATAATCTCTTGCCAATGTATTATTCTCCTTTAAATAGAGTTTTTACATTTACATCAATTCAGGGATTTGAATCCCAAAGAATAATTTAATTTCTATACAAAGGAATATATGAATCAATTTAGAATAAAAAAAGAAAGTAGAATATATAAGTCAATTGATGACAAGAAAGGAAAGTATTCAAATCTAGATGCTACACCAAATCACACGCTGTCATAGTCTGTCTCACAAGCATGTGTGCAGTGAGTGGTCCTAGGTGTGAGCATATGTATCATTTCGCTAAAAAGATTGTCACATTAATTGTATGATGCTAGTAATTTATTTGAAAATTATACATACTCTTGTAGCATTCGTACAATTTATTTCAAAATTCTATTTGTTACATACATATTGATTTTATTCTAAAAACAAAACCTCTTCTTAGAAGAGCTCATCACCTTGAACAATTACAACAACATTTTGGCTTGGTCATATTCCTAGCCGACAGATAACTCTTTCTTCAAAGTAAATTCTCAGTCCTCATCCTCTCTCTTAGAGTAACATGTTCAGATCTGTTCTTTGAATGAAGAAGAGATGGAGGCCACTGCTTCTCCAACGCTCAAGTAAACACAATCACGTCCCAAGGAATCAAGGGTTTGAGATAGATGAAGCTTTTCGATCACATCTCCCACTGGGCTTGCAAGAACCAACTGCAATAACACACACATGATGAGAAGACATTAAAGTTGGACTCGTGACTCTATGGCCAAAAGCTGTGACCATGCTACATATATAGGAGTCTTCGCTTAAGTACATAGAAGCAAACGCCCCTCTATGTGCTATGCCTGGGAACCTTTGCAGGATGGTCATGAAAATGGAAAACAGTTTCCTTAAAAGTTCCAAGTGTACACAGAAGTCAAATCATCAAGTTCAGTATTAAGCCCACCTGCAGTGATCTTTTCTCAAGGGTCTTTTTTAGTTCTAATAGTGCTCCAGTTCCACTGGTATCTATGGTTGTCACAGCTGCAGACACAGGGCAAACTTCTACTATAACAAATCTTACATTGGATGTGTAAATCATGAGTAAAATCCTTCGATAAGTAGTTCTAGCTCACCAGCCATGTCCAAAATAACAAATTTCAAGGTATTCTCGTTTGCTTCTTGGATCCTCTCCTGTTCGTCCCGCACCATTCTCAATATCCTGCAAAATTGAATGACATATACATTTAAAACCAGAGAGTAAGATACAAAACATGTTGAAGTGATGACTGCAAACTGCTAGAAAAAGAATTCTATTAGCATGAGCCAGGGCATTGTAGGATCTGACGTAGTATGTTACTCATAGGATAGTAACCCACCCCTTCTATTAATGTATGTCATCGGATCTTGATTCCATGGCTCATGATGCCCGGGCTCACACTAACATGAGTGAGCCCTGGCCCATATTAATTTTAATCTTGGAAGAAGGTATTTATTGGCTTGTGATTATGATATGATCAATGAAGATAGAGGGGTAAACATCAAATTAACATTCAAATGAGCCCAGATGAAAGCAGCCCACTAAGCCCAAGTTAATTCTTCGTAAACCCATGTGGTAGGCGATTTATATGAGCCCAGTAAAAACTACAAACCTCTCTTGTAGGTAAGTGGAGTTGGCAAAGTAGATTGGAGACTCCACACTAAGAATGAGGAAGGAGGGAACTCTTATGGCTTGCTTGTAGTGTCCCATGTTCTGGTAGATTTGAGACCCAGGAATGTTCCCCAATATCACCATGTTTGGCCTTGTCGCATGTAGCAAAATCTTAAATATCGATATCCCTACCTATGAACATGATAATCACAACTGTTAAGTAAGCTTAAATTAGAAAAGAGCTGAAGGAAGAAAAGAGATGAAAATGAGAGAGCTTGCAAGCCATACCGCAATGGCGAGTCCCATCTGCACCGAGATGAGGAGAACTCCCAAAAATGCACTTATACAAGCCAAGAAGTCAAGCTTGTCTACCTTCCACAGCTTAAGTACCCCTCTAAAGTCGATTAGTCCGATAACCGCAGTTATGATAATCGCTCCTAGAATTACATTAGGTGTGTAATAGAAGAGTGGCATTAGGAACAGCAGGGTCACTAGCACCGTGGCTGCCATGACAATGTTCGAGATCGCCGTCTTTGCCCCGGCGTTGTAGTTCACCGCCGAACGCGAAAATGATCCTATTATATTTATTTTTTGAATGTTAAATAGTGCAAGTGATTAGCAAGTATTGACATAATTAGTTGTGGGTAGATCATGATTTATATGAATTTATTAAATTTGAAACCTGTGGTCACGTAGCATGAAGTGCATGAGCCGGCCATGTTCATGAAACCAATGGCCATCATCTCTTTGTTTCCATCAACTTGGTAGTTTTTCAAAGATGCAAATGTCCTTCCTACAGCAATTCCCTCCTGTTATGTGAAGAAAGGTAAGTCAGGAATATCCACCATGAGCAAGTTAAAAGTTGTAATTTTTTAAATAGAAGTGGCAAAGGGCTTCGTTAGGGCCCTTTTGAGGCCCGCAGGCCTGCCCATTAATTTTTTTAAAAAAATTTAAGCCTTTGCCGCCTCTATTTATCATCTAAATTAATAATTTAAATAATAAATAATACCTCTCTCTCATATTAATAGCTTTATTTATTTTTATAAAATAAAATAAATTTCATTCATTTTAAAAAATTAAAAGAAATTGTTAATATCATATAAAAGGAATACCTAATAAAAAGAAAAGCGTCATTTGACAATTGCGCAAGAGGAAAAGCAGAGTGGCTTTTCGAACACTTTCTTGCGAAAAAAGCTAAGCAAAAACCAAATGCTCACTTGATGGGAGATTCAAAAGTTGTATTTTACTTTTTAGTTCAAAAGTTGTTCTCATGCTCTGCCAACCGTGAAATTTAAAGTTTAAATACCCTTAAATAACATAAGCCATCAGATCTAAATCTGATTGCTCTTAAAACCTGCAGGCTCACCTAAACCGAACTCTATAAAATTACTTCTTGGCTACACAAAACTACGTATAAGACAAGCTTCTTACAGTGAGAGAGAGGATCCCAGTTATGAGGCCTGTCTTGATAGCAAGGCCCATGTAAGGACCATTGAAATACAGCATGTTTGCTGATGGTGGGTTCAGACCCTGTGGCAAGTACCCGATCTGCAGGCAAGCAATCAAATGTAAAACACAACAAAAAGATGTCGTTTTTCAATACTTCAATCAGTACGCTTAAATTTATTTCATCAGTTTTTACTTACTATGTGTATGCCATGGTTCTCAGCTTTGAAGATGAAGACCAAAAGAGTGGAAAGAATGACAGAGGCTAAAGGTGCTGCGGCTGAAACCCAGAACAGTTTTGGCTTCCTTAGGCTCTGCAGCATTAGATCTCGTCAATAAAAGTAAAAAATTGAAGATGTACAAAGCTCTGTAATACAATTTAGAAAGAATACATGTGACTCCAGATTGCAAATTATAAGCATAAAATGATATTCGCATGAACTTACGATGTGCCTCGCCGTTAAGAGTAACATGAGAAAGCAAAAGCCCATGAGTACAGTTTGCCATGCCCACTGCAAATGTGAACCATTCCTCATTTGGTTAATAAAATCGAGAATGGCTTTTCTTCAATTTTATATGTATTTTTTTGTTTTAAAACCTATTTAAAAAAAGCTACAGTAATTTTCATGTTTTTACCTCTGTTCTGTTCTTGAAGACAGAAACCATGACAGGGACGATGCCCATCTTGTTGGTGAAGTGCACTATTCCTAGCAAGCCTTTCAGCTGCTGCAGTGACACAATAATAGCAGCTCCAGCCATGAACCCAACCAGAGTAGCTTTGGAAAGAAAATCGATTATAAAGCCTAGCCTGTAAAATCAGAAAAGCTTAGGTCACCGAATTTGTATGATATCAATACCAACTCATTCTATATGTGCCCTTCCATAAAAAAAAATTATTGTGTCTAAAATGAAAACACTAGTAATAAGAAAACAACTTCTTGAAGAGATAATTACCAACCAAATCGAAGTTTTTTTTTACTTCACAGAAATATACGAGCGAGACGAGATTAGTCCTAGGGAAAGTGGTCATATTGATTAGACTAATACCAAAGATTAGTAAAAACAGAGATATGATAACAATCCAGATTTAAAGTTTCTCCTACCACAGTCAATTAACTTGAGAAAAATGGAAATTTGCATCATGATCAATGATAAATCTAAAAATGCTGGCTAACATTCATTTTGACCACTTGAACGAGAATCAATCCAGAAAAATTGCATTTGGGAGACAAAGTATTTGATTTCCTACCTAAGAAGGCCCAAGGATGCCTGGAACACACCGGCAAAAAATGTAGCAGTGAAGGCCAATTGAAGATAGAGAACAGGCTGCTTGACAGGGGAGACCATCTCCCTAAGCATGGATCCCATGACAAGAGATGCAATGGAGACGGGGCCTACTGCCAGATCTCTAGAGCTCCCAAGAAGAGCATATGCCAACGGTGGCACAAAGCTCGAATCTGCAATTAGTGAAAGCCAGCCAAAAATTTACACATCCTAATAATGATATTACTCCCTTGCATGATAGAAATAAAAATTTCAAGGAATTTTCTACTTACAGAGACCAATGATAGGAGGCAAATTAGCAAGCTTCGCATAACTGATACCCTGAAAGCAGTTATCAGAAGTTAAACAAATCAGTTCGTCAGAAACTGAAAGATTACGTTTCCAAATTCATTCTCATCGAAATAGAAAGAAATTAACAAAGTGAATATCATTATCTTCATCGTAAATATTTCGGACAATAAAAACTAAAATCATTTCAACCACTAAATAAGCTCAAATATGAAGATTTTTCTTGTTTAATTCATTGCATGTATTCACTTAATAACACCCACTAATGTAGTGTTTTTTCCTACAACCAAAATTCACTCTGCAGGCAATTTTTTTTTACTGGTTTTCTCACCTGTGGAATGGCCAAGCTTGCAATGGTGAGCCCTGCAATAACATCCGACTTCAAAAGCTTGATACTGTACTCTGATCCCCACTGAAGGATGGGGAAGAAATACTGAAGACCCAGAACGAGCTTTCTTGAGAAAGTCTGGTTCTTAAACTGGTGCAGTGGATCCTCAGGGAAAAATATCTCAGACAGTCTCTGCCTCAAGGTCTGGAAAGTCGATCTTTCTGGTGGCAAGCAGACACTGTGGATCTCCAGTGGCTGTTTTGGACCAGAGAACTGAACTGGGTCTTCTAGGTCTGAGTTATGGTTGAAGGCTTCCACTCTGTTGGAACTTCCACCCATTTTTCTTCCTATATCCCTCTCTGCAAAGTGATAACAACTGAAAACTGCTTTGCAGTTGCAGTGTCGGAGAGGTTTGTAGGAAGAAGAAGGGTGGCGCATCTATTTATAGGCAGAAAGTGGTCGCATACCACGCTTTAAACTTTGCATGTTAAAATATCGTCATACAAAAAAGCGAAAATATTTTTCTGACCAACTAGCGAGACCAAAACTCCCTGACCGAACATGGTACATAAGATAGCAGTTATATATAAATGACTATTTATACTACATCTAAAAAATTAAGGCTCCCTTTAGGAGGCGCTTTGGAGGGTAAAACACTTTTCCATTTTGGGTGCAAAACATTACATTAAGAGGGCATTAAGAGGAGAAAATTGTTTTCTCCACCGGCCTCCCACCCTAAGAAGTTGATATTTCTACTCTATTTTTTTAGGCTAAAATAATATTCAACATTTTGATTAGATAGAGAAAGGTGATTGTTACTTGGGGATCCACTTTTTTTAAGCAATGTTTGGCAACTACTTTTAATTTTAAAGTAAAATACTTTTAATATAAAATATTAAAACAATCTCAAAGGGCTTTGAAATTTAACCTTCTTTTATGGAGAGTTATAGTTTAAAGGCCCTTAAAGGGTCTTACTTTCCCATCAAAATAAATGTCGCTCGCCATAATCCCATCAAAAGTTAGAGTAGCATTTTGGTGTATAAAAGTAAAGTACAAATGCCATTTTCCCTCGAGGAAAAGCTTAGGCCGATTTTTATGTGCGCTGGGACCCATGTCGGAAATCACGGTTGTCATTGATGTGGATCCCCGGAGTTTATTTTTGGGCCTACCACTTGGAAGGCAATATTTGCCACGTGCATGCTAATTTGGTCTAAATATAGCGCATAAATTTAATGCATTTTGATATAAAAAGTTGTGATATGCATCTTTTTTGTATTGTAAATGCTTTTTCATTTATGGAGCTTAAGATTAATAGAGCTTTTATTCCTTACACACTTATTTGTTTAGTGAAAGTGATGAGAGATATGAGAATTGAAGGTTCAAGAAAAGGAAGCCAGTTTCTTTGAGTGGAGAAATTTACATCAGCAGCATGTTGTGGGTAGTAGAAAATGGCTTCGATCTAATTAAAATAGCATTTGCATGTAAGCTCCTCTTCCAAAGTACTGCAGATGTTTTTTTTTCCCAAGAGACCAATCCGCAGATGTTCATCAATACCTGTATTCGTGATATTTGTGCTCATTCCCTTGAGAATTTTGGACAAGAAGATGATTTTGTTAATTAATTTTGATTTGTGGCACTTGTAACTGTATTTTAGAGATTGATTAAAGTAGATCATGTACGCGGGTATAGAACCTAGACATGTGTTGTGGCCTAGCGTTGCACTATGGCTATCTAATTATGATCTGATCTACCTATTTGATCTCCTAACTTTTTATATAACACGAAAGAGCGCTGTTATTTGCACCTCAAACTTTTACGTCTCTAAAAATAAAAAAAATTATCACATATCTTAGGCTACTCTTCTTAACCCATGTCGCCCACTTAATATTTTTACATATTATATCCCCAACACATAATATTTTTGCGTATTACCCCACTTTGGGTGCTGGCGCCACCAATATCTTCTTTCGGCCAGCCGCTCTTCCGCCTCTTGGCCCCAACTCCGCCTCTTCCTCCCCCTTCTCTTCTTTTTTATCTCTTTTTTTTTCCCTTTCCTTTTTTTTTTTTAGGCATTTAGTGGTGGGCTGCGGTGGCACGAATTAGTTGCAACAACCACAAAGATGAGGCATTCCCATGGGTAAATTTAGCATGACACTGTGAGGAGGTGGATAACGGTACAGGAAGAGGCAATGGTGATCATCACCGGTGCCGTTACCGATGCACTTGCGGCTCCGGTGCTAAGGAAGAGAGAAAGAGATGAAAGGCATGTGTAAAGGTGATGATGGAATATATTGATATACAATGGGGTACATCAATACATTGAGAAATTTCAAAATTTAAAACTGGGGTAATTAAGAAATAAGGGAAGGGAGACATGGTTGGGGTGCAATATAGCAGCATTCAACTGGGTATAATTGACCATTAGGGAGTGAAATGGGGATTGTAATGCAAGATTGGCTCCTAACATGTAGGAATCGAGGGTGGCCACCTTTTACAAACAGGGATCCGCACTCAAGTTAGTGGAGGTAGGCCCGGCCGGCCATGTTTATGGGAGTCGCCCATTTTAGAAAGGATGAGGGGTTTTTCACCCTTTAATAATTTTAGCCAACCTATCCTAGTATAGATAGGTGGTAGATATTAAGTGTTTGGGTGAGTTGGCTGAAATTAAGGGTAGGAGACTTCTCATCCTTTCTAAGAAAATGTTCACTGCTTTTAATAAATAACAAGAGAACTTTTTTCATTAAAAAGATTTATGTAAATTTATCTCATGTTTGTTGGTATTAATGAACAACTGTACTAAGGAGTGTTTGAGTTGTTGATGGCATGTATAATTGGCATAATTAGTGCATCACAAGACACCAATCAGCTTAAACTTTGATTATCTAACAAAATCTAATTAATGGATCAATTAAACTTACCTGTCCCCTGTGCATAAGCCCAAGCTCACACTAAGGGGACTTGTAATCTGTATTGGAAGAAAAAAATTGATATGAGCCTAGGCTACTAAATGTCAACGTGAACCCGAGCATTATGAGTTGTTGAATCAAGATCTGCAACGTGTGTTAATAAAGGGCTAAGAGGGGTGGGTAGCTGATTCAAACTCACTTGCCAAGTGAGTAAGATGCAATGTAGGACTAAAATCCGCTGGCTCGTGATGCCTAAGCTCATACTAATGAGTCTTATATTAAAATTATGTTTGCCTTATTACCAATAACTTTCTCTACATGTGTGCTATTTCTATTTTTATTGTTGGGTTCATTTTCTAGTATGTATTTTTACATGTAATCCAAGTATCATTTAGGAAAATAAAAAAATATAAGTTTATAATACTCTTTTTTAAGTACCCAATTATACTTTAATTTAACAAAATAAAGTTATTAATATAGCACAAATTTTTTATATCAAAAGAAGCTATTAACTTAGGACTAAAGGAGTTTAAAACAATCTGATCCGCTGGAGCAACAGCCTATATGGGGCAAATTCAGGTATCATTGATTCTCCAACCATTTTTTATTACGTCTCATTTCCCGATAGTGGTAGTTCAGCCCTTATTCAGGGCTCGTGACGGCGTCCTAACTCTTTCATCATGTTTAATCTGGTATAAAATTAAAGGCCACCCATTGAACCAAAAGACTGAAATTTACGTGAAAATTGATTTTTAAAAGGAGCGGATTAGGGTTTTCTTGACCCATTGCCGGTTCGTACACTCAGCATTCACGTAGCTAGCCTGTTCTGCGCTGTCCTACAACATGATTTTCGCCGATGCTAATTAAGAAGCGATAGCTCCTATGGCATAATGTCAGAAAGCTTTTGCGTAAGGCAGCTAGAAACTTGTTTAGTTTTATTAACTTCATTTGGAAAAAAAATTATTTCATATTAATAGCTTTATTTTTCATTTTGTTAAATAGAAGAGGTTGAGTACTTAAAAAAAGTTTATTCTTCTCTTAGAAGTGAATTTCATCATTCAATAATTTTTAAATATAGCTATTAATATAGGACATAGGGAATACGACCTTAATTAATTAAGCATTTCCTCGGGCAAGTGAAAGCTTTAGCTGGCGGATTTCTATTAGAATTGTGCACCAAATCAAGGTACTCAACTTCACAAAAGCAAAGGTGAAACAGTTCTAAGAAAGGCAATCAAAGGGGATACGAACCTGTCAAAGATGGCCAGCCAGCACTGCCAAAAGTGCTTAATGGCAACCATATTATTCCATGCATAAATCACCGCTCTCCCGAGTCCAAACATCCGCCAAAACTGCACACTTTAAGGGGCTAAATTAAATTTTAGAGACCGTCCAAGCAATGAAACAGAAAACATATATGACAGAGAATCAATCTTGAGAGCCACCATGCCAGATAAGTTCTCTGTTAAATTCGCTAACTAGATTCCTGACTGGGACTGATCACTCACTCCATCACTTCTAGATCAGGGTCCAGAGGATGCCTTAGTTGCCGATTTCGACTGGCAATAAAGTATTTCCTAGCTACTGAGTTCATTCTAATTGCCCGCATAATTACAAGGCCTTCCTGTGAAGCTTCCCATTGATATGTTTCAAACTGGTGGAATGGTGACGGGATGATGCACTATCCAAGACTCTCTTCAACCATGCATGACACGAGCTTGGGTCAAACAAGGAGGCAAGGAAGTAATAGTAATTCAACTCGTCAACACTTTGTTGCATCCCCACTCACACAAACACCCTCTCTTTCTTGTCAACGAAAGCATATATCTAGCTGAAAATGATTGGCCATGCTAAGAATACGCGGAATATACTAGCCTGTTGGACATGGTCCACGTGCGTCGTATGGAAGAGCAGAATTGGAAGTTGGTGGATGCCGCGACAGATTGCCGCTCATTTGCTGCAGCGCTGTCTGACCCTTCTCTACATACAGAAATAAAACAAATTCTCTATGGCTAATGCTCCCTCTGTTCTATACTAATAGTTATACTTATTAAAAAAATAGTAATTTTTAAGTTCATAATCACTTAAATTGAGAAAAATGGAGCTATGAATTTAAGACGGAGGGAGTCTAATTTAGAGACTAAATGATCTATCAAACTACTTTATGGCCTAGAAACACATTTATTTCCACTGGTTATAGGGATAGTCTTCCAGAAATATAAGCCAATCTTTCAACTGGCAGGCCTTCGATCTTAACTGAAAAGGCGGACAGCTGAGACTTCATTTTATTTTTGCTAAAAAACGTAGTGGCTTCATGCGTGTGATATCACCTAAAGATTGCAACAAATTTGGGCCATGTACATTGCAAGAGTTAATCATAACCTATATTGACTTCTGTTCTACACTTGTGTTTATCCCGAGAGAGAGCGTAATGCCTTCTGAAGTCGACTTCCACAACCTCACGTCCACCTACGTACGGTTTCTATTTTGGTAGGTAAAGCTTCACCATTCACGTTAATGGCTCTTAACACTCAAGAGTGAGCATATAGCTAGAGTTCTTATCTGGAAAATAGAGTGAATGTTTCAAGGAAAAGAAGCACCAAAGCGTTCAATCAATCTCTACCCAAAAGCTATGTTGGCTAGGAAAAAGCAACATATATGGATGGAACAAAGTCATCGAGTCAGTAGCTGCTGGAGAAGGTGAAGGACTTGAAAATGGGCTACTAATCTTGCTGTCACTGTTAGAATTTTTTCTGGTAATCCGATCGTGTCTGTTAGTGTCTGAATAACCTGCACCATTGCTTTAATTTTTTGCATTGTTGTCGTCAACTTTCACTTTATTCGGAAAAAAAAATCAAATCAGAAGTTTCTATGTGTTCGCGGCGAGTAGTCCTTCACCTCCTTGATCACAGCATCTTCAATATATTCTTGTCATTGTTAGGAATGCTTGTACGTAGTACGTACTTGTTATTCTTTTGATCTTCCCATGTTCTAACTTCCTACTGGGCACTGATAATGCAACATTTAAAAGCTTCTAATAACACTGTCCCTAGCTTTTTACTGACTAAAGCATACATATATATAACTATATTACTCGCTCAAATATCCACTTTGGTATATCCAAAAGGATATTCCATGCCATTAGAGAAAGTGCTGCACTTTGTGTCATGCTTCCTAGCTTTTAACATACTTGAGATTGACTTTACCTTTTTTCTTCCAGTTTAGTTTCATCTCTATCAAGACCTAGGAGAA
Source organism: Saururus chinensis (assembly GCA_035235625.1). Lineage (NCBI taxonomy): Eukaryota > Viridiplantae > Streptophyta > Magnoliopsida > Piperales > Saururaceae > Saururus > Saururus chinensis. Next base: position 22,795,456 of record CP141143.1, on the reverse strand, counting down.
TAGGAGCGATGATGACCTCTTTGTTATCCTTCCACAAATTTTCAAGTGGCGAGGGCACCGAGTAGTTGGATGCTTTGCATTTAGCATGTACTATATCACATGGGCTCAACTAGGAGCATGGTAGTAATGAGCTCATATAATGAGGTTTCCATGAGTAGTTTAAGTAGAAATTAATATGAAACGCCCATTATACAAGTATATGAGTGGTGTTGATAAGAGGAGCTGATTGTTGGTTTGCAAGTCACCTGTATAATTGTAAACAATTGGCCAAGAAAATTATAATGGAGTGCAAGATTTTGACTTCAGTGCATCTGGACATACCGAAGAAGCTGATCACCTCTTGTCATGATAGTTTTTACTGACTTTGATGAGAAACTGCTCAACCTTTTTAACCTTTTTCATAATTGTGTCAGTTAATTTAATATGTTTAGTTTCATAATTACGATGGGATTCTTGGCATATTCGAAGGCTACGATTTGGGCCGCATTATGGAGGTTGTATAACTTGTAACAGGCTAGAGTTTCTGTTGAACATGAAAGATCAAGGTGCTATCGTATTTGAATTGTATCGAAGTACAACTGTAAGCGCGCCTAAGCTATTAGTAGCAGAGCTGTCACTTTGGCCGGTGAAGAACTGTCCGACTGTGGTATGGGTTGAGCCTACATAGATATCCTTATTTTTGGTTTGGATGAGTTAGTATGGGCTACATAGTCGAAGGACGGTGGGGGTGGTCGTGTCAACCTCACATAAACTATATTAATACACATTCTCATAAGACCCATATATGACACATACGCATATTAGACGTGTGATTAGGGTCCATATATTTACCTTGTGGGACCATATATTAGAGTATGTATATGGTTGGACTTGTAGTTAGCAAGACCCTATCACGAGTATAGATGTGTGTAGTGGCTCAAGCCTCTATGAACTTAATTGGAGAGTCTGAGCCAACTTTTGTTGTAAAAGGCCCTCAAGAGTAATCCATGTAAATGATTAGTAGTAAGCTCATGACTTAGAGCCACTTAAAAGAAAGAAGTATATAAGGATTAAGAAAGGGAGAAGAGCCCTAATCTCTTCCCCCCCTCTCCCAACACACCACTTCGTCCTCCCTCTCTTTGGTGTGAATCAGCAAAGAGGAAGACAAAGGGGCTGTCTGCCCCTTTCCTTCTCCTCCTCTTTGCTCCCTTTCACTTGGATTTGCATTGGGAAGTGTGCCGCCAAGTGAATTCAAGGTTCGATTCAAGAGAGGGCTTTTGGGGCTTTGCTACGAGAAATCTACCGCCATTGCTAAAGGATTAAGAAAGTCTTTTACATAATCAATAAGGTATCTCATTCTCCTTTTAATTCAATTGTCATTCAATTGGATGTGGGCATCGGCGTGAAGGTTATTAGAAACCTGAGGCAAATTAACCCCAAAGGTTAGTGTGTTGAACTTCTTTTATTCAATTTCTTATATATGATTGCTCCTTTAATGATTCTATTGCTCATGATGATGTAGTTTTTGTGTGCATGCATGAAGAAATCGAAAAAAGAAGGGTCTTTCTCTTGCTCCTACGCCTCTCCCTCACATCCGCTATGCCACTACTCTTTGGAGTGGACCAACAAGGAGGAAGACAAAGGGGCTGGCCACCTTCTCTTCTCCTCATCTTCTCTCCCTTTCGCTAGGATCTTGTATTGGGAAGTGTGTTGCTAAGTGAATTTAAGGTTGGAGTCAAAAGGGGGCTTTTGGGGCTTTGTTATAAGAGATCTACCACCATTACTAGAGGATTAAGATGCCTCTTTACATAACAACAAGGTAATTTACTTCTCTTAATTGAATTGTCATTCAATTGGATATGAGTATCGGCGTGAAGTTTATTAGCATCCCAAGGCAAATCAATCCCAAAGGTTGGTGCAAAGAACTTCTTTGATTCAATTTCTTATATGTGATTGCCTCTTGAATGATTTTATTGTTTATGGTGATGTAATTTTCATGTGCATGCATGGAAAAATTAGAAAAAGAAGGGTCTTCCTCTTGATTAGAACAAAGTTCATTAAATAGTTTGAACTAATTTAGGAATTACCTTGAAAGCAAATAATTAGCCAGAGAAAGAGAATGTCACACATTATATTTCATGAACTTTGCATATAATGATGATATACACAAGGGACTTGTACCAACAGAGCTTCAACTTATTTGAACAACTTTCCACAGCAGATGAGAGAGACCTTTCCACAGAGATTAGTTGCAAGCTCATCTGTTTTTCGCTAAAAGCCTAGGCTTATGCGCAACTGCGTAAACCAGGGCACTGTGAGCCATTGGACTTATATTCATACATGTTAATGTGAGCCGTAGGATATAAATCCTATGGCTCACAACACCTGAAAAATCTGAGTTGATTTGATCTCAAATAGTTTTGAAGTTGAGCCAAAGTCTTGAATTTTCAAAATGATGTACGTGGTGTTTTTTTTTAACATTATAGACAATATTGGTGTAGCTACAAGTAATTGGGGTGCAAGAGAAAGTGATGGCTATGGAGGAAGACAGAGATTGTAGTGAGAGAATGCTGAGTTTAGGGATCACTGAGAAGGAGTATGAGAGAGAGAAATAGAGACAAAATGTAAGTTAACTAAATTGCTTCTAGGCTATAACTTTGATTCAATTCTCCACACTAATCCAAGGCAAAAACCTCTACAGGTTTATATAGGCACAAACCCTTCACCATACTAAACCAAATCTAATTAGAAATTCTAATTAAAGTAATTGTCATTAATTAAACATAAAATTAAGCAAAATATTGAATCAAAGTAGAAATTGGAAATCAAATTCCTAATCTAAGCCAATTGAAGAGCTGTATTTGGACATAACATACATGAACAGACAAATTGGCATTATCTCTTCACTCTTCAACAACACAACATAGCCATTCTACTAACCTCTATTTTCAGCATTAACTGACTAGTCCTAACTAGCGAGCCCTAAGACTCAGTTGGATTGATTCATTATTGGTCAACACCACTCATGCTATTCTTGCATTAGCCTTCAAAAATATTTAAAACCCACTTTCATATGTAGTAGTCACAAAAATATGTATTTTAGTAAAATGATATGCAATGGCCCCAAAGAAGGAGGGATTATGCGAGACTGAAATTGGGGCCTAAAAATAGGGACTCATTATATTTGGTTTCATTCCAACATGCGGGTTCTCTCCTATAAAATTTGATTCTTGTAACCTTAAATTAATGACTGAAATTTGGCTGACTTTACATGTTAAGATGGAGGGGGCTCACTTATTTGAATGTGACCATATTTTGTGGGACCCCATGATGTAGACAGGGCATCTACATAGAAAAATTAAAGAGAAAGGGAGAAGAATTGGTGAATACAAGGAATAAAATTACTAATATGTTGAACTAATTTTCTGGATTTCAATCATATTTGAATGATAGAATTCATAGAAAACTTCTAGACTAATCCTAAATGAAAATAAACTAATCTCCAATGCAATGCTAATTTAAACAAAACTGATAACTACTAATGCGACACCCCGTGCACACAAAAGGAAAATTCATTCTTTTTTACTTCAATTCAAAAGTTTATCTTTGGTCATTGGTGACCACCGATGCATCGCTGAGTTATTGATGGAATTGTGTTTTGTTACTATCGGCATACATCGACGTGTCAATGATAATCGCTTGCATCGATTATCTTAGAAAATGTGGTAATGTTGCGGTTACAAGACTCCATGAGTAGTTTCCCTGGTGTGAATAGAGCAAGATATGGAATTGGGAGAGAAAAAGGGAGTCTTAGAGGAGTCCTCACACTAAGAGACTAGTGTCTTGGTGCAAATTAGGAGGAAGACTCACGTAGGAGGAAGAAATACATTAAAATGGATCAGATTGCAATAAAAAGTGTCGCTAAAAATTTATTCTTTTCGATGCTTAAATAAGTGTCGAAAAAAATAACTATTTGAGATGTTTTTTTGAAAGCGTCACGAATAGCACCACTATTTGCGACACTTTTGTGAAATCATCACAAATAGTGGTACTGTATGTGACACTCATAAAAAAGAATAGCAAATAAAATACATTTTTTAAAATTACTACTATTTGCGATATTTTTTCAAAGCGTCACAATTAGTACCAATATTTGCGACATTTTCACAAAAGCATTGCAATCACATTAAGCTTTTTTTTAAAAAAATTAATATGATTTCGTACGCTTTCTTAAAAGCGTAACAAATAATACAATTATTTGCGACGCTTTTAAGAAGGCGTCTCAAATACATTATATTTGATTATAGATTTTTTAATTTAATATATTATATATAATAAATACAAAAAAATAAATTAAATTCTCCTACTTTCTTCTCTCATCTCATTAGAGTTAGGGCTTACGCTAATACACGTGAGAGAGAGATAGGGAGAGAGAGGGAGGGAGGGAGAGAGAGAGAAGAGAGAAAGAGGAGAGGGAGGGAGAGAGATGAGACAACGAGAGAAGAGAGGGGAGAGAGAGATGAGAGAGAGAAGAGAAAGGGAGAGAGAACACAGAGGGAGAGAGAGAATTTAATTTTAAAAAATAAAAAAATTGAAGTATTTGCAACACATGAACCTATGTGTCCCAAATAGATAAGGTATTTGTGATGCATAGGCACATGTGTCGCAAATGCTTGATGTATTTGCGACGCATAAGTACATGCATCACAAATACTCCAAATTTTTTATTTTAAAATAATATATATATATATATATAATATTTAATAAAAAATATAAAAAATGAGAGAGAGAGAAGAGAGAGAGATGGGAGATAGAAAGAGAAGAGAGAGGGAGAGAGAGTGAAGAGGGTGAGAAGATAGTTTTAAAAAATAAAAAATTGAAGTATTTGCAACACATGCACCAATATTGCGTCGCAAATACTTCAATTTTTTATTTTAAAACATTATACATATATAATATTTAATAAAGAAATATGAAAAAATTGTGTGAGAGAAGGGAGATAGAGAGAAAGGGGAAAGAGAGATGAGAGAGAGGAGATAGAGAGAGATGATAGAGAGAGAAAAGATAGGGAGAGAGAGAGAAGAGAGAGGGAGATAGAGAAAGAGAGAAAATAATTTTAAAAATAAAAAAGTTGAAGTATTTGCAATGCATGCACCTATGCATCACAAATACACGCGTTGCAAATACTTAATGTATTTGGGATGCATAAGTACATGCATCTCAAATACTCTAAATTTTTTATTTTAAAATAATATATATATATATATAATATTAATAAAGAAATATGAAAAAACGAGAGAGAGATGGGAGAGAGAGGTGATAGAGAGAGAAAAAGCAGAGAGAGGAGAGATGAGAGAGAGCAGAAGTGAAGACAATGAGATGAGAGAGAAGAGAGGGCAGACAAAGAGATAGAGAGGAGAGAGCGATGAGTAGATAGAGAGATAGAGGGAGAGAGAGAGAGGATAGATCGATGAGAGAGCAGATGGAGAGATAGAGGAGAGAGTGGAGAGATAGAGAGCATACATAGAAATAGAGAGGAGAGAGAATATAGAGAGAGCATAGAGATGAGAGAGATAGAGAGAAAAAGGTGAGAGAGATGAGAGGGAGAAAGAGAAGAGAGAGAATAGAGAGAAAGAAGAGAGAGAGAATTAATTAAAAAAATTTAAATTTTTATGTATTTGCATTGCATGCTCTTATGGTTGCAAATACATATGTATTAGCGACTCATAGAAGCATGCGTCGCAAATAAAAGGGTATTTGCGATGCATACTCACATGTGTATTTGTGACATATAAGTGCATGCATCGCAAAAATGCAAAAATTTTAAAATTTTAAAATTAATTTTACTCTCTATTCTCTTCTCTCTCTTCTCTCTTCCTCTTTTCTCTCTCATTCTTCTCTCTCTCTCTAATTATCAAATGCTGCTAATGTTGTGCCTTATTGCTTTGTTTAGGCAAAAATAAAAAACAAAGGTAAAGTTTCTTCTCACATGTTGTGCTTATATTTCCCCTTCCATTCCCCCTCCCCCCCCACCCCAAGCCCCCTGCTTCCTGTTGGAGGAGGGGGCTCCAGCTGATGGAATTTGGCTCCCCCTTTTCCCCCATCTCCCCGGTCATAACCCCCCATTGAGCCCCCTACGTCTTGCCGAAGATGGGGGCCCTAGGTGCTCGATTATGGCTCCCCCTCCTCCTTTTCACCCTTCTCCCCGGTCAGCCTCCTCCCCTGCATCCTATCGGAGGAGGGGGCACCAAGTGCTAGAATCCGGCTCCCCCTCCTCCCTCTCTCTCTGGTCACCTCCCATCTCCCCCCTCTCCCAGGTCATCCCATGTTTTCCCCCTCCTCTCCTGCATCCTGCAGGAGGAGGGGGCTCCAGGTGCCAGATTCCGGCTCCCCCTCCCTCCTTCCCTATTGCTGGTAGGAGGAGGGGCTCTGGGGCACTGAAGTCCAGAGCCCCTCCCCCTCTTCCCCCTCATTGGCCCAAGCCCCGCTTGAGTTCCCCCGCTGGAAGCGGGCTTAAAATTTTATCTTATTGGTGACACTTGTAAGTATTTTTTACTCATTAACTACGGAAAGAAAGCGTGGTAAATAATTTTTTACTTTTTTTAAAATTCTTTTTTATCTACCTTTTTTAAAGTGCCACTAATAACATATTATTAGCGACGATTGTAAACAAGCATCACTTATAATATCTTATTAGTTGTGCTTAGTAAAGGATAATGATTTTCATTTTATTAGCTACATTTAAAAAACATTGCTAATAATTTTTTAATTTTTGTTATATTAGTGATGCTTAAAAAGTGTCTCTAATAATTTACTAATGCAAAAAAATGTCACTAATTGTAGTACTATTAGTGATGTTTTTTCATTTGCACCACTAATTAGCAGTTGCAACGGGACTTTTTTTGACGCATTTAGCGATATTTTTTCAGCGTCATTAATAGTCATTAGTGATTTTTTCAGGAATATTAGCGATGTTTAAAAGAGTCGCTAATATTTCTTGTAATGGTTCTTGATGATCATGAATTCGTAAGTTTTTTTATTTTGAAGTACACCATGTTTTGAAGGTGCTTTTATGGTGAATTTGAATTATGAGCAATTTAATGTTAATGTTATGTCTCAAATGACTTAATATCCCATTGTAGGTAAAGATTCGAATGGACTTTGAGCATAAAAAGAATGTGACACCATCTGTTCTCAAAAGGAAAATCCACTTTTTTTACTTAAATTAGAAACTTTATCTTTGATAATCGGTGACCACTGATGTGTCGGTGAGTTTTCAATGGAATTGTGTTTTTTTGCTATTGGCAGGCATCGACGGTCTACTGTTGATAACTAAATGCATTAATTTTTTTAGAAAATGAGATAGTTTTGTAGTTACAAGACTTCATAAGTAGTTATCCTAAAATAAATAAAGTAAGATCAGGAATTGAGAGAGAAAAAGAGAGTCTTAGAGGAGTCCTAGCGTTGAGAGACTAGTGTCCGGGTACAAATAAGGATGAAGACTCACATAGGAGGAAGAAAACTTCTCATCGAACCATGTTGGATTGCAATCTACACATGATTTTAAGAAAAATACTTAAGTTTCTAATTTTCTTCAAGCGTACATGTTTTGAATGTGCTTTCATGGCAAATTCGAATTATGAGCACTTTAATGCAAATGTTGAATCTCAAATGGCTTAATATCCTATTTTGAGATAATTTCTATCGGGTTCAATCAAAGAAAAGTGTTTGTACTGTAAAAGGAGTTTATATTCTAACTTTTCCATCACCGATAAGTTCATCAACATGTCGATGACTACACTGGTGAAAGGAAGAGGATGAACAATACTCTTGTATTCATGCAATACTATGCACATTGACTAGTTGTCAGCAATAAGACCGACACATTGGTGAGGCATTGGTGAGGTGGGCTTACCCAACCATTTTACTGTCAGTGAGGGTTTGACACATCGGTGAGGTTTATTTAATCGGTGATCATGCTGACCTGTTGGTAAGGTGGACTTATCTAGTCATCTCACCATCGGTGAGGGGTTTGACACATTGGTGGATCTACCAATGGTCATTGGTGAACTGGCTGACATATCGATGGCGCCTCATGGTTTGAATTTCAATTGTGATTTATAATAAGTAATAAGCTATATAGCAATTGCATATAGTTGCATGATTTTTAGGATTTTGTGATGTATATGGAATGTTGAATAAGCAATTACTATGTAAGGGTTAGTAAATGTTAATACATGTGTATGAAACCATATAATGTGATGAATTGGTTACCCTGAACTGATTCATTTGGCACAAAAAGATCGAGATTCCTAGTGCATTATTGGCTTCTCAAGTGATTTATTTAGCCACAGAATGAAAATGTATGATATGAAATAAGATCATGGTCTTTCGGCTCTCTATGAGAGTTATGTAGAGATACTTTAGGTTTGAATGGACTAGAGCATAAAAAATGACTAGTCCCGCACAATGTAATATAAAAGATTTTAATGATCATGATAGTCGAAATCTTGGCATTATGTCAATGAGCCCTTATTTCATATCGTAAATGAGGTGGGGTAGGCTTTAGACAAATACTGAGGTCAGAGATGGACAACCATAAACTAGTTAAAAGTGTGTGCAATGCACAACAATATGGAAAATAGTATTATAAGACCACTCTGTCTAAGCAAGAAAGGATCAACAAGTCTATGGATGATCACTTGAAGAGTACCATAAATATTGCTCAAGGCAACAATTTATAGCTTCAAATCATCCATTAGTATGTGGGTGATAAGTAGAACTTATGAGAAATGATGTACCTTACAAGAGAAAATACTTTTGCCAGAATGCAGAGAGGAACACCTTATCACTATAACAAATAATGGACTTAGGTATTGATGCCTTAGTCCACACAAACCCACATCATCTAGTATAACATAAAAACAAGCTACAAGGGCAAAACAAGTCTAAGCTAACAATGGATACACATAATGTGAAGTAAATTCAAATGTATAGGTTTATAATAACATAGATCCAAACTGAGATAATACCAAATATCTATAACCCTTCTCACTAAACGTGGCTATCCTCATGCTCAAGGTAGAGCTCATTTGAAGCACCTGCATGACATGACATGCAGCCCCAAAATAAAACCACAAAACAAAAAGGGGTGAGCTTTTGATTAGTAAGGGTTTTAATATGGAGAGTAACCTCATGAAGATATCACATGCATTATCAATATAACATTCATCACATATTCATTCACCATAGCTATTCATCATGGGACAAATCACATATATCCATGCCACCTGTGCATTATGTTATAATCCACATTCAATAAACATATACTCATGCCACCTATGCATCATGATATATAACACATTTTATAAACATATACCTATGCTACCTATATATCATGATGCAACCCACATTCCATAAGCACATAATCATACATGTGCATAGTGGGTTCATCCATAGTTCATAGAACATATACACATCACATGTAATCACATAAATCTCATTATAACAATCACACCCCGCATGAATCAATTCTCAATATTTATATCATGCATAATCATATCTTAATATACGGACACCCTGTATAAATTAAGTATATCATATCACATGCCACCTTGCACATTCAAGTATAATCACGTCATGGTTCTCAAGCAATTACACTGACATTCATAGGTAATCATAACTCATCGTAGTCATAGAAAATTAGAATAACGAGAAATGAACTAGAAATGGCCAAAAATTCACATAATAGACCGAAAATCAGGAGCTGCCTTGTTGCCGTTTGAACGACCAAATAGTCCGTTCAAACTGCTGTCAGCCCATTCTATCGGTCGGAATATTTCACTTTTCTGGTTTGTCTTTAACCTTCCGAAATTAAAACCGATAACATTCCAAAATTCTATATAAATTCAAGAATGACCATGGAACATTATATAATAAAAATATAAGATTAGAACATGATGGATTTAATCATTTTCATGCTTAATCACAAAAAGATAACCATAAATTGCGTGCTTTTAACAAATCACCATTAAACCTCATAATGAAGCAAGAACTCAAATAAATTTATAATCATGTAATCCAATGAAGAAAACCACACAACCCTTAACTCTATGAAGTCTTTAAATTCATGAAAGAGCTTCAATCATCAAGAAATCCTACCCAAAAATTATAGTTTTAAGTCAAACCTACTTAAAATTAGCTAATAGACTTAAATTAACTTAAAAATAGATAGATCTAGGATATCATTAGGTTAAATACTAAAATCACTTAATTATGGTTTTAAATCAAAATTAAAATCAAGATTTTTGTGAAAGAAAATAAAAAATCAAAATAGGGGAAATGTAGATAGGAGTGATTAAGACCAAAATCAAAAGATTAAGGATGATTAAGAGTAGAAAACACATCTTAAACCAAGTTTATCCTTTAGAAAATGGGGGTATATCACCTCATCCATTTTAACATAGCCCTTCCCCATTTGGCTAATAAACTAGGGTTTTCCTTTTATAGTAAGGGTTTTCATCTAAGTTTACAAACTATTTAGTTGAAAAATAGGTCAAAATGTCCTAAATGACTAATTAAAATTATTTTTGGTTAAAAAACGAATCCAATCATACTTAATCCTACTTAAATAAAATAATAGAAGTTTAGAGGGTTAAATGAGCTGCACGCCGTCTAACATAGGTGTGGGGCCCATAGTAGGGTCCACTCCCATAATTAAAGAAAAATTACGATAAGTTGCCATAAAATTGATAAAAATTGGATAAATCAAGTTTGACACTAATACTTATAAAAAATAAAATTAAACCTTATTAAAGTCATAATTACTAACCTATAACCCTAAAATCAAATCAAACTGGCAAACAACCAAAACCACATAAATTCACATGATTAAAAAAGAAATTAAATCAAATAAAATTAGAGATCTTAGAGGAGACAAGTAGGAGAGTCATCCAAGATAGGTAAGTCGTGGAGTGTCAACGGTTCTAGAGCTGTGGAGGCAAATACGACTACTAGATCAAGCTTTTCTAACAAGGGCATGACATGACAACAACAAGGAGGGTGGGGAAACAAGGAGAAAGAACTCCCTCAAAAAAATTGAGAGAATGGGAGAAGAATTAGTGAATATAAGGAATAAAAAACTACAGAATCTATAGAAAAGTTTTATACTCCCTCTATCCTAAATAAATAGCTCCATTTAGCAAAAAAGTTTGTTTCATATTAATTGCTCTATTTTATTGGAACTTAAAAAAGAGTATCATAAGATTATTTTTCTTCTCTTAGAAGTGTGTTTCCCTCTTCAATAAAAATCATTATTTTTCTAAATATAGCTAAACTTATTTCTAGGATGCAATTCTAATTTAAACAAAACTGCTAACTACTAACAGAATTAGGAATCATGTCTAAATTAGAGAAGTAGATCATGTTCATAATGTCTCCCATTTCTAGGATCTTATTTCCACACCCACTTCGTCCCACATGTGGCCCACATGAGGTGGTTTTAAGAATAGAACTATATTTTGATTGGATTTTACTATTTCACTCTAATTTACATTCTACCCGGTCAAGTGGTAGGTTCTTAGGGTCTATTTGGAGTAGTGGAAAGTGGGGGAAAAGAAAAGAATCTTTTAAAACTTCATCAGTTTTCACTATTTGGTGTAGCGTGAAAAAATAAACTAGAGTAGAAATTGGGAGGAAAAAAGGTGGAAAATTGGCCAAAAAATTTTCCATGCTTCAACCCATGAATTTTGGAAGAAAATCTTCATATCAAAGACTCATGCTTTTAATATTCCTAGTGTCAACCTTGTGACCATCATTGTTGGCACCACCATTGTAATAACCCTATTTTTTTGATATTTTATAAATTTTATTATTTTTCTAAGTCTAATTATAATTCGTTACGACAAGCAAAAATACGAAAATTTGAGATCAGGAATAAAAGTTACGACCTCAAGAAATGTGCTCTAAAAACTGGCAGGACCCACTTCATAAATAGGGGTAAATTAGTCCATAAGTGGTCTAATCTTGTCGGGCTTGTTAATACGAGCTCAACGGTACCAAGAACGCGCAAAATGAAGTTCAGGATAAGAAGTTACGATTATTCGAAATTAAAAAAAATTTCCGGCGGCGCGCGCAAACGCGCGCGTCACATGCGTTCGTCACACGCCATGGATTTTTGCAACGCCGCCGCTGTTTTTGGTGGTGCTTGCCGGAAACCGCCTTCTCCTCCCCTATATAAGGCCATTCCGGCCAATTCTTCCACCCACATCGGATTTTCAACCCCTTTCACTGTTTTCTTCATTCCCGACCCATTTTAAGCCCGAATTACGTGATCCAAGACCCGTTTCCTACTAAATCAAGGGTGCTCTACGCACCGGAAGGGTTATTTTCTCAAGGTGACCCCTCTAAGACCTCAAAAAATATGCCCCTTCTCTAATCTCCCCCTTTCACCTTTTTACTGTTTCTGGACCATTTTAAACCCGTTTTAGCCCGTTCAAAAGCCATACCCCACTAAATCGTGGGAGCTCTACGCGTTGGGACTGTTATTCTGCCAAATTTTCTGCTCGAAGGAAGGATCTTCTATAAGGAGATTTTCTTATACTTCGCACACGTTATAGGTAGGCAGCTTTAAATTCTAATCGTATGCCGAGATTTTGACTCGCCAAAGCTTTGCTAAAGATATTTTCTCAAAGAAAATTTTGTCTTTAAAATCCTCTCCTCTTTTCAAAAAATTCTCCGAGTTTTGGGTAATCATACCCTCTGGATAGTCCTTGGTTTCTCGAAACTAAGGCTTATTATGATGATTCTGAATACTGCCAAATTTGGCTTCTGGCGCGCATAGGACTGGGATATCATGGGGAATTCCCTTTTCTTCCATCTCCCGTTGCCCCATGAGCGCAGGTGTAAGTTGTCTGGTATCGTGACATTCTATGACGATGTTTTCAGATTTTTAAAGAAAGATGGTACGGTATTTCTACATGCATATTTTTAGAACTTAACTCAGCCTATTGAGTATAAATTTACTCACCCACCCTCAGATTCTGCAGGTGTGTGATTTGAATACGAAGAAGTCGACGAAGAGCTTTTCTTTGTAAAATTACAGTTTTTGTACTTTTCATGTATTTTTTTGTAAATTTTGTACTGACTGATGTATAAAGGCATGTTATGCCAAAATTTTGGAAATCTTTGTATAATACAAAGTATGTGTAATTACTCTTTTGGTACACGGTGATCCTTGGCAATTGTATTTAATATTCGTTATGTTTCAAAAATCATGATGATTATGAGGGGTATTACAACCATTGTTGTCATCACTGTTGCCACCACCACCTCCACTACCACTACTATTACTTCCACTACCTCCACTATGCCACCGCCACCCCTGCCACCACCATTGCCACCGCCACCACAATTGCCACTGTCACCTGTGCCACCACCACCGCTACAAATTTTGTCACTAACATCGCCTCCACCAATGCCGCCATTGCTACTGCTACCGCCATTGCGGCCGCCGCCACCACTAGGTCTAGCACCACTATTGCCACTGTCACCACCGCCATCACCTCTATAACTGCCACCAATGCCGCCGCTGCCACCATTGCTACCACCACTATTGTAAGATCTCTAACTTTAATCTGACTTAATTTTAATTTAATTGTGTGTTATTGTGTGGTTTTGCTTAAAATTGTCAGTTTACTTGATTTTAGGGTTAAGGGTTGGTAATTATATTTTAACATGGTTCAATTTTATTTATATGAGTTTTAATTATCAAACCTAATTTATTCTATTTTTTGGGATTTTTTGGGAATTTTTTTTATAAATTTAGGGTGTGGACCCACATCTATGTTTGGATGGTGAGTATCCCACATGACCTTAAACTTCATTTATTTTATTTTAATTAATTTTAAAAAATTTAAACCTATTTTTAGCCTTGAAAAGAGCCTAATTAGCCATTTAGGGTGTTGTAATTGTATTTATAGCCCAACATTTTGTATTCATACCCTAATAACTTACTATATAAGGGAAAACCCTTGCCCATTTCCCAATTAAGAAAGGGTTGTGTAGGAGGCTAGGCGGTGCCCTTGTCCCCATTGCCCAAAGAGGAAACCCGATTTATATGTTATAAGCTCTAATATTCACTAATCTTCCAGATTTTTTCTTAATCTCTCTTATCTCCACTTTCTCCCAAATAGATTCTTGGTTTATCTCATTTAAAATACTATTTTTAATTTTGATTTCAAAACCTAAAAGAGGGATTTTCATTTTTAATCAATGGAAATAGTAGATCTACTTATTTTCAATGTTATTTAAGCTTAATAATTAATTTTAATTAAGTATTAATTAAAAACCCTAATTTTGAGTAGGGTTTCTTGAGGAGTAGAGCTTCATTTTTTATCAAGGACTTCTTGAAGGTAAGGGGTTTTTCATCTCATGTGTTTTGTGATTTGGATTTCATGTTTGAATGGTTCAAGTGGGTTCTTGCTTCTGTATGTGCTTTAATGGTGGATTAGTAAAAGTAAGTAATTTGTGTTGATTTTCTTATATTTTAGCTTAAGAATGGTTAAATCTATCATGTTTTAGGTTTGTCTATTGATATCTTTAAGTTTTAAAATGATTCTAGAATTTTTCTAACATTTTTGGATATTTTCTTTTTGATTTTTGTGATGTTGAAGATGAACGAGAAATTGGGCATAAAGTAACTATTAAGGACGTTGAAATGACCCAACAGGTGTTCGAATGGCCAAACAGTTATTTTTGCCATTCTTGTATATTTTGGTCATTTCTTGTCTTCTCTCTATGAATCTAATTTCTTATGATTAGACTGAGTTATTATTACGTATACATTCTACTGGGAGTGCATGAAGACCATCTTAGAATTTATGATTTAGCTCAAGAATGATTTAAACTATGTTTGGTTAATTTTAGCATAATATTCTATTTGTCATAAGTTTATGTTTGATGACTACTTTATAATTTATTGATGTTGTTAGTAGGTTTGGCCATGAGGATGTGCATGTATGCTTGCACATGTTATGCTAATCATTGGTGAATCATGTTTCCATGCTCTAGCTTAAGTATAATGATATTTATCCTTGCCTAAGTAGCGTGATGTTATACTTGTTTTGGACTCATTTCAATATTTTCACCATACTTGCATCATGATTTTAGTAAGGAAGTACTATGATAAAATCATAGATGCATGTATATAATATCGATTTTGGTTTATTCATGATTCACATGTCTTTGCTTAGACTTGAACACTATCGTTGGGTACACACTTGTGTAGATAGTTGTGATGACTAATTTGACACAAATGGACTATGATTAATGCCAAGTGGATTGATTTGAGCATGTCTCTTGTATTTAGACTCATGTAGCATTGCTCATGTATGTACATATTAAATGCATCTTGAAAATGATTTATGAATGAGATTAATCGTGATTAACCATGGTTGATTGATTAGATGCAAGTGGATGTCATTGAGTGCCAGATTAATCGATAGAAGGCTTATCACATTGGTTTGTGTCCGAAAGGACATGATTTGTTTTGAATTCAGTCTTGATGAGCAATAGTGCTTGAGACTTGGTACTTCCCTGGGTTGAGAAGAGTAAAATGTCACATGCGTGTTATTTGATGAAATATCTGGACCCTGAGAATCCAGGTGGTATGTTCGAGTGCACCAACTTAACATATATCGTGCTCGGGACCGTCTTGATGAGCAGTAGTGCTCAGGACTATCATGATGAGCCACCACCACTACTGCCACCTCTACCACTATTGTTACCACCACCATAGCCATTAGCGTTACCTTTGCCACCACCACTACAGTTGCCACTTATGTCATTACTACCACTCACACCACCATAGCTAACTCCACCACCATTACCACAATTAGTGAATTTAAGTTTTAATTTTTTATATCAACATTGGTGGAACTAAACAATAGAATTTTTTTTAGGAATCTCCTAATTTCTCTTTCACTTTGATTCACTTTCTCTTTCTCCTGGTTTACACCAATCCAAACAGACCCTTAATATAACAATTTTTAGGTCATAATTGTTCATTTAGACCAATATCATTTTGGAATTGATTAATAGATTTATTAATGGTTTTGCT
Source organism: Saururus chinensis (assembly GCA_035235625.1). Classification (NCBI taxonomy): domain Eukaryota; kingdom Viridiplantae; phylum Streptophyta; class Magnoliopsida; order Piperales; family Saururaceae; genus Saururus; species Saururus chinensis. The sequence continues at coordinate 22,779,360 of CP141143.1, read as the reverse complement.
TATTCATAATTGATTGAAGTATGAAATTACAATAATCAAAAGGGATAGGGGGAAATAATGTCATTGGTTATTTACTTTCCTTACAAGCCCATGAAGTACATTACCATAATGTGATTTGAATTTCAAGGGAATTTAAACTTTGAGTGGGTTTGGGCTAGGATGGAATCTGGTTAAGTGAATCTCTAATTTAGCCCCAGTGGATATGCAGACTCGTAGTGGCACTGCCAAGTTGCGAATGATGAAGCTCCTCTAGTTGGACCTTATAAAAAAAATAAAAAAAGCCCCTTAAGTTCAATATTAGGAGCGTGTGCTCTAGATAAAAGGGTTTGGGAGGTCAGCCATTGTGGTGTTTACCTAATCGAAAATATTTATGGTGCTCTATTAATTAAAGAATGAGCCCAAAATAAGCCCTTTATTAAAGGGATCTGCGTGACAAGGGAAATTGGTAATAGTTGGTGAAAAGGTGTTAAGGGCTGGGAAGAGTTTTTCTTGTTCTTCACTAATAATTAGCCGAACATAAATTATGCATGGGAGCCGTTTATCCACAAGATTAATGGCGTATATAGTAGCTCACATCAGCATTAGTATCAGTTATGTTAATGTGCACTAGTGTGTATGCCATCAATCTTAAATATAAATGACTCCCATACATAGATTGCGCTGGCACTACAACAAAAAGGACTATTAGTGACGCAATTATGCGTCTCTAATAGTCTCCTAAGCATCGCTACTGGCTATTAGCGACGTATAATAAACGTCGCTACAAGCGTAAAAAAAAGTGTTGTCACTATTACCTATTAGCGACGTATATCAGAAAACGTCGCTAATAACAGTATTAGCGACGCTTATTATACGTCGCTAATAATAACTTATTAGCGGCGACGTATATTATCTAGCGTCGCTAATGATAATCTACTAACGACGCTTTCCTTACGTCGCTAAAAGAAAATTAATTTTTTTAAAAAATTAAAAAAAATAAGTTATTAGCGACGTATAGACATAAGCATCACTAATAAGTAATTATTAGTGACGTTTATGTATACATTGCTAATATAAAAAATTTTAAAAAATAAAAACAAATTTATTAGCGACGTATAAATAAAGCATCACTAATAATTACTTATTAGCGACGCTCTCTATATGTCACTAATAAAATTAAAAAAATTAAAATTAAATCAAATTTATAATTAATTATTATTAACGACGTTTACAAAACATCGCTATTTATTACTGGCGACGCTTTGTAAGCGTCGCTAATAATTTAATTAATTTAAAAAAATCCCTGGTGGTCCACTGGGGCAAGGAGGGGGTGCAGTTGGGGGATGGGGAGGTAGGCATGCGGAGAGGGGGCTTCTTGGGGAGAGGGGGTGGCTGGGGGAGGAGGGGTGTCTTGTGGGGGAGGGGGATGCGGCTGGGGGAGAGGGGGCCGGCTGGGGAGAGGGGGGATCTTTGGGGGAGGGTGGCGGTTGGGGGATGATGGCGGGGGGCACCGGGGAGAGGGGCCGGCCGGGGAGAGGGAGGGGGAGCTGGGGAGAGGGAGGTGGAGCCGGGGGGAGCGGAGAACTGGGGAGAGGGGGGGACCGGGAGGGAGGGGGAGCCGGGGAGAGAGAAGGGAGCCGAAGGGGGACTGGGAGGGAGGGGTGAACCGGGGGGAGGGGGAGCGGGAGGGAGAGGGAGAGGAGAGCCGAGGAGAGATAAGGAAGTCGGAGGTGGGGATTGGGAGGGAGGGGCCGGATTCCGGTGGGGCCGCCGGAATCCAGCTCAAAGGGAAGGACTGGGAGGGAGTGGGGAGCCGGGGGAGAAGGGGGGCGGCGGGAGGGAAAGGGGGAGTCGGTGTGGGAAGGAGGTAGAGGAGAAGGGGGGAGGGGAAGGGCAGCGGAGGAGAGCAGGGTGGCTGGGGAAAGAAGTGGGCGGTGCAGAGCGGCGGACAGCGGGTGGTCAATGGAGGAGGGAGGAGAGGAGGGGTGGCTCGGCGGTCGGAAGCTGGGAGGTGGGGGAAAATACGGGGGGGGGGAGTGGAATTTCGCCCGCGGCGATTTTTTTTTTTAAAATAGTTTTAGCGATGCTCTTTATGAGCGTCGCTATTAACTTCTCTCTAGCGTCGCTAATATATGTGTCTTTAGCGACGCTTATAAATAAGTGTCGCTATAAATAAATTTTTTTATATTTTTTCTCCTCTCTCTCTCCCCTCCACTCTCTCTCCCCCCTCCTCTCTCTCTCTCCTCCCTCTCTCCGTTCTCTCTCTCCTCCCCTCCACTCTCTCTCCTCCCTCTCTCCCTTCTCTCTCTCTCCTCCCCTCCACTCTCTCTCTCCTCCCTCTCTCCATTCTCTCTCTCTCCTGTCTCTCTTCCCTCCCCCCTCTCTCTCTCTCTCTCTCTCTCCTTCCTCCGCTAGCTCTCTCCTCCCTCCCTAGCTCTCTCTCTCTCTCCTCCCTCTCTCCCTTCTCTCTCTCCCCTCCTCTCTCTCCTCCCCTAGCTCTCTCTCTCTCTTCCCTCCCTTCTCTCTCTCCACTCTCTCTCTCTTCCCTCCCTTCTCTCTCTCCACTCTCTCTCTCTTCCCTCCCTTCTCTCTCTCCACTCTCTCTCTCCTCCCTCTCCCTCCACCCCCCCTCGTTTTTATTTAATTTTTTATTTAAAACATAGGTAGTAGCGACGCATCCTTATGTATTGCTACTACAATGGGTACTAGCGACGCATAACGCTATAACCCTTAGTTAGTAGCGACGCATAGCCCTATGCGTTGCTATTACTTTTTTTTAAATTTTTTAAATTATTTTTTTCTCCCTCCTTCCCTCTCCCTCCTCCCTCCCCTAGCTCTCTCTCTCTCTCTCCCCTCTCCCCCCTCCCTTCTCTCTCTCCTCTCTCTCTCTCCCCCTCCTCCCTCTCTCACATCCCTCCCCTAGCTCTCTCTCTCCCTCCCCTAGCTCTCTCTCTCCTCCCTCCCTTCTCTCTCTCCCCTCTCTCCCTCCTCCCTCCCTTCTCTCTCCTCTCTCTCTCTCTCCCCTCCCCCTCCTCTCTCTCCCCTCCCCTAGCTCTCTCTCCCTTTTCTCTCTCCCCCTAGCACTCTCTCTCTCCTCCCTCCCCTAGCTCTCTCTCTCTCCCTATCACTCTCTCTCTCCCTCCCCTAGCTCTCTCTCTCCCTCTCTCCTCCCTCCCCTAGCTCTCTCTCTCCTCTCTCTCTCCTCCCTCTCTCTCTCCTCCCCTCTCTCTCCCTCCACCCCCTCTCGTTTTCATTTAATTTTTTATTTAAAACATAGGTAGTAACGACGCATCTCTATGTGTCGCTACTACTTATTTTTTTTATTTTTTAAATTATTTTTTTCCCTCCTCTCTTCTCCTCCCCTCTATCCCTTCTCTCTCTCCCTCCTCTCTCCCCTCCCCTCCTCTCTCTCCCCTCCCCTCCTCTCTCTCCTCCCTCTCCTCTCTCTCTCTCTCTTCCCTCCCCTCTCTTTCTCCTCTCTCTCTCTTCCCTCTCCTCTAATTTCAAATTTTAAGAATTTTTATTTTTTAAAATTAATTTTACAAATAAAAAAATAATTAAATAAAAATACTAATAGCGACGGATAACATTATAAGTCGCTATTAGTACATGTATTAGCGACGTATATAGCTATATGTCGCTAATACATGTACTAATAGTGACGTATAACATTATTCGTCGCAATTAGTATTTTATTTTAATTTAATTTTTTATTTAAAAAATAAAAAAATTAATAATTTTTTAAAAAATTAAAATAAAATTTATCTCACCCTCCCTCTCTTCCCTCCCTTATCCCCTCTCTCTCTCTCCACTCTTCCCTCTATCTCTCTTCCCTCTCCTCTCTATCTCTCTTCCCCCCTCTCTCTCCTCCCTCCCCTCTCTCTTTCTCTCTCACTCTTAAGCTCTCCCCTAGTTCTCCCTCTCTCTCTCCTCCCTCCCCTCTCTCTCCTCCCCCTCTCTCTTTCTCTCTCACTCTTAAGATCTCCCCTCCTCCCTCTCTCTCTCCCCTCCCTATCTCCTCTCTCTCCCCCTCTCTCTCTCTTCCCTCCCCCCTCTCTCTCTTCCCCCTCTCTCTTTCTCTCTCACTCTTTCCCCTCCTCCCTCTTTCTCTCCTTCCTCCCCTCTCTCTCTCCTCCCTCTCTCCCCCTCTCTCTCCCCTCCCTCCCCCTCTCTCTTTGTCATTAATTTTTTTATTTAAAAAATAGGTATTCATGATGCATGTGACTGTGCGTCGCTACTACCAAGGGTAATGGCGACGCATAGTTACATACGTCGCTACTACTACCCGGAAGAAGCGACGCATATTTATGCGTCGCTATTAGTTTATAATTTTTAATTTTTTTATTTAAAATTGATAAATATTAGCGACGCTTATTTATAAATGTCGCTATTGTTGTTACCATTAGCGACGTTCGAAAAAATACGTCGTTAATAGTTTTAATTTTTTTTTAAAAAATTAATAGATATATCTTTTAGTGACGCTTATGTAAGCGTCGCTAATAACCTAAGTATTAGGTACGCATGAACTTAAGCGTCGCTAAAAGGTTAGATATTAGCGACGTTTGTATCTGTGCGTCGCTAATATTCTACCATTAGCGACACTTAATATTATGCGTCGCTAATATGGGTTTTTTTTTTGCGATATTTTTTTATATGTCGTTATTACCACTTTGTAGCAACGTATTTTATTGCGATGCTTATATAAGAGTCGCTAACACCCAATTTTGTTGTAGTGTGGGCTTATTGTCAGAAGAGAGCATAAAACACTCTTCCTAAGGGATAAAAGTGTAAGAGATAGGCCATTACTTCCCAAAGCCTCACAGCTTTTCCAATTGACTTCTCATAATTTCATGGTACAGCCAAAAATCTACCTAATCTAATCAGCCCAAATATAAGAAAATGAAACACAAGTAATTATATGCGTAGAGAATAGATCAAATAAATGAATATAAATCAACATAGTCACAAACATAATCTTCTAGTTTATTTAGTAGTATGATACTTCATCCACCTACTCTTTGAGAATCTTCATGTGGTAAGATATAGATTATTGATTATTTTTTATCGACAAATCTCATTTTTAGAAAAAAGAGCAATCTACTCTATTAGGTTCATTTTAACATCTCATTCTTGTCCAAAGCAAGATAGCATGCTATAAGCTGACATCACCATTTACTCAAAAGTAAATTTTCTAAAATACTTCCTTTATTTACCATTTTGGCATTAATATTTTTAAAAAATAAAGATATTTTGAGGATTTGCCCCTCTTTTTACATTTAGGGTTTGCTTGGATTGGTGAAACTAGGAGAAAGGGAAAGAGAAAGAGAAAGAGAAAGATAAAGATAAAGTGAATTAAGGTGAAAGAGAAACTAAGAGATTTGCACAAATGATGTTAGAGAAAATTGAAACTCGAATTTACCAATTGTAGGAGTTAGTCATGGTGGTGGAGGTGGTAGTGGTGGTGGTGGTAGTGATGGTGTCGAGGTGGCGGTGGTGAAGGTGGTGATGACAATGGTAGTGGTGGGGGTAGTTGTGGTGGTGGCAGGCGTGGTGATGGTGACAGTGGTGGTAGTGGCAGTGGTGGTGGCAGTGGGGGTAGTGGTGGTAGCGGTGATGGTAGTGGTGACAGTGGTGGTAGCGGTAGTGGGGGTGGTGAAGGTGGTGCTGGTGGTAGCGATAATGGTGGTGGAAGGGGTGGTTGCGGTGACGGCGATGATGGTGGAAGTAGTAGTGGTGGTGGTGGCAGTGGGGGTAGTGGTGGTGGTGGTAGAGGTAATAGCGGTGGTGATGACAGTGGTAGTGGTGGTATCAACAGTGGTGGCAATAGTAGTGGCGGGGATGACAGTGGCAAAGGTGGTAGTAGCAACGGTGGTGGTAGTGGTGGCTGCAGTGGTAGTAGTAGTGATAATAGTGATGGTGTGGGTGGTGATGATGGAAATGGTGACGGTGGTGGTAGTGGTGGTGGCGATTGCGGTAGTAGTGGCGATAGCAGTGGTGGGGGTGGTAATGGTGGCGGCAAGCCGGCAAGACATAAGTCTTTAGTACGTTGATTTTCTCTCAAAATCTAGGGGTTGATGGGTGAAAAGTTTTGGAGATAATTTGTTATCCATTTTCTCATAGCTTTTACTATAGTTTCTCATTTCCCATTGCACAAAACATTGGAAATTAAGAGATTTTAAAAAAAAATCCTTTCTTTTTTCCTATTTTTCACCAATCTAAACATACCCTTAAAATTTTATTTTTTAAATTTATCCACCCCATCAATATTGTCCTAGCCGCGACCTACAGAGGCGATCTAAAAACCATCACCTTGGGTAAAAAAAAGTGAATTTTCACTTTGAATTTGAATTTTTGAAGTGAAATAAGTGGTATTTTTGTCTTGCTGGAAGATAGTTTGTTTGGACCTAGTGTTCATATGTTCTTAGGTTATTAGGGAAAAGGCCTTAGAAAAAATCAAACCTAGAGGTATTCTACCCTTCGTAGGGCAATGGACATCGATCTAGCTAAGTGTCCACTTATCTATTAGGCTTTGCCAATTCATGAATAATCTAAAATATGGTAAAGGATTTAAAAAAGAAACGTCAAATATTTAATATATTATTATTCAAAACATTATTTACAGTTTATTTTTAAGGCCAGAACATTCTTAGAGATGTTATTCAAGCTAGGGTGGCAATTGAGATGTGTGTCTTAGGTTCAAAAGAAATTGGACGCATTTGTTACGTGGGGGATTGGGGTAGGGCACTTGTAAGCATACTGAGGCAGATCAGATTGGAAAAAATTAACTAAAGAAAGAGATGTGAAAGAAATATTACAAGTTTTAGTTGTTAACTACACCTATAAGTGCCTTTAAAAATTACATCATAAAATGAATTGGTTTTATCTTCTAAACATAGGACTCAAATTACCTAAATCTAACTAATTGATAAAATTAATAATCATTAAAAATAAGCCAACAACACTTGAAAGTTGAAACATGAACCGCCTGAATTGTTCGGATACGAATTATTTTCAACTACTTTGAAATGTAAACAACACCAGTGCAATTCAAAGTGAAGTTTGTTTTGTAAATTACTGGGTTATCTCCTGTTACTCTTCGTCCATATTTGTGCCGAGAAAGCAAAACTGGATACGGGTTTCAACTAACTGACAGACAGCGAATAATATGGATAATAGCAAAAACCAAGAAACGGCAAAGACCAACAGGTGGAGATGCTGGCAGTCTCTTCAAATCCAGGCATGCATAACCATAGCAACGCGCGTGCACAGATAAGAGTGGCTGGAATCTCTCACGGATTTGGTAAAGATTAGCTGTGGATTATCTTTAAGAATTCAACAAGAATGCCGAAATTGAAATGCACTCCCCGCCTTCTCAACCTCTTTGGACCATACATTAGTCAAACTCCAGATCACCCAATCTCCTTCTGGAGTGATGAAAATGCTCAACTGAAATCAAACATATGCATGCTCAAATCATATGCTTCCCATGTGGAGTATCACACAAAACTGGAAACTATTAGCAGTAATGAAGTTTCTAATGAAGTCACCCTTTGAATCTCCTCTGCAAGACCCATATGCATGAACCTCCTATTTCAGTCCTTATCTAATATTTTCACAATGACTAGAATTAACCAATCAGAACTGTCAATTCATCACGCTCTACGCTGTTCAGGGCTATATATCCTGCCATGAATCAGGTCTCTCCCCCCATGCAAGTCATTTTTTTCCTCTGCCTCATCGTCGGACCTTCTTCTCCGTGTGTCCCAAAGAAGCTGGAATGGGAGAAGAGGTGCAAGAGCCTCGCTCGGTCACCGTCAATTTCACAGAGCCCAGAAGCTTCAGAACCACATTGAAGTCATCACTCAAGGAAACCTTCTTCCCTGATGACCCCTTTAGGCGGCTCAGGAACAAGCCATTGAGAACGAAGGCTGCAGAGGCGATCAAGTACTTCTGCCCCATCCTGGACTGGGGATCCAAGTACTCCCTCCGCCTCTTTCAGGGAGATCTCCTAGCCGGGATCACCATTGCCAGCCTTGCCATCCCTCAGGGCATCAGCTATGCCAAGCTCGCCAACTTGCCCCCCATTATAGGCCTTTGTACGTTAGTACTACTGTACTCATCTTGTGTTTTTCTTAGTTTTAATGGAGAATAAATCATTTCATCGTTATATATTATTAATGCATATTTTCTTTGGGCAAATGTATTGGTCGAAATGTTCATGTTGAATTGCATGGATTTTGTGGGGTAGATTCGAGCTTTGTTCCTCCTTTGATCTATGCGATATTTGGAAGCTCCAGAGACATGGCAGTTGGCCCGGTGGCTGCCTGTTCTTTGCTGTCAGCCTCCATCATTGGGAAGCAAGTCTCGGCCACGGATAATCCGGATTTGTATCTTCACTTGTTCTTCACGGCCACCTTCTTCACTGGAGTTTTTCAGGCGGCATTGGGATTTTTTAGGTGAGATTTTATAATAAACAGAAATATAAAAAAGGGGTGTAAATTATGCAAAAATAGAACAAGATTCATATTTTGCTGTTGTTTTCTTTTACAGACTCGGGATTTTAGTGGATTTCTTGTCACGTTCAACAATTCTGGGATTCATGGGTGGCACTGCCATGATCATTATATTGCAGCAGTTGAAAGGATTTTTCGGACTGACAAAATTTACAACTCATACTGATATAGTGTCCGTGATGCACTCGATCCTTCTTCAGACTCATGAGGTCTTTTCTTCTTTCATTTGTTTCTGATAAATATGTGAAGTTGGAATTCTACATGCTTTCTGCAGCTAAAAAAACATATATGTTAAAATCATGATGATTAATACATATATTCATCTCTTGCTTCTGCAGTGGAGATGGCAGAGCGCACTAATGGGCGTATGCCTCCTAATCTTCCTTGTGCTTGCCCAGTATATTGTAAGCTTGAAAATACTAAGAAGGAAATCAAAATTAGATTTTAAATTGCAAAAACGTTTTTGTTACTAACCTAAATATGTTTTTTATGATATGTTTCAGAGCAAGAAAAACAAGAAATATTTCTTGGTATCTGCCATAGGACCAATGATAGTTGTGATAATAGGGGGTGCTATTGCTTATCTCCTTCATGTAAAAGAGCATGGAATCCAGATAGTACGCATTCTCTTGACCCTTGTCTCTGTTTGTTTTTGGTAGAATCATGAACTTATCTTATGTATCTTGAAATATACTGTATCCTTGCAATTTCCGTGTTTGTTCATCTTCTTTATAGATAAGACATTTCCCTATCTAGCTCGATTTTTTTGGGCAATATGTACAAGGAATGCATAAGACATAAGTTCATATCCGGATACACCACTTAAGCTTAGAAAGAAGCTCTTCCTTATAAAATCCTTATGTACGTATTCGTTTGATCTTGTCAGAAGGCGAGTGATCAAACAGTGGTTCAAATTCCAAGTTCCAGCTGCATTATGACATTGATTTTAATATGGCATAAACTGGTTGAAGCCGCAAGGTAGATGCTGGCATGATCAGTGTAAAGAGCAATTGGTAAATTACATGATACTATGATAGTGATGCCATGAAAAATCACGGCTCTTTATAAAGTGTTAGATAATCATTATTTCCCAAAAGCTTCACGGAAATAGAAATCTTATTTATTTATTTATTTTATATTCTCTTCGTTCCATAGTGATGGCTCCATTTGGTTTTTCATTTTAGTTCATAGTGATGGCTCCATTTGGTTTTTCATTTTATTTCATTTCAAAAAACCAAATGGAGCTATTAATGTGGGACAAAAGGAGTATTTTAACACTCCTCTTCACTTGCAAGGGTCCATCAAACATGGTACATAAAACGCCATTAAAATATAAATGTCTTCCAACTAGACTAGAATCCAAGACATCCCTAAACTCATTCTGAACTATGTTCATATAAAAGATAAAAAGACAACCAAGCTTCTTTACATTTTCTAATTCATAAACTAATTATTTGTTTCTTTCTACAGGTGGGTCCCCTGAATAAAGGCCTGAATCCTCTTTCGGTGGGACAATTGAACTTCAGTTCTCAGTACCTGGGTGCAACCCTTAAAACAGGACTAATTACAGGCGTGCTAGCTTTGGCAGTAAGTGGACAAAAATTTCGCTTATAGTATTTTCTATACATTTGAAAGGAACTTTTTAAGCAAAGTCTCAAATAATGCAGGAAGGAATAGCAGTAGGGAGGGTTTTCTCTGTGATGAAAAACTACCAGACTGATGGAAACAAGGAGATGATAGCTTTTGGGCTGATGAACATTATGGGCTCTTTCACTTCCTGCTACTTGACCACCGGTATGCTTGTTGTCCATGGCAATATGACACTAGTTACATGCTAATTTGTCAATGGAGAACTCGATTATCTACAAGTATCTACAATATGTGAACATTTCTTACTTTCAGGACCATTCTCCAAATCTGCTGTCAACTACAATGCCGGGTGCAAGACTGCAGCGTCCAACATTGTCATGGCCATCTGCATGATGCTGGTTCTCCTCTTCCTCGCCCCGTTATTTCGTTACACACCCATTGTGGCTCTCTCAGCCATCATCATGTGCGCCATGTTTGGCCTGATAAAGTACAAGGAGGTCTACAAGCTCTACAAGATCGACAAGTTCGATTTCGTCATCTGCATGGCTGCCTTCTTCGGCGTTGTTTTCATTCGAATGGAAGTTGGCCTCCTGATGTCCGTAAGTCTCTCTTCTCCATGCACTGTCCATTGTTCTATTGTCATACATGATGGAGTGAACTGCTTTTGTGATCGATCGAAAGTTTCTGTTTCTTCTTTGAAGGTTGGCATTTCGGTGGTGAGGGCACTGCTGTATGTGGCCAGGCCAGGGGTCTCAAAGATGGGAAATGTGACCAACACTAGTCTTTATCGTGATATAGAACAGTACCCAGACTCAAAGCAGGTCCCTGGAATGTTGGTTCTGCATTTGGGCTCACCCATCTACTTTGCAAGTGCTGGGTATTTTAGAGAAAGGTAATGCTACTTCTCAATTGAATGTCAAAGCCTAATGACATATTATCTTATGTCACTATTAATAACAATTTTTTTTCATATTACAATACTATTACAATTTAATGAGTGTAAATGTCGGCTTTCTGATATTTGCAACTGAAACTTTGCTAGGATTGCGAGATGGGTGGATGAAGAACTAGAGATTATCAGTTACAACCATGGAGAAGATTTACTATACGTTGTTCTAGATATAGGGGGTAAGCCATTAACCGTGACTGTTTTTCTAATTAGAAAGAAAAACAACACTTTTACTGTTGAAACTATGATAATACGATTTGTAATATGTAATTTTGCACCTTTCTTGAGGGTTACTAACTTATAATATATATATATATATATATATATATATATATATATATATATATATATATATATATATATATATATATATATATATATATATATATAAAAGACAACTTTTTATAACATAGGAGGAAAAATTTATAAAAGATCTTACAAAAGACATCCTTTCAATCAACTCATTCTGTATTTATATTAATTGCTCCATTTGGGGAAAAAGTTTGTCCCATATTAATAACTCTATTTTGCTCAATTTAAGTGATTATGTACTTAAAACAGCATGAAAACATTATCTTTACTTTTCCATCCTCTTAGCAGTAGCAGATCATTTAATAAAATTACTATTTTCTCGGATGGAACTATTAATATAAGACCGGGGGATATAGAATATAAATTTCACTACCGATAATAAGAATTGATCAGATGGTGCTCATCTCCTCTGTCTCTGTCTCTACTTCCAAAATATTTTCTCTACAATTGAACAATCAAGGAAGCAGATCATCTCCATATAAGCAGACTTACTTGCTAAGCACTCGTAAGAATTAGTAGACAATTGTAAGATAATTTTGTTCTCATGCATGGCAGGGGTTTCAACAATTGATAAGACTGGAATTGACATGTTGGCAGAAATTTGGAGGAATTTAGATAAGAAAGGCATTAAGGTACATGGTTTTCTAATCCTAGTCTTGATTTATACAGATTTGACGTAAAAACCTTATAAATTCTTTTGTGATGTTGGGCAGCTGGTGCTTGCAAATCCGACTCTTGAGTTTACGGAGAAGCTTGTATCATCTTCTCTTGTGAATATAATTGGGAAGGAGTCTGTGTTCATATCAGTGGACCACGCAGTTGTGGCATGTCGTTTCATGCTTGAAGAGGTCCACAATAACAAGCCCTGTTAAGAGTGTTCTTGTTTTTTATTCTTTTTCCATGTCTAACATGGCATTAAAATTTAAAGGAAAGGAAGTGTACATGCAAATGTAGCATTATGATCTGCATTGTGTCCATGAGAGCTTCCATTAAGCTTGAGCCGGAAAGACAGATTACCCCACGTAATAAATTGAAGAGAAATGTGACTACTCTTGAAGTACTAAGCAAACACGAAAGTTGCTTCTTTACTTAAAATTTTTATTTATTAAATTTTATTTTATTTTATGAAAAGCTACTCCTGACTTTAGTTTTCGTAGATTGGAAGTATTTTTGTTTGTTTACACATTGTGCCCAAAATGAGCACCCAGCAACAACCGGTTAAGGGCCACAGAATTTTTTACAGGCTATAGCCATTTGCCTACGTGTAGGCAAATTGGCCCTATAATAGGAGGCTCATTTTGGGTTTATTCTTGTACCTTAAAATTATCCCCCAAAATATGTACTCCACGGGTCAATGAATAGATAATTGTACTATTGGAGACCCATTATTTTCAAGGGGAAATTTTAAATCTCCTTGAACTCTCTACTCAATAACCATTTCGCTGCTATGAAAGTGAGCCTGACAAGGATCTCAATTAATGGGACCCACAAATTAAAAGGATTGGATTTGCAGAAGTGATGTGGATTGATGGCCCCCGTCAAATGAATGTTTCTCTTTTAATCTCCTTTGTTCCAACTCTACGATAGGGCCAGGGAAGTTCTTCCTCATAGGTATCGTGCTAATTTTGGCCATTCCAATTTATAAGTTCCCTTCATCTTTGTACACAATTTTATAAATCATGCATCCATGAGAAGCTCATAATTATTTATTACCCTTCTAGCATCTTTATTGGAAAGAGCTATACTAAAGAATGTCACCTACGCCACATAAGTTTAGGGTGGGTTAGGGGCCTTGAAAATTATTTTTGTCACAAAAATACTTTTCACTTGGTTAGGGTTCTAAAAAATTTAGACTTTCAAAATGTTTTGTTACATTAAATGTGTATACGTAAAGTACAATGTGATGCATTGCAAACGTGTCTTGTGAAATGTGCCCCATGTTTTTAGAAGTGGGCCTTAAAAATCAACAATTTTGGTATAACAAAGTAACTATTTCACGTCACAAATTAAAGTTTGTTAGTATCGTTCTTAAAAATTTAATAGGTATGACTTTTCGGTATAATAAAGTAACTACTTCACGTCACAAATTAAAGTTTGTTAGTATTGTTCTTAAAAATTTAATAGGTATGGCTTTTTAGTATAATAAAGTAACTACTTCACGTCACAATTTAAAGTTTGTTAGTATTGCTCTTAAAAATTTAATAGGTAGGGGGTTTAGAGGTTATAACTGTAACCAGACTTTCTAGAGGTAATTGCTCTTGTAATCAAATTATCTTACTAGAATGGAATAAAATACAACTCAATATTAATATATTCTCAAAATACAAAGTTCCTCATGAGAATTTGGCCATTTATTTCCTATGGTTTTTAGTTAGGATGATTACTTGTTGACAAACTAAATAATAAAGATGACTACACAATTGCATCTTATAAGAAAAAGTTAGCAATGTATGATTTGGATTGGATCAATATTATCTTATGTCAACTACCTATGTACCACTTCAAGGTAGAATATGATCAGATTCACACGTAATTTTATTGAGACTTTAATACCCTTTAACTTTTGAGGGTTACTACAGTGCTTCTAGTTCAAATACCTTGTCAAGATAATAACTCCAAGATGTGGCCTTAATACATAGAAAATTAAAGTAGAAAACTAGCATAAATTATCAAGAAAGTAAGCAATAAAGCAACACAAACAATATTAACTTGAAAACCTAAACTATAAAAAAAAACTACACAGCTTATCCTTCAGCTAAACTCAATGCACTATGAGCTTAGAACTTATAAGACTCATGACTACTAACATCTACACATATTAGAAGTCCATCTCTAGATGATTGTTGGTCACCAAAGTCCTTATTGCTTTTTTCTTTGAGCTTAATCATTATCTTTTTTACTAGCACAACCTTCAATCAATGTTTTTCTTGTAGTTGATGTTGTTGAAACTTGACCATTGTCCTTCTTAATAAGCCTCTAGTAAATCCTTGTATGGTTTGATGTGTGTCCAACACCCCAAGTTGAGATCCAGCCCGAGGGTTTCGAAAATCAAAATATGATGTTAATAATTTTTTATCAAAACAAACTAGGAGAGGCATCTGTGTACGAGAGTCATAACGTTCCTCTATGCACTACAGAGTTTTAGCACTCCATCATGTGTAGGTTAGAACAAATATATATTTATAACTAATTTGGATAAGACCAACATTACTTTGTTGGTTGCCTAAGTATGTATTGGATAACATCTGTAATGTTATTCCAATTAATTAGATCCAAACATAGTTCTGCCTTATAGCTATTACATGCATCATGCATTAGAAATCATATTTGACAAAATATTTATATCCAAATAAATCATTCGGAGTCAAACGAAAGTTATCGGAGTTAAACGAAAGGTAAAAAATCAACGGAGTCAAGCATCTCACTCTATCACAAAGCAGAGCAGAACATATTAGAACTGATCAAATCAAATCCTTTCAAAACGTATGATATAAGATCAAATCATGGCAAATTGGATTAAAGCAAAGCATATCAAAACAGATTGGATCATAGGAAAGCATATCAGAATAGAGCAAAACATATCTCATTCAACATCTTATGCTAACTACTTAAGATGCACATATGTTAAGTTAACTATGTATTAAAATAGAAAGTCAGAAACACTTAATCTTCTTAGGTTTCTGGAAGTAGCAGCGTTTAGTGTTACTCCTTCCTTTAGAACATCCTCCCCTTCAGGTCAGTAGATGGCGGGCAAAGCCTCTTTTTCCTCCAGAATGTTTCCTTTTTTGTCTAAAGGCGACAGATAGAACCTCCCCATACCCTAAGATGTATCTCTCTATATGCCTGAAGGCGACAAATAACATTTTCTTTTCCAAGTGAAATCCCCTCCCCTTTCCTAGAGATGCGTCACTCTTTGAATGCCCAAATGAGGCAGGAAGAACCTCCCCTAACCCAGGGCATTTCTCTCTCTACATGCTCGTAGGATATCCCCTTACCCAGAGACACTTTTCTTTTTTCGACTCTGTAAGTGGCCGATAGAACCTCCCCTTACCCGGGGACATTTATCTCACTTTGTGGTCTGTTGGAAGGGGATGGTGCCTCCTCTTACTATGGATCACTTCTCTTGTTGTAGCTTGATGATGGAGGATAAAGCCCCCTCTCATTCCAAGCCAATTTTCTCTCACTTTGGGCGCAAGGGCATTATACAACGCCTTCTCATACCCTGGGTCACTTCCCCCCTTTAGAATCACTAGCTTGAGGAATGAACACTTCCATTGCATAGAACACCTTAGAATTAACTAAGAATTTATTTTCAATGGGTGAAATCAAACAATGGTTTTAGTTGAATGATGAATGAAACATGTCTTTTGATTATTATTTAGGGATCGTTTCTAATTATGATTATGCTATGTGATTACCATGCTATTTAATTGTCTTAGTTCATGTAAAACTATGCATGTTCATGGTTTGGCTAATATGCACATAAATATGATTTTTACACATATTTAGACTAGTTCACTTTGATCATGTATTTTTCTTTAAAAAAATTCCTCTAAATTTTTTATGCAAGTCAGTAGACTCCCATAATCTTTCATGTCTAGAATTTCTCAAGTTTTAATGCACATTTTATAGGGTATCAACCTGATTATTGTATAGTATTATAGTATGTATTTCATTTTTTTTGCAATCATATGAGCATGAAATAATTTTTGTGGTTATTTATATTCGTCTAGTAGATAATTTTATTTTCAAGGATTTTATTTTGTAACATGTAATTATATAATTTTCTTATTACACTATGAACAATAACTATATTTTTGTAGTTTTGATTTTGGATGTGAGTTTCCTTGCCAAAATTTTGTTCTCTTGACCCTAATTTTTCACAGCAGGATATTTTAAAGGATTTTAGCATTATAAATAAATTCTAAATGAAACTAAATGATTTTCTTGGGTGAGTTATATTTCTATTTCTAATGGTGCACTATTTCCTTTGTTGTCTAGTTATTTTAATATACTCAAAGTAATTAATTGAAATGCATAAATTACATGAATGATTAATTTTATGTAATTAAGACCTTATATATGTTACTATAGAAATTACATGTGAAAAATGTGATTGTATGATATTTTTTATTTAATGCTTAAGCAGTAATCCTTAAATCAGCATGGTATGTGTTAATAGCTTATTTGTGATTAATTAGCATTGGACATGTTATGCTTGTTGCTATGAGATTATAGCTTATATAATGTGGACTAAGTTGATGCAACTTAGGTGGTATAGGACTAAAAATGTATACCCATGATGTTAAAGGCTTAAAATGGGAGAGAGTGAATAAGCCTATTAGTAAAAATTATCTTAGAATATATCTGGCCAAATCCTTGACATATAAAAGCCTACCAAACTAGATCTAATAATCTAAACATAAATTTCACAAACAAAAAATAAATAGAAGGTATACAAGCATTCAATTTGCAAGTAAATAAATGTACAAACACACACAAGGATTTATAGTATAGTTTGAATACCAAGAAATGGATGACACCTACATCCACACTTTCAAAGCACCAATCCAAGGAGCCCCAATATTCCACTAAATGAGGTTTTTCGGTTCTCAAGAAAATCATCTACACTTAATTTTCTTAAGCTAAAACTCATCCTACCATGATTTAAGATAACCAAGAATCTTTACAAAATTTAGAAATAAAAGTAAAAGATGATTTTGCATGAGATTACTACTCAAGTGTGTTGAAATTTTTTTATTGAATGGTCTTTAAAGCTTTTAGCTTTTCTACGTCTATCTTTAGATTTGACTAGACGTTTCGAAGTTGTTAGGTTTTTTACACAAAGGATTTTACGTTTTTAAATAGTTTTCCTAAGATGAGAAAAAACTTTAGACAAACAATCATAAATATCTTCTAAAGATAGAGAAACCTACATGGTCATTGCCAAAGGAGACAAAGGATAATTATGAGAAACTCAAATATTTCATAAGGTTTGAAAGGATATGGGAAAAATCTAAGAGATTTATAAAATAGATTTTGATTTCTAAGGGATCATCTATGAGGGAAGAAATCAAAGCCAAGCAAGCTTGAGTACCTTCCATACATTTTAGGGAGAGTCTATTGTTATTCCAATGAATTCTAGAATGATGCTCAAGACATGAAGCTCAAAGATTCCCAAAGAATAAGCAAAACTCTTAGGCCAAGAGATAGGAGCATTTAAAAGGGACTCTCCACCTTGAGCCTCTACCAAAACATGGGTATATACAGAGGAGAATTCATTAGTTACCTTGCCCACAGTGGGTAAGTGTGCCCAAGGTCAAGCAAGTGTACTCATAGGTGGCCTTATGGGATTCTAATTAAGGTTTTTTAAACTAAATCGACTAAGATTTTTTCCTATTTCACTATAGAACCTAAGAGTCAACAAGTATGAAAGATATTAAGTGATTTTACATATTAAAAAATCTAGATCTTGAAATCTTCTTTTTCTTGAACTTGAGCTTGTTTCTTGAGATCTTCCTCTTCCAATTTTCAGCAAAAAAATACACACCCATACAAAACTTGTCACAAAAATAAACAACACATTGGTGGGAGACTACAAGAGTTGACTATGAGAGTAACAAAAACCCAAGGTAATTGTTGCATAAAATTCAAAGAAGATATTAAGTGTAAGCAAACTAGAGGGTCTAGCCAACATGATACGAGGTCTTGTGGCAAGGTAACACAATGTAATAATACACTAATATTATAGAATGCTAAACAATTTTTTAAGGCTAGTAAATATATATTTTCTTCAATTAGTTTGCCTAAATGTATATAGTTATCTAAGAGGGAACCCCATTGTTTGGATGGTAGTCAAAATGGTATGACTAAAGGTGTATGGAAACTTCGACTACTCTAATTTAAGTTTTCTCATATTTTTTTTAGATTATAAATTTCTTTCATGTTATAAATTTATATGTGATCTCAAGTTATGTTTTGTGTGAATATCTATGCATGGAAGTTAGAACATCTATTATATCTTGTGTATTCATTGGCATAAATTGCATATATATATATATATGTGTGTGTGTGTGTGTGTGTGTGTGTGTGTGTGTGTGAGGAAGCTCATAGTTTGTTTATCTCATGTGTGCATAGATTCTCCATCAAGCATATGCATATGCACAAAAGTTTTGGAGAATTTGCATATATATGTAGAGTTAGTGTGAGGCACAAGTTTTGCAAAATAAAGACTTACCATGGAAGACTATGGTAGCAAGCGTAGGAGATAAAAATCAAAGTTTCCAATTTATTTGTCGCGTGTGACATACACTAATGATTATGTTTATTTCTATTTCAGACATTAGTTTTAGTGCATTATAATTACTTTTGTCTAAAGTGTGTCACATTGTCTATTATGATGGGCAATGTCATTATTGCCACCCAACTCAAAGCACACTCGGTTGGAGTATCTCACTTGTTGGGCTCAGGTCACGCCATTCATCACAACTAAAGATAAATAGGCAAGTCGGTGAGAGCGAGATGTAAATCTAATACCCCACTATTAAATTCATCGTTATAGCATGCTTTTGCATTGGGCTCTTTCTTTCTTTTTTTTGGAAGGGGGAAAATCCCAAAGGGTGTTTTGAGGAGGAAGAGACAATGAGGGAAAGTACTAGCCTAGACATTGGCGAGTAACATAAGGAGGAAGTGTATGGTTTGGACCACCAACTGTGGGAGTATGAGTTGGGAACAAAGTTAGCTAACAAGTCAGCTACACAATGTGCTTCCTAGAAAATGTGGATCACCTAGTCAAAGTGGAGTAGGGAGGAGTTGATGTGATGTTACCTCATCACCATGGGATCTCATTGTTGTAAGGGTTTATGATGTAGCAGCAGAAGGAAATTTGAAATTTGTATATTTTGAATTTGAGTTGACAAATTGTAATAATTGTTCACACAAATTTTTTTCCAAATATTGAAACAAATGTATGAAATTATATTCAAATTGTATCGATCTATAGAGATCTTCAATTTACAATTTAGTATAGCAACAAAAATAGGAAAAAAGAGCATGATCTTACTCCAATGTAATCCAACAAATTGCATAAATCAATAAAATTAAACTACAGATCTAGTAGAGTCTCGAATCCACAAGGTTGCTTGATCTCAAATTTCATGATGAACGCTGAAATTTCAATTTCAAATTTGAACGATAAATCTTCTTCTCAAACCCTGGATTCTGCCCCTTTTATAACAAACTCATTTAAGCTAAACTCATTGTCAACTGTTATTTTGATTTTTAGCTTAACTTACCATGTCAGCTTAACAAGTAAAAGTTGAAAATGTCGTCATCGTTATTTACGTTCCTTTTTAACATGGAGGGGCAATTTTGTCTAAATCAGTTCTCTCGTTCTTTTAAAAATTTGACCTCTAGTTCAATTTAGAATCAAGCACTTCAGGATTATAAATTCATATAGATTGGCCACATTAAAAGTATTGGAAATGGATAAAATTTGCTGGTAAATCAACAATATAAGCATTATTGTTGATTTTATGTAAAATACTAAAAGGACCAAACTTCTGATTTAGTTTGTTATAAGTATTAGCTGATTGTCTTTCCTTCCTCAAATGAACCATAACTCGATCCCCTTCTAAAAAAAATTTCTTCCTCCTATTTTAGTCGGCAGGGTTTTTGTATTTTAAATTAGATGACTATAAATTTTGAATGGAAGAAATCCTTTTTAAGGCATTATTTGTTGCATTACTATCGTGAGCTTGTTTAACTAGTTGTAAAATATCCAATGTATGTTTGGGGTCATTCCATAGACAATTTCAAATGGAGACTTACCAGTGGATTTTGTATTTTAAATTAGATGACTATAAATTTTGAATGGAAGAAATCTTTTTTAAGGCATTATTTGTTGCATTACTATCGTGAGCTTGTTTAACTAGTTGTAAAATATCCAATGTATGTTTGGGGTCATTCCATAGACAATTTCAAATGGAGACTTACCAGTGGATTTGTTAACAGTGAAATTGAAAACAAATTTAGCTTGAGAAGCATTGATCCTATTGTTTTGGTTTGTCGCCTAAGAGACTTCACAACAAATTTCCCAATTTTCTATTAGCCACCTTAGTCTGACCATCGGTTTGAGGATGACAAGTTGTACTAAATTGTAGCTTAGTATTGAGTCTTTTCTACCAAATTCTCAAAAAATGACCCAAGAATCGACTATCTCTGTCAGAAGTTATTGATTAGGAACTCCATGTAATTTGAAAACTTCTTTAAAGAATAGCATGGCTATATATGAAGCATATGAGGTTTTCTTGCAAGGTATAAAATGTTCTATTTGAGTATTTGTCAACCACAACAAAAATGGAATCAAAACCTCTTTGAGTCTCAGGTAATCCCAGGATAAAATCCATTAATGTATCCTCCCACGGCAGTTGAGGTGTAGCAATGGCATATACAAACCGATGTTTTGATGTTGACTTTTAGATTGCTGACAAGTGAGACAATACTGTACCACCTTGCCCACATCCCTTCTTAAACTTGGCCAATAAAATCTTTTAGCTAGTAATTGAGTAGTTTTATTTCTTCTAAAATGTCCTGCTAGTCCTCCATTATGCAATTCCATAATAATTTTTTTTCCACAAATAGCAATTTGGTATGAATAACATATGGCCCTTATACAAATAATCCTGAATGATATTGTAGCCAATGTGATGAATAATTCCACTCTTAAAATCTCTCCAAATGTTTTGAAAATATGCATCTTGATCATACAGTTCTTGGATGTATTCAAAACCAAATACTTGAGTTTGAAGAGTAGTTAGAAGATTTAATCTTCTACTGAGAGCATCTGCCAATGTATTTAAATGTCCAAACTTGTGTTTGATCAAAAAAGTGTATTCCTAAATTTCAGTCACCCATTTAGCATGTAGTCTGTCCAATTTGCTTTGAGATTGCAAATATTTTAAGGATTGATGGTCTATGTGTAATATAAATTCTCTATGTATATCAAGTAGTGTCTCAAATGTTTTAGAGCTTGAACCAAAGCATACAATTCCAATTTATAAGTAGACCATTTCTATCTAGTCTCACTGAGCTCCTCACTGTAATAGGCAATAGGTCTTCCTTTCTGTATCAACACAGTATTGGTGGATTTCGGTAGTTCCCTATGCACAAGTCAAGAGAATGGATAGGATGATCCTTCCTTGCAAGGGATAGAGAAGAAACTTTTTTTTTTTTATGTGGGACGACCTTCTCTTAATTAATCAAGACTACTATTTATACTTTAGAGTGAGTAGTGGTGATTAATCAATTTTTGAAACCTTTCAATTTTTTTTATGTCAACACACAACACCAATACCTACCCCTGATGCACTACATTCTACCTCAAATACCTTTTCAAAATAAGGTAATGATAATACAGGGGCTTCACTCAGTTTTTGTATAATTATATCAAAACTTTCAGTTGTAGCTTCAGTCCAATGAAATTTATTTTCCTTCAAGCACTAAGTCATTAGTGCAGCTAAAGTAATGATGTCACGCCCCGGCGATGCCCTACCCGAGCCGAACCTAGTCCAAGGGCCAGTCAAGTGTGCGGGGGCAACGAAGGGAAATTGAGAAACGGTTTAACGGAAGACTTAACCCTAACCACAGGCGACTTAACAGAATTACGGAGTACGCACATTCCTTTGAGCAAGAGCAAACAAGAAGAAAAGAAAGAGAGTTGCTTAACACAAAGTAAACAACTAGTCTCAAAACCCACGTGCTTAGTCAACCATAGCCCACACTGGCTCAAAATAGGTCTTAAGCAACACAACTGTATAAAGTAGCATAAAAATCTAACAGAGAACCCTACACAAAGGTTCTAAACATAAAGCGTAAACCAAGGAAAATAAGTCACATAAGAGTCTCCACGGTCACATCCAAGTCATCTCCGATTTTTCCCCAAAGAGGAGATCCTGTCCATCTGTGTGTCGCACCACGCAGCCCCAAAACAAAAACACAAGAAAGAGGGGTGAGTTTAAACAAACTCAACAATGGTTTTCAATATAACTATCATCATCGGAAATACGATAGCATAGCAATATAATCATTCAGATCAAAGATTGACAAGGTGCATCATTTTCTGATCACACATACACATCACCTAAACTTGCATCATAGTGTATAATCCACATAGTGTCATTCTCATCATAACAATCTGCATGAAATGTATCTCTAACATACATATCCCACCATGCATCACATCATAACAACCTGCATGAAATGTATCTCTAACATACATATCCAATCATGCATCACATTCTCATTTATCATGCATGTATAAGTGTCACACACACACACACACACTAGTCCAACATGCAAGTCCATACACATGGAGAATAAACCTGCTCTTCAAGGCCGGAGCCCTCGAGCATACACTTATCAAATAGAAAAACTCTTCAAGGTCAAAGCCTTGGAGCAACTCCTGCTCTTCAAGGCCAATGCCTTGGAGCAACTCCTGCCCATCAAGTCTAAACTCCCGGGCAACCCTGCTTGTCAAGACTAAAGTCCCAAGCAACAATACCTAGTAAGCCGGTGCACTCGGACAAATCAGCTAGATTCTCAGGGTCCAGATAATCATAATAATCTCAATCTGCAAGACAAGTACACAACTCGTCCCTACATAACTCCATTTAACTAGACTCAACCCGGGGAGTGCACTCGTTCCACACAGGAACTCAAATCAAAACATATCCTTTCAGACCAATCAAGTTTCGATTAAGCAACGACCGATCAATCCGGTACACAATTTCACCACATTGCATCCAATCGGTCAAATTCAATTAACCTCGATAAAGCCTCAATTGGAAATTCATTTTCATGATGCATGCAACATGGTACATACGTGGGCAAGGCATACATGAATCCTAATTCATGATAAGTGCTCTCATGTGTGTACCTAGTGGAAGCACTTCACTCAATGCATTTCAACATGCTTGAAATTAACTCACTACCACACTATACATGTGAATTAACATCTAATCATGAATTCCAGCGGAAATCATAGGAGAAGAATCATTAAAATTGTAACTCAAATCAAAGCTTAACCACAAGCTAACCACATATAAGATCATTCACTTCATACTTGAGTCAAGACATAACACTAGTATTCATACATCAATTAACCACATCTTAACATGGCATATCAGTCCATTAGTATATTGTAGCTCTACTGAAAATACACCTAACCATAGAAAATCAACCATTCATAACTTCAAGATGGTAATTCCAACATCATATAACCAACCATAAGTCATTCCACATAACTTTAAATATATATACCACAACTTCTAACATCAATAAAATGCTCTTCAAGTAGCTTAATATAGATCAAAACACTCCACATAAACATAAAAATGATATTTTGAAGTAGATATGTCGAAATAAGCAACATACATAAAATTGTCAAATCATGCAGTGTAGCCGTTCGAACGCCCTGCAGGGCCGTTCGATCAGCTAAACAGGAGAAATGCCAAAATTTTAGTGTTGCCGTTCCAACGCCTCCATGGCCGTTCGAACATCAACAAGGCAGATTTGACCTTCTTCCTCCTTTCGCATTTTCAAATCGAAACTCCATTGATAAAACTCAAAATCACCATCTATCAACCTAAATGCCATTAAAAGTTCACCATAACTTCCAGAATGCTAATCCACATGATAACAAGATAAAACCCTATGAAATCAGGATTAAAGATTACAATTTACTAATCATGCCATTAAAGCCTTAAATCAAGTAAAACCATTCAAAATAAACCACAAAATTAAGAGTTTTACCATAGGAAGACTGAAATTTCGAAAGTCCATTACCTTATCCCTTGATTAGGCTTGGATTTGATGGTCACCCTTCTTGAAAACCTTACAAAGACATAGAGTTTGAATTAAACTCCATTAAAACCGATTTAATAAAGAAAACCCTAATCAAAAACTTAGATCTAGGGCTTGTTGAACATAAAAATTGGATTTTGAGAGCTAGGGTCTGAAGTAAAGATGCAAATCAGTAGTTTTGATATTTAAAAATGAATCAAAACAAAGGGAAAATGGTAGATCTAGAAGTGATTAAGGGAAAAACTAGGATTTAATACTTAATTAAAATGGACTTACCTTAAACACCTTCTAATCCCGGCCTAATCGGGGATTAGGCCTGACGTCTCCTCCTTAGCCTATTCCCAAAATGGGAATGGATCAGGTTTGGCCTTTTATAGTAAGCTTTGGGGTGTGTATGGGTAAGTTGTGGGGTATAAATAGAAAAATAGGCTAAAAATGGGTATTTTACAAATTTGAGCACTAATTAAATCTGAGAAAATTCTAAAATTTTTTGTATAATCTTAAGTTGATGTTGAGTTCATTTGACACAAAAACCAAAATTTCAACGGTGGGGCCCACAGGGGTCCTGCCAAAACCCTAATTTTTGGAAAAATAGTAAAAATTCTAAAAAATTCCAAAAATTCACAATTGATTCAAAATCACTTAAAACCACTAATCTTAAAGTTGATTTTGATTAAAATTATCATAGACACCATGTATCTTTGAAACTACCGAACAAATCAGAAAATAAGTTAACCTCACGATAACCAATAATGAAAAGAAACGAAAACCGGTTTAAGATCAGAGATCTTACAAATGAATTTTCTAACAAACATTCTATAGAAAGTAGCAAGACCATGAAAACTCCTAAGTTGATTCATTGTTTTAGGTATAGGCCAATTTTTAATTGTTTGTACTTTGCTGCCATCAACTTTAACACCTTTTGAGCTGACAATATATCCCAGGAACAGAAGCTGATCTTTTAAGAAGCTGCATTTCTTCAAGTTTACTAACAAAGAATGAAATTGAAGTAAGAGAAATACCTCCCTGAGATGATTGATATGGTCTGATTCATATTGTTGTAAAACAATATATCATCAAAGTAAACTACTAGAAACTATCCAAGTAGGGGTTTTAGTATTTTTGACATGATTCTCATAAATGTGCTTGGAGCATTTGAGAGGCCAAACATCATGATAAGCCATTTATACAAACCTTCCTTTGTTTTAAGGGCTATTTCCACTCATCTCCAGGTTTCATCTTGATTTGGTGATATCTACTCCTCAAATCAATTTTTGAAAACACTTTGGAACCGCGAAGCATATCTAACATGTCATCCAGTCTTGGAATTGGGAACATATACTTTATAGTTATTTTATTTATAGCCCTGCTATCAACATACATTTGCCAAGTCCCATCTTTCTTTGGAACAAGTAAAGCAGGAACTGCACAAAGACTTAAGCTCTCTTGGATTAAAATGGTTGGAAACAAGAGGAAGACCCCCTGGAGTCGTACCATTGACATAGACGTCAACAAGTCAAGTGGGGGAGAGTCCATGACACATGCTGGGGCGCACACACGTGTGGAAGTGTTGTATACTAGGTGTGTATGCATTGTGAGAACTGCCCATAGTGTTGCATATCATGTGTGCAAACGTTGTGGGAAAGGCAAGCAACGTTGCGCAACATGTGTGCACAATGTTGCGCATAAAACATGCAATGATGCGCACACATAGTTGGCTATGTTAGGACACATGGCCAACTAGCACTTATTTGGATAATTAAGATGTCCCCTCCCCCCTATATAGTGTTGGAGAGTCATTGGGAGTGATCTCGGGCCGTTTGGCAAACTTTGGATGAACCATGCCCGTACAACCACTTTGGCTGCCACTCCAGTAAAATAGGAAAAATCTCTTATGCTATATATGGGGGACATGGTGAGCTGAAATAACAAAGCTATTGGTATAATGCCTAGCCTTGCAACCGGCTATTTCAGATGGAAACAAAGGCTTGTTGCCTTGCTAGCTATCATGCCAGGAGCCCCATCCGCTGGGGGATGGGTCTCTCTGACCCATCGGGCAGCCGTCCGGCCTTATGGCTGTGTTGGATACGAGGACCCTTGCATGCACTTGGCTAAGATGGATTGTCCGGATGTTCGGGTTGCCTAAGTTGGATCCGTGCATTGCAAGGAGGTGTCCCCTCTGGCCAGCTCGTATGGGAAATGTCCCGGCACGTTCGTATGTCCGCCTTGGGATGGGTTCGTTGCTTGGCTTTACGGGTTGGATGTTTGGTCGAATGGCACAGGACAATGACCTTGACGAAGAATGACTTACTCGCTTGATTGTTTGGCCTTGCGAGTGTCGCACGGTAAGCATTCCCAGGGCGCTCCCTTAATAGCAAGTACCTACAAGGACGGACAAATTTAATGGTTCGTGTCCACGTCCGTGTCGAACTAAAAAATTTGTCCGCTCTATGTATTTATGGACACAGACATAGATGGACAAACAGACGTTGGACGTCCGTGAACACCCCTAAACATAAGACCCTTCATGCTTATGTGGTTGAATATGTGCCTGCCCTATAGATTCTCCAGACCCTGTGGTTGAGTTTGACTCTACCCTAGCCGCCTTGGTAAATAATGTTGACCCATATTTATCCTTTAATGCCTATGAAGGTGGTAATGCTTCTAACACTATACACATCAATGGCTAAATGGAAAAATAATATGTCATGGTTCTTATCGATACAAATAGCACCTATAGATTCATTAATAAAGTCATCACTAAAAAGTTGTGTTTACTGATCTCCGAATGTCTTGCTTTTAATGCTATAATTGGCAATGGTGCAAAGCTTCGTAGTATGGGGGTTTGTTGTAAGACATATCTGCTTACTCAAGGCATTACTATTATATTTGATTTCTACTGCTACCTATCAAGGGAGTTGATGTCGTTCTTAGCATGGATTGGTTGCACATTTTGCACAAGGCCAAATGGGATTTCGAACGTATACAGATGAGCTTTGAGATTGATAAAGTTAAATGCCTCCTTATCGCTCAACCTCCGTATAAGCTGCATATTATTCAATTACCTCAACTGAAGCATGATTGGGTTCTCCAGGCGTTTGTAGTCAAGGAGAATATTACACTTCTCGGCCTTGAGAACAAGGCCTAGTAGAAGCAGTGGTGGAATGATATGTCCACTACTTAGAATTAGATTTAAATTAAATTTCAGCTTTCCTAAATTTGGTTTCCCTTCCTAGATTAAGTAGGATTTGATATTTTCATTTAATTGTAATTAGACTAAGATTACTTTCCTTACGCTAGTATGATTAATTTCTAATTCTCCTATAAATTATAGTACATAGCTATGTACTAATCAATTAATAGAATTTTAGTAATTAATTTAGTTAATTTATTAGTTTTACTTTTTTTTCTTTTTTCCCCTAAAATTTTCCCGTATAGACCTTGATCTACATGAGGCAGGCTAGATAAGGTAGGGTAGCAGACTCCTCGTCCTCTTAATTAGCTTCGTAATTTTTTTTTGTTGAAGATAAAAATTCCCTTTGTCCCATGCTAATTACTTTATTTAATTTTTTAAATAAATTAATTTAATACTAAATAGAGCTCTTAATGTTGGACAAAGGCTGTATATAATTAGTAGGGTGAGCCTGTGGAGAGCAGACGGCATCGAGTAGCACCAGCACGATTTAATCCATCAAACATCTCAGATGCAGGAAATGAACACAAACACACGCTTCTTGGTGCAACAATAATTTTGAGATAAGCGGGATATATAAATGGGCCCTAGTGTCTCCTGGACCGATAACACGGTGGAAATTTAGACAGGCCCAACCGACGGATGCACGTGGTGGGCCCTTTTTGCTGATAAAGGGGTTGCTTGTTAGGACTTAGGAGGCTGTTGGTCGGCTGTTAGATCCATTTACCTTGACGCCCAATGTTCCAGGTTTTTAGGACGGAGGGAATATTTCCCTTACCTTTTAATGTGGCTATTTAGACCTCAATAATAAGTTAAGAATTTAAGTAAAAACAGTAATTAGTTGTATTATTTTATTTACCTTTTTATCCTATGTTTTATCCAATAATTTACTCAGCCTTATCCCAACTAAGATTTATTCACTATTACTCCATTTAAAACATAACTTAAAAAAAAATTCTTCTTTCTACTCCCCTTTTTATTTTTTTCTTTTGCTTATGAAAAATTACCAATGAGCATTACGGTTGCTGCTAGCCCCAGAAAATGATAGTTACTGTAAGAATGACAGTGGATATCCACTAGCTATTATTTAAATACTGTAAGGTAACCGCTACTATACGTTATGTGAGGGTGATAGTGACTTGTTTGAAAGAGCAAGAAGTTGTGGGGTAAGCTTAAATATAGCAAGGGATATTGGGGTTGTACAAGATTGAAAAAACAAAGACAAATATAGTGATAGATTTTTAAAAGTTCTCGTGGGATAAACGTGAAACAGGGTAAATAAGTCGTTTTGGGTTTAAATAGCCAATTTCTCTCTCTTTTTTTCCTTAATAATGAAGGGTGTTAGAGTTCTTAAGACATAATTAAAAGGGACAATGATATGAACAAATGAATTGGGATATAGACCCAAATAAATGGCCAACTGATTGCCAATTCAAACCCAAATTATTTTTTTTATTCTATGTGTTACCCCTTCACATTCTATGTGTTACCCACAAAAATCCCAGCGAGGATCACATTGAACTGAATCCACGTAAATACCACAACATGGGGTGAATGAAGAGTAGGGTATGAAAGATCACAATCAGCATGGCTAATGGTTTCATTTTTAATGATTATTAGCTCTTGTTCACTATTCAAGCTAAATTGTCAGGATTAATCTTGCATCTCATTGCCAGAGGTGCTGATGCACTTCAAGCGGAGTTGAGTCAAGCTTGAGCTCGGTAGTGGAGTGCGGCTCCTTTGATGTCGTCTTATTTTATATTTTCTTATAGTTTTAAAGAAAATTAGTTAATATAATTTATAATTTTATCTTAAATATAGGATGGGTAATATGTCTCTCTTTTTTTTAGCCAACTCACCCCTTTAATACAGGCAATGAGTATTCACCGTATGTGTATAGAAATGGTAGATATCCATCAACTATGTATAGGCACAATACACAAACTAAACTAAAGGGAGACAAATTCCTCGTAACAACTCTATTTTAAAAAATAATATTTTTTTATAAATGTGCCCTCTCTATGTACTATAATTTTTATTTGTATAATGGGGTATGAAGGGGGTTCATAGGTTATTGAGGCACCCAGGGGATTATTATGGTGAATAGAGACATGCTCATTTTTTTTTAACTAGTGAAACAAAATAGAAAAGAACTTGAAGGACACGTTTTTAAGGACTCATCTATTTAAATTAATCCATATGGACTACTAATATGCAATAATTTTTTTAATAAATGTAACTATGAAGACAAAAAAATGCTTTTTAGAAGTTGCAAATGCTCAAGCTTTCTACTCTAACTTCAGCCAAGCCCAACCCAAGTAATCGTTTGAGCTTTTTGACCCGACCTTAAGTTGAGCCTAGCCAGCTGGCCTGCAGTGCAAATTTGAATGGCAAGGGGAGAGTATAGTAGGGGGTGTTTATGAAATGCACAGAGATTAAGGATTAGAACTTAGTTTAACTAAAAGTTAAAGAAAGATTTGTCAATGTGCAGGACCTAAGCATTCAAAGCTAAAAGCTATGTTCGTTTCTTATCAACTTTAAATGGTGATGGGCAGGCCTAAACATGAACATAACATAAACGAAATAAACTAATGATCCTTCTATTATATTCGTTAGCTATAATACTTCAATAATTACTACATAAATTGTATTATGAAGTAATTAAAAAAAATAAATGTCATTGATGCTAAAAAGTCAATTAATTGAAGGGGACCAAAGCAAATGATGACAATGCATAACATTGGTCTACACCGAAAAACCGAAAATGTTCGAACAACCAAGTTTTTTTTTATCAGATTTGAACAACAAATTCAGCATATGATGCATCAAGTTTCAAAGGCTATAAATCCCATTTGGTGATTACTTCACGTGAATTATAGCATTTTACGGTTTTACCTTCCCCAAAGCAAAAACCCGAACCAAAAGCAGGAGGCTACATATCGGCAGTGGAAAGGACGGGAAGAATGAAATGGCAGGCATGCTCCAACGCGGCTCGCTTTAAAAAAAGATTAAGCAAATAAATTAAAGGGAACAGCATCAGTGAAATCTTCCTTGTGTTCTACTCCTCCTTTTGGTACATAGTCAAACGAGTTCCAAACCGAAAGCTTGTCAAAAGTGCAGTTCACTTTTGTAGCCACGAAGAAAGTAGCAAGAGTAACACAATTTTCAAAGTTCAAATTAAAGCTTGCTGGTAATTCTGACAATTATGAAATCAATTGTCACCCTGTAGTGGAAAATATGATGCAACCACTTTTTACTGCTGAAATTTCACTGAAGAATATGTAAAGGGAAAAGTTTACAGGCCATCCGACGGCCTATGATAGCCCGGCTCACGTAATCCTCATGGTTTATATTAACCGGCAATATGAAATAAGTCAGAGTAAGCCCAAGATATGTATGCCTTTATTTAGATCAAAATTTGATAGTGTTCTATGCCCGGGCTCATACAGCGGGCTCCTTTCTAAAAGTAAAAGAATTTTTCCACTCCACAATTTAGTGCTCCATTTGTACTCGAATCATCCCACTTGGATGAGACAAGAAAGTTGAAGAAGCATTCGGGTAAGGGTTTCACGAGGTTCAGGGCAAAACGGAAGCGTTCAACTCAAGTGTACCATCAGGGGAAAGCAAAATAAAACACGAAAGATTACAGTTGACAACCTGTTGATGAGCAGTCAAATATACCTACAAACTAATATTTCAATGAAATGATGTGCATGTGAAGGAAAACGATATGGATTGCATTCAAGCCAATGGCCAGGTTTTTTTCTTTTTGATAAAACAACGGTGCACAGATCTTGAGGCATCACATTGCTTAACATCCCTTTCACTCAAATCTCGAAAGCAGATTAACTTATGATTCGCTTAAAAGACCGTCAGGCTGCTTAAAAGACAAGTTGTGCTCTCACTATCAAGGATGGCGACCAGCCCAGATGATTTCTCTGTGATTTCACAGGACCAGATGGCGTCTCTTATCAAAAGATGGAGAGAAACATCGGAACAGCTTTGCCAACAATTCCTGTGCTCCAACAAGAACACAGACGGAGGAGACAAATCGAGCCAAATAGAACAGAGATAGCACAAATAACTTTCAGATAGCATTCATATTCATTTACCCAATTGCGGGAAACAGAAATTACAGACAACACTAAAAATCAAACAAGGAAGAACTGAAACGGAGAATAGCCAGAGCATGTCTTGATAGGTCTGAAGATAAACATCAGAAATGGGCACCCAAAGACTAAATGAAGATCATCATAGTATACTTCGACAACAAAAACAGAGTGAAGAACGAGATGAACTAAAATACCCACTCTATATCTTCCTTGAATCTCATGCTATACATTACATTTCCTTGCATCTAATTCTTAAACCAATTTATTCACAACTCAAATTATCCATAAACTCGAATAAACTTATGTTGGACCTTCTGTTCCTTCCTCTGCAACATCCTCTTCTCTTCATACCTCTCTCAGAGATCAGTGTCTCACAGTCATTACAGAGAAATCCCATCTCGACAGACAATTACTTTAATGCTTTTTTTTTCCTTGTTTCTGGTGGCCGCCAACGCCGGGACAGAGGGAGGAGATGACCAGACCAGAGGTATAGTGAAGAGGTCAACAGCAAGAGGAAGCCATGGCCAGCTAAATAAATGGATTATCCCTTTTTACTTTCAAGATGGAAGCAGGATGAAAATTCTCCGTCTCAAAAGAATCAATAGTAGTAGGGAGGTGGGGGCGGTGACGCATATGAGACCCCAACGATTGGCGGCAAGGGGCCCTCAAACACGGGGGAAGGTGGAGGTGGCGGCGGCGAATTGTACACAGGCGTAGGAGATGGTGGCGGGAACGGAGATGGAGGTGGGGGGGATTCTTCTGGAGGGGTTCTATACACGGTGGAGGGGGAGGCGGCGAGTTCGGTGGCGGAGGTGGCGGGGAACTTGACGGTGGAGGAGGAGGCGAATAGAAGTAGTAAGAGGGTGGAGGTGGTGGAGGTGAATTGGGAGGTGGCGGAGGCGAATGGGGTGGCGGCGGCGGAGAGTGTGAAGGAGGCGGGGGCGAATAGAAATAGAAGGGAGGCGGCGGTGGATATTGCAAGGGAGGTGGAGGGGGACTTGGTGGCGGGGAACGGACACAGTAAACAGGGGCGGTGGAGATGACAGCATTGGCGGGGCGGGGGGCGGTGGATAAGGTGAAGGAGGAGGCGGAGACGGAGGTGGTGGAGAAGGCGGCGGCGGAGATGGTGGTGGTGGAGAAGGCGGCGGCGGAGACGGTGGTGGTGGAGAAGGGGGCGGCGGAGACGGTGGTGGTGGAGAAGGGGGCGGAGGGGATGGAGGGGGCGGAGATGGTGGAGGAGGAGATGGCGGGGGCGGAGAAGGTGGCGGAGGAGATGGAGGCGGAGGCGGGGAAACTGATGGACCCGGGTGATAAATAGGAGGAGGCGGAGATAAATAAACCAGTGGCGGCGGGAGGTTGATCGGTGGAGGAGGAGGCGACAATGCGTGTGGCGGCGGAGAGGGCGGAGGGGGGGCGGGCAGAGCCGGAACAAAAGGCTTACATCTAAAAGCACCGCAATTGACAGGCGGGCGGGACGAGAAGGACTTACATTGCTGGGGCGGCCGCTGCTCTGGCCGGCCAGGAAAGCAGTTCCTGCGATCCGAAAAGTCCGGCAGTCTCAAGCACGCCGGCGGTTCGCCGGTGAAGAAATTGTAGGAGAAGGTGAAATTGAGAAGATGCGGCAAGCGGCAAACACTGGCAGGAATCTGGCCGGACAGCAGGTTGTGGGCAACATTCAGCTGCTCCAGACTGGCCATCCCGCCGATCTCCTCCGGGATAGGCCCCAGAAGCTCGTTGAAGCTGAGGTCGAGCACAGTGAGGTTCTTGAGACGGCCGATCTCTGGGGGGAAGCAGGAGCGAAGGCCGTTGTTCATGAGGATGATCTCGTTGAGCGTGGCCGACATGTTGCCTAGGCTGGCTGGAACGCAGCCTCGGATACGGTTGTGAGCGAGGACGACAACGGAGACCGGCGAGTTGCCGAGGTTGTCGGGGAGGTCGGCGGTGAAGCGGTTGTGGTTAATGAAGATGGCGTCGAGGTCCTTGTCGAAGAGCGCCCGTGGGACCTTGCCCTCGAACTCGTTGAATCGAAGGTCGAGGTACTTGAGCGAGGGGAGGCGGAGAACGATGGAGGGGAACCTCCCAGCGAAGCGGTTGTTGCTGAGGTCGAGCTCGAAGAGGATGCGGAGGCGGCGGAAGGAGCGGGGGACGAGACCGCAGAAGCGGTTGGAGTTGAGGTGGAGGAGGGCGAGGTCGGCCAGGAGGCCGAGCTCCTCGGGGAGGTACCCGGCGATGTCGCCGTGATTGAGGTCGACGCCGGCGACGGTGAGTACGGAGGGGTCGTCCAGTGCGTGGGAGCAAAAGACGCCGGTGTAGTTACAGACGTCGGGGCCGGTCCAGTTGCGGGTCAGACCGAGTGGGTCGGAGACGATGGCGAGCTTCCACGCCTGGAGGGCGACGTAGGCAGCGCGGAGGCGGGGGTTGGGGAATGACAGCGCGGGGTCGACCGAGACATTCTCGCCGCGGCCTCCGTGGGCGTCGCGGTAAGAAAGGAGCTGGCGGCGGCGGATGAGCCGGGCCTCGGCATCGGTGAGGCCCGAGCCGGGAAGAGCCCGGATCAGGAGTGGGAGGCAGGCACTGAAGAGGAGGACGAGGAGGAAATGCAGGTAGGCGGGCCGGCCCACCATCGCATTGGCGGCCGGAGCGGCGACTCTGCTAGGGTTCCTATCTCTGCTCCAGTTTCAGACAAGAAGACGCAGGCGCGCAGCTGAAGCACCTCAAAGCCAAACCGGCGAAGACTGAAAGTGCTCTTCGCCGCTCTCACTTTATCCTTACTAATTGAGGTTACTTACTTTAATCTCACACGGAGGGGTTACTTAATAAATGAAAACAGTTTACCGCAACGGATGGCGATTAAATCGTGATCTACTCGCGGGTTGATGACGAGATATTGGCGGCAGGGTGATCTGATCTTTGGACATGGGGGGCACGTGGAAGTTTGTCTTAAAGGAGTTGCGTGTTGTGAGGACAGGAGGCTATTTTGGTCTTTTGACGCAGGGGATCTGGGCATTTGGATTAAGAATTAATGATTGTGATTAAGGAGTTGGTTGGAAGGGTTAAGTGGTCCCAGGAGTGGACGACGACTAGATCTGCATGCGTTGGCGTGGGGTCCAATGGATGTCATTTCAGGGGCGCGGATATAGGTGGGTCCCACTTAAGATACATGTGAGTGGGCCCACGAGTCACGCCCAAACCGTCGGCACAACGCGCCTCCGTCACGTGACGACACCGCCACCACCTGCTTCGCTTTTTAATTCTGCCCGGACTGTACTTTGTATCTCCAGGGCTGAGTCTCGATCCCGCCGGCTTGTAGTCATCCGACAACTCAACGAACACGGGTGGCATTGAAGATAAGTAACTAAGTTGCAGAAACTAGATCTTTTAACGGCTTTTAAGGGTAGAAACAGTTAGGCCTGGGGCACCCTTTGCTTCTTTTCTAATTTTTTTATTTGTTGGGATGGCAAATCCCTCAAAACTTTTAAAGATTAATATGGGGTGCCCATTCCGACACCATCTATGATTTGAAGTTTTTTTTCAATATCCATAATTTATATGATGACGGAAGAGTGAAGAAGGCGACTGTCCAATATGAGTATATTTTATTATAAAATATTTTATTAATAGTTATATTTTAAAAATAATATTTTTTTATTAAATTTTAAAAAAATAAAAATTACGCTTATAATATTTTTTTAAGCATCCAATCATTTAAATTGAATAAAATAAAGATATTAATGTAGAACAAATATTTTTTCTAAATAAAGCTATTAATATGAGACACATGGAGTATACGGACATAAAATATAGTCCTCCGGTCTTGTATTGATAGTTTCGTTATATTGTTTAAATTTTAATTAATTTATTTATTTTAAAAAAATTAAATAAAACTATTAATGTGAGATAGAGAGGCTATAAAAAAATGACTACATGAGGCAATGCGAACTATTGGATTGTGATAATTTGATAGAAATGTAAAGACAATTCAAATCAACTCACCGCATCG
This sequence comes from Saururus chinensis, assembly GCA_035235625.1. NCBI lineage: Eukaryota > Viridiplantae > Streptophyta > Magnoliopsida > Piperales > Saururaceae > Saururus > Saururus chinensis. The sequence goes on along the minus strand of CP141143.1, from coordinate 22,743,851 downwards.
TGCAACTTGAAGGAGTTTGAGGCATACATGTACATGTATGTTAGACATATATACATGCGACTCAACCTAATATTTTAAATCAAACTAATATATACATGTGCAGGATGCATACTATCAAGTCAAGGTTTAACATTAAATGTCTATGTGTGTGTACACGTGTCAGTGTGTATCCGTGTATTGTGGGTTGTCAAATCTAGATTGACAACGCAAGGGGCCAGACAACCTATGTTGTGCCACTAATTTTCTTAAGTATAATATTTCTATTTCACAAAAAAATTGATGAAGCAATGTAATTTTTTTAGAAATAAAATATTTACAAAATCATTCATAAAATGTGTTAGGAAATCTTGGGGGTATGATTAACTATTTGTTTAGCCAATTACATAGATATATATGTGAGATCTGTAAAGTCTTACTTGTTTACTATTTATTGTTTGCTTTAATTATGTAATAATTTAGTATAATTATGAATTTTTTTAGTCTTATTTTGAATTTAGTTAAAAAATATTATTGTCATGCATAAACCACTAAGTTACCACACTAATTATTTCAGTTTTCTATATAATTCCTTGTATTAAGGAAGTTGGCCCCACAACCATCCCCGTCATCCCACCAACTTTTTGGGCCACCGACCTTCACTTAACATCTTAGATGGGCTTGTGCCTTGTCACAATCATTCTAGCTTATTTCCTAAGTGAGTTCACTTATTCTTTTGTTGAGCCTATGCAAAGCCCACTTATTCACCATTTTTATAAATATTAACATTGGTCATTCCTCCTATTTGGGGTAGATGGAGATTTTTGAATAGTTTAGAGTGCTCTACCCCCTCTCAAAAATGGAATACTTAATACAAGGTGCCTAAATCAATCAAATCCCTTCATGTTTTCTTGTGTTTTTATGTTCAATCTCTTGTTCTTCTCATCTTTAATGAGATTCAGTGTCTTTTCCTCAAGTTTATACTTTTACCCATGTTTTGAAACCTTAGATATTTTTTTCTTGTTTCTACTCTTTTGATTTATGTTTTGGGCATAAGAGAATGATGGATATATCTTCTATTAGTCATTTTGAGTCTCCTTTTAGTAGAAATGTGAGATTTTTGCGTAGGGCTAATATGACTTAATTTGTTGGCTAAGGATTCCTTAAGCTCAGAACGAGATTAAAGAGTCTACTAAGTAATTTGAGGTAAGGGGTTTTTGTTTGATGAGATTTTACTTGCATTAACATAATGATTGTGGGTGGATTCATGTTCTTGAAAGATATGGATGTGTGAGCTTAAATCTTCTTGAATGGGTGTTTTGATATAAATATGCATGTTATATTAGATTTATCATGTCTAAGTCTTAGATGATGATTACTTGAAGTTTCATGAATTTTTTTGAAGTTTTATAGAGTTTTGATGTAGATTCAGATCAGTTTTGTGTATAAGAAAATAATTGTTTTGTGTTTCTGGGCCGACTGATCGATCGGCCAACTAATCGACTGCCTTGGAGGGCCAATGGATCGATAAAGTGGCAAAAGGATTGTCTCATGTTTCTTTGTACCCGATCGATCGCCCCTTGAGGCCAATCGATAGGCTAAGTAGAAATTAACTACGCTTATTTTTAAGCCAAATTTTGATGGTTTCTTCATATCTCATACATGTCACTAATAGAGTATCATCATGTTAAAGTATAAATGTTTTCATATATACAACATTAATTATGTATGAACCATATTCTATGTACTTTAGTGCATTTATGAACATGACTACTTATGATTATACATTCTTATGTTTACATGACCTTATTATCTACATATAGACCAAGTCTCATGCATGATAGAGTTAGTTATTAGTTTGACTACTTATGCTTGTATGTACTTAGCATTGTTCACTTATGAATCAAGTCGCATACATTATGAAAAAGGTTGGCTAAACTATGTTTAACCGTGATTAACCGTGGCATTTCGTGACTTCTGAATTAATCATATCGGGGATTTGAATGAATTGGTTTTACGTTTAAAAGGGTAGGGTTTTTTGTCCAAAAGGGGAAGGTTTTATGACCAAAAGGGCGGGTTCTTCCCCGAGTTGAGAAAAGTGGAATTCTATAATAAGAATACTTATTGAGACTTTTAGAGTAAACTCTAGGTTGGTTAGTTCGTGTGCACCAGCTAACTAGGGGCACTTCCGATTTATAGGATTTGCCAATTACTTTTAGTATCTCTAGCTTAGGAATACCAGGTAAGCAAGTATTGGGTATCTTTGGGTACTTTGATTCTGCATCAATGATTTATGAATTATCATGATGCTTATTTATAGATATTTTATGTAGTGATTATAATGTTTAATTACACAAGTTTTGTATATGGATTATGATGCTTAATTACACAAGTTTTGTGTATGGATTATGATTCCTATTCACACAAATTGTGTATGAATCATGACATTTGATTATACAAGATGTGTATAGATTATGACACTTGAATGCACAAGTTGTGTGTGTGGATTATGATTCATGAATGAGATGTTTACACAGGTTGTATGTGTAAAGAATTTGACATGCTCTTGTGTTATTAATACCAGTTTTGCATAAGGTTTATGTTATACTTCTTAAGGAGTATATTTTTGGTATTTATGTGAGCTACATATTTTCAAACCCTTATTAAGCTAAGCTCACCCCATTTGCCTTATTTTGTTTTAGCGTATCCCTTGGAGATCCTCTGTGTGGTTGTGTCATGTGGGTGCTTAAGATGATTTATTTTGAGAGCGCATAGGTGATTAGGTGGACATGGAGTAGGAATAGTTTACATGTCTTGCAATAGACTTTAGATGACTTGTGTTATAACTTTGTAATTAACTATGTTGTGGGAGAGCCTTATGTTGAAGGCATAGACTTATTTATTTCCTTTTGAGACTTGAGACTCCATTATGTTTCATGAAATTTAAATGGGTATTGTGAATAAATAATATATTTCATTTAATTTCTTTTATCTTTCAAAAATTGCTTTTACACAAAGTGAGTGTTGTTTACTTCAATATAGCTCAGGTTTGGGTAGGAACTCTCATCGTCATTCCTCTTTAACTGGATTTGGGTTGCTCTTAATTTATGGTTTTGTTGTCATTGTTATGGTTTTTGTTTAACAATGATAGCAAAACCACAAATTAAGAGCAACAATATATCATGATCATCAAAACATACATATCATTAAGATAACACAAAGATAGAGGTAAACAATAGCATAAGTGGCCAATAGCATAAGAATATAACCATTTCAATACATTATAGCACTCAAGGGTCCATCTCCGTCACTATGAGCAAGTCATAAAGGTTATCTAACACAATAGCAACATCTAGGGGTCCTTCTTCACTAGACCATGGATTACTTACAAATCAACTTTATTTTTTTAAAGTTTGCCCACCCCATCCACACTATAAAGATAAGGCCTACAAGGGCTCGTTGACCAAAGTGGTCAAGATCTAAACTACCATGATCGTCGAAACCTTCTATATTGTGTTGCTCTAGACTGGTCATTTTTAATACTTTAGTCCATTTTAACCTAACTCATAGGCCAGGTTAGTGGCTCTACATAAAACTGTAACGACCGCGAATTTTTGGTATGATTTCCTGCCTCTTATAAAACTATTTTATGATTTTATAATTATTTTAAATTATTTTGAGACAAATATTTAGAAAGTTTGTATTTAGTATGATACAGCTCGATGAGACAAGCGTAACAAAACTAAGAACACACGAAATGGAGGTCGGGAGCGAAAGTTATAACATTGGGAAGCATGCCTCATAGGCAATACCCACTCTAAAAGTAGGAGACAACACACCCATGTGGGGTCTAGTTTCGAAGGACTCGTCGATACGAGTCTATCGGTACTAAAAATGTGCAATTCCGACTTCAGGATAAGAAGTTATTGTGTTTTGAAGTTGAAATTGTATTTGAATGAAATAATAATAAAATATTAAAGAAATGACGGAATAGCTAATGTCATCGGCTCCAAGCTAAGCTGAACACGGGTCAGCTTGAACCCGTGCGGTTCGCACATGCCCTGTGCATGTGAAGCACGGCGATGCCATGTTTTCATTTGTGGCACAACATGTGTCGCGCGGACATGTGCGCGACTTGCCGACCTCTCACATTTTTCTTCTATAAATGCTAATTTCCATTCATTCTTAAAAAGTGTTCTTAGTTAATTCGAGGGTTTTCTACATAATGGAAGCATCCATTCTTCGAGTTAGTGTCTCTATATGGGTAAAACGTCCCTAGGTAAGGGGAGGTTCTATCCGCCTCCTACAGGCGTGTGAAGGGTAAAGGTCTCTAGGCAAGGGGAGATTCTGTTCGTCGCTTATGGGCATATTATGAGAAAAATATCCCGGGCCAAGGGGAGGTTTTGTTTGTAGCCTACGGGTACAGAAAGAGAAAAGTGTTCCGAGTCAAGGGGAGATTCTGTCTGTAGCCTAAGGGCACGAAAAGAGAAAAATGTTCCAAGTCAAGGGGAGGTTCTATCCGTAGCCTACGGGCACGAAAAAAGAGTTTCTGGAGTCGTTATGAGTCCGTTTCTTCTATTCAAGAGGCTTTCTTACTTAAATCAAGCGTACTAGACATCGTGGCGGGGTTATTTTCCTGGTGGAGACCTCCAAAACCCCAAAAGTGGACATCCAATTTTGTGGTGTCCACTTTATCAATTTCAAACTCGTGCGGAGAGCGAGGTAGGGGCTTTTATCCTTTCTTATGGCATGATTATTAATTTTAGTTGCATTTTTAACTCATTATTTATATGACTCTCACATATTATGCGCTAGAGATTATTTTCAAGTTATAATTTATGATTTCTGTACACATATTTGATCTGTCGAATGGTTAATCATTGAGATAGAATATGATTTATATATCACAGTTTATAATGTTATTATGTATATACGATTAGTCTAATGATTTTTCATTGGAAGAAGATATATTTTATATACTGCATGCTTTACGATTGCCTCATATGTAAAGGTGGAGCTAGTGTTTTCAAAACATGTAAATATTGGGATAGAATGTTTTCAAAGAAAATAACCATTTTTGGAGTCTGGGAATTCTAGGATATTTTGATTGAGTCTAGGACTCAAGCATATGAGTCTAGGACTCAAGAGTATTTTGGTTGCTATTGTTGGACGCCCCGATAGAGCTCCGTTGACTTGTTAAGGGCACAATTAATCTGGTTCGGAATCGGATGCACGGTACCTATTTTAGCCTGGTGAGCCCCTAACGAAGGGCAAGACCCTTGATTAGCCCCTAACGAAGGGCACCTATCAAGGCTACACGCGATAAGGTAGAGAGAATCATGGGAAGATCCTCTACTCTCTAGATCCTAGCACCCCATGAGCACAGGTGGCTCTATATCCACAAGCACAAAATATTTTGAGATGATCTGTGGAGGAGTAAGAGATTGTTGCTTTGTACCCGCAGTAAACTATTATTAATAATATATGTCTGGGACATTAGTAGTAAGTTGTGAGTGCTTACAAACCCTAGAAGTATCTTTGATACATAGGAAAAAGCACTAGGGGTGGTTTTGGGTGAGAGGCACACCATGTTTTCGTGAAAAATATTATATATGATATGTGTGCTATGAAACTGCCATGTGTTTATTTATGTATGATTGTATAAACTCCCCTATTGAGTATTTTAAAATACTCACCACCCTCCATACTTTGCAAGACTCAACGAAGCTTAGTGCGCGAATAGAAGGGCCTACTACAAGTTTTATCGATGTGATTTCTAGGATTTTAACTACACCGAAACGAGTAAGAACTTTCTTTATTATTTTTCTCTTGTGTGTTTGTACATAGACCATAGTTCCCGGCTAAATGATTATTATATTATCTCATAAGACAAGCGGCTCCAATCGTGGGCCCGAGTAAACTCCGATATTTTTGTGAAAAGAAATTTTATATGCTTTCAAAATCCCGGGGCGCGACAACAATTCTCAGCCTTGGGGAGATGGAAGACCATGATTATTTTTCATGTCATACCCTTTTGTTAATGTAGCTAAACAACTTGCTTAAGGAGCTAACCAAATATTATGATCTCTTGTCCTTAATTGTTGAACATCATCATAAGGAATCATATACGCAAACAATCCATTTACCCATACATAAAACATGTGCATCATCATATATACATACATACATACATTCATATGTATTGAAAATCATGACATTATAGTACTTAATAATACTATGGATAATAAATAATATAACTCATACTTGAAAATACTCAACACCAACATATCACTGGTATGCTCACCGACAGAGTCTCAATGTCCTTAGGTAACCCATCGACGCCTCATTGATAGTGAGTTGGTTGTGGATAACCTCCCTCGTCGACACTACATTGATGCGTCAACCTCATTGTCAATGACAAATCAAATAAACACTAACACATCAATGTGTGTCAATGTAAATACTATCATCTCCCTCCTTAATGATGTCAGTGATTGTGTCGATGATCGGGAAAAAAATGAAGACTGCTATAGTTCACCCATAACACTCAAAATCATAAATAATATAATTTGTCTTATTCATTACCATCCCATAATAATAGATAGTATTTTTACTATCATAAATTTACTAAACATGGGAAAACATGACCTCATAACATAACCATGGTGTAAATTTCAAAACATGCTTTAATGCCAATCAACAACCATAAAGACTTGGAAAATCATCACTTCAACATCGTTAATGGTAACAAGTTTAGCAATCAAACCTTTACCTCTACCAAAACGTAAAGGTCTCCAGGATCTGGTTGCTTCTCTTCTTTCTCTAGACTTTGACAAGCTCTAATCCTTCCTCTTCAACCCAAGGTAAGAGATTCTGAAAAATTTTAGTCAAGGTGTGCCAAAGGTATCTATATAAAGGAGAAATAACTAGATTCTAGCACATAACCATGTCATAATTGATGTATCGATGCTCTACATGTAGTAGTATTAGTGCCTCTTCGATGCAAATGTTGACATGTTGAATCCTTAGTGGCCCAGAATTTCATTGATGTGAGCATGTGTCAATGTCAACCAATAGAAACTTTTTGTTTAAGAAATATGAAGCATTTTGAGAAAACAACTTCTCATCTGTTACTACTTTTCTAAGTTTACTACTCATTAGAACAATCTTCATCAATGAGTTTGTTGATACGTAGAAATTGATAGCAATGAACTTTAGTTAAGATAATTAAATGATTAAAATAAGAAATATAATAATTAAGCACACAATAATATTTCACAAAAATCCCAAGTATCACAGTACCACTCCATGAAGTAGCTTTTGGCTCTTGCTTAAAAACTATCTCCTACTCTATCCATGCCATAAAACTAAAGCCCACAATGGCTCATAGACCCGTGTGGCCGAGATTCTCAACTTTTCATTATTACTAAGAACTCCTTTATTACGCAGTATATGATTCTTTTAAAACCATAACCCATTCGAATCAACTATAAACCTCAAGGTGAAGATCTACAAATAATAAACTTCCAAGCCTTGGGGAGCTGGAAACACATGATCTTTTTCATATCATGAATTTCCTTTATGTGGTTAAAAAGCCCCACATTTGGAGCTCAGGCCAACATTGGGCACTCATGTTCATAAGTGTCCATTATTTGGTATGCCCAAATCGAGGATTTATTTGTCCATTATTTATGCACATTTTTTATCATGTGTTTTGATATTTACTTATGTTCATTATGCAAATAGAGTATACTAAAATACACCCAATTAGTAGTAAAAAACATATATAAAAGAACTATTTTTGAAAATACAAGCTGAAATGTCATTGATTATTCCATCAACATATCAGTGTCGGTGTCATGACCATTGAAGTCGTCAACAACACATTAGTGTTGGTGCCTATGTCCAACATTGCCAACAACACATCAATCCCTACATATAGTGGGAAGGCTTAGTATTGCCTTAGGCATCGACTTGATCATCGACACGTCGACCCCCTGCCGATGCATGTCCTTTAATACAATGATGTGCCTTTGATATGTAGGTGAAAGGAACTTCTCCAACCATCAACATGCCTCATAGATACATTGGTAGTGATGCCAGCAATTGAGCAGAATCTCAAATCAGTTTCGACAATGGGCAAAATGCTCCCAAATTGATCAAAACATGGTAATTCATAAAATTGCAAAAGAATTGGGCTATTAATAATAAGAAATTTTCATGAAAATAACTTCACATAAATCGTAAAAGTTGGAAGAACTACTTTGTATTCACGACATGCTTCACATGGTCAAATTTCATGATATGTAGTATATCTTGTTACATTAAAAACATGAAAATTTATTGAGATAGTTCTATCTTGCCTCCAAACCAAGATTTATTCAAAAATTCCTCCTTCGGTCTTCTACATTTCTTTTGCATTGGCATCTTAATGTTATGCTATGGAAATAGCTCTCAAAAAGCATTTAACCAAAGGCTTTTAATTTTCCTCCTTCTTGGACTCTCTCTATCACACCCCCAATTTTCACATGTAAATATATGTTTTCTTATTGAAAATAAAACAAGATGCATCCGAATAAAATTAGCATTGAATTAAAATTTGTTAACAAATCATGACTTGGAAACCCTTGAGAGCATGGGTAACTGTGTGCTCAGTCCAATGCAATTGAATTATCATAGTATTATATAGATAATTAACTAGGTCAAAATAAAGAAAACTGTAGGATCACTAGTTGGACACTTATTTGTCATTACACCAGTCTAGTAACAAGTTCAAGTAATTGGTACACTCTTATGTCTACATTTTTATTTCTAGCAAAGATTAGTAAGAAACCTATGAAGTTATTTGATCAATTCTACATCCTTTCTAGCCCAGGTTGCAAATGTCTTTCACCATAAACATATTTACACTATAAAAATGTTGAGAATATTATATACCTAGTAAGATGACTAAACAATAACCAAAATAAGTTAACTAGAGATAAAATAATCAATTGTTTACATATAAATTTTATAAGGGTAAATTGGAATAAGTCAAACCCTTCAAAATAACTAGTTTGAAGTGGCATAAGTTGAAGACTTGAGGATAACTAGCTCAAATATTAAAAAAAAAAGTCAAAAGGAAAAAGTCAACCAAAATATCATAAAATTAGTCAAACAAAATTAAATAATGATAATTACAATGGGCTAAGTGAGACCCTATGAGTCCTATATCAAATAAGTCATATCAAAACTACAAAATAGATATGTGTGATCCATGAGTCTCATTTCAAATTAGCTAAATAAAAAATATGAAGGCTAAGTAAGATCTAGATAGGTCCCACATCAAATTATCCACTTTAAAATCATAAAAGCTAAGTAAGAACCCCAAGGGTCCCATATCAAATTAGCCACTTTAAAATGCTAAAGGCTAAGTGAGATTATAGGGGTATAATTTTAGATACATTTTAGGGGGTTTCAATGGATGAAATCCCCGTCTACGAGTAGATCTCAAAGTAACAACTGTAATGAATCAAAGAACGCATGAAACAGAGGTCAGGAGTGAAAGCTACAAGCATGCCATATAGGTGGCCCCCACTTGAAGAATGTGGGTTAACCTATCCATGTGTAGTATATTTTTGAAGGGCTTGTCGATACGAGTCTATCGGTTTAAAGAATGTGCAATTCTGACTTTAGGGTTATTGCATTTTAAAATTAGGATATTATAAAATAAAAAAGATTAAAATCTTGGGGAAAAAGATGAAATAGCTGACAAGGGTGATGACGTAAGCAGCCTGCGTTAGCCGCACCTACGGCACCGTGGAGCTACGCCCCCACGGGCCTGCATCATCCTGGGCTACCCAGCGCGACACGTGGCAGCCCGAGCGGGAGTCGTGCCTTCACCACAAGGGCAAGCTAGGGCTTGTGCACATTACATGTGTTGTGGCCAAGTCACCCATTGCACAGGTGTGCAATGGGTTGCATGTGCACAGGGGCAGTTCTTTCATATGCTCTCGGGTCTTTTCACTATAAATAAGAAACCTGTGTAAACTTCAGTGGGAGTTTCTGGGCCATTCTAAGTCCAATTTTTCTCGTTCAAGAGGCGTTCTTAGTTAATTTGATGGTGTTCTATGAGTGAAAGCATTCATTCCTCGAGTTGACAACTCTAAAGGGGGAAATAGCACGGGCATGAGGAGGCTTTGTCTGATGCCCGACCCCAAAAAGAGAGAGAAGTAACCTGAAATAAGAGGAGATTTTTTCCTCCACCATTAGGTCGCATCAAGAGAAGTGGCCCAAAGTAAGGGAAGGCTCTGTCCTCTATTGACGGGCAACATAATGAGAGAAATGTCCCTGGGTAAGGGGAGGTTTTGTCCATCTCCTATGGGCGCAGAGAAAAGTGTTTCATGGAAAGGGAGGCTTTGTTTGTCGCCTACAAGCATTGAGAGAGAAAAGTGTCTCCGAATAAGGGGAGGTTTTGTCCACTGCCTACGAGCATAAAAAGTCAGAACCATTTCCGGGTTATAGGAGGTTTTGTCTGCTACCTTTGAACATGCAAAGAGTGATGTGTGTGTCTTTGGGAAATGAGAGGTTTTGTCCGTCACCTTTGGGCACCATGAGAGAAATGTTCCGAAGCAAGAGAAGACTTTGTCTTCTATCTTAGGACCTGAAGGGGAGGATGCCCTGAAAGAAAGAGTACCTTTGAATGCTGCTACTTCTGAAATTATAGGGGAGTAAGTATTTCTGATCTTCTGATTTAATATATGATTATATGAATGCATGTACTAAATAAGTTATATGCTCTAATCCAATGTGTTCTGATTTAGTTTGCTCTGATTCGATCTACTCAAAAATGCTTTGTTATGATATGATATGATATGCTATGATCTGATCTAATATGATCAAATATGGTCAGATGACATTTGATCTGATTTGAGATTATCTAATTTGCTCAAATGTGTTTTGCTTTCTCTGTGATAGAGAGAGATGTGTGATTTCGCTGATTTATTAACTCCCATTTGACTCCGATGTTTTTTGTCTAATTCCAATTAAATAGTCGGATATGCATCTTTTTATGTATACGTGTTTTTTACTACCTAATGCATGTATTGGCCGTTAGGCAAAATTACATTCGGATCCAATCGTATTAGAATAACGTTGTAGATGTTATCTAATACGTATGTAGGCAACAAACGACATAATAATGTTGGCACGATCTAAATTAGAATAAAAAATAATTTTATTGTGGCCTACACATGATAGAGTGTTAAGTTCCATAGTGCGCAGTGAAACATCACAACTCTTACACATAGATGTCGCCGCTCCTAGTTTGTTTTAGAAAATTTATACTCCGATTTTATGTTCTAAACCCCTGGTCTGGGTTGGATGGCTGGCTAGGGTATTACAGAGACCCCTATGGGTTCTACATCAAATTAGCTAAATTTTTATTTCCTCAAGTTAAAAAAACATAAAAGACACTTAAAATAATAATATGCCAAAACTTAAAAATAAAAACCAACAATATAAATAATAGAAAAAAAAATTAATAAATATATAATATTAAAATTTTAATTTTAATAGCATTAGTGAATAAATTTTTTTTTAAATTAACATAATTTAATACAAAAGTCATTTTTATATATAGTGAATAATAACTCACCTATATATTACTAATAGGAAAAAAATTAGAAAAACACGGGCTCATGCACAACTCTGTGAGCCAAGGCTTACGAGCCGTCAAATTTTGCGTTACTCGGGGCTTCTATACCCCTAGTGATATGTGTCCTTGGGTTTAAATCAAATGGCTAAAGATAAGTGGGCTCTCGTAGTCACTAGTGAACACAAGTTATTCTAAGCGGGCTTCTTACTAATATCATATGCATAGTTGATAAAGTAATCTTATAAAGAGCTAATTTTGGGCGAGGAGTCCCAGTCAAAAAAATAAGGAAATAAAATACTAGCAAACGTTTTTACCAGTTAAAAAAGGGCAGCTCTCACGGACGAAGGATGTACAGTTGTTGTCGGTTGTGTGTGTCCCACTAATCACGGTAATGTAGAAGCGCGGGCGTTATCTTCTTCCACCGACACCATAATTGGTGGTTCGACGGCGTAAATTTCGGACACTAGTGGAGGGACGAGCCTGCGCGGCGGACAGCAGGGCGGAGCCGGGCGGCTGCCGGGTAATGGACGGGTGGTGGGGAACACCCATCCACCGGACGACAGTCAGGATGGAATCTGATGGCTCTTGTTCGGAGCCCCATCCTTTTCCACTCAAACAGGAAATTCCGGTTCTGTTCATCTAAAAGTAAACAGGAGCAAATTATTATCAAGAAAATGAGATCTGTACGTCTTTGATGCCAAAAAAGTGGAAACAAACATTCTCTGCAACCATGTCTAATTTTGCTTAAAATCATCGAGCCCGGTAAAGATGAACGTGATGCAGATAAAGAGGCTGAATCGTGTCCGTGGCCCCAAAATCATCGGAGTTCGAGATCAAAGTTGCTGGCGTTTGAAATTTGGCTAAAATCACCGCTCTAGCTAATAAAGATCAGCATAATGCAGACGAAGAGGGGCACCGACGTTGAGGGTGGTGAATTTGTGTAAAGAAGCACCGACGGTTCCATGTAGCACATAAAGGCAGAAAATGATGCAGACAGATCATTAAGTGTGAACTTTGTCCTACATATTACTTGATTAATGTAAGGTTGCCATGTTCTTCCACTCAGCTTTTTCCTACGGTGCATTAATCAAGTAATACACACTCACACACAACTGTAAAAGTCCTAGTTGGTTATGAAAGTGGCTCAAGACTTGATTGCAAGTTTTTGCTGATAATCTTTTATCAGCTATCTATTATAACATTTTAGCTTATGGAAATTTTGTGTTATGGCATGAACAATATTCAATAAAATGTGTCTATGTTGTATATCTTAAATTGATCGTATGAGAACCACTACAACAAATTAAATATAGCCAAATGAATGTTTTTGATCAAAGGAAAAAAACTTTGGTTAAATTACAATGCTTGATGATTGTAAATACTGGTTTAAAAATAATTAATGTCAAGAAAAAAAGAACAAAAACAGAACAGTTGAAAATACAGAGGATGAAGCAGCGGATTAATTTTCTTCTATATATGTCATTGATAAACAAACAGCCTATGTATAGGCTAGCACATAACTCAAGGCAATAGCCATTATCCCACGTTATACATAACTGAAAGCAACATGATAAAACACGTTAAAAACAAACTCCTGTGATTTAGTAAACCGTAAACAAACTCCCTGAATTCTAGGACAAACCACATACAGAGCTTTCTCAACAATCCCTCCCTTAAAACTGATGTTCTAGACATAACATCCAGTTTAATAAGAGTGAATCTTTGAGACTCCTCTCAAATTTAAACATTTGAAGTGCAAACACCAAGTAGCTTCCTGAGCTTCTGAAATGCAGGAAACTTGAGAGGCTTGGTTAGTATATCAGCAACCTGATCTTCACTTCTGCAGTAAACAAGATTAATAACTCCATCATTCGTGAGATCCCTCAAGAAATGATACTTCACATCTATATGTTTGCTTCGACCATGTAAAACTGGATTTTTTGAAAGCTTTATTGTCGAACTGTTGTCACAATAAATCTGAGTAGGTCCATCCTTCTTGAAATGCAACTCTTTAAGGATTTTCTTTAGCCAAATAGCTTGACAAGCACAAGCTGTTGCAGCAACAAATTCAGCTTTAGTGGATGATAATGTGACAATAGGTTGCTTCTTAGATGACCATGAAACTTGACTCCAAATTCCCCATCATGAAAACATACCCAGATGTGCTTTTTCGATCATCTAAATCTCCTGCATAATCACTATCTGTAAAACCAAACAAATCTGACTTTTCTCCATTCTTGTAGAATAGCCCAAACTCCTTAGTTCCTTGCAAATACCGAAAAATTCTTTTTGCAGCCAAGAGATGTATCACAGTAGGACATTCCATGTACCTGCTGATCACACTTACAACATACATTATATCAGGTCTTGTTGCTGTCAAATACATTAAACTCCCCACTATTTGTTTGTAAAGAGTGTCATCAACCTTCTTTCCTCTATTATCTTTGTTCAGCTTCATGCCAAACTCAGATGGAGTATTTGCAGGATTACAATCCTTCATTTGAAACCTGCCCAAGATTTCTTGCACATACTTCTTTTGAGAAATGAAAATTCCAGTAGAAGACTGCATCACTTCAATGCCAAGAAAATAATGCATCATGCCAAGATCAGACATCTCAAATTCAGCCATCATGGATTTCTTAAAACTTTCAAACATGGCTGTATTATTTCCAGTGTAGATTAAATCATCTACATATAAGCAAACAATGAGCATTTTCCCTCCATCTTCAATCCTTATAAAAAGTGTATGTTCATAAGGACATTTTTGAAATCCTTCCTTCAAAAAATAAGTTTCTATACGATTATACCAAGCCCGTGGAGTTTGTTTTAATCCATATAGAGCTCTTTTTAACTTATACACTTTATGCTCATTGCCAAGTTTTATATAACCAGGGGGTTGATCGATAAATACCTCTTCTTTCAACTCTCCATGGAGGAATGCTGATTTAACGTCCAACTGGAAGATAGGCCAAGAATTTTGAGCTGCCATTGCAATCACCAACCTGATTGTATCATGCCTTGCAACCGGAGCAAAGACTTCTTTATAATCAACACCAAATTCTTGCTTGTAGCCCTTAGCTACCAAGCGTGCCTTGTGCTTGTCAACCTCACCATTCTCCTTCAGATTTGTCTTGTAAACCCACTTTAGACCAATTGTCTTATGCCATTTTGAAAGATCACATAGCTCCCAGGTATTATTTCTTTCAATAGTTGTAATATCAGTATCCATAGCCTTTCTCCATTTTGGTTCTTTGACGGCTACTTCAAAAATGGTAGGATTATAATATGAAAACAGAGCAAATTGTGTTAGTGGGTTATCTCCTTGGTCAATTCCAGTTACATCATAGTCAGACATCCATGCTGGTCTTCTTTGAACACGTTGAGGCCTTCGTGATTCAACTTCAAGTGGGCTTTGATCAGCTATTGGAACATTTTGAGCTTCTTGCATATTCTCCATAGGCTGCTGCCATTTCTCATCATCATCAAAATCTGCTGGAATATATTCTTTAACACCATTTTGATTCCATAACCAGGTATTTTTTTCATCAAATACCACATCACGACTAATGACAATTTTCATGGTGCTAGGATTGTATAATTTATAAGCTTTTGAGTTATCACTAACACCAAGAAAAATGCATTTTTCTCCCTTGTTGTCTAGCTTCCTCCTCTTCTCATCTGGAATATGGGCATAGGCAATGCACCCAAAAATTCGAAAATAGTCAACAGCAGGTTTCCTTCTGCTCCATGCTTCTTCCGGTGTCATATTTTGAACAGCAAGTGTGGGACTTCTATTCAATAGATGAATGCTCCAATTTACTGCTTCAGGCCAGAAATTTTTTGGAATGCCACTTGTTGTCAAAAGGCTCCGCACCATATTCATAATAGTGCGGTTCTTCCTCTCACAAACACCATTCTGTTGGGGTGTATAAGCTGTTGTAAGTTGTCTCTTGATTCCATGGTTCTCACAGAAAATTGCAAATTCATGTGAGTTATATTCTCCACCACGATCCGTGCGAAGAACTTTTATTGAGTTGCCAACTTCTTTCTCAACAAGTGCTTTATAGCTTTTAAAGGCTGCAAAGGCTTCAGATTTTTCTTGCAAAAAATAAACCCATATCTTACGACTGTAATCATCAATGAAGGTAATTATACATCTTTTACCTCCATTAGAAAGTGGCGTTATTGGCCCACAAATGTCAGAATGAACAAGCTCCAATGCCTTCTTTGCTCTCCAAGATTTTCCAACTGGGAATTGGTTACAGTGTTGTTTGCTAACAACACATTCTTCACAAACTTGAGAAGAAGATGTAATTTGAGGAAGCCCTGTCACCATGTTCTTTTGTTGTAGTGTTTTCAGTCCACCAAAATTCAGATGCCCATAGCGAAAGTGCCATAGCCATGCCTCATCTTCTAATTTTGCTGAGAAACACGAATGATTCGTGTTGTGGAGAGAAAGTGGGAACATACGATTTGCAGTCATGTTAACTTGAGCAATTAAGCCCAACTTTGCATCTTGAATCTGACATACGCCATCTTTGATAAAAATCTCATATCCTTTTTCTTGTAACTGACCCACACTAAGCAAGTTGGTCTTTAAATCTGGCACAAAAAGAACATTAGCAATAGTGTGAGTGGAATTTCCTTTGGTTCGGATTGTTACCTTTCCTTTTCCCATAACAAAAATTTTGGAGTTGTCACCAAACTTAATAGAGCTGCGAAAGGATTCATCTAAGTCAGTGAATGCCTCCTTCTCCCCACACATGTGGTTGCTGCAGCCAGTGTTAAGTACCACATGTTTTGTTGGGTTTCTTCTTTTACGTGACACACCATCAAAAGAGACACCTCTTCTTCCTTTTCTGCAAAGTTAGTTTGATCTCCACTCTGTTTATTCAAATCAGTTTGACATTCTGATTTATAATGACCATACCGATGACATCTGAAGCATTCAACATTGGACTTGTCTGCTGACTTTGATCTATAGGTTGTTGAGTGATGGCCTCCACGTCCTCTACCTCTTCCTTGAAATTGACTCTCTTGATGATGATGATTTTGTTGTTGGTTCCCACGATCATTGTTGTTTCGGCCTCCTCTACCTCGACCTCTGCCTCTTCCTCGCCCTCTATCAGCTCTACTGGGTGTAGAGTAATTTTCTAATAAGGCTTTCAATGCATGTTCTTCTTTGTCCTGCTGGATAAACTTTTGCTCATGAACCAACAAAGAGCTTTGTAATTCATCAATTGATAGTGAATCAACATCATTAGCTTCTTCGATAGAACAAACAACAAAATTAAATTTTGGTGTCAAGGATCGAAGAATCTTCTCAACAATGAGAACATCTTCTGTCTTGTCGCCATGGATCCTCATCTTGTTAACGATTGCCATCGTTCTTGAAAAATAATCTGTAACTGATTCCCCTAACTTCATTCGAAGCATTTCAAACTCCGAACGAAGTGCTTGAAGCTGCTGCCTCTTAGCCCTTGCTGTACCTTGGTACTTCTTCTTCATAGAATCCCAGATATGCTTGGCGGTGTCCTTGCAAAGAATGGTTTCCAAGATTGAACGATCAATAGCTTGGAAGAGATAATTCTTTGCTTTAAGATCCTTTAACTTCAGCCCTTCAAGCTCTATCTTTTGCGCATCTGTCAGCACAACACCTTCTGCTGGTTCTGCTACTCCAGAAACAACAACCGTCCAATATTCTTTGGACCTCAAGAAGTTCTCCATGAGCATGCTCCAATGGTCATAGTGACCATCAAAGCGTGGAATGGCTGGTTGTACAAAAGTCTCAGAAGCCATTAAAGGCTCCGATACCACTGTCAAGAAAAAAGGAACAAAAACAGAACAGTTGAAAAAACAGAGGATGAAGCAGCGGATTAATTTTCTTCTATATATGTCATTGATAAACAAACAGCCTATGTATAGGCTAACACATAACTGAAGGCAATAGCCATTATCCCACGTTATACATAACTGAAAGCAACATGATAAAACACGTTAAAAACAAACTCCTGTGATTTAGTAAACCGTAAACAAACTCCCTAAATTCTAGGACAAACCACATACAGAGCTTTCTCAACAATTAAAAGTACATATTTGAGATATTATCAATTATTATCACAAAGGCATACTCCATTCGTCTCATATTAATAGCTCTATTTAGTTTTTAAAAATAAATTAAATTACATATTTGAGATATTATTAATTACCTTCGACAAAGACATAGACCTTCCATCCTTACATTATTAGCTCTATTTGGTATTTTAAAATAAATTAAAATTAATTTACTTTGAAAAACCAAATTGAGCTATTAATTTGAAAAACCAAATTAAAATTAATGTGGGGTAAAGAGTAATTTAAGATAGTCTAATAGCATTTGAGATACACAATTATGGTATGATAGCTCCACAGTTTGCTCACTAAACAATAACTTATTTATTGCTATTAAAAACATTATTAACATGAGAATGCTTAAACATATAAAATTCAATAACTTTGTATAAGATTGCACATATTGAATTTGATACTTGATTCTTTCTCCTCTATACATTTAGTTTATTTTTGAATAATTATAAACAATATGACTATGCAATGCTGCATATGCTTACCTCCTCAAATACTCATCTCACACGTGAAACTACACTAAGCTCCTGCACTACACTTTTAAGGCCTGCATGCATGAAATCCGTTGGTGAAGAAGTTTTATGGGTCATTAATCCCACTAGATCGATGACATATACACTAACGCATATCATGTCATATGTATTAGCATCTAAGTTGTGTTAGCATGTGCACCATCAAGCTATTGGGATCGACAATAGTGAAACTTCAATTAGTGATGAAACTCTTATATTCATACCTTGATATAATTCCGATTAGGAGAACTTACATAAAATAAAAATTAAATCAATCATTGAACACATTGTCCTTAAGATATATTTACACCATCCCTAATGGTACATACGATCCATTAGACATCTGTCTCTTAGGATAATTTGATCTACCACACACTATAAACCTCTATGCAACATATGCAGCAAACACGGATTGTGTAATTACTCTCACAAAGATAATGGGAAAAATTCAATTAAGGATTATGAATAAAACAATTTTTTAGTCTTAAAAAAGTGAAAACCGGACTCATTTGGGTTAAGTAAACCAGGCTCATTTTAGGTTGAGAAAAAATTAAAAGAATTATTCCTAAGAAATAATTATCTTATCTACCCAAGCTGGAGAGTTGTGGTGGCATGTATATGGGTTAACATACATAGGTGTTATTTTTGTACCTTAATAATTGAGATTAGTATAACTTATAAAGAAAGTTGAGAACTTGAAGATCGAATCAAGCGTTAAACACTTTGTCCTTAAGACAAAATTACATCCTCCCAAATAGTTCTTATGATCCCTTGGGCATCTGTCTCCCAAGATAAACGATCTACCACATGCTATAGAAGCACCTTCAAATAGTGTATGCAACAAACCATAGAAGTGCAATCACACTCATGGACAACAAGAAAATTTGATTAAGAATTAAGTAGAAAACAAATTTTTAGTGTTTTAAGGAATAGAGAAAATCCCATTGAAAGACACTTCATTCTGTTCAAATAGATGTGTCTGCCTATTAAGGGACACAAGAGAAAACCGAACCCAATTTGGGTTAAATGAAAACCAAAAGAATTAATCTAAAAAATTTATTATCTTGTTGACCCAACTTGACCTTGCCAGCCAACCTAGACGGATAGACGGTGGCAGCAGTGCGCTTGTAGGTTAATCTACATAGGTATTAAGTCTAGTATGTATGTCCTACACAAAAATGGGGTAACCCAAGGGTCTAACTTGAAAGATAAAATTTATGTCTTTTAGGTAATATAATACTATTTATTCTCTCTTAAACCAATTTATATATAAGATTCTCATTCACATAAAAGTAAACTTAAGACTCATAATACCTAACAAGACCATTTACATAGACTTCTTATAAAATAGGCTTAGTCCATGTTTTAATCCATTTTTCAACAATAAGTACATTGGTCCAATATGTATATTCCCCATAAAAGTAGGGTGGCCCGAAGGCCTTACTTGAAAAACAAAGCTTGTGTATTATATAACTCAATTTTTATAATTCACATATAAGATTCTCCTTTAAAGTAAAAGTGGGCGTTGGCCAACAAGCCTATTTATGTAAATTTCTCATAAAAAAGACTTTAGCCTATCTCTAATAAATAAAGGAAAATACACTCTACACGTAAACACTGAGAACCTTCTCTATAATGGTGCGTTCATGTGGGAGGAGGCAGTGGAGCTTAGCAGAAAGGAAATTATGTTTTCACATTAGTATTTGTGCCAGTCGATTCTAATCGAGCGGGTCAAAAGCTTCACCGAGCTGGGCAATCACCCTAAATGCAGTGGCGTTGGGGTGGCAAGAGCCTCCCCAGCATATGTAATTGTCTTAGTCAGGCAGCCAAGTACATTTACCCTTCTTTGACTTACATATCAGTGAAAGTGAATAGAATAGCAATCTCAGACCTCAGTAATGTTGTCTTATAGGGTTTCTTGTATGTTGTAAGGTTGTGGATTAGAAAAAACATAGTTCCAAGGTTGGGGAGTGTCCAAATAGGGAGGACGAGCTAGAAAAGACAATGTTGCTAGTATCTGATGTAGCAGTCAAATACCAGCAGAAGACATGGGTTCAAGATACCGTTACAGTACATGTGTGACAGTGTGAGACCATACGGAGGAGCTGTTTTCACGGATGAGAATCATCATGGAGGTTTAAAAAATAACGCAAATGCTGTGGGGAAAGGGATGACCTTCATCAACACAGAAATACAGAATAGTTTACAAACAGGGTACAGGCAGAGTACGTAACGTCGTCCTTTGCCGTCGACCCTGCCAGGTGAAGGCCGCGGCAGAGCGGACGGACGGCCCGACTATGAGCAACGGAGGGCAGTCAGATCAGGTGCAAAGCGCCTAGCATCAAATAAATTACAATGAGGTTGCAACCACCCGTCCACATGACAAGGAATTTCTAATGGGGGAACGCATAGAAGATGCAGCTAAAGATTAATTTGGCATTTTGGGGACACAAGAGAATCCTTTTTGTATGTTATGAAGTGGGGATTGGGACTTGGGAGTGAGAATTTCCTTAGTCCAAGATTAGATGACTCTGAAAGAAAAGGCAATTCCGGACTGGTTAGGAAGTGGGCAGCCAAATCAAAAGTGATCCTACTATTCAGCCCACCGAAAGTTGACATACAGATAAAGAAACGGGTAGAGCTGTGGAGCTCTTCCAGTTCATAATAAAAAAGAGGTGGTAGAACCTTTAAAGTAAGAATCATTTGTTACAATGAATTGGCGAAAGGATGGTCGATTACAGTTAGGCTGCAATAAGGGGTGAGCCATCTTTATTTTGCATACAGTATGCCATAGTATTAATTTTTATTAGGATTACTTGCATGCTGTTTAATGTAGTAGTTGGTTATGATGTGGGCCCACCAAGCTTCCTTTGTACACTATTTAGACCTATTGAATTTGGGAGTTAATCAAGCTGATTTACCCTAACCTCTGTCTCTTTCTCACGATATCCCTCTCCTCCCTCACGTCTTCTTCCTTTTGCCCGACCTCCTCCCCTTCCTCCATCCTTACCTATGGCAAGGGCTCTAGCCTCCTCTCATCTTCTCTCTTCTCCCCCCTCAATCTTCTCCAGAATAGCCCTACCCCAAGAGGATTATATCAACTGATATAAGAGTCACTCGACTCATCCTCCACGGCGACGGGTTATGTGTATGAGCGGCGAAACCAGAACACCACCACAGATGACCAGCCATCAGTGGACGTCCCTACAGAAGAGGTCTACCCCACCACTGCGAGTCAACCTAACAGTAGTTGGGAACAAGTGTTGGCCACCCTCTCCACCATCAAGAGTTGGGCAGCTAAGTCTCAGAGCCTCTTCCTCCAAGAATTCCGAATAAACCTTCGTGCATCGACCGACCACCAATAAGCCTCACTGGACCAGATTCACAAGGACCAAGCAGACTGCTTGGTCACCTTCACTACTGGCCGACTGTTTGTAGGGATGCCCGTCGGGTCGGGCATATGGTAAAACCTAACCTGACTAAACCCTAATGGGTCTAGTTTTTTTTTTTTAAATTCAACCTGAATAGCTATTCAGGTCGGGATCGGATTTTAGGTGATCCAACCCGACCGGACCTGAATAAAATTATAAATGTAAAATTTTAATATTTTATATATTTTAATATTATTTTAAAAAAGATAAAATATTTTTTTATTCTAAACGGGTCAAGTCGGGTCGGGTTCGGGTTACAATTTTTTTAAGTTGTATTGGGTTCGGGTTTGGCAAAACTTGACCCGAACCTATCCTGACGACACATCCCTAGCTGTTTGCTCCAACACCCCGCTCCTCTCTGGCTACCTACCCTCATGGCAAAGGGCTCCTATAGTAGCTGCCTCCACCTGCCCTTTTGCATGGGCCAGGTCGCTCAGGGGCATCTATCCCACTCTAGACCTCCGCCTCAATTTCCTTCCATCTGTCGCTAGTTCAAGCAACCCACATCCCACCTCGTGGGCAGCTATGATCAACCTTTCCACCCTTAGTGGCATGACAATGAGTTTTACTCCAAGGAAGTGGTAGAGGAAGGTGTGTATGGACCGCCACCATAGGCGAGCATCGTGTGCCTCAATTTTCTAGAGTATCCCGGTGAAGACAACCTAAATGACCGGGTTTCTCGTGCATAATGGATTTTAACTTACCAAGGTACTTGCTCGGATCAACGGGTGCTATTGGCTTCTTTCCATCTTAAGGGAGATGTTTTGATATGGCTGTAGCAACTTGAACAGCAAAAAGGGGTTATTGTGTGGAAATATTTGGTGGCGGAACTTTGTGCATACTTTGTCCTGAATGAGTATGAGGATTTTGACTCCCAACTATACAACCTTTGCCAAATTTCCACCGTTCAAGCTCATCAAACTGGTTTTGCAAGGTTGGCTGCCCGGGTTGATCGGACACCTTCAACCCTCCTTTCAAATTTTGTGAGCAGTTTTCAGGAAGATGTACATGCTAAAGTCCGGCAGTTTGAACCTACATCCCTTCGACAGGCAATCTTCCTTGCCCGTAGCCAAGATGAATGCCTTGTACGCCTATGGCAGGGTAGTCGTGGTCTGCCTATAATGTGGCCGGCTCCTACCCCTTTGCTTTGTCTACCCGGGCTGTCAGCCTTATACAGCCTACTCAAATGGAGGACTGACCTTCTCATGGACTATTTAATTGTGACGAATGTTTCATCCCTGGCCACAAATGTAAGCTCCTAGAATTTGTTTTGAATATGGAGGTGGTTGGACCTAGTGACATAGCCGCGAAACCAGAGATCCTTATTGAGATCTCTGTGCATGCTTTTTGGGATCGTATGAGACAAGAACCTTTAGGGTATAAGGGATGGTGAAACATCAGTACGTGGTTATCCTCACTGATAGCAGCAATACCCACAACTTTAATAATAATCGTGTGCCTAAGAAGTTGGGGTGCTCCAACCAGCAATCAATCAGCCTCTTTCGATGTGTTGATTGTTGATGGTCGTTATTTGCATAGTGGGGTATGTCCTTGCGGTGCAATGGCTTCTTGATCTCGAGCTGGTGATATGGGATTTCAAACACTTGAGTATGGATTTTATTTTGAATGACCGGAAGGTCTAGCTACTTGAGTATGGGTTCTCTTCACTTAATACAACCGGTGGGATCTCTTTACAAGTTTTCCGCCATGGCGTGTTGTTGTAACTTAGGGCTTCCATGGTGCATAAGCATGGCCCACCTTTCACCGGATTTGTTATCCTTAATGGAGGAACATGGCCATATATTCGTGGAACCTTCCTTACAGCCACCAGCATGCTAGCATGACCACTATATTCATATTCGCTAGGCTTCCCTCCTGCTAATATTTTCCCTTACCAATATCCACAAGTGCATGAAGATGAAATTGAAAGACTTGTACAGTAAATGCTTACCATGGATCTTATTCAAATAAGCATGAACTAATAATTTTTGCTCGTGCTCCTTGTCTGCAAAAGGATGGCTCGTGGCAATTTTGTGTTGACTATATGCTCTTTATGTAATTACTATCAAATATAAATATCCTATTTTGGTCATTAAAGAGCTATTAGATGAGTTATCAGATGCAAACATTTTTACTAAGCTTGACTTGCACTTTGGGTATCACCAAATTCAAATGCATCCCTTTGATGCACATAAGGCTACTTTTAGGACCCATGATGGCTATTATGAGTTTATCATCATGCCATTTAGCCTCTCTAATGCACCAGCCAACTTTTAGAGACTAACAAATGATATGTTTCAGCCTTTTAGAGATTTGTTTTGGTCTTCTTTGATGATAATTTGATCTATTGCAGCTCTTGGCAGGATCATCTGCAACATAATCTGAGAGTATTCTCTACACTACTTGTACATGATTTATTCCTTAAAAAGTTGAAATGTGCTTTTGGATTACCACATGTTAATTTCCTTGGGCATGTCATTTTGGCGGCCAGTGTGGCCACCAACCCCTACAAAATTGAGGTCATCATGAACTAGCCAACTCCTTCACCGTCTGTGCTCTTAGGGGTTTCTTGGGGCTCACTAGTTATTATCGGCACTTTGCTAAGGATTATGGGTCCCTCCCCTAACATCTCTTTTTAAGAAGGGGGATTTCCATTGGACTTCATAAGCATAAGATTCTTTTGAGAAGCTAAAGATAGCCATGTCCACGCTACATGTTCTGGTGCTTCCCGACTTCACTCAGCCCTTCGTAGTGGAATATGATGCCTTTGTTAGTCAGTTGGGAGCGTTCTCATGCAAGGTGGTCACCCTATTGCTTACTTCTTTGAGGCAATCTTAGGGCACACCTCCTAACTTTCCACCTATGAACCAAAAATGTTAAAGTATTATTCATGTAGTCACCAAGTGGCATCCTTATCTCTTGGGCTATAAGTTCCTTATTCGAACAAATCATCATAGCCATAATTATTTATTGCATCAATGGGTCACAACCTCCACTCAACAAAGATGGGACTCCAAACTCTTTGGCTATGACTATGAGCTCATTTACAAGAAGGAAGCAATAATTAGCCCACAAATGCATTTTCTCGTTAGTTAGAGGGTTCCCAACTTGACTTGTTTTTAGTTCCCTTTCCCTTTTTGGTTGACTTGCTCACCTCCTATTAGCAAGACCCAAAGATTAGTGACCTCATCTCTCAACTTCGTGTTGACCTGTAAGGTCACTGATTTTTTTACGATTTTTTTGCTATTTTTCTAGTCATTTTTTATGAAAAAATATGATGTTTCGGCATATTTGGTCACAATATTCTTACCCGAATAGTTGGGTGTGGGTTCAATCGTAGGCCACGGGCCTAGACGCGCATTTACGGTTCGAAAATGTGATACAGAAGGAGATTGCAAAAGATAAGGAAAGAGAAAAAACAAACGAGAAACAAAATATCATACCGAGCCCGATCCAGAGAGACCCAGAAACAAGACGACCCCCCTTTCTCATCTATTTGAGCCGAAGGAGCGCCGCTGGCCAACCTTGGCTTGCTGACGACCAGGCTGCCTCCCCGATGCTGCCCTAGCCCAATTCGCCCCCCCCCGTGAGCTCCTCCCCTGTTTTGCCCGGTCCCTCCGCAATCTCTCTGTCTAGTATTTTAGTAGCACTGGAAGTGGCCGGTGGGCTCCGCCTAGCCTCGGTCCGGCCAGCCACAGGCCGACGACAGTAGGGTCGCCGCTCTGGCTAGTCCCGTCGGCCCCTGGTCAACTTCTTCCTCCTCACCTGGTTAGCCCACTTCTCACTGTATTTTGATATTCGCCACCACCGTGGGCTGGCAAGGGCTAGCCGGCCGGCCATGGCTCCGCCTTGGGCCGGCGACGGTGGGAGGCCACTCCTCCTAGCCCCATGGGCCTCCCCTCCGCTACCCCACTCCATTTTCCCTCTTTGCTATGTTTCCGCCGATGCACTATTTTGGTTAAACAGTGGCCGCCGGTGGCCATCCATGGCGGACCGGACTTCTATTTGGCTCCGCCTTGACCCGGCGAAGGTAGTGGGCCACCCCACTCGGCCTGATTCCTCCCCCGCTACTTCCTTCTCTCCTCCACCAGTGCATTCTGCCCTTGTTTTTCGGCAGAACCGCCCCTCTGGCTTTTGTTTCCACCACCTCTGCCAGTGGCTGGTTATGGTTGGCTGAACCCTGTCTCAGTCCGACGATGGTGGGGAGCCACCCCACTCGACTTCCTTCCCCTTTGCCCTAAAAAGGGCCACTCTTTTCCCCTGTGTCTTTTAGCCCAAATTGGTCTGCCCTCTTTGTGTTGGGCTACCGACGGGTCGCCGCCGCCAGTCAGACATCAAATTTGACTTAGCAGACCTTTGTTTGGCTCTGCCCAGCTTGGTGGTGATGGGGCCACCCTACCTTGGCCCCACCTAACCCAGTGTGATCACCTCTACCCGTGCTCCTCCTCATGTCCCACGACCCCTTTATGTTTTGGGGCATCGTAGCACCTTTGGACACTGGGTGACCTTTAGACCACCTCATTTTGGCTAGTTTTAGCCTGAGATGGTTAAGTCATCACCCTTGGCCAGTTCGACCTCATTAGACCCATGCTTCCCCCTGTGGGCCGCAGCCCTAGCTAGTTCTGCTCACCGGCAATATTTGCCTATTGACCACTTTTGCCCATTTTATGTCGTCGGTACCGGACGGCCTCTGGCAAGAATTTGTATGGCTTACCTTGACCGAAGGTGGACGAGTTCACCTACATAGGCCTTGGCCAGTGACGGCCTTGTGGCCTTTGCTCGACCCATAACCTTCCCCGTCCTCTCTATGTGAGATGTATAGCTGCCCACACCTATTGTTTTGGTTGTGGGTGATCGGCGATGTCGCCGATTCGATTGGCCACCACTAGGGCCTTAGCTCTGTCGGCCATTTATGAGCCTTGGACCGCCTTTGTCTAGCCTCTCCCCCTCCCATTTGGCCGCGTGTACATATAGCCACGCGTGCGGTTTAGGGTTTAGGTACCGCTTTGGCGCCTCCTGACAGTCGGATGGCTCCGCCATCATCTGAAGTTGACATTTGAGTCCTCCACCACCTCTCCTCCATCCTTGAGCATCACCCACACCCTCCGCCCTTATGTGGGCCCTTTGTGAACGTGAAATCAATGCCACTGGGTGCTGTCCACGGCCGATTTTGACATCTTGTAACTGGTTGAGTATTGTTCAACTGCTAGTCGAATTTTAGTGTGTACGCCTGCCACTCATTGGCACGACCTTCCTCCCGGCCGCCCGTAGTGTGCCACCGTCAATTGCGGATTTTGCCGCGTTGACTTCTAACACCCTTTTGGGCATGAGTGCTTTCAGCATTTCCTAAACCCTCAGGACAACAGCTCTCTCGGCTAGTAAAAGCTTTTGTCCACCAACTTCGCCACCGACGCCACCACCATCATATGCTCGCCATCAAACATCATGATTACGAGGTAGGGGAGCTTTGAACTCATAAATTCATGATAGCATGCTTTGAATGAGTAACAGCATGCTAGGATGGTATGATTCCATGTTTTGGATATTAAATCATGATCTGTTTGCATGACGTAAGATAATGAATTATGTCATGTTGAGGTACATATGATATGTATGAGATGCATGTATATTTTATGGATGGGGAATATGTGGGCACTAGAAATGGCTAGCGAATATGCTAGTATGATACGTATGTGTATTATGGACATGCTAGTGATGGCTAGCAATTGTGAGTTAGTTACGTATGTGGACTATGTGTGAGGGCAGAGGTATGGGCGATGGACGATAAGAAGTGGCAAGGTGTTTGGTGATGATTTATATGTGTATGTGTATGTGTATGTGGATGTGGATGTGTGAGCGTGTGATAAAAGATAGCAGACATAAGTTTGACAGGCAAGGAGTGGAGCAAATTGGTTTGGTTTGGTTTGAAGCGTATGTCAAGGGTTTGGTAAGTAAGTGGACTTAGGCTTGGAGTCTTAAGGAGGTTTATTAGACAGTAAGAGAATGCATAATTGTATAAGCATAACGTACAAATTATGAAGTGAAAAGTAAGCATAATAAGTGAGGTATTAAGTAAGATGGTGATAACGAGGATCTGCTGTGAGGAGCTCAGTTTGAGGATGTATATGTAAGATGTTTTGGTCATAAGGTGGATGGCGGAGACTGCATGATTATATAAGGATTTGATGTACGGTGAGTTGATCATGATATGGTCGGGTAAGTGAAGTCTGCTGCCCTAACGAACTGGGGTTTCGATCGGGCTTAGCTTTGGCTTGATCAGTCGAGGACTGTGAGTTTGTGTGGCATAATTATACCGCATAATATACTTAATTCAAACTTGAATTATGAGAAAGCTAATAATAGTGTTGTGAGTTTGAGACCTGAGGATTTGACAGATTAAGTTCAGTGTTTGAGCTAGCTGATAATGAGTTGGCTAAGCATTTCTTGTGTCTTACCATGGTGTTTATCCTGCGAGATGTTGTCTATGTGTTGTATGGAGCACATATAGTTGCTCTGTTGAGAGCAACTATATGTATGTTTTCGATTTAGTCTGTGTGTTGTATTAAGCCCAAACGTTTGATGTCTGTTGAGAGTGCTATATGATTGCCCAAGAGTAAAATTGTATGATTCCGCCCAAGAGGCACTATATAATTTCTGCCCAAGAGTGGCACTGGCACTATAAGACCCATAATGGTGGGCAATTGTATGACACTATAAGACCCCTTATGTGTGGGCAATTGTATGACTCCTTATGTGTGGGTATATATTTGAGCACTCAGGTAAGTAGTATCATGGATCTACTCTTACATGTTTGATCCTGTGCCCCATGAGCATAGGTGTGTCTTACCTTCGGAAAAGTCCATGGCGTCTAGTCACTCCCCGGAGGTTAAGGTGATGCCCCAATGGCATTCTTTTCTTTTTCAACACTTGAGCTTATTAGTTGTAATGAGCTTCAGTTGTCGATAGTACAAGTACGTGTAAGTTGTATGAGTATAAGTATGAGCACGACTATAAGATGATGATTCTGAGTAAGAACTTAAGTGTAAGTTTCTGAGTAAGATTGTAAGTGTACGATTTTGAGCGCGACTATAAGTATATGAGTATGAGAAGGACTGTGAGTGTAAGATTGTACGAGTAAGGTCATACATGTAAGATTGTACGAGTAAAGTCATACAAGTATGTGTAAGGTTTTGAGTATGCATATGATGGTACGAGTAAGTTTGTAAGACCCTGATTAAGGGTGTTTGTATAAGTTTGGTTTCATGGTTTGTTATGCATTATTATATGCAAATGTATATTATGTTAACCGCTTCATGTTTGAGTTGCATGAACGCATGTATTTATGAACTTAGTGAGTTCACTGTTTTGGATTCCCCTACTGGGTATTTTCTTACTAAGTATGAAAATACTCACCCTACTTTTTTAGCCCCGTTATTCGGGAGGCTATTGCAGGTTGTGTTGGAGAGCTCCTGGAGATTGATGCTCGATTCTATGGTGGATTGTTTCCCCTTTTGATTCAGGTATATTTGACTCAATGAGAGTATATTTGGTGTCACGATCTGATGTATTGAGTGAGATGAGATTTATGTGTTTATATCTTCTGGACTTTTAATTTGGATTAGATAGTATACTGTTTATGAGACTTGTACTCAGAGACTCCTTGGAGTTATTTGTATTCAAAAATCCATGATCATGGTAATTTAATCGTACATTTATTTTTTAATAGCGCTTGAGGATATTTGCTTTGGTTGTATGATGTTTGACTGAACGAGGAAATTTTGGATGGGAAAATTGATGTTTAGTGTTTTAAATTATAAATTATTTTTACAGGTTTTGTATGTCGTCATTTTTCCTTGATTTATAGTTGTTATATTGCAAAAAAATTCCATAAATTTTAAGAAAATGTGATAAAAAATCCCGGGCGTTACATGACCCCTTTGCTCATTGGCTTTTGTTTTTGCAAAATGATATGCTTATATGATGGAACCATTTATGGGTGCTTCCGTGTTCCCAGTTGTGCCAGCAGTTCCATCATTTCCATTCCACCCCCCTTGCCAAGCCATGAGGGGCAATTTTACACTTATAAATGTATCTCTCTGAATTGTTATTGGCATAAAATTAAGAAGGAAGTTCATGATTTTGTCACTTCTTGTGATATATGCCAACATGCTAAAACCCTCCCCACTTCTCTAGCCAGTTTTCTCTAGCCTTTGCCCATTCCCAATCGTGTATGGGAAGATATCTCCGTGGATTTCATTAATGGCTTACCCCTAGTCCAAGGCAAATGTGTCATTATGGTGGTCATGGATCGACTCTCTCATTATTGGCATAGTTTCTTCAACTTGCAAGGCACCAAACTTCAAATGAGCACAATGTTCCATCCTCAAACAGATGGTCATACAAAGGTCCTTAACAACTACCTCAAGCAATATTTACATGTTTTATAGGTGATCATCCTTAACGATGGCTACCCCTTCTTCTACAGGAAGAGTGGTCCTACAACACCGCCCACTATATTGCTCTTGGTCTCACACCATTCCAAGTCGTTTATAGCAAGCCATCCCCTGCTATTTTCTCCTATGAGCCTCATAGGTCAACACTGTGGACTAGTCCTTGAAAGAACATGATGAGACTCTTCGTGCACTCAAGCTCAATCACAAGTCAACCAAAAATCGAATGAAGCAAATTTATGACCAGCACCATAAAGACATAGAGCTTAATGTAGGCGATTGGGCTTACCTTCAAATCCTGCCTTACCACTAACTATTTGTTCGCGTAGCCGGGAATACAGAGCACTTGTACCATTTACATGGCCCTTACTTGATTGTGGAGATAGTAGGGCCCATCGCCTCCAAGCTCTAGCTACCTGTTGATTCCCACATTCATCTCGTCTTCCATGTATCTTGCCTTCATAGTTTGTGGGAGATCCAGCTATTATTGTTCCTTCAACACCGCCACCTCCACCTTCTACGAATGTTTCGCCTTCCTTGGTTCTAGCTGCAATACATGACACTCGCTGTGTTTGCCATCATGATTGTATCGTCACTAAGATTTTTGTTGACCAACCTTCAGAAGACACCACTGGGGTCCTTGAGGATAATTTTGTTAGTCAATTTCCTAATTAAATGCCTTAAAGACAAGTCTTGTTATGAGCGTGGGAAGATATAGTGCTCTGCCCCCTTTGCATTAAGTTGTTCTTTATTTTGCACAAAGCAGACCTTAGTATGATTAGGATTACTTGCATTGTGTTTAATGTAGTAGTTAGTTAAGATATGGGCCCACCACGCTACTACTGAACACTATTTAGACCTATTGTAATTTGGGAATTAATGTAGCATATTCACCCCAACCTCTCTCTCTTTCTCACGATCTCCTCCCTCACATCTTCCTCTTGCCCAACCTCCTCTCCATCCGCCCTTACCTACAGCAAGGGCTCCAGCCTCCTCTCGTTTTCTCTCTTCTCCCCCTCAATCTTGTCAAAAACAGTCCTACCACAAGTGGGTTACATCAGCAGAGTGTAGCTTCGCAAGCAGAAGCAACAATAGCAGCTTATACTTTTGCATGCCAACCAGATTTGTAGGAAAAAATATGTGGGAACGGATAAATTCCTCTGCACAATTCCGATTTTGAATATCATGAATCAAGCTGCGATGCGAAATTAAGCTGCAAGTCAAGGTTGGTCGTACGCAATAAATTAGGTAAGACCAGCGAATGGGATTAACTCAATTGCACCATCAATTAGGTAAGACCAGCGAAAGGATTAACTCAATTGGACCATCAACTAACGCTGTTTCTGAAGCTCAAAAAACTGCACTGGCCTTATGGCCTGAAGGGAACAAGCTTGAAAATTAATTAAATTCTTAAAAGAAAACGCAATATCAATACCGAAGACACCCAACATGAGACCTTCAAGAACATGGAACACGCAAATATCTCATAACATTTTATTTGTGAAAAGTAAGGAGTTTTCCGGGCCAAAACTCAACCCAATACAATTACTACAAAAAACAACGTTCAAGGCTAACTAATTTGTTCTTTCACAAGACCAAAAAGGCATGTCCGATATGCCAAGAAACACACCCAATTTGGCCCAAAGCAAGCCCTGCTTGTAAAACATCCATAGCAAGCTATTCTTCACATTTTCGCTTCCACCAATCCAAATACTTCATTTGAGCCTCCATGGTGTCAAGCCTGTAGATCTGTGTCCCGTGGCTTGCTATCTCCTGTGCAAATGTCCAACCAAACACCGCTCCCGCTCCAAAAGCCAAAACTGCACCTGCAATATCACATTGAGGCAGTAAGATAATATCCAATTTATAACCACCGAAGCATTGCTGGGCTGGCCCAGGACCATACCTCAGGAGGCATAAGTCCTAAGTTCAAACATCTACTCCGTCGGCCAAAGGCCACCCACAGGAATTATATAGGGTTCCCCGGTGCACTTGACATGTGGGCAATGCATGAGCACATAGGGATAAGCGGTGGCATAGGTGCGCAAACAGGCCCACTGCCCCTTCTAGTCTGGTCCTACGGACCCGCACACCTTCCCTCCCCCCCACGTTAAGAAAAATATGAAGATATAAATTATCTATTCCAGTCCTATGATAGTCTTGGGAAGTGAAAGTTGGTTGAACCAAGAGTGTTTTTTGTCACTTCCACGTAATTATCTACTGGTTCATCTTATACTCCCTCTGTCCCATATTAATAGCTCTTTTTAAAAATAAAAAAAACTAATTTTAGTTCATTTTGAAAAACCAAATGGAGCTGTTAATATAGGACAGGGAGTATATTTTAGGAGAGACCAAACCAGATTAGCCAGAGATGCATCTATATTTGTAGTATACGAACTATATATATTTGTATTAAGTATGAATGTGTAGTTCTTTTTTAGCATAAGCTGGTAGGCAAACAGTAGCACTGCATATTGAGTTTTTTAAAATTAGAAAACAGGAGATGTGATTTTCAACAAATGAATATGTTATGCCCTGTGCCAGCAGCAGCAGCCTCTACTTAAATTTAGAACATTACTAGTTTTATTTCAATTCTCTTTTAAGCATGTTTCCCTAGTCTTACGTCTCCTAGTTTAAGCTATGCTTTAGTTTCTTAGTTTAGCTAAAGCTTTAGTCAATTCGCTTACCTAATTTAGTTTATGCACTATTTCATGTTAGTTTCCCAGTTGAATCAAGAATTGTAATTGGGTAAGTGTAAAGCTATAAAAGGGCTTCAAGCCCCATTGCTACAATAGACGTGAACAGTGATTTAAATTGAATCGAATAGTTAGTTCTCTTCCTTCAGCTCGTCTCCTCTCTATTAGTTTATCTCTGCTTCTCCCCTTTCCCTCTATTTCTTCCCTTTCCCTCTATTTCCCTGTCCCTCACCTCGTGGGTGGAGGGGCCAGCATTGGGCTACAGCAGAATAATACAATCAAAATGCTATAAATCATAACGATGCAACTCTATTAGCCAGGAGTAGAGCGGTATTTGAACAAAGACGTTAAATGTTTAATGTCCTCCATGCTGCAGCCCCCATGATCACAAGGATGATATATATAGTGGGATGCTATATGTGCTACATCCCCTTAGTTATGACATTTAGTTGGACTGAATTAAAAGCAGCAATCCAGGGTTGTGACTGACAAGAACCGCAAGGCTTCCAAAAAGTCAAACAAGTTGCATTAAACGGTTTATACAGCATTTAAAACAAGGGCTCAACCAGAGTTTGTGAGGTTCTTCAAAAGAAGGGTCTAGAGGGCCTAAGGTAATATATATCTAAGCACATTCTAATACAGCAATTGACTAGCCTAAAGAGGGAATCTCCGACAGCATAAAGATATTGGGATCTGTCCCGCTGCACATATAGGGATATTAAACTACCACCACAAAAGTAGATTTACATTGGAAAGTAATGTGTACCTCTGACAAACACTTGTGCACTTCGATTTATGTAAAACAAAAGGGAAGTTTGTTCATTACCATGTGGACTTTTAGAATATTTCCAAGCTAATGCTGCCGTAGAGACTGCACCAACAGCACTTCCATAGGCAGAATACTTTGCCACATCTCGAGCAGTTTTCAGCTACAAACATAATGCATATTGAATCAAAGAGTTCAATAAGTCACATATACCATACAATATATCAATAAGAAAAAATAGATTTTGAGTTCAAGAGTATTCTTATCAGTTTTTTACACCAAAACTAGAATGCAGCACACATTCAATTGGCCAGCTCTAGCAAATCATCTAATTGTTATTTAATTTGAATAACTTACACACAAAAGAGAGGGATATTGGCCAATCTGAGTTGAGGCAGCCAACTCAACCCAATTACAGCTAATTAATGATAGCTATGAAAATCTTGCATCGCTCCTTCAATGTTTCACACAGGATCAGAATGGCCAACTTGAATTATCGAGCATGATAACTCAAGTTTAGCTGAAGAACGAGAGCTATTCCTCAACTCAATCCATGTAGCTCAAGTGTAATTCATAAATAGGAATCCTTCAGTATTCTTTTTCTTCTTCCAATCAAACTAGGAAAACTACTTTTCTCTAGAATATTAAAAACGGTCCATCGTTATAACTCCTTATGCATCCCAAGACAAAAGGAGTGGAGACCATGAAGACACCTACCTGATTCACTTCCTTGTAGACCATTTTAATTTTAACCATTAATCCAGTTCTTTACTCTTATATATGGGCAATGCATTCAGAACAACTTATCCATCCAAAAGAGTTCTCAACAAAATTGCAAATCTCCAAGACAGGGCAACTAGCTCCTTGAAACTATTCCCGTCACTTAAAGACTTCTAAGCAAAATAGATATTTGCCAAACCTATCCAACTAGACTACAAAATTGAACATTCCCAAACCTCCCTATAACAGACAATGGTGACACTTAAGTGCATAGTAATTTTGCCCTTCAATTGACCAAGAATACAACAAAGCCAACTCGAAGGATTCTAGCTGATGGATTATAGATACAATTTTCCCTCATAAACGAACCTTTGAAACGTTTGAACAAAAAAATCCTCCTCAAGTTCTCCTTTTTCCAAGCAAGAGTTAAATCCAATATTTAGTCAATGTTTAATTATGGAAAGCAAAGGATCTAAATCAAAGTCTCCTCTAATTAACTTGTTGACTGTTTTCCATGCATTTTCTTAGAACCAGTAACAGAAGTGCATTGTATCACCAAGTATCTACGAGAAATGACAGTGTGAAGCCATTAATGCCCAATTATTAAAGTGGGAAGAAGAAAGGACTTTAAAATCCTAAAAGATGGCCACTAACAAGTGACAAGCAAATGGGTCAATAGCAAGAAAAGCTCCAACATCATTTCGAGCTATAGACAAAGTACATAGCAGTTTTCCTAATCCAAAGCAGCTCAATCATAGTAAAACAAAGATCACTGCATCAAAAAGAACCCAACTGAAACAATGAAAACTACCCAGATTGAAAAACTGAATCATAATCAATAATCAAGTAGCAATATTCAAAACCCAATTAAAATTGATAAAAAGGGAAAAAGCAGAAGAAGCTACCGCAGGGCCATGAACCGGGTCGGAAGCAATGAATTCCTCAACGTCAGAGGCGGACCATTTCGGAAGAGGCCTCTCCGGCACCAGGAGGATCTTCTTGTAGTTGTCAAGGATGGCAAACCTCGTCCTCCAATAAGCCCTCCAGTTCTCCCAATACCCACCAGATGATCCATCCCTCTCTCCCATCTTCTTATACCCAGATCAATCAACCAAAACAAATTACATTAAATATAAATATTGTACATAGAGAAATGGATGGAAATGGATGATGATCAACCAAAGCAATATTGGAAGAACAAACAAATCAATCAGGTGCTGATCATCTAGAAATGGATGGCAAAGAATGATGATGGTCGTCATTTTTAGAGGGAAAGACTGTTCCTTTCTGTCGACCTTTTTCTCTTCTGCAAAGAGGTGCAGTTCCTGCATCCTGCACTACTTGATTTCTAGTCAAAAAGAGATGCCACTCAGGTCGTTTTTTTTTAATACTCTGACCCGACCCAACCTTAATGGACCGAATTTCGGGTTATTAATGTGGCAAATCGGACCGCAATCAGGTTAAAGCGGGTTTGGTTGACCATTCTTGGAGCTGGGCCGTATGGTTGGGTCAAGACCCATTCCTTCCTTGAAGTGCTCATAACAATAAAAGTTAGTCAGGGTGACATTAAAATCTTTGATAAATATGAAAAAAGTTAAGCCTGTTTGGCAGCATTTTCTTTGTTTTTTGTCCCTAAGATTTAGAGCATGAAGGTTTTTGTTTTAATTTCTTAAACTGATGTATTTCATGACAGTTACCTGTTTAGCAAAACAGTACTAGTTTTCAGAAAATATGAACCTGTTCTGCAGAATACTTAATACTTTAAGAGGATCAACTGATAGTAATTTTATATAAGGATGTAAATAAGGTAACCCCAAACAAGCCAAAATCACTTTTCAATCTCTAACGCACATCAATATTAGCTTTTAGAACCTCACTACTCAAAAGACAAAATTTATATTTATAAAATGTATATATAAAAGTAAATATCATTGTCTAAAGACCTATCCTATAAAAGTTGCAATCATCAATGTCCCCTACAACAGTCTTCCTACTGTAGTCGTCCTACATCTTCATAGCAATCCTATCACGAAGCTCTTTTCCAAGATGTGGTTAATCAGAAAAGGATCCTTAAGATTGATTGCCATCATTTCTCAATCTTTCTTTTCTTCTCTCTTCGTTTTCTAGGTATTTAAAAAATGGGAAAGAAAAGGGAAATTTTCTTATCTCTTAAATTTTAATGTGTGAACTTTGACAGGTTTGGGGCAGGAGCTAGAAAGCACAGATATGGATATATGGCGATAATTTCCAAAAAAATAGAATATAATACAGTGGGGATACACGTACCAAAAATTATTTTATATGTATTTTAAGAGTGCTAAGTGAATAAATAAATAAGAAGAAAACAAACTTTTAAACAAAATTAACAAGGAAAAAAATTCTTTCCGCAAGTTATATTTAGTACAAAGTCACAAAATTAGCCAAAATAATATCAGTACAAAGTGAACATCCATTTAATTCCACAACTGAAGATATTTCTATGCCAAAAAACCATTGAAACTTCAACCAAAAGATAAAAAAAATAGATGTCATAAGAGTAACTGAGAAACAAGACTGCAATGAACCAGAGAACAAAACTTCCAGGGAGAGGTAAAAAATCAACCTTTGTGCCGAAATTCCACCAAGGCTCCAACCCAACTTGTAGTTTTATTTATACTTACTATATAAGACTTAATAGATGACAAATCAGAATAATTGACCAGGGGGATGGGCACTTACTAGTCTCTGCCACTTCCAATGTCTTCAATTTTTCCCTAGAAGCATCAAATCCAGCAACACCTAAACCCTACCACTGAAAAGATCAAACAAATAACCAAGGCCACAGGGCTATAGGCAGGCCCAGGAGTGGTCAACGCAGAGACCTGGAGAAGGTGGCAAGTCGGGGTAGGGCCAGGGGTGAGCTCCTGAGCTGTGACCAGGTCGGGTGGCGCCGCGGAGATGAATTGCTGAAGCAGACAAAATCTGGCAAGAGAGAAGAGAATAGGAGAGGGCTGGCGGCGGCTCACAACGAAAATCAATGGGCAGATGACCAGGAGATGAGTGGAGGTTGGCTGGCCGTGGAGGTTCATGGAAGAGAAGTGGAGAGGAGAGGAACTGAAACTCGGGTTAGGGATTTTTATGAGCAGCGCCCATCCATCTGGATACACAGGCAGGCATATCAGCTTCTATCTGCTATAGTTTGATTTTATGTTATGTGTCACAAGAGATGTTTAACCACCTCTTGTATGTTTAAATACTTTGTTGTAAGTATGGCAGGTCTCTGAACAATACACAAGATCTGTTAGACAGGCTAAGCTCTGCATACAGTTATGTGGAAGTGGTTGATTATCCCTATTATTCTTCCTTTCTTATGCCTTCGACAGAAAATACAGTAACAGCAGCAACAGAAATATGACAGCGAAAAAACAAACAGTTTAAATGGAATACCGCAGTCATGCAAAGAGGTGAAAAAGATCTTCAAATACACCTAGAGTCCTCCCGAGGTTGATGCAACACCAAAGTATCAAAATCGTTCACACCATATGCACAAATATTTGATGGGTGCTTCACTTTGAGAAAATAATATGTAGCAAGGAAGAACGAAGCCTATGGACAGTTGATCCAAAAGGCAAACTAGAATGTGGTCAAATCTAAATGACCGTTAGTTAACGATTGGCCATACGGGGTTAGGTCCACCTTCTCGGTCCACTAGAATAATTAGGAATTACTTGTCATCAGTAACATAGGGTTAGTCAATCAAGATTTTAAAATATAGGATCTGGAATATGAGATTTCAAAATATAATCCAAATTCGCCAAATTTTAAAATATTTGGATGCACAAATCTTGTATTCCTAGAATCCCTGGATTTGAGTATCGGATTTCAAAATAATTAACTCTCAAAAAATTTGATCTACAATTTTAAATGTGACTAATCCATAATCTACTAGAGTCTAGTAACTTCAAACATGTTATTAACACATAGAATAAGAATACTAATATTACAAAATTAACTTGTAAGAGTCTAGCAAAACAAAGACTACTAGGACGTTAGCTTTGTTGATGAATACAACCTACAGCTGGACCCAGCTCCAAGGGATGCAATATTACTGGATGTAGTAATTGCATGCAAGAGTGCAGTGGAGCGTTTGGGAGTCCAGACACATGCAGGCCTTCTTTCTATTGAACCATATTCAAGATGGCTTGCCCCAAGGCTTACAGCTATGCCTACGATGATGGGCCAAGCAATTTCACTTGCAAGACCTATGATTATTCCCACTTTTTGCCCCACCATTAATGGGTCAGACCCAAAAACTACCGTAAGCTTAATTGTGTTACTCATGCATTAGTAAATTGGGGAGGAACAAGCATCACACTATGCAGTCAATTTTCACTTCAAATGATGAAATACTACAGACTCAAAAACTCAAAGGCTTCCACTAAAATTTTTCACATTCATTCCCTATTGCAAGAAAAACACCCAAAAGGGCCTGGGATGGTCCTCTTCTCTGTAAATTCAATGAAATGATCTCCTCCTAGTATATCTACATCATCCATCACAAGCATCTCCGTGACCCAACAAACCAAGAAAAGGCCTGTGCAATTATCTCCAGCATAGTTGGTGTCAGTGAGCCCAGCTTCAAGCCCATATTGAGGCAACTCGTGGTAATGTACTGTTGGAAGGACAACATGACCAGCAATACTCGCAGAATGATCTACACTAAAATGCCTATCTTTGTAAAACGAGCAACAAATGCATATTTTGGTGCACTGTACTTGTTCTTGTCTTGGTTAATCAGCAAAATCAGAGCATTTTCTAGAACCAAACCTTAAAGCTCTTGAAGTAAGACTTTGTTTTTTGTGCCTTAACAATGGTCATGCTTTCTCTGTCAGCTACTCTGGTGAGGTTTTTTAGGCAACAACAGAAGAGACTCTTTGCATTAATTCATGGGATCACAAGTCATTTAACATATAAGCGTGAAACTGTTATAATAAATTCTGAAGTTGATTGTTAGTTACCTTAACTTCATAGGGGTTATGTGCTAGTTTAAACAAGACATGAGAATTATGTACATTTTTTGCTAGACTTCATAGGCGTCATATGCAATTTAGTAGTGGATCATATCGATTAGTATAATTTTTACAGGCTTCTGCATTAATTTTTTTTTTGCAAATAATTTCACCAAGATAACCAAAAAAATGCTAATCATGCAAATTATGCAAGATAACAACAAAAATGCCACTCACCTACCCAAGATAACCACAAAAATGCCGATCACTGCTCAAGAACAAAAACTACAGGAAATAAATTATGCACGCCAATACAAATTTCAGAAGCAAATTATGCACAAGTAAACTCCAAGCCCTGAATTTAAACCACCAAATCTCATTGGATACAGGAAAAAATTGTAAATTTGAAAAAATTGTGATCTTTTCGACTGACTTTAGAAAATGAAGACTACAAAGAAAACACAGATAAAAAAACTGACAAGAGAGAGGATTAGCAGTAGACCATCACAACAGAAGGGTTTCAGTGATCGATTACGGAGATTGGTCGAGTAGTTGCAGGCCAATGCAACGAGAGAAGCAATGGAAGTGATGCCAAATAGCTGCAGTAGCTCTTGCTTGGAGGGGAAGAATCCAGGAGAAGGTTATTTCATAAATGGAAGCCGGGAGAACTGTTGCGGTGGGTAGATTTCAAGCATCTTTGGGCAGGAGTAGAGGACATGACTGCAGAAGGGTTTCAGCGGTCAATTTTAAGGGAATTGGCTGAGAAGTCTTTCGAAAAGGGACTAGGTTTTTTATTCCGGAAGTGGGAATCGCCGAAACGTACGACAGTGGGAACAGCAGGATCGTTATGGAAAATGTAGAAAAACAAAGGAAATTTAGAGAGAAGGGAGGATGGCCAAGGTCGGGTCGGAGCGGGAGGCGGCCATGAGCGGAGCAGGCAAGAGGGTATGCGGAGGAAAAAAACCAAAAACAGAGAGCGGAAGAAAGAGCAGCGGTAGGAGGGTGAGAGAAGAGACGAAGAAGACGTTACCTAG
The DNA here is from genome assembly GCA_035235625.1 of Saururus chinensis. Classification (NCBI taxonomy): domain Eukaryota; kingdom Viridiplantae; phylum Streptophyta; class Magnoliopsida; order Piperales; family Saururaceae; genus Saururus; species Saururus chinensis. The sequence continues at coordinate 22,703,520 of CP141143.1, read as the reverse complement.
ACACGATCGTTTCTCCGGCAGGGATGGTGGCCTCCGCCAAGCTCCAGTCGCTGCCTGAGAATGAGAATGAGAACGGAAGCCTCCTCCAAGGTCCGTGAGTGTGGTGGCCTCCCCTTTTCCAGTGCCCATAAGTCAGATGGTTTTTCTTTATGCTCTACGTTCACTGCAAGCCGAGCCGAAAGAAAATGCACGCGTTCATTTTCAAGATCGACGTAGGAAAAATAGTTTACATAATTATAAATAATAATTACGTTAATATATATTATTATTTTTATTATTAATTTTAAAAATTATTTACGATAATATGCATTACTATGTACTATTAATCTTAAAAAATAAATGCGTCACATATATTCCTTACACTCGTTCATGTTCACGTTTTTCACGGAATATAAAAAATATTTCCTATTTTACAATTTACCTCCAAATATTCTTATTTTTATCTATTAAATTATCTAACAAATCGTAGTAAGTTAAAACTAATTAGTTTTAACTTTGTATTTTAAATACATGAATTAATTGATTAATTCACTAATGTTATATTTAAAATATTAAATTTTAAACTTTAATATACTAACACTAAATTGTAAATGTGACATACATAATTCAAAGTGACTAATCGGAGTATTTAAAATTTTATTTACAAATCCTGGTCAATGTTATATAAAAACGGGACCAGATCGGCTGGTCTTACCGGGTTCAACTAGACCCATTATAGAAAATAGGCCAGTTTAGCTTAATTTCTGGATCGGTTTAACTCAGTTGGGTCAAAGTGACCCAGCTAGTTAAACCAGTTACCCGGTGTTCCAGTCCAATTTCTAAAAAAATACCAATCGATTGAGGAACCCATCGCGATCGGGAGAAGCTCAGGGCTAGGCGATTTGGAGGTGACTGTGAGCTGTAGCTGGCGATCTTCTCTAGTGATTCATCTTCTCCACATTCCTGCCACAACCACTCCTCTGCCTTGTTGTCGTCCATGGCCTGAAAGCCGGTTGCTAGGGAGGAGCTCGGGACTAGGCAATTTGGGCCAATGGCTGGCGATCTTCTCAAGTAAAAATTTTGCAATTCATCCTCTCCACATTCCCGCGTCGACCAGCCCTTTTATGCCCAGCTTCGTTTCGTCGAAGGCTTGGATTGCTTTTGCACGGTCGTAGGCCAGTGACCATATTTTGCCTCTTTGGGAAAGGGAAGAGATAAAGTCCTCAACTTGGCAGAGGGGAAACATCGTGAAGGTCTTGTCGTGGTTTTATTGGAGGTCATATTTCTCAATTGTTATGCATATGCAACCGTTGCTTGGCAAAGCTATTCCGTCTTATTATTGATCATAGCATAATATTTGTGGATTTTTTTAAATAAGTGGAATTTGTGTTGCATTAATGGTTGAAAGCTTGTGGTTTTACTAAAAAATGCACCCAATGTGTTTGGGAAAAACTTTTGCTTCGGGCTATCCACTGCATGAATTGTGATGTGATAAATTTTAAACAAGTTTTTGAGTTAGATGAATATAGTTTTGATGCATGATAGCGCGTAGCAGTTGTATAAACTTTTACTCACTGAGAATGAGTGATTTAGGGCTTGATCGTGTACATATAATGTGTTTGGTTGTTATGATTCACATGGATTTGTAATGGTAGTGTGGAGATTGAAGGATTGTCTTGAGTTTATTGGTTTCATAATTATTCTTTTATTTTGAAGTGTTGTAATTAGTTTGTGCAAAAAAAATTTGGGTGTACTATCAGTTGTGTTTTTTTTTAAAATGATTATTTGATTGATCATTTTTATCTTGTAATATTTATTACAATTATATATACAATGGCATCGGGGTCTTCTTGTGCTAGTGCATCTATGGAGGCAGCCCTAAGTGCATCCTTAGAGAACACACCTAGTGCTACTACATCTATAGCTGGCTCAAATGCTAGCACACCCACAACCACAATATCAACGAGGGGGAAAATGGACCCAGCATGGGCACACTGTTATTTAGTTTAAGATGGAAAGAGGTCTATTAAGTGCCTTTATTATAGAAAAATTTTCAATAGTGGAGGGATTAATAGGATAAAGCTACACTTGAGTAAACGTAGAGGGAGTGTGGTTTCTTGCACTAAAGTTCCAGATGATGTGCAATATTAAATGAGTATTTTATTAGATGGTAATAGTTCTGATAAAAGTAAGAAGAGAAAAATTGTGGGTGTAGAGCCTTTTATAGATGAAGTTAAAGAGATAGATGGTAAAGTTGTTTAGGAAGGTAACTATAACGACCTGACCTAAGTCGAGCCCACAAAATCACTAATACAAAATTTTTCTTTCTTTAAGCCATGAATTATCGTCTATGTGCAAGAGGTACAACATTCGTCTATGCACTACGAAGCTTCAAGGCTTCCCGGTACGTAGACTTAAGTTGAACAAACACATACACACAACGAAGCTTCATAGTTCATTGCATGTAAAATAGAATAAAACATATTATTATAAATAATTTGGATCGGGCCAACATTGCCTTACCGTTGGTTGCCTACGTACGTATTGGATATTATTCCAACACGATCGGATCCGAACGTGGTTCTGCCTAACGGCTACTACATACATCACACATCACAAAATTTTATACGTTAAAATACATATATACTAAAATTGAATTGAAATCATACTAAAACTTGTAATCTATCAGAGTAAAGCGGAAATTAATAAATCAACGAAATCGTACATCTTGTTGTTCCACTGAGCGGGATCATAATCACATTAACACATCTCACTCTATCACTGAGCCGAGACAGAAAACACAAATTACACATCTCGCTCTACCCTAGAGCGAGACTACACACGTCATAGCATATGGCATAAAGCACACATTATGGTATATAAGCACACATCAAGGTATATAAGCATAGCAAGCATATGGATCGTAGCATAACACGCATCAAAACTAGCACATGTCGTTTTATAATTAAAACGGGAGATTAGAACTGCTTACTCCCATCATGTCTCATAAGGTAGTGGTATTCAGAGTTGCTCGTTCCTTCTAGGCGTTCTCCGGTCCAGATATGAAGGTAGTAGACAGAGCTTCCTCTAGCCTTTATATGTCCCTTGTTTTGCACTGAAAGGCTATGTATAAACGTTCTTCTTACCAGAGACTCTTCTCGTATTTTGTGTCTGTGAGCGGTGGACAGAACCTCCCCTACTCTAGATTGTTTCTCTTGTTGAGGCTCAGTAACTATAGACAGAACCCCATCTTGCTCTGGTGTTTGAGGATGACGGGCAAGGCCTCTCTTAGTCTTGGGGTATTTCCTCCTCATAAGATCGCCAGCTCAAAAAACAGAACCCTCCATTGGGTAGAACATACTCGATTTAGTCAAGAACGCCTCTTGAATTGACTAAATCGGAGTTAGGATGGCCAGAAATAGAAAAAACGAAGTTGGTCGGTGCTCGAAGATAATGGGCAGAACCACTCCTTGTCTTGGGGCATTTCCTCCTCATATGATTGCCAACTCAAAGAAATGACCCTCCATCGCATAGAGCACGCTCGATTTAGTAGGAAACAGGTCTTGAACGGCCTTAATCGGCCTCAGAACGGTCAGAAACGGGGAAGGAGAAGAACTGATTCAAAAACAGGAAAAATCGGGTAATTATAGACCCGAGCCGCGCCGAAACCGCAACATCGCCGGTTTCGGGCGCCGCCGCCCAACGAAACGGTGCGGGTCGCATCCGCCGAAATGGCATGCGTCGTGCCCGCACCCGCAGAGACGCGCACACCGGCCACGCGCCGTGGCGCTCCAAACGCTCTCCAAGCGCCAATCTCCTTTATTTATATTTTTTTTGTTTTTCTTCAAACACACGTATCTCTTTACCCTGGATTCGGATTTGCATGTTCTTGGTACCGTTGGACTCGTATCAACGAGTCCTTTGATACTAACCCACTTAAAACAATATTTGGTGCTCTTTCCAAGTGGGTCCTGACTATTTTTCACGCTTATCGATGTCGTCACTTCCACTCCCGACCTCTATTTTGCCCATTCTTTGATTCATTACGCTCATTTCTTCGAGTTCTACTCATATACGGAGGTTTAAACCATTGAAAACCTCTAAAATTTATCCCAAAATTATCTAATTAGGCCTAACCCTTCGGGTTAAACGTAATCGAAAAAAAAGCTGTTACAGTAACAACCAGTACAAGGTTTGCACATAACATGACAATTGCCTCACGAAAGACCATGTTTCTAGATGATTTATATTTTATACTTACATAATTTTTTATTATGATATATGATTATATAGTTGCTTGACTATTTACTATTTATTTTATGTAGCTGAGTGGTGGCATACTTTTGGAGGCTCTACTGAAAAATTGCGAGACATGGCGATTTGGATCTTAAGTTAATCATATGCTTCTTCGGGCTGTGAGAGCAATTAGAGTATCTTTGAAATAATTCATACAAAAAAAATAGATTGGAGCACAAAAGACTCAATGACCTTATTTTTATTCAATATAATCTACACTTGAAGTAAGATAACTTATTTGATAATTGGTATATGTTTTTATTTTCTTTATTTTGTATTATATAAGTCTCATTCATGATTTTTTTTTCTTTTTTGTAAATGAATGCATTTGGTTAAGAAGGGTAGGAAGGAAGACTTAAAAAATATCTTTAACTTACTTGAAGATTGGGTAGTGGACAAATATATCATTCTTGACGATATTGATGACAAAGAACTACTGAGGATGAGGCTAATGAATTAATCTTAACTTTAGAAATCAAGGTGATAATATTTTTAATTTTTAGAGTTTATAGTCCAATTTTCTATCATTTGTTATTTCTTATTGTTAGCAATAAATTTATTCTTGAAGGAAATGATGAAGAACCAATTGTATATAATGAGGGTTGGATGATAGTTTTGGATTTGATAGTTATCCTGATTTTTACTTTGGAATCGTAATGTTTACATATAACTTGTGATTTATTTAGTATTTTATTTTTTTCACTATATTAATATGTAATATTTTTTATAAAAAATTTGGAATAAGAATATAAAGTTTGATGATTTTTGAATTTAAAGTTTGAACTTTGAAGTTGAAGATTAGGATTTTTCATTTTAAGGAATTTGAAGTTTGATTTGTTATTTGAGTTATCTAGTTATGTTTAGTTGAAATTGGAGTAGATAATGAATTATTATTTAATTTGGACTTGGAACTAAAACATGGATGTTTTTTTTATATTTAAAATTATGAATATTTGTTTATATTTTTAATTATGTTAGAACTATAGCTTTAAATGAGTGGTGTAAGTAATTTATTTTTAAATTTGATATTTGTTTGTTTATGTTATTATTTATATTATTTTATATTAATAAAAAATATTATTTTGAATAGTCTGTTCAAGTAAGATTTTGAACAGGATTTAGAGAGGTTTAACTAATTTTTTAATAATTTTATTAGTTGATGATGTCATCTAGTTAACCCTTGTAAGTGGTCTTCTGGCCAATTGTAAGGCCCATTATGAGGTTTAAGTATGTTTAGATTAGGATTCTGTGAGTCTATAACTATACAAGTACCACGCCCTAATTCTTAGTCCATAATGATAATGAAGATTAATAGCAGTTTTTAAGTCCTCTTCCAAAACCCTACTTTCCCTTCTCGCATTCATCTATATTTATCCCCATTCTCTCATATTTCCCTTCTTTCAGTCCAACTTTCCCATTTTTTACCTGACTACCAAATCAAAGGCATTTAACAACTGCTAAAAACTGCCTCTAAAAGTCCAAAACCGAACAGGAAATTTTGGTGGCAGCAGTGCAGCCGCAGCCTAAAAACTCGTTCAGAAGTTTGCAGAGGAGAAAATAGTAGCATTTTTATACACTATTGCTAAAGGACCGTTTCTAATTAAAGAAAAATTATCTAGCAGCAGGTTCTAACTGCCACTGAAAGTTTACATTTGGCGAATAGTGATTTCAGTGGCATTTGTAAGCCGCAACAATATATATCAAAAAGCCTTTTTGATGGCCGGAGAAGGGAGAATGATGGCAAGAGTAGGAAAAGGAGCAAAGGAACAGAAGAGCCGAGTAACACAGTGAATTTGATTTTTCACACCTCACAAATCCACATTTACTTTATGTGGATGGTAGGAATCATGTAAGGCTCTGGGGAATATGATTCTTGCCTAAAAACCTGCCTTCAGTACATATGAAAGTAGGTTAGTTATGTAAATATGGTGTTAAGCTCACATCTCATTAACCCATGTTAGGGATGTCGATGGGTAGAGTATGGATTGGATAAGACCTGTTCTGCTACTATACCCAATTTTTATTTTTAACAACTACAAAACTACATGCTCTCAGCAATGTCTAAAATCTGACATAAAAGTCTAAAAACACCGCTAAAAATTTAGGTGGCAGCAGCAGTCCAGACGCTGCCAAAAACCTCGTTAAGAAGGTTGCAGAGGTGAAAATGGCAGAATTTTTATAAACTACTGCTAAAGTGCCATTCCTAATTTTTACTTAGCAGCGGCTTCTGAGCGCTGTCTATATTCACCGGCGACAGATCCTAGAGCCAAAATAGTAATTTCACCGACGGTTGTACACCTCCACAAAAGATATTAAAAAAAATATGCAACTAGATGTTCATTTTGAGGTTTTTTCAAAAAATTTGCCAGCCTTCTCTAGCTGCCGGCAAATCATTAAAAACCAAAAAAAAGGCCTTACATTCATCAAATCAAAGGCTCCCGCCCCATCTACCGACCCACCCGTCCCCTCCTCCTCCAAAAAATGAAGAGGAATTTTTTTTAGAAATAGACTTGACATTCAACCGAAAGACAAATTTAGGTCAAAAAATTTGAATTTGTAGAAATAGACTTCGGCACGTTCGAGTTGCCCACATGCACATTAGAAATACCAAAATGGCCCTTAGGGTATATAAAACGATTGCCAAAGCCTCCCGTAGAGAAAGTTAAGATTTTTTCCTCTTTCGCTCTCAACCCTTCCCGCATTTTCACTCCCCCGTGCCAATATCTCATCCGGCGGTATTTTCCCCTCCGGCGACATCCATACCATCCACCTTCTCCTCCTCCAGCATCGCTCCTCCACTCGCACCTTTTCTAGTTTTGAAAGTTCCCATTTTTCCATCCTTTGCTCTCGACCCTTCCCGACTTTTCTCTCCCCTACGGTGATCTCTCATCTAGACGTATTTTCCCCTCCGACGACAACCATACCAACCACCTTCTCCTCCTCCAGCATTTTCCATATAGATGTGTCGGTGAATATTGGTGAAAGATAAAAAATTTGATGTGAATGGTATTTGTATTTGATGTGAATATAACTTCAGGTTTTGAATGATGTTGTCTGATTATGAGCAAAATGCTTGATGATATTGACTTGTGGTATTTGATGATATCTGCAGATCATTTTCCATGTAAACGTGTGATATTTGAATTTTGTTTGTTCATAGATTCCCTATCCTAAAAAAATTTATGTTAACGTGTGAATGGTGAGATGAACTTTGAATGACATGAATGATTGTTCTATTTCTTGTTTTGCTTGTTACATGATAAGTTATTGGCATTAGATTGAAGTTTATGAACAGGTTCATTGCTAGATGGTGTAACTAAACGTTTTCTATTATGAGGTCAATTGCAATAGGTTACAAGGACTTATGCTGAATTTTGTTAAGGTTGTTCTTGAGAGGCTCGAACATGATGAGTTTTTTTATTAAACCTTAGCACAATTGTAGATTAATCCAAGATAGTGATTATTAGGTAATACTAATCATAACTCACTAGCTACAAAGTACTCCAAGCATTGCTATGAAATATATATCACTACATGGGAAAGAACATCGGGCGTGAACCTCTACCACTAGGCCATTGGAGCATATGACAACCCCAATATCTTAACCATATGAATTAAGCATGTTGGATAATTTGTGTATTTATTTGTCTCAATTTGCTTGTTTGGGATGATCTAGGCTTGATATATATTATTAGACCGATCCCTGCCTCTACTTTTATATGTGCAAGTGCAAACACTTAAATTGTATATGCCCAAGCGAAGAGGTATTAAGTAATCCATTTGTCTGTCTTTATTTGTATAGTTGGACCAATTTGCGCTTGATACATATGGTTTAGTCATTATTTAATAGCTCAAGCTTTTAGGGCAACTTGGCCAAGGATTAATGCCTCATTGTTGCTCCTATGTAATCACAACTTTTCTTTTTGTGCTCGTTAAGCGTCGGAGATTTGCCCAATTATAGTCAAGCAAAGAAAAAAATAATACTTAACCTTTGGGATTGAGATTAAAGGGTAGGTAGCCTCTGAGTAATGCGCATTGTCAATTTGAGATCTAATGGCTGACAATGCCATGACTCGTGCAGACACGCTTGAGCCTACACTTATGGAAACTTTTCTGAAATAACATTACAAATGCCAATTATATTTTTACGAGATGCAAATTTGCAATGTGAGGTAGAGGCAAAGACATATAACCAAATCTCTAATCCACAATATTGTAGTTGCGTGATGATTAAAGCCCAAAAAGATTGTGGTGTTCAAACACTTAGACGAATGTACAACTAAAATGTTCTATATATGAAAATGGTCTAGAAAACTAAGAAACTATCTAGATCTTGACAACACTAAATATGCCAACAAAATAACCAAGTAGCCGTCTAACTCGGAGTAAAAAATTGAGGTCGTGCATTGTCCTAGACAATATTAATTTATAATCTAATCCACTGTACAAAATGTTCATCCATATTTCCCTATTCACTAAACGAGATAGGACAACAGATCTATCAGAAAATACTATAAAAGTTACCCCTCCTCCCAACACAAAATACCATACAACTTTACAAGAAGCCCCAAACACTTGCCACAACTTTACCAGCATTTCCACAAAATTTCCAGAATACTTGCCACAAGTTTCAAAAAATATTCAAAACCCCATATACCATTAAGTGGAAGGTAATACATACTAGCCTAGTCAGCTGAAAACTTGCCACATGCTCAAGACCCAACTGCTTCTTTATTAAATCCAATTTCTCCACAAGGACATCAACTTCACTGAATGGAAGCTTCAACTCTAAATTGAGATTCTGGACAATAAGTGCTTCATCTTTTGTGAACTTCAAAAAAGGCATGCCATCCTTTTGGAACTTCTTACAATTCAACTGTTCCTCTAATGGACCAAGAATCTCTCGATGAGGCATAAAAGAATGTGTTTCCTCATTATAATTGCTTCGAAGAAGCATCAAGCATTTTGCCTTCCAACCATCATAGTGCTCATTTACATATATATTGCCTGGACAATCCATTTTTTGACCTTCTTTCCCTTGATACTTGCAGCTTAAAGACCTATACATGAAAACCACCACAACTATGAGCAACTTTGAACACCTATAAACTGCAACAAGTCAATTACAAGATCTCACAATGCAAATGAAACCTAGATTCATATAAAAATCCCCATCCATCCAAAAGCTCACTGATTTCCTCTACTGTTGTTAAATCAAACATTTGCTTATGGTTGTGCAGACTATTCATATCACCACTATTTCTACGATTTGGAGAGAAGGAAATAGTGAGCATCACAAGTGTGTTCTCCTGAATTACATAATCAATCAACTGATCAAAACCGTGTCTTGTTTCATCAAAGAAATGTTCCATCTTAGAAAAACACTCCCCAACCTCTCCCTTCCACCCCGTAAGCAATACATCAAGTCAGAGATAAATTTTATTAGAATAAGTTGGACTATATGCATTACAAATATTATAAAGATGTTATGATTCATGATAAAGAATATTTACTCCTTAACATTAAATACAAAAGGATCAAAGGAAAATTTGCTACAAGTATCATGATCATGTTACAAATATTCCTAATACAAAAGAAAGGCCTAGAGTATTACAATGGTATGACTTTGTATGTGGTCTTGCCATATACAAGCAAAAACTTCCTATACATATTTTATATGTAACAAAAAATACACACAATATATCAACCCACTTTGTATCCAAAAAATTATAACATCTTGAATCCTTCTTAGTTGGGAGTTGTCCATAAGCCGAATGTTTATGACTAACGGCCAATTCCCAACTAAAAGTTGTGATCTTCTATTGTTCACTTGCACATGTGGGACTAATTTGTACAAATATTGATCTCAAATCACATCTCTCATTTTCTTCTTTATCTTCCCCCTTGTAGTTAGAGGGATGAGCTTTGGTATGTTTGGACATGTCTTATGCTTCATCCTAATTTCTTTAACTCTCTGCTTGTTGAGTAGTTGTGGGCCTTATGTAGAATGTAGAAGTTGTAAAATGTAGGTGAGGAGGAGGTGGGCCAGGAGGAGGGGGTTGAGCTGTGATGGAGGAGGATCTGGGCATTGGACCAGGACCTCTCCCATAACTACGATACAAGTATTGCGATAGTGACCATACTGTTTACACTTATGACATTGTACTCTCCTTTTTTCTTCACCTTGAGAAAGTATCAGCTTCTTCTTTATCCTTCCCGATTGTACCTTCTCTTTGGGAGGACTCAACTTAAGGTTCTTCACATCTTCAGGAGTCTCCCATATTTCATGTTCGAGGACCAAATATACTTCATTTCTATAAATTTTCCTATATATTTCCATTTTATAGAACGGGGAGCAATAGTCAACATAATTCAGTTTTCAATGGCCACATGCTGCCAACACATGTTCACAAGGTAACTCCATTTACTAAAACTTTCTACAAGTACAAGTCTTTCATAGAAGGTCAACCTGTTAATCACCTCTTTCAAACCTAGTCAAGACCTCATTGCTACTTATGGGATAACACATCATACCTCTTGCTGTTTCATTACACTTCTGAATCTTACTTTCGACAAATTTTATCAAGTAGCCCTCCAATTCACTGCATCTAATCCATGCTTGTACCACATCTCTTGAGCCTTCAAATAGATGACTTCAATTATCATAACAATGGGGAAGTGTCACTGCTCCCTAATCATTCTATTGAAGACTTCACATGGGTTGAAAGTGACAATAGTGTACCTGGGTGATGAAAAGTATGCACTAACCCACTTTGCCTTATCAATTTCCATTAACCATTTGTGGTCCTCAGGGTTTTTCTCCTCAATGATAGTCATTTCTTCCATATATGTCTCCACCCTAACTGCTTTTGTCGCCTTGAAGAAGTTATTGTTCAAACCTCTATCTTTGATATGTGCAAACATATTTTGAGATATGTGAAATGCACAATATTCATGTGCAACATATGGAAAATATTTAGCCACTTGTGATGTGATTGATCTATGCCAATCAGAAATTATCACTAGACCCTCCAAATAACCAAGTCAGGTTTCCAAATGTGCAAGGACCCTGCCACATGCATCATTATTCTCCCCTCTGATAGCACAAACAATTGGGTATATATGGTTATCGCTATCTAAAGTGAATATCACAAACAAAATCCCTTTATACCTTCCTTTGAAGAAGGTGTCGTTTATACATATAACCCTTCGTATGTACTTCTTCAAGTTCTCCATGGCTACTCTAAATTAAACAAAGCATATCTCGAAGGTCTTATCTACTGTATCTTACTGGAGAGCGGTTGAGGTGCCTAGATTTGCCTTCTCCAACTTATATAAGTAGGCAACCAACTCGCCATATCATGACTCATATGATCCTCTTAACCTGTTAAAAGCCGCCACCTTCGACCTATATGCCTTTAAATACTTCATCTAACTTTATATTCCAAATCAACATAAACTTAAATATCCTTTGGAGTATAAGCAACACGTTGCCTAAGGCGTTTCACGACTGAGTCAGCAAAAATGCCTGCTTTTGCTTATTTGTGATCCCCTCCGGAGATTGGTTTTCCACATGTATGAACATTGTTCATAGCCTTCACTTTGAATATACTACAACCATTATTTATCACTGCATGTAACCTCTATGGACAGCCCGACACATTGCACACAACTGTGAATCAAGATTTATTTGAATACAATACCTTGAACTCAAAGTTGTTGTGCATAGCAAACTTGTGTACATGTAGCTTCAGAGATTCCTTATCCTTAAACTCCTACCCAAGTAGAACTACCTTTGGATCTTTGACAAATTAAAACAAATAATTCTCATCATCCATGTTGTGCTCATCATTCACACATACCTTCACATCTAAGTTGCTTAAGAAATACATTTATATACAAATTAGAATGAGCCCAACAATTATAAATTATGTGTAATCAGCTTAGTGACAATTTATGATATGATATTACCTTAGATAATGTTTTGTGTCGGAGTTTTTCCAAAACAGCTAACTGATGATGATGATTTCCTCCTCCCACTATCATCTGCAACAACTATATATGAGATGGTGACATTTGCTCCTTTTGGACCTTCATCTTCCTTGCATTTAACACCCCTACAAAGTTACTAACCATGGTTAAGTTTGCAATTATATAGATTTTTACAATAATAAGTCATATTTCCTACCACTTTCTTTCTGTCATTTCTAGCCTTAGCACTTTAGTTAATGTCGGAGGGGGTCCACTTCCAACATCCCTACTTACGACAGTCATATTCAATTCATTTGTATCCCCAATGTCATTATCTCCTCCTACACTATAGGCATCTTCATCAAAATCTTGCTATTCAAATTTATCCTAATTCATGTCTTCTTCTTAATTCATTTGCATCCCCGATGTCTTCTTCTCATGGCTAACGATTTTGAGTAAGTTATGTATGTGAGTTGTGTGTGTGGGTAGAGGTATGGGAGATGGACGGTAAAAAGTGGTAAGGGTTTGGTACGAAGTTGGATGTGGATTTGGACATGTAAGCGTATGACAGAAGACAGAGAAGGTAAGTTTGAGGAGTGAGGATTTAAAATGGATCAGTTTGGTTTGGAGTATACGTCAGGGATTCGGTAAGTAAGATGACTTAGGCTTGGAGCCTTATGAGGGTTTGTTAGATAGTAAGAGTGTGCATAATTGTACAAGCATAACGTACAAATTATAAAGTGAAAAGTAAGAATAATAAGTAAGGTATTAAGTAAGAGAGTGATAACAGGGATCTATTGTGAGGAGCTCAGTTTCACGACGTAAGTAAGATGTTTTGACTGTAAGGTGGATGTCAGATGTTGTATGATTATGTAAGGATTTGATATACGGTGAGTTAATCATGGTATGGACGGGTTAAGTGTTGTTTACTTCCCTAACGAACTAGGGTTCGGATCGGGCTTAGCTTCGGTTTGATCAGTTGAGGACTGAGTTTGTGTGGCATAATTGTACTGCATAATATACTTAATTCAAACTTGAATTATGAGGAAACTAATAATAGCGTTGAGTTTGAGACCTGAGGGTTCGACAGATTGAGTTCTGTGTTGAGCTAGCCGATAATGAGTCGGCTGAGCACTTCTTGTGTCTTGCCATGGTAGTTATCCTGCAGGATGTTGTCGGTGTGTTATATAGAGCACTAGACATCTGATTCTCTGTTGAGAGTGATGTATGCTTTAATTTGGTCTGTGTGTTGTATTAATCCCAGACGTTTGATGCTCTGTTGAGAGCGCTGTAAGTTTTTGCCCTTCGTAGGCTCTGTATGTTTATGTCTATAGATGGCACTGTATGTTCTGCCCAAGAGTAGCATTGTAAGATTACTGCCCTAGAGTGGCACTGTATATTTTTCACCCTTAGTTGGCACTGTATGGCCCTTGTTGGCATTGTATGGCCCCAGAGAGTGGGTATTTACGCACTCAGGTAAGTAGTATCATAGATCTACTCTTACCTGTTTGATCCTGTGCCCCATGAGCATAGGTGTGCCTTGCCTTCGGAAAAGTCTATAGCGTCTAGTTGCTCCCCAAAGGTTAAGGTGATGCCCTTGTGGCATTCCATTCCTTTCCGACGTTGGAGTTTGTTAATTGTAATGAGCTTCAGTTGTCAGTAGTATGTGTACGATAATGAGAGTATGTTGTATGCTTCAGATTCTAAGTAAGTTGTACATGTAAGATCCAGAGTAAGTGTAAGCTTCTATGGAAGACGTAAGAGTACATTTACGTGTAAGAGTAAAATTGTACGATTAAGGTCATACATGTAAGTTCATACGAATAAGGTCATACGAGTATGTGTATGTTGTAAGTATAAGTTTCTGAGTAAGACTGTAGGTATATGATTCTGAGAGGACTGTAAGTGTAAGATTGTATGAATAAGGTCGTACAAGTATGTGTAAGGTATTGAGTATGCGTACGATAGTACGAGTAAGTTGTAAGACCCTAATTAGGGTGTTTGTATAAGTTTGGTTTCATGGTTTGTTATGCATTATTATATGCAGATGTATATGATTATATTATGTTGACTGCTTCATGTTTGAGTTGTATGAATGTATGTATTTATGAACTTAGTGAGTTCACTGTTTTGGATTCCCCTACTGGGTATTTTCCTACTAAGTATGAAAATACTCACCCTAATTTTTTAGCCCCGTTGTTCGGGAGGCTTTCGCAGGTTGTGTTGGAAAGCTCCTGGAGATGGATGCTCGATTCTGCAGTGGATTGTTTCCCCTTTTGATGCAGGTATATTTAACTCAATGTGAGTATTATTTTATGCCACGATCTGATGTATTGGGTGAGTTGAGATTTAAGTGTTTATATCTTCTAGACTTTTAATTTGGATCAGATAGTAGACTGTTATGGGACTTGTACTCAGGAATGCCTGGGAGTTATTTGTATTTAAAAATCCATGATTATGGTAATTTAGTTGTACATGTGTTTTCGAGTAGCGCCTGAGGATATTTGCTTTGGTTGTACAATGTTTGACCGTATGATGGAAATATTTAAATGGAAAGTTGATGTTTAGTGTTTTAAATTATAAACTATTTTATCAGGTTTTGATTTCGTCATTTTTCCTCCGATTTATAGACGTTATATTGAAAAAAAATTTCGTGAATTTTAAGAAAAATGTATGAAAAATCTTGAGCGTTACAGTTACTATTGTGGTCACGGCCACAGTTTTGGTGGGGAACATATGCATAAAAGATTTAGGTAAGGGGGCAAGATGTGGAACTAGAGGACTAACGATTGCGATGGGGTGTAGTAGAGATTAGAGTAGAGGAGTCAATAACAGTTGAGAGATGATGATTTGTCTCCATCTATTTGTCATATTTGGGACTAGGGCAAGGTAGGCCATTAGAGGTGGGCATATATTTAGAAGGACAACAAATAGATCCATCGAAATAGCCAGAAAATTTGTCAGTAGTAAAAACATAGATGATTTGGGAGCACTAGAGAAGGTAGTATTGGGAGTCAAAATTGAGAGCAAGGGGGGAGAAATATTAGAGATAGAAAACTTGAGGGCGGGGGGAAAGACTCCATGAAAGCTGCCGAGAAGAGAAAGATCCAAGGAGGAAGTTGATGGTCATGTGGCTCTTACGGTAGCATGAAGAAAATTGTAAAGGGATGATGAGGTGTTTTTCATTCTATAACTTTCTTTCAATGTAGAGTATCCTTTTATAGGCCAATACAAATATTTTCTAGAGAGGATGCAACTATTCCAAAAAGTATGGAAATGGATAAGAAGGAATATTATAGCATTCATATTCTAATAGTTGATATAGACAAGTAAGTAATTACATACTTGTGTTTAGCTTAGCCTAATAATGAGAGTTAACAACATCAACTCATCATATAACCCTGGACAAGATTGTTAAAACATGAAGTTGTATATGAACCACTCAAATTTACAATGACTCATTAAGATAGGAAGCATTTGTTCACCATGATAAATATTTCATTAAAACCACACATTCACACAAACAAAATGGTTATTATGTCATCCTCTTAAAACATTGATCTTTCCAAAAAATCTACATAAAAAAGTATTCATTGATCACCCATTACATTAAGAAACCAATAGAAGAACATGTCCAAGACAACATGAGTAGGCTCATATAAATACAAGCTCCACTATGGGCCAAGATACTATAAACTCTAGTCTTCACTATCCATAATAAAGATGTAGAAACTTAAACCATTCTACTCTATTAAGTTTCTACTTAGATTGCCACTTCATCTTTGGGTGCTTCCTCTAGACCACCTCACGTGTTTCTTCTTCAACTGCAAGATGTTAATAAGTAGAAGAAATCAGATTATATCTAATAAATGAAGGACAACCATAGAATGGTTTAATGGTAATAAAATGTTGAAAATGGGTCGTTAAATACTTAAATATGTAGCACTCGCAAATTTATCAACAAAATTTTGTACTTTATGGATCATCGGTTGGACACTGATGTGTTGGTGGCCACATCAACGAAAACATCGATAAGCTAGCATGTGTTGAAGGCACAAATCGTTAAAAAAAGAATTGTGAATGGTTGTGTGGTTCCTAATGGAGTTACTTAATTAAACTCCTTAAAAACTCATGATTTGCCTTTCAAAATGACTTTGGAGAAAGAAAAATTAGAAAATGTGGGCCCATCCATCCGAGTAGGGAGGCAAGTGTAACCTGGTCAAGTTAATGTTGTCAGCCCAGTTGAATCATCGATCTAGATAACCGAGCCAATCAAGATAACTCTAAAAGGGAACCCCTCCTCAATAAATAAAAAATAAAAAACTCCCCACATCCCAAGTCCCACCTCAAGCCGCCTCTGTTGTCAATCATCACAATGTCGAAGAAGCTAAAGAGGAAGTGGAATTGCTTATAGAGGGAGAACATGGTTGTGTTGGTGGGGAGGGCTTCCACAGGCAATTACCATAAGGTTGTTGGAAAGGTCGATATCAAAGTTACCCTATGCAACCTTATCCTTGTAATCCAATTATGTATGCAAACAACATAGAACAAATTGTTAAAGAAAAAATTATAGGTGGTTAAGTGGTGCTGATGAAGTTACTTAATTAAAATCCTTAAAACTCATGATTTGCCTTTGAAAAGGACTTTTGAGAAGGGAAAACTAGAAAAAATGGGCCCGTCCATTCGAGTTAATGTTGTCAAGCTAGTTGAACCAATGACCTAGATGACTAAATGAATTATGGTATCCCCCCCCCCCAAACAAAAAAAACAACTTCCCCTCCTTCTAAGTCCCACCTCAAGCCGCCTTTGTTGCCAACCATCACGATGTTGAGGAAGCTAAAAAGGAAGTGGAATTTTTTGTAGAGGGAGGACATGGCTATGATGTTGGTGGGGAGGGCTTTCGTAGGCAATTACCATGAGGTCCTTGGAAAGGTCGATATTAGAATTACCCTAGGCAACCTCCTCCTTATAATCCAATTATGTATGTGGACAATGTGACAAAGGCAACTTGACAAGGTTGTGGGTCGAGAGGATGACACTAGCACCCAGGGATGAGGCTACATTAGCCCCTTATTTGCCCTTTCAAGTGGATCTAAGGAGACGATAGTGCATTAGGGAGGAAAAGCTGAAAAGGTAGATAGTGGCACTGATAGAAGGGGAGAGGGAGGGTGTGTGTGTGTGTGTGGGGGGGGGGGGGGGGGAGGGAGGGTGTTTATATGAATTAGGTCAATTTGGGCTGAATGCCAAGAAAAATGTTACCATCGCTCAATTTTACCCGATCAATAAATTGCTCTTGAATAAGACAAACATAGCTATTCTATGCACACTTTCCTTTTTAAATATATTTCTTATCTTTCCAAATATACCCTCAATATCATCAAAGTGGCCAACAATGAATGCATGTCTCACATCCCTCTCTCATTCTCTCGTTATCCATTTGTTTCTCACCTCTGAATTTCTTCTCCTTGTGCATGAAATCGAGGAAGTAGACAATACGACAATGGGCGGCGAAGATGATGACAGTGGAGCAGGGGTAGTAATGTTCTTTTTGAAATCTTATGGTAGCAGTCGTGAGGTTCTCTTTGAGGTTAACATACAACAAGACTTACATGCTCTACGGTTCCACCTGCAACATTTATATACACCAGCTTCATATTGTTATTCCTTTCCACATGATCCCTTCCATGGACATATGTTATTTTAAGCTTTTCCACTAGTAAATTGAAACTATTTTTATAACACCTTTTATTTTATTCTATGTTTTTTACAAATTTTTTGTAAATTTTTTCAACTTCGTGTGATGGAAAGGGGATAAATGGGTATGCAAAACCTAGTCAGTAGGGCACGCTCTACCAAGGCCGTTGGCCCATCCACTAGGACCTGATCTAGTGCCAAGTTGAGGATAATTTCATATTTAACCAATTTTATCTAATTATATTTGATTTGATTTGGTTAAGCTTCGAAAGAATCTAAGAAAGGAAATGATGTTGCCCTAGGGAAGACTCTTCCCATAAGGAAGCCACCTGCCTCTTGCCTCTTTCCCTCTCTTATTTGGCTCATGCCCTCTTTCTCCCTTGTGTTTTCTCTATCCCTACTTAACCCCTGCCTCTCTATTGGTCTTTACTTCTCCCTTGCCTTGCCCTATTCCTTCTTTCATTTCCTCAATTGTTATTGCTTGAAGAACACCATTGAAGAGCCATTAAAAAGCTTTGTAAAACCCTACTTTTGGATCCTCTTCATTAAAATCCTCCTCAACTTGCACACCTAGTAGGCGGCTGATTTGAGACTCTTAGGATTGTCTCAAGGTAGGTAGTTTAAGGCTTTCTTTATTGATTAATTTGTTAGAAGTAGGCACTTAAGATTTATTCCTACATATTAGGGTTTTGATTTAGGGAAGGATTTTGGTTTTTTCTATTTCTCAAAGTCAAAGATTTTAGACTCGAGTTGGAGGTAAGCGACTTTCACTCGCTAATCTACTTACTTCTTGTTAATTTCATGTATAACTTTGCATGTATAAGATTAGGGTTTTCTTATTAGATGTTCAAGTATGTTTAATACATTATTTTATGGAATATTATCTTGATTTGATGAAAAAGCATATTTCAATCATTTTTAGAGGATGTTTCATGGTTTATATTCCTGCTTTAGAGTCATCTATTTACTATTTCCACTGATTATGTGGAGTTTACTTTTTTGCCTTGGATTTTGGACTTTGTTTAGAAGCCTTTTTTTCAAGGAATAGGCCTATAGAAATTCATGGAGATTCATAAACATGTCTAGTTTCATCTCATATATTTGAGAATTTTTTAAAATTAATCTCAATTTATTAGATTTTTATGGAATCCACATTGTTCGGGTTCACATTTTTGTTACTTTATGTTCCAAGATTTTTCTTGAATTCAATTCAGATCAGATTGCTCTCAAATTTACTATGGAAAATGTCTTTTGTATTGTGATCCTCTACTCCTCATTCGTTCCATTTTGTGGTTGCTAGAAATATCTGTAACTCCCACTTCTTGCACAATTACCTCATCTCTCATCTCCTCAATAGCACAATCAAGGCCCTCACCTCTACAATGTCATATTTTCTAACGTCGACTCACTTTCAGCCTTCTAACAATAGGCCAAATTGCAACATCAGCCCTCACGTAGGCACTTACATTCAAAGTTTCTATATACTACTACCTTGTGTACTCTGAGGTGGCTGTTAGAGGGCTTGCGGCATTTCTACAAAATGATGACAACCATCTTTTCATCAATTTTTCATGGTAGTCGAGAGTGAGCTGCCCTCACCTAGGCACCAAGAGTCAAAGTTTCAATGTACTACTACCTTGTGTATTCCAAGGTGGTTGTTAGAGGATTTGTGACATTTATGCAAAATGATAATAAACACCTTTTCATCAATTTTTCATCATGGTCGAGAGTGAGCTAGCCTGGGCTTGAGATTTCTATCATTGTTATGGTTTGCTAGTTGGCTTCAACCCAAGCCAATGTAATATTGGATCTAGCATACTGAGAGGTTCCACCTTCGGTGAGAAGACCTTGTAGCACTTGTAATGAAACTTGCATGTGCATTGGTTTTCATAGATTTCTATTGGATCCCTTACTATTAGAAAATTGTTGGGGATGGGGGCCCTTACAAACAAGGCTTGCATGGCATAAGGTGCTCCCAAGAAAAAAAAACAATAATGTAGAAAATTAGGGCCATTGCAAGTTCTTTGGGTGTCAAGATAGGCACTCAAAATAGAAAGAATGCGTCTATACCCAAACATATGCTCAATACCCCCCAAAAAGAAAAAAAAAGATAAATATTTTTTTATTGCACAACCCCCTATAGTCCCCATTATTTGCTATTGCCCACCCCAACACCCCAGGCCTTCTCTTCTCGTTATTTTTCAGCATTGGTGTAGGCGGCCGACCACCGGTTATTGGTGTTGACTACTTTTTTATTGTATTTTTTTATGCTGCCAATAGCCTACTCCACCTCTAATTGGAATGGAAAAGGTGAAGCTCTATATTGTCCAGTGTGGCTCACCTTCTCTATCCAATTAGAGGCTGAAGTAGAATTTTGGTGTAGAATAAATGGAGTAAGAATATCAGCTTCCAATATTTACCATCTCTCTAAAAAGAATTTTAACTTTTTTATATAGATTTTTAACTAACAATGACAATGAAAAAATGAGAAAGACACTCATAAAGATTTTCTAATCAAACATTATAAATGGTCAATTAGTAAGCAAAATGTATTATGAGGTAAGAATCTAATAAATAATTGCTAAACAGATTCACTTCCACAAAACTATTAAATATCATATAATATTTATTATAAAGGTCAACCTTGACTATCAATATCCATTATTCTATTTGTTGAAGAGCTATTTATAACTTAAAAATGGCATTAGTCACTATCCATTATTCTATTTGTTGAAGAGCTATTTATAACTTAAAAATGGCATTAGTCACTGTAATAAAATTTTGGAAGCATTATTTGAACTGTTTACAAAAATATTATTTTTGCATAAGAGCTATGTATAACAAAAAAAAATGGCATCTTATCCATTGTAAGAAATTTGTGGGAGCATGTGCACTTATTACCAAAAAACTTTTTGAAAAGCTGCATATTACAAATTTACAAAAAAAAAGACATATCCTTTGCACAACTTCTTCACAACGTTAATCTTTTAATTTGCGCAACTTCAATATGAATGATTAGTAATTAGAGTCATGTACAACTTAAGTTTGCATAAAATTCCACTTCCTAACAAAATTGCAAAAATAGTCTTCATCACCTTATCAAAATTTATCTTCAACCTATATGAAAAAAATGCATTAGACTTGCATATGCTCAAAAGGGTCAAAAATACAATAATCAATAATAAGTCATGTTCTTCACTTTAGATACCAACAATGAGGTAAGTACATTAAATCAAAACATTCATTCTGCACGACTTCAAAACGAATGGCTAGTAATTAGAGTCTCATACAACTTAAATTTGCACAATTCCAATTCCTAACAAAATTGCAAAAATAGTATTCATCTCCTAATAAAAACTTATCTTCAACTTGCATGAACAAAAATGCATCAGACCTTGAATATGCTCAAACCCCATGCACAAGGTTTAAATAAATATAGAATATGCTCACAAGGGTCTCAAATACAATAATCAATGTTTAGCTGATCCTGCAATTCAATTTAGATACCAACAATGAGGTAAGTATATTTAATCAAAGCATTCATTCTTAATAGAACACAACAAATACAAGTCAACCTAGTTAGTTTTCTGAGAATTTCTTTCATCGGTGCAACAATTTGTTTCTCCATTAGGTTCCATGATAGTAGGTGTCTCTTGCAAATATATAAATTAAGTTATAAATAATTCCACCATCCGACCATGTAATACAAACAAGGTCAATAACATTTTCTATTAAGACCTTAAAAAGAAAAGGTTTAAATGAGCCTTAACTCACTTATGTGCATGAACCCAGACATCATGGTTATTGGATCTTGATCCGACTGCTCAAGGAAGCAAAAACTAATGTGCCCCCTAAGTTATCTGTGTAGTCGGATGAAAATCTTGCGGTGGGCGATGCCCAGGCTCACGCAATTGTGCCTAAGCCTGGGCTCATATAAATGGGTCTCTTCTTAAAATTGATATTCCTAAAACACCTCTTCATAACAATAAATTGTTCAGTCCCACTATTGTTCTTTCTCTCTCCTCTCTCTAAAATTGGGCAAAAAGGTCTTCTCTCGAAATGGGTACTATGGCGGAAGACGGGAAGAGGAAGTGGAGTACCAAATCAAGTGAGTGCTCCACTGGTTCACACCCACTATGATGCCTTGAACACAAGTGATGTCACCATCATTAACCGCCTCCTCACTCCGACCTCGAGTTTGTTAGTTTCATGGCTCTCCAACCCAAAAAGTATATGATCTGCCTCCTCATCTACACTAATGGTCCTCATTCCTCATCTACACTGGTGGCCCTCATGTTGACCCCCACCGTCCTTTTTGAGGGCCGACCTCATTGACGACTTACTCTACTGTGAACACACCTGGGACCACCTGATCTGTTGGGTGGTAGTAGTAGATGCCTTAGCCCTTAGAGTGGAGGTGCAAAAATCACAGTTGAATCCCTCACAAGCAATTTACATGCAATCCACACAAAACATATATATAATCAATAAATTATTTTAAAATTAATAATAATTAATCACTAATCACAACAAGGATTAAGATCTACTGACCATTAAGTGCTGAGCCCGAAGGACGTGGCCAATTTCCCACAAGAAAAGCACAACTTTTGCATAGATTCAATTATATTCATGGGGGATCAAAGTTACCTCTTTGATGATTGTATGAACAAGATCACCGCTCAACCCATTGCATGGAGATGGAGAGATTGCCCTTCAAACTCCTCTTGAGGTGGTCCAAAACCTCTTTGCACACTGCCCAAGGTGCATCACATGAGGGAGAGTGTCACGACCTGGATTTTTAAATGTATTTTTTTTAAATAGCATGAATGGTAAGTAGCGATAATTTTTTTTTTGTTCTACTGCTCGATGTAGAGGCCAGCCGCCATAGCCAGGCAATGTCCTGGAACCAACTGGATCGCCGAGATCCGGCGATTCTGGAGGCCCAGGCTCGCCACCCGTCCCTGGTCATCTCTAACTGTCGCAAGCCAGGAATTTATGTCTTTTTTTTAACTGAACTGAGTAGCTACAGCTAGGCCAAAATGAAGTGGAACCGGAAGTAGAATCCAGCAATCGGTCGACCGACGGCCGATAGCAACAGAAAATACTCCAATTTATATAAACAGTGGTTTTTGCAATCACTGTTCATATAAATTATAGAAACAAGCAAATTTGCATATTATTAAATTCTAATTTATTTAGCGAAACCCCTACTAATCTTGATTTGAAATCCTACCTCAATTGCTGAGTTGTTATCAATCCACCGCCGCCAATGCCTCGTCGGAGTCTCACCGAAAAATTCTATCATCGCCTCTATCTTTGTCCCAAGCCCCTTCCAAAAAGCCCAAATTCTTTATTTTTATAGGCATGGGATTAGGGCTCCTAATCCCATGAGAAATTGAGTCAAAATTTCGTTAATTCAGCAACCAAATTGGGCCCTAAAAACACAATTTCGAAATACTAATTGATCGGGCCCGTATAGTGACTTAAACGAACAATTCATGCATCAAATTCGGGTAAACGGGCCCTACATGATATGTTTAACTTCGAATGGTTGTATCTCCCTCATCCGAACTCTGATTTATGCGTTCTTGGTGGCATTTCAAAGCCCTTTCTGTCTACTTTCTATCTATATAAATTTCAGCTACCAATTCTAAGCATTGATTAAGTTATTCTAATGAGAAAATAAAGGGGTCCAACACCCTATTTTCCCATAGTTAACTTCGGGAATTTAAAAAATTCCCGGAAGTTACAAAGAGGGTGTCTCTCAATGGCACCACGTGAGAGAGGGAGAAGCAAGGAGGCCAACAATCAACCCTCAAAAGGGGAGTCATGGCCTAGTACACAAAGAGGGTGAGAGAGGGGAGCCTCTCTCTCCTTCACGTCACAAGGGGAGAGAGGTGTTGTTGAGAGAGATGAGACATGAGAGTTATAGGGGAAAGGGGCTAGAAGCCCCTCTTTTATAGTTACGGCTCCCCCTCCTTAGTCGGACTAGGGCTTAGTCCCAATAAATCTCCTCCAGGAGGTTGTTCTCTAACAGTGTAAGGGCTCGTGTCCACAAGCCCATGGTGATTGACCCCTAAAGCATTCAAGCGGGTCCCACATTAGGCACGTTTGAGAAACCACATAGGGTATGCAATGCATATATGTGTGTGTGTGCGGGCGTGCACGTGTGTGTATGCGCATGCGACTCAGTCCCACCAAACTTAGGTGACATGTGTACGAGGTCGTTGGGTCTACCCCACATTCCTAGACCCCTTGAACCTTAACTACTTCACCTTAGCTAGTCACATGACCAATATGGGCTGAGCCCACAACTTGGTCCAACGTGATCTCCCTTGGTTCATCATCTATCATCCTTTTATTTTGCCGCCTGTTGAAGTAGTGATAGCTGGTACACAACAAGGTTAGAACCTTTCGAAGCCTCTCCGACCACCATCAGGAAGTTGATGCGTGACAAGTTTTGTGGTGCGGGGGAGAGTTGTCCACTTGCCTTATTTGTGGCAGCAAATTATCTTTTCCACGGCACTCCAAATAGCTTTAGCAACGTCTCTTCCCTTTCGAGATGATCCAAAGTAGTTTATCCCATGGCTGATGCCATCCACTACGATCAATAAATGTAGTAACCAACTCAATAATGATAATTAATCATTCTTACTTCACATGCTTAATAGTAACAACCCTTTTGCCTTTTGAATGCATCTATATGCACACTAATAATCCCTTTAGTACTTTGTTTTACTTATAAATTCACGAAGGGGTTTATAAGGTCGTTAGGGTATCAAGGAGATAAGTAGCTTTTAGGGAAACCCTCTCTACTTTTGGTAATAATAGTTACACTTGGATGGCATCCATTTTACAACATTTTGTACAACAAATTTTGATGGCAATTTTCTTAAAACTTAATTAGATGTCCTTAAGCTCCAAGCTAATAAAGACTTCAAGTTAAGGCTTACTCAGCTCGTCTCATATTATTAGCTCTATTTGGGAAAAAAATTATCTCATATTGATATCTTCATTTAGTTTAATTTAAGTGATTGAGTACTTAAAAAATGTTTAAGGAGATATTTTTTATTTTCTTAGCTGAGTCACACCATTTAATACAAATTATTATTTTTTAAAATAAAACTATTAATATGGGAGGGAAGGACTATGCCACTTGACATAGTAATTACCTAATAAGGGATCTCTTTATATCTTCTAATTATCTATAGACTTTTGATAGTGAAGCTTCTTTCTTTGTGCATTGGGTTGTCCAACTTTCGTTATTTATCTCTGTACAGTCATTAACATCTATCCTTCTTTCTCATTTCCTTAATGTATTTAATTAGCCAAACACAAAATGAAAGAAATATCTAATGAGTTGAGGATAAAAAATTGTTACAACATAACTCGTTGTATTTAAATTCTGTTAAAAAATTAACGTTTGAATATATTGAACTACCATACAACTTGCAATCATTAGTCAAATGAATAAACACATTTATTAGATTAAGCGTGGCATATCTTCCTCTTCCCTATCTCCCACCTGCTTGTTCCTCCTACATTATTGCCGTTTCTCTTCCACATCTTCCTCCTTTACATTTCTCTTGGCCAACCAAGTTTGGCCACTACTACTATGGACTATTTGAGTCAGCATATCCACTTGAATGGCAGTGATAACTGGTATGTTTAAGGAAAATGATATTTGCAAAAAAAAAATTAATCATGAGTTGTAATTAGATAACACATGTGACAAGACATGTGGAACCAAGTGAAATTTGTATAAAGCACACGTGGTGTTCATGTGTGTGTTTTTGTTGTATAAATTCTATGTGTAAATATCACGATCCTATGTTTAACATCTTCCCACATATATCAGGAGTAGTTTTTCATTTTTCCCTCTGACAATGAGTCCAGCATAAAGTATATATAAGAATCATTGATATTTTAGATTGATGGCATATATATTAACATATATTAATGATACTTATGCTAGCGTGCTCTAGTGTGTGCATCGTCAATGTTGTGGATGAAAGGTTTTCATGCTTAATGCTAGGCTCGTTGTTAGAGTGGAGCATGAAAAATAATTCTTATATATCAATGACTTCTATATCACATACTGAAACTACAATTACCATTGAAATTACCTCTATCACTATCAGGAAAAAAAAAGCAAAAAACAGTTTCATTAGATGGAACATGTCAATTTAATGGACATTTTAATCTTATTAGATGAGAGAACCGGATAAATCTTTCAAAGTGATGACAGGTCTTGAAATGTCCAAGTTTAATGCTAAGAATTAGTCCTATCAAAATACTACTCTTCATAATAAATTTAGGACGGGTTGTAAGAATAGAATGGCGATAATCAAATTGTAATTTTATGAGAATTCTAATTATTGCTTCAGTGAACCATTCTTGCAATCGTATCTACAAGAGAATTGACACCCTAGGAATTTAAGTAGTTTTGTGAGTGAGAGAATTGGCATGCGCATGCGAAGCTAAGGTTTGAGAATGACAATTCTTAACACTCAATTTCTACCAATTATGAACAATGTCTCACCAAAACAAGAATTGACCCAGAACCATATTCTTTGCCAAGTACCACTATTCTCTATTAAAAACAAAATTCAATTCTCATCGCTAGCCCACTCTTATTGCGTTTGGTGGGCCGGTAGAGTCTAGTCACATCAAAGATGTGCAATGAAGATCATTTAATTTCAGCAACGATATATATATATATATATATATATATATATATATATATATATATATATATATATATATATATATATATATATATATATATATGTCCCCTTCAACCACCACCAAGAGTTCCTTCAACATCTTCATCACCTTGCCTAGGGTGTCTCTACCCACAAGTTGGCTGTGTTCCATTATCACTAGCAAGACTCATGTGACTCAACGTGCATAACATGACATAAAGCTGTAGACAAGTTCCATCACATGGACCAACCTGTTCATGTTGAAAGAGAACCTTGCGGAAGTACGTATGACATGGTTAGCGAGCCATTCAATTATTCAAAATCGTAATACAGTGCATAAAATCAATTATATTGCTGCCCTTTTGTCTTGATGCTATGTGCTTACTGCTTAAAATTTTTAAAAGGCAGAGGGCCTGAGGCTAGGAGGAGTTCAGGAGCTTCTAGACTTTTGTCCTTTCGGTCAGTCATGTAACACTCATGAGATGATAGTTGGTGCTCTTTGATCTATTTATCCTCACGGATATAGTTTTTTCAACATAAGTTTTGTCACTGGTGCTTTTCAACCTAGTAGCAAATAAACACCTTCATATCACTGCCCCCCACTGAGGTTTGCGGAAGTTAGTTTGGAAATGAAATTAACTCCTGATAGGATCAGATTATGGATTAAAATTCAGAAATAAGAACCAAAAGTTACAGCTGCATGAAGCTTGCCAACCATGAAATTATTGAAAACGGGCAGAAGGGTGCTGAAGAAAAACAGTAGAATTTGTAATATATCTCCACAAAATGGCAGAGCAATGACAAGGACTTGGTCGAATATAATTTAGCATAGAAACCATTATTGCCATCCTCATGGTGAAGAATATTCGTACTGTTGATCACCTCCAGTACGATTACTAATGAGAAAACTACACTAATTTACTACCTACAGAAAGAAAAAACTTCAAGCAGTAGACCATATAAAGAACGTAGAGGACAGATTAATGGCGATACAGATTGGGACACCTTGCTTCTGCAGGAAAACTATTAAGCAATATCTGTGTATGAGAAAGAAGAAGGATTTTTTATTTTAAATGTGAGAAAAGCTTCTCTGTCTGCGCAATCATTCCTTTGAGACGGATTAACCAAACTGTCTGATATTTGGGCCAAAAAGACAAGGATCTATATTCTATAGCATCTATGCATCATTTTTTTATGTCATAAACCGGCTGAACATGCTGAGTATCATAATAAAAATAAACAACATTCTTCCACCAATCCGAGCTACCAAATAGCATTCCTATATATTTTTGGTCAATATCACCACGGCCATGATAATTGCACCACCAGCCTTAACTTACCCAGTTACCACATGCTTATCTATATGTCCCGATTCCAATTCCACACTTATAAATGCACTCCTTTCTGAATCCTTGCTACCATGACGCATACATCTTGACCATTATGTATCTGTCTTGTCAAGTTTTTCTCCCCATTTGATCTTATTTTCGTTCTTAACGAGTTGAGCCATTGTATGTGGCTGTTTTGCGAGTAATCAGCTGGAGAACTTGTACAAAAAAAAACCAGCTGGAGAAGAGCTCTTTATTGGGTTTCTGAACACTCAGACCTGAGCACTGAAGGTTCTCGGGTGGTCAATCAAACACATCAAGTTCCCTAGGAAGACTTTTTGAAGTTTGTCAGACGCCTGTCTCTCTTTCTCTCCTTGACGGTTTGTCACATGGGAAAATGGGTCTTTGTTTCTTTTCTTAAATTTACGTCTTCCACTAGCTTTCTGCTTTCCTTGTTCCATCTCCACTGCTTATATAGACTTGTAGTGGTAGTAGTGCTCAAGGAAGTCAGCCACTCGGCATTTGGCACCTCTCTTTCCCCTGTGTTCCTGCAAGCACAGCAGTGAAGTCTTCATATCTGGAACTTCCAGATCTTTTGAACTCTGGCCATCAGGAGGGGGACTCTTGTTTTAAGATTTTGGTGTATTCATATCTAAAGTCTGCATCAGTGCTGACTCCTTCACAGCACATGGGCAAGTTAAGTTTTGGCAGGATTTTCAACTGCTTTTGTCAGTCCAGTTGCTCCGGCTCGTCTGCCTTTTGTATGAGTTCGTTTGATGAGGAAGATGAAACCGAGAATAGGGCACTGATCGGAAGAGAAATCGGCGAAATGGTCAGAATCAGGGACATAGTTCATGGGAATCAGACGCTTGCATTTCAACTAAAACCCAAGGTTAAGAAGTTTAGTTTCTCAGCATTTCAATCTAAATGGTGTTTGAAAGTTTATACCCTACAATTTCTCCATTTTATATTGATTTTGGTTGAACAAATGTTGAAATGCCATTTGACACCAATACGGCTATCATGCTTTTTTTTTCTTAAGTTATTTGGTGCACCACCCGTCAATTTTTGTATCGTGCAGAGGACTTTGCAATTTGCATTCGACGATATCTTTTGTTTTTTTGGCATATTTTTCGTTTGCTTTCCAACGTTTTTTTTCTAGATTTTTTTAAGCATTATACATATATAGCTAATGGGTGGTCAAATAATGTTTTGATACCACGATCCGACACCCATGATCTACAGTGAGCTTTTGCCCTTTTATATATATATATATATATATATAAAATTAATATAAGTTCAGGTTTATATATGCCTGGGTGAGCTTGGGGCTGTTGGATTTACGTCAGAGGGCTCATAATACTTGTGGGTTTTATAAATATTATAAATCTATAAATAATATAGACTTATAAATCTATAAATAATATAGACGGTCGGATGTAAATCCGACCACCTATAGAGCCCGGGCTCACATAAAGATATATGAGCCCAAGTTCATATAAACGGGCTCATACAATGAATAACAGGCCTAATAAGCCCGGGCTCTCTGGCTTATTAGGCCCGGCCCATTTATTAAGCCCGGCCAGTCTAAGCTTGGGCCCGTACAATGCCTAGGCCAAGGCCCGTCCTTTGTGCCCTAAACATGGTTACGGCTTACCAACCTTATAGGCAAGCCCATAGGGCCCTATAAATAGGGCCCATAAGGCTTTTTGGGCGAGAAGGCCTATGGGCCTTTCAAGATTATTTTAAAATTTAATTTTTTAATTTTTGAGCTAGTTAATATACATAATCGAATAGATATACTCGTTCGTACTTATGTGCCAAGGCGTGCGTAAGATCAGGAAGCAGGTGGGCATATTCAAATGCGCCTATCTAATGAATAACAGGCTTCCACGACCTTGATGTGCACGTTATCATTTTTGAAAAAAAATTTGGTGCACCCCCTCTGTCAAGTCTTGTATCAATCGTTCGTAGGACTTGCATTTGACATATACATTTGTGCGCGTTTTTATTTTTTATCTTATATTATATCAATTCATTCTTTCTATCTATGTATATGTCCCGTTTGTATGAACCTAAGCTCACGCTTCTTTATAGGCGGTGAGATCAAAATCCTTCAGCGCACGTAACCCTTCTAACATCTCAAAGCGTGGATTATATTGGCTCAAGTGAGCCCAAATTCGTAATCATTTTAACATTTTTCTCTCTCTATATATGTATGTGTGTGTGTTTTTGGATCACGAAGCAGGTAGGCGGATTCCAATGCACCTCCCATCTCAATGCAGATCTTGAACCAATATCAATGGGTCTCTCTGTGTACTACGTTCTAAATCAATAGCACTAGCTTGGGTCGCTCTGGAGGGGCGATATATATAGTTTTCTTTCACCTTTTCTAGACAAATATTGATGTTCTGCTGTTTGTGTAGATGGTCGTGTTAAGAGTATCCATGCATTGCAATGGCTGTGCCAGAAAAGTTGAGAAACACATCTCTAAAATGGAAGGTACGGACGTTGGTCCAGCTTTTTCCACTAATTATTTTCCACCTCGAGCTATCTCATTACACATATTACAAACCGTTCATCTCTTTCTCTCTCAACCTAATTAATACTCTCTCTCTCTTAAATTAATAGATGCCAATTTTTCAAAATAAATTAATTTAGATATAAGAGTGAGTACTAAAACTATATATAAATGGAACATTTTGTTGCTCCTCTCATGTGTACATGTGCTGACTCTCATGTTCCTAGGCTGTTGTCCCGTTTCCACTTGGAATATAATCATATTTAATTTCAGAAGTTAATGACTAATGAAGCGTGACTATGTACATAATGTCGCTGCACATAATGCTCCACTTGGCCAAGTTTCTCGTCACATATCGTAAATAATTGCATCGGAATTATATTATTTTGATCAGTTCTTTTTTTCAAAGTGTTTTCTTGCAATTTTCGTTAATTATCTTCATGAGACCTTTATGATAAAAAAAAATCTGAAATTAGGATGTTGTGGATATAAAAAATAATTGAGAGGCTTGCATGACTGAAAACTACTAGAAAGCTAATACGGTTTAATTAGACAATTGAAGTAACTTCTCCATTTTCACATGGCAGGAGTGATCTCATTTCAAGTGGACTTGGAAACCAAGAAGGTGATTGTGGTAGGAGATGTTGCCCCCTTTGAGGTGTTGGAGAGTGTTTCAAAAGTGAAGTTTGCAGAGTTGTGGTCCTCTCCCGATGAGATGGGCCAGTACACCAAAATCAAGGATATGTGATGGGCAGCATGATCCATGTGTACCAAACATTGAAAGAAGAGGTTTTGGAATGCCGCTTGCCACTTATTCTTACAACTCTATTGTAGATTATAATAAATTTGTAGATAAGCTTGCCCTTATACCAGCTCAAGCTTGCTTTTATACCAGCTCTATTGTAGAACTGCTAGGCTTTAGTTAGCCTCATCCACCCATGTATTGATCCAGATTTCAAGTGTGCCCACACCTTTGTCATTCACATGTTCATGTTCCTCATGTTCACGGCTTACATGCATCTCTGAACCCTGGCTACCTAAGGTCTTCACTAATCAATCAAGATACGAAACGCCAAAAGTATTGTGAACTTAGAGGTCTTCTGCTCAAAACCCTCCGGAGCGGCCAGACCAGCGGTAAGTGCAAGTGGGAGGGGGATGATGCACAGATCAAGATCTAATTTTTAAATTAAATTTATATTAAATATATATAATATAAGATTGATTAAGTAATAAATATGCATCCAAACATGAATCATTCAAAGAAGAATTAAATAAAATAAAATATTCACTGACTTTGGCATTTTTAGCCCTAGCATGCCTTCTACAAAAGAATCATTGCACTCCAACACAGATCAATCAAAAGTAGACGATTAGGAAAATACCTTATGTGATGATCCCTACCAAACCACTTCTTGGAATGAATGAATTCTCAAAAACAAACCAGTCCTTGAATCAGCATCAACATTCTAGTCAAGGAGGGGAGACTTCTCCTTTGATCAACCCCCCAAGTAGATCAAGGAGGGCGGCCAGCATTAAGGTCTCCCCTTGCTTGTGTAAGCTGCACCAACCAAAGAGAGAGAGGGGAGCCGGATTGGGGAGAGGAGGAGTGGGGTGGCCCTTGCTTGTGCAATTCGGTAATCTCCTCATCTCCTTCTCTTTTTAAATATTCCCTTCTATATTTAGGAGGGCCTAACTGTGGGTTTTTCAATATAGGCTTATAAGCTTAATTTCTTTCGATTTATCTTAGAGGTTCAATTACAACGGGAATGGGCTCTGTCTCACAGAGCCCACGGAGGCGTAGACCCCCTTCACATAGTTAAGCCTGCGACAAGGTCGACTCATCGCTAACCACGGGTCTCACCCTTGACACCTAATTCGTGTACCTGAGCCCCACATGTGTAAATACACAACTTATCGAATACCTAGTGCACGTGTATGACATATGCGGGTCCCACTCGAATTATGTGTAACGAAGGTACATGTGGGGTCAGCACGACAGCCCCCACCACCCTTAGACCCTGTGGCCCATACCGGTTCACCCAGACCGCTACATCGTTGGACTAAACCGGACCCGAGCTCATACTATGGTCCAACATACCCTACTGGGAATCTCCACTGCCTACAAATGACAAACGAGCAACAAAGAGTCCAACAATACTGACTTGGTACGCATGCACCTTAACTGCCCACTAATTGATTTGGGACTTAGAACAAGATTTATAAACATTAAACACAAAATAGTTTTGTAGGTTGTTTTTTAATACAATTTGATCTTGGATTTATGGAATTCGATGCAATTACATTAGCTCATTAATCATTTTTGTAGGTAATTGAAAAGCTCTGAATTAAAGAGGAAGAGCCACACTTATATATTGATAACAGGTCAAGATTAATTACTGCGACAAAATGCTTGTCCATTTAGGTTGAACCCTAGTTATGCCTAATTGAACTGAAGAAACCGGACCCAACCACCAATCCGAGCTGGTGATTTGGTGAATTTTGCAAACATTAGACAGGAGTAGTTTAAGGCAGTCTAGTGAGATGCAACTATAAAAAGGTCAGTGAGGTCTGAAAATATTTTCCTAGTGTGAAATCTTACACATTGAAAGTAGTTGCCAAGGTTTTACAGTTTTAAGATTAACAAGTTAGTAAAAGAAGTGAGAATTTATCGTGTTTTTTTATAACTTGTGGTATGATTTGCATGTATACGCATAATAATGTAGTTGATGCACTTGATGTTGTAGGGTGAATATTTTTATTTAGAAATAATTATGCATGATATGTTTATATTAAGAAATAATTAATGGAGGATGTTATTGTGATAAAGATGTTTTACATATTTATACATGAGGTGCATATATGTTATGAGCTATAATTGAACCCACGATGCGCAGGTGGCATAAAATGCACTTATGAAATATGGGTTATAGCATTATATGTAGGTGGCATGATTATATGTTAATAAAATATGTTATATATGTTAGAAGTGGGCATTATATTTAATGGGGTAAGCCCATATCAATAAGGTGAGTATAATATTTATATAGGTTAAGCTCATAAAATTTATGTGGGTCAAACTCATATTAGTTAAGTGGGTCAAGCCCATATGGTAGAGATAGCCCAAGTCCACTTTGTGTTGAATGAGAATCACACATGTGAATTAGTTGAAGAAGTAAATAATCTTACATCGCCTATAAGAAGGTGATGGTATTGGTATATAAGGCATAAGTTTGACCTTTCAAGTTAGGCCCTTAGGTTAACCTACTTTTGTAGGGAAAAGACATGTTGGACCCATGCACCTAGGTGGGCTAACCCACACGTGTGTGCCGCCGCCGTTTGTCTGACTGACTCGGTTGGTTTGGGTTGGGTCAATAAGATAATTACTTTTTGGGACAAATTCATTTGGTTCTTAACCTAGCTTAATGTGCCCGTTAACGGAAGTAGATGCCCAAGAGTCCTTAGCACAGTTAAGGAGGGCAAATTTTATCTGAAGGACAAAGCGATTTGCTTTATTCGATAATAAAACTTCAAGTAAGGTTTTTCATCAACATATTTGCAAAGGTACAAAAATAACAATATATAACATAATATGCAGGTGGTATAACTATGAGTTGATGAAATATATTATATATTATTATAAGCAGTTGACATGATTATAAATTGATTAAATATGTTATAGATAGCATGATATGTCAGCGACATGAGTAGATGCATATTGATTGTAAATTATGACATGATGTACAAGAGGCATAGGTTTGTGTGATTATTCTATGATGAAAGGGCATAATGATTGATTATGTGGTGAATATTATGTTGATAATGCATATGTTGTTATTATGAATTTACTTTCCGTATTAAAACTTTTGTTGAGCTTTAGCCTACCTCTCTTTGTTTTGTGTTTGTTTTGGGGCTGCATGTCGTGTTATGCAGGTTGTTTGGATAAGCTCTATATTGAACATGTGGATGGTGTTGATCACTGAGAGGGGATGCATAAAAATGTTAAGGTTTTATGATAACTTGTTTATGTTATATTGAGATAATTACATTTGACTCTACTTTACCAAGAACTCGTAGTGTCCATAGTGAGTCTGGAATGTTGTCTTAAATATGTCATCGAGACAAATACAGAATTGATGGTAGCCTAACCTCAAATCAATCTTAGAGAACACTTGAGCTTGCTACAATTGATTAAATAAATCATCAATACAAAGCAAGAGATATTTGTTCTTGATTGTTACCTAATTCAACATCCGGTAATCAATAAAAAGCCAAAGGGAACCCTCCTTTTTGACAAACAGGACTGGTGTGCCCCAAGGAGAGGCACTTGGTCGAATATATCCTTTATCCATCAAATCCTACACCTGTGACTTGAGCTCCTTAAGTTTGGCTGGAGCCATGCAGTATGAGGCTTTAGAGATAAGAGAAATGCTTAGAATAAGATCGATATGGAACTCGATCTCCCTTTCCGGAGGCAACCCAACAAGTCTCTAGGAAACACGTCCACATACTCTAACACTACCCGCATGGATTCAAGAGAAGGCAAGGCCGCACTCTTCCTAAAGATGCTTACAAGAAATGTTTCACACCTATTGCTAATCCACTTTCTTGCCTTAGATGAAGATACTAAGAACTTCCCACTAGGTCATCTCATACCCTGGAAGATGAAAGGCTCAACATCCGGCAAAGCAAACACTACCTTCTTCCCACATCAGTCAACATGTACATGATACATTGACATCACATTTATGCCTAAAATCACATCAAAGTCAATTATAGGTATGATAATCAAATCAACATACAACTTATGCTCATCAATCAACATAGTTATCTTCTCAACATATTCTTCCATCAAAGGGAAGACGAAGGAATAGATACAAGCAAGGAAATAAACAACATCTTATGCTCAACATCAAAGATTACGAGTGAAATGTGGTAAAATGAATGAATGTGAAGATCCGGTATCAAACAACACTCTATCATAGTAGGAGTCAATTACAAACATACATTCCATCACTACCGAAGCATTGGCCACCTCATGAGGTGAGATTGCATAAACTTTTCCTTGGTTGACCGACTTCTTTTGTTGTCCCTCTTACTACCTGTTTTGTGGTCTCCTTTAAGGTCTCCCTTATTACCCTTCTTCCTACCTTGAGCCTTGATTTAGTGGAACTGGTTGACACCTAGGTGCATTACCATAAATACCCCTTTTGCCCGCAAAGGAAGCAAGTAATATTGGCACAACTGTTATGGTGATCTAGCTTCACATGGCTAGTGTTGTTCTTCACAAAGTTACCACCACGAGGCTTTTGGTTTCTATGTGTATGAAAGTCATCTTGCCTTGGCCTCATTGGCTGCTTAATACACATGATATTTATACATTTTATATGCTTATTTACCTTATTTGCTAGTATATGATTAGGTTAATTAAGAGTTAATTATAGTTTATTTATGTTAAGATATATATTAGTAGTATGATTTAATTATTAATTAATTTGGGCAATGTTACTTGTTTAGGAGTATATTTAAATAAAGTCAGTACTCTATATGTCTTACACACTTGAAATATGACTGTTTATGTGTTTCAAGTAATGCACACTTCCTAAGGCATGTGGACGGTGTTTGAAAATTTTCATAATACTCTTGAGAGGCTTACAAGTGACTTGGACAACTTATTGGAGACGCGGAATATTAGAAATATATATGGACATGAACTGAAGAGCATAATAAATAGAGAAGAAAATTGAACAGTAATGTGGACTGTCTAGTGAAAAACTTCATCTTTCTAAACAAGTTCTTGGACACTTAACTAGATAGAAATGTCTAGATTACGGAGATTTGATTTTGGACAAAATTGAGTATGAATTTGTCAAGATAAATTGGGCATTTAAAAACCAATTTTAATTAAGTCATTGAAGAACAAGTTTGAAGTCTAAAATTGAAGAATGTGAACTGATTTTGATTGAAAAGAGAGAATTTTTGTGGTTGCGGAGCTAAGTTCAAACCAGAGCTTATAAAAAATAAGAAGACTTAAATGATGAATGGATTGGGTAAGAAGCTCTTATTTTTGGTCGGAATTGGGTACTTAAACAAGGAAAGAGGTATTGTCTAGAAATTAATTAAAACACTACAATAGAGAATTGCAGAAGAGGAGGGAGGAGAATACAATGAACCAGAGGAAAAATCCTTCAATCCTATCCTCCAAAATTGATTAAAAAATATTTTGAAAGTGAGAGAATTTAAGACTCAAGTCAGAGGAGCAAAGAAGAAGCGAGAAAAAAATCACAGTTGCAGTTACTGTGGTAGTACTACTCACGAGCTGAAGGTTGAAAACGATGAACAGTCACCCGTGGTTACTATTCATGGTACTGAAGCAAACAGTAATTTTTGAAAAGTCTCCCCCTTTTTCACATCTTGTAAGTCTATTTTTAATTCTTTTAATGGAAATTTTATTTCTGGTTACTGAGTAGCTAAAACTCTTTGCTATGCTTTGATGAAGCTTTATTAAATTATAGAATTTCATGATTATGAAACTTAATTAATTTTTCTTAATAGTAAATTTAATGTTAATTGCTTCTACCTCTTTAATTGATAAGATTGATTTGGATTTGAGTTTAGTTATGTTTCTCTTATTATTTAAATTGGTTCTTACTTGGTTTTGTCTTGTTTAATATTGAAATTGGGTATTAGTTATGATTTGCAAAGTGTGGATACAATTAATGACTTGATTTTAATCCGTTGAAGTGAGGAGGATAAATTTTTTTTTTTATTATACATAAGAGCTTAATGATGATATTTTTTTTAATAACGAAGATGTAATTCTAGATTATTATGAGATGATTGTAATAAAATTATTAATGATCATATTTATGAGTTTTTATGATTTAATGAATGTGTATTAATATGCTTTAGTGTTTTGTTTATTTGATAGTTTAGTTATTTTGCATTGTTTTCTTATTTCTTAGATTAAAGCTTTAGAATTTAATTTGGATAGTTTAATTACTTTTAAATTCTTATTTGCTTTCGTTAGTTACTTTAGTCAAATTATTCTCTTTATATTTGTTAACTAGATTAGGGTTTACTTGAGTTATATTAAATTTGATTTTCTGATTTTTAGTCTCTATGGGATCGGCACTCGATTTAGCTGCTTAACTACTATAGATTCGTGAGCTTGCGAGTAAACAATTAAAAGTTATCAACATTGCTACCCATTCTTCTTTCTTTATGTACACTTACAAGTCTTTCTCTACGACAATGGTGGTCTCAAGAACTTCCACCAATGTCTTGTGCCTGAAGGGAACCACCTGACCTTTGATGAAAAGTTTTAGTCTATCTCAAACTTCTCGTCCACTCATACTCGTAGCAATAGAAGTGAGAAGCAAAGTGTTCTAGTTTAACGCACTTAGTCTCATAGGCCAATACTGACATGGATCCCTATTGAAGGCTGAGGAACTCCTTCTCCCACACATGTAATAAGAAGTATTTATCATTGAAAGCTAACAAGAACACTTCCCAAGGAATGTCAATACGTCCTTGGAACTGCTACTTCTCCATAGATAACTACCAACGTTGTGCCTCTCCCTTAAAGGTGAAGACTACAAGGCAAGTCTTCTCCACATTCGAGCACAGTCTCACGCTGAAGATTTTCTCCATATAGAGCCTCCAATTATTTGCCTATGAAGTATTCATTCTCTCTTGGAAGCTAGGAGGGTTAACCTTCTTGAAGCCTTCTAAGGAGAGATGCTCCGATCCATTGCTACGCATGCTTCGCTTGCATGACTTATGTCAATCCCTCTATGGTGGTCAACACATCATCAATTCTCGTGTCTCAGCCCGCACGATTATTATTAGCGCTTATATGATTAGGTCCAACATATACACAACAACTAGACATTAAATCATAAGGCCTAATAATTCAAGCAACACATAATACAAGTAAACAACAAGACAATCAACTAACAGAATTCAATGTTGCTAACATTATCTAAATCTTTTATCACCTCACACCCCATTATCATTTAAGAATTATTACTTAAACTCATTTGTTCTTTAACAAAGTCGTGCTCTAATACCAAAAACTTAACTTGTCCAACACACGCCACCCCCAAGCCGAACCCAGTCTAAAGAGGAAGAGGCATGCAGCGCAATAAAGTATAGTTAGATTGCGGAAGACTTAACTCATCCTTGAGTAGAATACTACGGAGTTGTGCACGTATATTTTGTACAAAAGTAAAATAAGCAAAGAAATGACTATTAATTAAAGCATTAGTCTAAACATACCCACATACTAGTCATAAACAATCCCACACATAGCTAAAATAAGTCTAAGCCAACAATGACTAACAATAGTCTGAGCCAACAATGGCTAAATAGAAAGTACGAGTAGAGTCTAAAGTATATTCTCAACATGACATGTAATTTAACTAACACAATTAAGTCATCTCTATAAACCCATCCCCGCAATGGTCGGCATGGTCCTCATACTCAACATAGAGCTCATTCGAACAACCTAAGCTAAAATATGTGAAACATGAACAAGCTATAATAAATGGTATATAAGTAGGTATCCATAATTTATCATAGTTTTATCTAACTGAAATAATGGAGTAAATATGTCGAATACATTAAAATATAAATTTAAGACAAATATAACACCATGTTATACCTAGATAAGTATAACATATATATACTTAAGATAAAGCATGTGAAACATAATTCACTTTAAATTAATATAACATGTGCAAGCATATATACATAATTATAATAAAAACCTACTGAAATCATCAAGTAAATATTGAAGAAGTCATCAAACATTTATTTAAAGCAATTAGAGCATCATACCAAAACTAAATAAGTAAAGTCCTAATTATGCTTCAACTAAATCATAATTTAAAGATGGTTCTCATGTAATACAGTAGCAATTTAGGTAATATTAGCTCATTTTAGTCATAATGAATTAGATTTATAAGAAGAGAATAAAAAATGACAAAAAATTACAAAAATGGCTAGCATGACAAAATCTGTCGTTTGGCCGTTCGAATGCCATGTTGGGCCGTTCGAACGTCCGGTCTTTCGATCGGCCAAACAAGCTATTTAAACAATCGACTATTTGAACTCTCTACTAATCCATTTAAATGCCTTTCACAGTTTACTTTTTGCCCATTTCCTAGTTCATCTTCAACTTTCTAAAATTCAAACTAAAAACATCAAAAAATGTAAGATAAATTTTAAAATCACTATAAAACTTTATAATATCAAAATCTAACTCTAGAACATGATAGATCTAATTATT
This sequence comes from Saururus chinensis, assembly GCA_035235625.1. Taxonomy (NCBI): domain Eukaryota; kingdom Viridiplantae; phylum Streptophyta; class Magnoliopsida; order Piperales; family Saururaceae; genus Saururus; species Saururus chinensis. Next base: position 22,663,737 of record CP141143.1, on the reverse strand, counting down.
TTCATGCTTAATTATAAGAAAATAGCCATAAATAACATGCTCTTAACAAATTACTATTACACCACAAAATAAAGTAAGGACCCACATAAACATATAAGCATGCAATCCAATTGGTAAAACAACACGAGGTGAAATTCCCATACATCTACGAAGACCTTCGATCTAGGAAAAAACTCCAATCCTCAAGAAATCTTACACAAAAATTAGGGTTTTTCAAGACTTAATTAAAATAAATTAATAAGCTCAAATCAACTTGAAAATAAGTAGATCTACGATTTTCTTTGGTTAAAAACAAAAATCACCCATTTAGGGTTTGAAATTAAAATTAAAAATAAGATTTTTAATTGAAGAAATCAAGAATCAATTTGGGGGGAAATGAAGACAATAAGGATTAAGAACAAAACTAAAAGATAAGGGGTGATTAAGGTAAGAACACACACCTTAACATATTTTTCTTCTTTAGAAAATAGGGGTTGAATACTTCTTTCTCCCTAACATAGCCCTTCCCCAAATAGGTAAGTACATAGAGTTTTTTCTTAATTGGTAAGGTTTTGGGCTATGTTTATAAATTATTGGGTTGTAAAATAGTTCTACGCCCTAAGTGGCTAAGTAGGATTATTTTGGGGCTACAAATGAGTTTAACAATTCTTGTAACACCCCGCTTTTTGATTACGTCTAACCAAAGAGGTTAGAGGTAATTAATGATTTTTCTAATAAATTATAGATAGTTTTAACCATTGAAACCTCTGTATTTGAGTAGAGCTCGAAGAAACAAGTGTAACGAATCAAAGAACAGGCAAAACGGAGGTCGGGACTAGAAATTATGACTTTCGAGAAATGTATAATATAGGTGGGACCCACTTAGAAAGAGCACGATTTATTGCTTTAAGTAGGTTAGTATCGAAGGGCTTGTCGATACGAGTTCAACGGTACCTCGAACGAGCGAATCCGAATCCGGGGTAAGGAGGTACGCGCGTTTGAAGTTTTGAATTAAAAAAAAAAGAAAAAGAATTTGGGTGAGCCGGTGCGGCGCGATGCGCGCCCGCGTTATCGCGGGCTCCGCCGCCCGAAACCAGCGGCGCAGCCGCGGTTTCGGTGCGGCTCGGGGGTTATAAATACCCCATTTGTTCCTCTTTTCGAAGGGAACTTCTCCTCCCCCGTTTTTGACCGTTCTGAGGCCGATTAAGGCCGTTCAAGACCCGTTTCCTACTAAATCGAGCGTGCTCTATGCAATGGAGTGGTCCTTTCTTCGAGTTAAAGTCCGTATAAGGAGGAAATGTCCCAAGAAAAGGAGAGGTTCTGTCTATTATCTTCATGCACTGATCAACTTCGTTTTCTCTGTTTCTAGCCATCCTAACTCCGATCTAGTCGATTTAAGAGGCGTTCTTAACTAAAATGAGTATGTTCTACGCGATGGAGGATTCCGTTTTATGAGCTGATGATCGTACGAAGTGGAAACACCCCAAGACGAGGAGAGGCTCTACCTGTACCGACCAACTTCGTTTTCTCTATTTTTGGCCATCCTAACTCCGATTTAGTCAATTCAAGAGGCATTCTTGACTAAATCGAGTATGTTCTATGCATTGGAGGATTCTATTTTTTGAGCTGGCAATTGTATAAGGAAGAAATGCCCCAAGACAAGGAGAGGCCTTACCCGAACACCGGAACAAAGAAAAGAGACCCAGAGCAAGACGGGGTTCTGTCTGTAGATATCGATACCTTACGAGACATGATGGGAGTAAACATTCCTGATCTTTTGTTTTAATTATAGAACGGCATGTGCTATGTGCCTATATGCTTGTTGTGCTATGTGCCTATATGCCATGTTGTGTGCCTGTATGCCATGATGTGTGCTTTATATGCCATGATGTACGATTTTGTTAATTTATTAACTTCCGTTTTACTCCTATAGATTACGAGTTTTAGTATGATTTCGATTCAATTTTAGTATATACATATTTTAACGCTTATGATTTTGTGATGTTTGATGTATGTAGTAGCCATTAGGCAGAACTACGTTCAGATCTGATCGTGTTGGAATAATATTCAATAAGTACGTAGGCAACTAATGGCAAGGCAACGTTGGCCTGATCTAAATTAATTATAAATATATGTTTTAATTTTGTTTTACACACGATGAACTATGAAGCTTCGTTGTGTGTATGCGTTCGTCACAACCTAAGTCTATGTACGAGGAAGCTTTGAAGTTTTGTAGTGCGTAGATGAATGTTGTACCTCTCGCACACAGACGATGATTCCTAGCTCAAAGAAAAGAAAATTTTCTATTAGTGATTTTGTGGGCCCGGCTTGAGTCAGGTCTTTACAATTCTAAAACTCACTAATATAAAATAATTGAAGTTTTAGGGGTCATGTGGGTCACACACCGTCCAATCATGGACGTGGGGCCCACGGTAGGGTCCACACTTTAATTAAAATTTTATAAAATCCATAAAAATTAGATAAATCGAGCTTGACTTTAAAACTTGTAAAAATTAAAATTAAACCTAATTTAAGTCATAATTATTAGCTCTTAACCCTAAAATCAAATCAAACTGGTAATTAAACAAAAACTACACAAATTTGCATAATAATAAAAATTAAACCAGGATAAATTTAGAGATCTTACACATGTTAACTTGAACATTCCTTTTTTTACCTTGAGCTCATAATTACACAGAGATCACCACAAATTAAGTCCCAAATATATAAAAATTAGTGTCAACTAGCGATTATGCCGTTTTAATACTTCAATCTTTGTGCTTGATTCTCTCTACCTTTGTTGTCGGCCACTCACTAGCGACTCCTCTTTTTTCCTTCCAAGGAAAAAAAAACTCCCCTCTTATAAGCTCTAATTAGGTTTTTATACTTATAAACATTAAGGTTCCTAATCCCCTTAGAAGTTGGTCCAAAGTTAACTACTTCGGCTTTTAAAATTTTCATCGCCTTAATTATCCAAGCCCACAAAGCGCTTAAAATGGTCCATTTATGTATCTAATTTAAGTAACTGAGTCATATGTAATAATATATGTTTAACTTCGAACAGTTGTAATTTCATTATTTGAATTTTGATTCACACGTTCTTAGAGTTATTTTGAAACTCTTTACAACTACTTTCTAATTAACATAGGTTCAACTATAAATTAATTTATTTAAATATTTATTCAATTGAAAAGGTTGACGGGTGAACATACTATTTATTACGTGTTTAGTTCTCAAAAACAAAAAAAATCTAAGATATTACATTTTGGTCACATAATTTTGATGTAACTCCTACCTACCTCTTGAAATACACTCGCTGTTTCAATTATATGATGGTGTACATCGTTGGTTTAGTATATGTCAATTTTCTTTTTACATAATTGTTATATAAAAAAATATTATACTTCAATGCATGGGTCCACCATGAATTTGGAAAAAATATATTTTTTATATAATTTCTAGCACAGGAGCTTTTTAGCGTAAGATACTAAGATCACGATTACGTGACAAGTTGCCCGTCATTTATTTCTGATGTGGCTCGTGCTAAGTTTTTCCTTAATTGTATTATCAATATAAAAAGTGTAACTGTAAGTGCGTAAGATGTATTAAGGAATTTAGAGTTTAGCTTGACTTCAATCGAGATCCGACGGTCTACATTGCCCCGGTTCACGCCGACGTGCGTAAGCTGCGCATGCTGAAGGGACACATCTCACAAATGTCGTTGATGTTTCGGACGAAAATATCTTTGCTTACAGCCGTCCGATCAAACCTATCTTTACGGCAATTACAAAACACGGCTTTGCAGTAAACGTCACTGTTCACGAGGACTCCTCCGCTAGTCGCTTCGTCCTGCCGAAACCGGCTACTCGCGTTTTCGTATCCAACATCCGACAAGTCAAATCCTTAAAACGCAAAAACTACCACGTTTCTAGTGAACACCTGAAACTCGCCATTTTTGGCGAGCCTTGCGTTTATGGATCCCGCTATTTCTTAGTTTCTACGATTCTGCGGTTTTCCTCCGCCCACATGCTAAAGAACGTTGATAACTTCCCCCGCTTCCGGGCCTGATTCTCGAAAAGGTTACCCAAATGACGATAATGCACTTCTCTCTGCTCCGCCGCCTGTTGCTCCTCTTCGTCCTCCTCCTCGCCGTCCTCTGCCGGTCCTCCGCCCTCTCCGAAAGCCATATTTCTCAGAGTAGCCCCCTCTCCGCCCACGCGGAGCTCAAGACCAGAGGTTTCCCCGCGGGCCTCCTTCCCGCGCCTGTCCTCAGCTACTCGCTCAACCGCACCTCCGGCGACTTCGCGGTCAACTTCGGGGACTCCTGCCGCATCACCCTCCAGCCGGACAACTACCTGGCCTCGTACTCTAGGCGGGTTACAGGGAGGCTCGTGGCGAGCCGGATCTCGGAACTGGACGGGATCCGTGTGAGGGCTTTCTTCAACTGGTGGTCCATCACGGGTATCCAAGCCAGGGGTGAGAACCTGGTGTTCGAGGTCGGCGGGATCACGGCCAAGTACCCGGCGAAGAATTTCGACGAAAGCCCCGCATGCGAAGGCCGCAAATCAGATTCCTGAGCGCCAAGAGGTGGGAAAAATATTTATCATCATTGTTATTGCCGTAGTTTCAGCTGGATTAGCATTCCAAATTCCAACGTTCGTTTGTCTGATATGCTGCAAATCTTATGCTATTTTGAAGCTTTTTTATGCTCTTATTTTCCGAAAAAGAAATGATCATTAAGAAGATGAAACTGGTGCCGTTTTCATGCCTTGCGTTTACGAAATATTCTTTTTGATTGTGCAAGGAAGAACATGTGAAGCAAAACAAGTAGAAACCTGGTTTGTGCGGAAACTCAAGCGTAATTAGAAATCGTCGATTATGGTTCAAAGCTTGTCTTGTCTCGTAAAGTTTGAAGAAATTAAGACGCGGAAATTGCCCTGTTTAGAACAGAGAAAAACGTTTGCGCTACCGGTTTTCCATGACGTGTTCTGACTTCTATGTACAGTACCCCTTTATGTATGACCCGAGACCACGTGGGCTGGTCACGGAACGCTCATAGAAACCAGTCACCCTAACAAAAGGGGAGATTTTTTTGTTAAAGAAAATGATATAATTGTATTAAAATAATATCGTATATATTATTTAATATATACATGTATAGCCAGTGGTATGATAATGTTGGTTATATCTAAATTAATTATAAATATAAATTTATTTTGACCTATATGTGATTAATTATTAAAATTTTTTAATGCGTAAAAAAATATTACAACTAGCTCTCGCACACAAAAGCTACTTTTAGATATTTTAAAAATTTTACTCTAATTTGTCCGGGTTGGAGTATGGGCAGAGGCATTATAAATATAGACCACTTTTGGATATTTTAAAATTTTTACTCAAATTTGTCCGGGTTGGAGCATGGCGAGGCATTATAAATATTTCACCACTCTTGGATATTTTAAAAAATTTACTCTAATTTGTCTGGGTTGGAGCACGGCGGATGCATTATAAATATAGACAATAAAACAACCACCTAGATCATCTAAATATGCTTATCCATCAAATCATGATCATATTCTAGAAAATTATGTATCAAAACATACCTTGATAGTGTAATAAGAAAGTTATTGTTCTCATTAGTACAAAGCTATAAATGAAATTAATAATAAGCAAGTAAATCAGACAAAGTTATAAATGAAATTAACAATAAGCAAGTAAATCAGAAAGTGAGAGTCACTTAAGTCTTAATCAAATCCAAACATTTTGATTTAAAGAAGACAATAAACTAAAATTCTTCTTTGATCAAAACCCTAAAACATAATTTAGTTCAATCAACAAAGAGCATACAATTCTTGAGATAACCTTAGAAGTCTCAAATCAGCCCCTTTACTTGGCGTGCAAATTGAGGAAAATTTCAGCTAGCTAAGAGGGTCTAAAGGTAGGGGTTTTCCAAAGCTCTTTGAGGGCTTTTCAATAGTGATTCTTCAACTCTTAAGAAATAAGAACAATGAAGATGGTGGAAGAAGAAATAAGGCAAAAGAAGAGAGAAGGATAGAACAAGAGAGAGGGGGATGAGTTGAGCGAGAAAATAAGGGGAGAGAGGGGTGGCCACCCCAAATAATGAGAGGAGAGAGGCACGGTGCAATCTGGGCTTGAATTAGGAATGTCCTATTTCGGGTAATTTCTTTTCCGTCCTTGAACTCTTTCCAAGTTTACCATATTGAATCAAATTAGAAACTAAATTAATTAAAATCAAACCAAAACAAAGAATGCTTGTAACACCTTCAATTTTTGGTCTAAAATTTTTATAATTCTGGTAAGTGTGTAGGTGGGCTCGCTGGACTGGGTTGGGTTAGGTACATGCTAGGAAAGCCTGTTGGCCCTCAGGTTGCTTTGGCACCAAGTTGAAGATAACCCTAAATTGATAATAATTTCATCATCCCATATTTGATTTGATCAAATTGGATAGAGATGAAAGGAGAATCAGCAAATCAAGGACATTGCCAAGAGAGGGCAACCCCCTTAAGGAGTCCACCCATCCCCTCTCATTTTCTCCTCTTTGCTTGGCTGAACCCCCTTCTCCTCTATCTCTTTGTGTGGCTGAACCAGTGTCTTCCTCTCTTTTTCTCAACTCAATCCCTTCACTTCTCTCTACTCTTTCCTCTTGCTTCTTCTTTGTTTGTCCCTCTCCACCATTAAACCACCTTTAAAGAACGTTCAAGAACTTTTAAATAATTGATTTGAGGAAATCTACATCAACTTGGTGTCCAATTAAGGAGTTTCTAGTGTGTGTTTTATCGAAACAAGTAGGTAGAATCAAATCTCTATTTCTCTTGATGATTGTGTAATTTTTAAATATGCACCTTAGGGTTTTGATCAAGAAATAGCATTTCTTCTTCTCTCTCCAACAAAAATTAAGTTTTTGGAATCAAATTTTGAGGTAAGTGAGTTTCACGTGCTGATCTACCTCCTTATGATTATGATTGCTCCTAAAATTTTTGTGCCATTGCTCTATGTGTTATATGTTTAGATTAAAAATTTTGGGTCAATTTGGAGTCTTTTAGACTGGGTTATGTCATTTGTGCTCCAATTGTACAAGAATTCTTATACTCTGCAATGATTTCTAAAATTCTAAATAAATTACAGTTTGGTGTTAGGCTGTACCACAAATTTACTTTTGAGTCTCTGTGGGTTAAGTTCTATTGTTCTAAGTTTCATTTGATTTTAATATAATTAGATATTTTTCCAACATTTGGAGTAAGCTATTTTCTAATAATCAGGATTTTGAAGCATAATCTGGTAATCTGGTACAACATTGAAAAATAATTTTTATGTATTTCTACCATGTTTTCCAATGGTTGCTATATATACCATAGGGTGGGATTGGGATACATACTTGTATGGGTAACAAGATAATGAAACTAGAATATTTCGTGCCAAGCACATGTAAATTTATAGAAATAATCCAAGTGAGTTTTAACTGGCATTTGTTGGCGCTGTATCACCAGGATTGGTTTCAGCTACTAACAGGTTATTTAGGAATGTGATCCCTTTGGTGAAAGGTGTTCAGGTAAATTGGAAGATGGTTATTTATATTTTTGTAAATCATGGTATGCAATTTACCTTAATACTATTTAAGGCTGAATACTTCACACTTGCTTTATGTTGGATTTAATGTTTTATATATATGTATGATTTTCAAAGCATGAGATGAGTTTTTTTGTGTGTGAGTTTCTTACTATATGTAAGCTTACAGGTGGTTTCTTTTTTGCATGAACTTGTCCATGTGTGTTCTTGTACATACACATGTGCTCAACTTTACAAACGCTTAGTAAGAAATTTGACGATAGTTCACGAAATAATGATTATCACTTGTAACAAGGGTAGAACACTAGAGGATGTTAGAAAATGAAACATTTATATTAGTTATTTATCTTTACTTTGGAAGATTGTACTAAGTTTTCCACGAGATGGGTCTTATGGTGTATTTACATTCCTTTAATTTGGATTGTTTAATTAAATATAATTAATAGTAAATTATTATTGCTCCAAAGTGGGCTACATTGCACAACTTGCACCCCCCCCCTTCCCTTGTTGCGATTTGGCCTCTCGAGGTCGGGGTCGTGACAATGCTCCTCAACTTGGCACCCAAGTAAGATGGTGGGGTGGCCCAATTGGCTGGGTTAGTGTGCTATTACAAAGCAACAAAGTGTAGTATTTGTGACACATGATGGGGTACACATATATTTTGTGTATTGCATACTTAGTGTACATGCAACATATGTGTATGTGTTGCTAGGAAAGCTACAACGTTGTGCAATATGTATCACAAGCACTACGTTGTACTGCTATGTGATAGCGCGCCCCTCCCGTTTGGCTCTCGCATATCTAGATTTCCTTCAAATGAGCTAAAAAATTCATTTTTTTAAAAAAAATTTCTTAAAATCATAGAAAATTGAAAGTGTTACATATTTAATGTTATATTAGGTTTTAGGCTAATGTTAGGCTCATTTTGATTAAGATTTGTATCATGATTAGAGTTCTCAATTGAGCGTCTATAAATATGCAAGGGCTATGCCCTTATTATTCATTCAGAGCTAGACCAATGATAAAGTAATACTTGGTTTAATTTAGCTTTCTCTGGACTAATCCCTCTTTTCTCTTTCCCCTTTTTTTTTGTCAATTTTCCTAAGTAGATGCTCATCTACAACAATTTTGTCACATATTAATCACTCTATTGGACAAATAAAGTTTGTTACATATTAATAGCTTCATTTAGCTCAATTCAAATGGTTGGGTACTAAAAAAAACTTTTTATAAGGTAATTTTCGTTTCTCGTGGGTTTCATTATTCAATAAAAAATATTATTATTTTTAAATAAAGCTATTAATATGAAACAAAAGGAGTTTTAAAATATATGACTATTTTGACTCTTAATGACTAAAATAATTTTTGAGCTGAGTCCAAATTTTGAGTTTTCAAACATTTAGCTTTTCTACCGTGAATGTTAGGTGGGTATGCATACGTAGAGTTTCCATAGCTCCCTCGTTCCTAGTAGCAGTTGTGTAGTTCCATATACGTCCGCTGTGCATTGTATGTATATATCTCATTACAGGAACAATAATCAATTATAAATCTCAATAGAAACGTCAGCTAGCTTTTCGGCTTAAAACATGATCCCAAGAGCCGCAGTTCATAATACCTGATCATATAGCCAAAAAATGTAATTCAAGTAGCAACTTGCTTATCCCCTTGAAATGTCAAAAGACAATTCCTTTGGCAGCGAAGTAGCTTGTTGGTTATATGCAGCCTAGTACCTACTTAGATGATTTAGAGCATAGATACTATTAATTTAAATATAGAAAAAGTTTGTATGCCGAGTTCATGTGCATCAGTATTAGTTAAATTCGACATTACTGCAATGGGGCAGAAACTAATCTGCCCCATAATTATGTGACCGACGGTGCATGATGTCCCGGGCTGTATAGGGCTCTTTAAATGCATATAAGAGTATGATGAATATACATAGTGCCTTCACGATGAGCAGTATGTTATCGTTTTAAAATGCTGTCCAACCGATTCATCAATGTTTTGATTGGTGTTTTGTTTTCTTTATTTCGTATGCTTTGATTTACTTAATGTTATCTTTTGGTTCTCCACCACCAACGGCAGGCAGGTGGGAGGCCTGGCAAATGTCGATTTAGTCTTACATGTTGAGGGGTACGCTGATGCTCTTCACTATGTTGAATTAGGCACTTCTTATTTTCGACAATACTGAAGGTAAGAAACTTGGTAACGTAGCTCGCATGCATCATGTGGGCATGTGCCCCTTCCAAGTTTTGGCATCATTTGCAAAAAAAGAAAAAGAGTTGCGCTTAAATCCATAACAACTGATTGGGACATTATTACTCGTGGATCTCGACATTAAAAATTTTATTGTGGTGAAAATTTAAACTTTAAGTGCTATATTCAATTATACTAATCATAACATAATGAGAATATATACTGCAGTTTCAGTGAGCAGCAAGTCCCTGACTATCCGATCGTGGCTAAGATATGTATCGCTGGCTAGTTTTTTTTTCTAATAAAATTACTTTTTGATGCAATTTAGATCCTTTAGAAAATCCCTAAAAAAACGTTTGTGCACAATTAGACCTCACTTTTTAGTTGTAGGCACACTTGTCATGTCCTATCTTTTCTTTTTTCTACTGATACAAAACCAATAAGCATCGGTGAAGGGAAAATGACCAGACTCCAAGTGAGGCACATGTGCAGGGTTTTCTACTATCTCCATTTCACGCATTGAATGGTATATTTCTTCATTGCCTCAGGGAACCTTATTGAAAAATCAAATGAAACTATTAATATAGGCAGAGGGAGTAGTATATATGTTTTATTGTGAAACTTCTCTACTTAACTTTGTGTGAAATTTTGGGGGTTGTGTGGCAAATGATCTATCAACCAAATTCTTTGATATAAAATAAGTTAAATTTCACATAAATGTCTTAATATTTGTTATACCTTGATATGTGTTATTTACAAATTCTCAAAAAATTTCATAAGAAAATCAATGTCCATGCTCTTTTTAAATTTGTTACTATATAAGTAAAAAAATTATTTATTAAATTAAAAATATGCAAATGTTAATATGAGCTCGACAAGCATTTTGATCTGGAGCTCTTGGGGAAGAGGTCGGAGGCTGACCATCTTGTAGTATAGCCACGACAATCCCAACAACACCGTCATCAACCTCCACGTCCACTTCAGCTAGCACTGGGCCAAGGCACCCACAAAGAGTTCTACACTGAGGTGGGAACAAATCATCCAACAGGCCTATCCAACGGCCTCCCCGATGCCGATTCCATGTTCTACTTCACCTATAAGTGTTATATTCGTGTTGCAAGTATTGTGATGAAAAATCTTACTAAAAATAGTTATGATTGAATCAGACAAATCACTCTATCCTTAAGATAGAATTCGCCACCCTTAACGGTGCTTAGGATACACTTGGGTATTTGCCTCTTAAGATAAGATGATTAACCACGTACTAGAGAAATACCTTTAACACAGTATATGTAGTAAACCACAATATAGAATGCTTTAACAGAAAGCCTAGAGACGAAAATCTAGAAGAAGGATTATGCAAAAATCGTTTTCTATGATTTGATAGGAAATCTCGTTGAAGACAACTTGTCCCGTTCAGATTAACGAGTCCATTCGTTAACGGACATATTCTTTAAAGAAATCAAACCGGACCTGTTTTGAGTTAAGTAAAAATCAAACCAAATAAATTTATTCCAAAAGTAATTATCTTGTTTAACCAACCTGACCTGGGCTGGCCAGACAGCGATGCACACATATAGGTTAACCCACCTAAATACATGAGTCCAATATATCACTCTCACATAAAAGTGGGTTGGCTAAGGAGGGGTTTCGTACCGAGTAAGATGTGCAATTTACAGCTGTTTGGATTTAGAATTTGTTGGTTGTGAGGTACCAGCAGCCTAGATTGATGACATTAGAGTTGGGTTGACCTTAGATTGGGCACGGGGATATAAAGGAATTCATTCCTCAGGAGCTTCCATCCATGCATCTTAGTGTGGAGGCTGATACAATGAATTATGAGATTGGAAATCTTATACGACGGAGGAAGAACTTTGGGAATGTTGTTTCAAAATAACGCATCTGCGTGGACCTATCAATCGGACTGCTCTAGTGTGGAGGTTGCTTTACCCGAGGATATTTAAGACGGTTGATATTTTTTATGTAGAGGTGAATCCAGATCTTGCTGTGGAGTATGGGGAATTCTGGCGAGCTTCTAAGTGAAAAGAAAAAACACCTAATTTACACCCCTTATCTAATATATAGACCGCTGGCCAGATCTAATATGGGTACCTTTAACAAGAAACAATTAATGTAAGCATAAATATTTTTCTGGAATATGTGTACCACCACTTTGCCTATATTACCCTTTTAAGATGATAATACGCATGGTTATATTCTTTATAATTTTTAAGTCCTTAATACGTACCATCAACCAAGTGTCTTCTAAAGTTATAACAAGTATATCCTCAATTAACTAGTTAAGTGGGTTTCCCTAAAAGAAGAGAAGTTCCAAATAGGAAAAGAGGTGGAAGAGACATAAGTGAGGGGCCATTGATAGTTGGGGTTTTGGGGGTGGGCTGCCCTTTCATGTCTTTTGCTTCCTAATCTCTCTACTTGTGAGAACCTATAGAAATAATGGTGCTCTATAACAAGGACCATGATCTTAGCAGCTGAGAAATTTTTAAGCTACCCTTATTATTTTTTATACATTTTTCCGAGCAAAAAAGGTCAGTCACACAAACTACGTAATTTGTGCAAGTGACCATTTTTTTGCCTTTTTTTGCGTTCATCTTAGTAGTACATAATATTTTTAAGTGAAGTCATAAAAAAACTAAATGATATTTGGTCTTATTTTTTCCAAAAACTAACAAATTATAGAAATATAAAATGCAAAGAAAATGTCATTATCTTCTAGTATTTGTGATGTAAAACTATTATTATGTTTTATTATCTCATTTGTATTGAGTTTAAATAGATATCACATCACCTTTACTGCATATTAATAATTTTATCATTTATCATTTATAGGTAGAAATAAGAAATTGACCATAACATGCATCCACATATGCCAACTATAAGTCGCTGCTCTTTGTTAACCACGTGCAAATGCACGTGCACATTGACTAGTATATATAAGTATGATAAATATACTTAGTGCATTGATGATGAGCAATATGTTATCATTTTAAAATGCTATCCAAATGATTCATCAATGTTTTGATTGGCAATTTGTCTTCTTTATTCCAAATGTTTTGATTTACCAATGTCATCTTTTGGTTTTTCACCCATAGCTTTTGGTTCACCACCACCAAAGGCAGCAAGGTGGAAGGCCTAACACATGCCCGCATCATGTTTCAGAGGAACAATCAATTTGGTCTCTTATGTTGAGAGAAGAGTTTTTAATGTTCCATACTCATCATGAGTTCGATATAGAGAATGCATGAAGGCTCTTTATCTATGAGATTGATAGCACACACGCTAATACTTGTGTATATTGGCGTGTGTGTCATCGATCTTACGAATGAATTATTGTCAGGTCTTCCTTACATTGAGCTCATGGTTAATAGAAAATATGAAAAACTCTTCCCTTTAGAGGTACAATGTTCATCACTATGCTGAAGTTAAGTACTTTTTATTTCAGACACTACTGAAGTTAAGAAACTTAATTGGTCACATAGCTCGCATGCATCAGGTGGGCATGTGTCCCTTTCAAGTTTGGCATCAATAAAAAGCGTTGCATGTAAATCCATAACAGCTGATTGGGGCATTATTACTCGTGGATCTCAACATTAAAAAATTCACTATGGTGAAAATTAAATCATTAAGTGCTCTATTTAGTCACACTAATTATTATAAAATGAGAATGTTTAGATAAAGTTGTAGTTTCAGTGAGCTACAGCGCCCTGGCCATTAGATCATGACCAAGATATGCCATTTTTTTCATAATAAAATTACTTTTTGATGTAATTTAGATTTTAGACCCCTTAGAAAATTCTTAAACAAATGTTTGTACACAATTAGACCTCCTTTTTTAGTCATAGAAAGACTCGTCTGTTGGAGGATTTCAATAATTCTCTATGCACAAGACAAGGGAATGGATCAGATGATCCTTCCTTGCAAGAGGTAGAAAAAAATATTTTTTTTATGTGGAACGATTTTTTCTTAATTAATCAAAACTACTCTTTACAATTTAGAGTGAATAGTAGTGATTAATCAATTTTCAGAACCCTTCAATTAGTTAGTAAAATGGAAGAAACAACTGAAATTTTATTAAAATAAAAAAAAATTGCCAGAAAAAATGGCTACAACTTTTAAGTTTAAAAAGGAAAAGAAAACAAGAAAACAAGGAAAATTCTTCTTGAAGTTGAGAGTTCCCCTTGCACAAGTCCTTCTTTCTTCTTGAGTGCTTCTGTCTGTCTTCCAATTACTCGATCTTCTTTGACTTTTTGATGATCAAGGCTTTTTAGGAACTTGGTGTGTGATAGACTTCTGAATTTATCTTTTAGCAGTTCCGCATACTTAAAAGCCAAAAGCTCCTTTTTATGGAAATGAAGGGGTATTTATAAGATGAGGGTTGTACGATTAATCAAGGTAGTAGGGTGAGTTTCAAAGGTAGTTCGTGAGAAGTGGAGAGTGGATTAGTGGGAGATGAGAAATGTATTAGTGGGAAGGTTGGTAAGAACCACTTGATTAGTGGAGGAAGTGGGAAGTGTGAGAGAAGGGGCATTATACCTTTGACTTGGTCCTCTCCATTTTTATACATTATCATTTCTTTCTTTTTTTTATTAATTTTTTTATTATATTTCTTTATGTCATCATCATTTTTACAATAGGGGATCACGAGCATCAGGGCTGTGATTTAATCTTCCCATTCTCTATGTGGGGCCCATGAAATTTTCTACACTATCTTCTTTTTTTTTCTTTGAACTTTGAATTCTTTTAGAATTTATTTTTAGCCATTTTGGTCTTTCATGGCTGAATACGTTTCTTTTTTTTTAACAAAAAAAAACTTAGCATGAGACCCATGAGCCTTACCAAGCCTTTTCATTTATTTATGTTTTATGGCTATTTTGTTGTGAGACTTATGGGGTCTCATATAGCCCTTTACAAAAGCAAAAAATAAATAAATTATGTGGCTATGCGAGGCTTACAAAGCCTCCCTCAGCTGTTTAACTTTGAATGTAAAGAGGCCCCATGATGTTCTCTCATAATAAAATTTTTTGTTGGAAGCCTTAGTCCATTCTTACGTGTGTAGGATTAGATCTTGTCTGTTCACTTTTTTTTTTGTTAAAAGCCTTAGTCCATTCCTACACGTGTCGGATTAGATTTTGCTTCCTTACTTTTTTTTTTCTTTGGACTTTGTCTCCTTTGGAGACTTTGTTTATTTAACAATTTGGTCTAACTCATAGCTAGTCAAGCTCCAAAATCTTGGCCTTTAAATTTTGATAATTTTTTTTTCAACTTTATCTGAATTTGAGACTTTGTCCATTTTGAAAATTTAGTATCATCTAGAGCTAGTCAAGCTTTGAACTCTTGCCTTTGAATTTAGATTTTTTTTTTTAAAACGCATTACCATGTGTGTAACTTTAGAATTTATTTCATTTCCATTCTTTTTTTTTAGACTTTGCCAACTTTAGAGACTTTGTTTGTTTTGAAAATTTAGAATTATCTGGAGCTAGTCAAGCTCTGAGATCTTTGCAATTAAATTTTGATTTGATTTTTTTTATGTCAACATCGTCATGATCATTTTTTTTTCTTATGATAAAAAATCAGTAAACATAGGTGTAGGGGCCACTAGACTCCAAGTGAGGCACATCTGTAGGGTTTTTTTGGCATTGAATGGCCGGATTCTTCTTCCTGGACTCAGGGAACCTTATTGAAAAACTAAATTAAACAATTAATATGGGGTAGAGGGACTAGTATATATGTTTTATTGTGAGACTTCTCTACTCAATTTTGTGAATGTTTAGAGGTTGTGTGGTCAATGATTTATCAAACAAATTATTTGATAAATAAATTTATAAAAAAATAAAATTGATCATAAATGTCTTAATATTTGTTATACCTAGGTGTTATTTACAAATTCTTAAAATGCTATATTTAAATTTGTTACTATTTTTAAGTCAAAAAAATTATTTGTTAAATAAAATATGCAAAAGTTACGGGCTTAAGCATCACGAGTCATCAAATTAAAATTCAATAATGCACTAATAAAAGGAGGCATGTAATGTAATCCAGACCCATTTGTCCCTTTGTAATATACAATATCAAATTTTGATTTGATGTTGAGCGATGTCACTTATGTTAGTGTAAGTAAAACTTATGTGAATGAGACTAAAAAGTACGTTTTTTGTCCTAAAATGATAATTTTATTTAATTTTTTAAAATACATTAATTATAAAATTTTTAAAAATTAAATAAAATTATTAATATGAGACAAAAGTAATATTTTTTTGTAAAAACATAAAAATTTGACTATTAGCCTTTGAATCACTATATAAATTGGTTATTAAGGCGTTGTTTGGATAACGTTTTGTTTCATCTAAAAAGTTGCTTTTAGTTAAAATCACTTTTTAAAAAATAAATCAAAAGTGCATCATGTTTGGATGTATATTATAAAAAATCATCTTTTCAAACAAAGTTTCAAAAATCTTGTTTGGATGACATTACATTCTATACATCTGATTTATGAGAAATACCCACTTTACCCCTCAATAATCATGATTTACAAGCTTATTAAAATATAAAATAAAATAATAATTAATAATTAAATTAATAAAATAAAATCAGTAATCAAAATAACAAGATAACGACAGTGAAGGCAGCCATAATATCCATTTTAGGGAAACCATGAAGATCTGTGCAAAATTTTTACCAAAGTCTATGGTATGTAGACTTTGATAAATGGTGAAATTAATATTTTTTTATTTTTAAAATAAAAAATATTGAAGTTTATGGTATATATCAAGGTATATGAAGGAAAATAACATGAGACTCTGCCATTCCTCATGTTCCATATGTCACCCAAGACCCTGTTGGATTTCCAGGCAGGAAAGTTACATGATGTGCATAAATGGTGAGATCTGTTAAGTTACATGGTCCAGCATTGGTATTGTATGCTTAACTGCTTTTTTGTTGTGTGAGAATTGCCTTAACCATTATATATGAAGGTGATACTTTGATCGCAACATTGTGTTTACATTTCAGGTACTTGTGATGGAAGCAGGTCATCATAATAAATTGGACAAAAATGACCAAAATGAGAAGAAGGATGTCAATAAAAACAGCGTAGGAGGAGCTAGACAGCCTGATGTTGAAATGGACTTACAGCTTCTGTCTGCACTATTGACTGTGAGTTACATTATTTCTCTTCTCCAAAGAGAATTTTAGTCTAGAAACAAGAAAAATTACCTTAAACCAACTATAAAAGCACATGAAAACTAAAAAATATCAGGTCATAGAATAAAATTCACTAACCAAAAGAACAACAAGATAACGACAATGAAGACATAATATCGATTTTAGGGAGAAATTTTATTTCTTGTACATACCAGTTAGAAAAAGTGGCCGCTGATAGTCATAGCTTTTCTACATGTCGAAGACCTCTGTAGGGACTAATTCTATCAGCAACGGAAACACGCTTTTGTTGCTGGAAAGGGAACATGAACTAGCACCAGGGGAAGAGAGAGTCCGCCCAGTGAACGGGATCTACGGATGGACAAGAAGATCAGCGAGCAGATGCACTTGTGGCCCGGAGAAGAAGACAAAATGTTGATCTGATTTGAAATCAGGCCCGGAGAAGATATAAGCGGTGACGGGAGGAGAAAGGGGATGAAATCTAGCCCAGAGAGGATATAAACGATGGCGGGAGGAGGAAGGAGAAGACCATTATAGAAAAGGAAATGGCGCGGGAGAGAAAGAATAGATCGCAAGATTGAGTTATGCCATGATATGGGAGAAGGGCAAAATTGTTAATATTTTTTTTTTACCTTTGTTGATACAATTTTTGCCTAACCCACTGGGAGGAGAATTAGACAGAAAAATTGGTAAAAAATAAAAATAAGCCAAAAGCGAGGTTAATGGTGTTTTTCAAACAAAGTAAAACTTTTAATTTATAGGGTGTTTGGTAAACAATTTTAAGTAGAAAAAAATAAATTTATTTTAGAATAGATTTTTTAAAAGAAAAACAAAAATATAATATGTTTGGTTCTAAGTATTAGTGAATGATTTCAAAGGGAAATCAGGTTGTAGCTAGCTTTTAATTTTTGTTTGTAAAATAACAAAAATAGCTTTAAATATAATTGCTATACAAAAAAATAATGAGGAGAACATCTTTTTATATTATTTTTAAGAATTAAATTATTTTTTTAAGAAGTAAATTCTTAAAAAAGATAAATTTTAGGTTAATTAGGTTTAAATTGACTCAATATGTAATTTCTAACAGAAAAATTATTTTAACTTTAAATAATCTTTTTAAACTATTTTTATATAAGAAATTACTTTCTACTCTAAATAAATTATTTTCTACTAAAAAAAATACTTCTTGGGCCTTTAAATTATTAAACTAAATAAAATTTACTTATAAAATTACTAGAGTGGGCAAAAAGCGTAAATCGAAACGACGCTAAAAACCTTGCGGTAAATAAGATTTTCCCCTCGGAACAACTCGTGGAGCCTGGCCCCACCGAGCCGGAAAGTTTGTTCGCGGTAGGCGCACACTGGGGCCACTGAGCAACTACGTCATGTTCTCTCGTAAGTCACAACTGTAGCGCAGGCAGATTCATGTGAACCCCAGATTCCAGACTTCGCCAACCGACAGCGAACCGGCCTCGGTCTCACCTCGGTCCGCGTGCCCGACGGTCCAGTCACACAGAAAAGTCCAGAGATCCGGTCCAAATTTGAACCCCAACTGCCACTGGGCTTCCGTGCCGGCTCCACCCCGATCGACGTGCTCGTCTCATTACTCACTGCTACACGCATGAGTACTCCACCACACTCGTTCGCCAGCCGCGGCCCCCACGTGGACAAACTACGAAAACGCCGAGCGCATGCAGTGCAGAGGGATCCACGCGGTACGGCTCCTCCGCTAAGTAACTTAACTTAACCCCGAAGGCGAGCGATGCTCATTCGCTAGGCCCCGCGGGCCCCGCTCGCGAAGAATGGGCAGGTACAGACGTTCGACGAAGCTTCCAGATCGGGCTATAAACGGGGAGGAGTCCGTTCTTCGATTCGAATCGATTCGGTTCTCTCTAGAAGACCCATTGGCTCTGCCTTTCTAACTTCGATTCTCTCTCTCTCCCTCTGAATTGAATTCTTGTTAGGGTTTCTGTTCGCCTTGAGTTCCTGCTTTGTGAAAGAAAGGACAAGAAGATGGTGGAAGCTGATTCGAGCGCTCAACAGCCGGAGCTGGTATGCGATTTCCTGAATTCGATCCTTTGTTTTGCATATTTTTCTTTCGATGATTCTGTGGTTGATTCTGATCGAATTTCTCTTTACTTGATTTCTTGGATTACTCACCGCTTTTGCGTTTGGCTTTGATCCCGAAATCGAATTGAGTTTTTGTGCAGAAATGAATATGAACGATTCGTTTAGTTGTTTCTTGTTTAGTTTTATTTGATCTGACTCTTAAATCCTTAACTTGGAGTTTTGTTTATGAGGTGGTTGGTTTAATTTTACGATAAAATTTGGTGCCTTGGGCTTTATTTGGAGACACTTAGTAGGGTTATAATCATGCAATTTCATTTGCTTTTGATGATTTTGACACTGATTTTTATTTGATTCGAAAATTTCAGGCTCAGGAGCAGCGGTTGAAGTACCTTGGCTTCGTTCACGTTGCCGCCGCCCGCGCCGTTGTCCTGGCGTCGACCCTGTACAATTTCGCCAAGGAGAACTCCGGCCCGCTGAAGCCCGGAGTCCAGACCGTCGAGGGTACCGTCAAGAACGTGGTCGGCCCTGTTTATGTCAAGTTCCACAATGTGCCCCTCGAGCTCCTCAAATTCGCCGATGACAAGGTGGCTTGAGTTCGTCATCATTTTCCGACTTACAGATTGCCCTTGCTAATTAACGGACCCGGATTTTTGATTTGTCATGTTTTGTTCATTGTTTTTTTTGTTTGGTTGGTGTTTTTTTTATTGATGTTTATATTCTGCACTAGGTGGAGGGGCTGGTTGATGAGGTGAAGCGTCATGTGCCACCCAAAGTGAAGGAGGCGTCGACCCAGGCGGTCTCTGCGGCGCAGAAGGTGCCGGAGGTGGCTCGGTCAATCTCCTCGGAGGTCCAACGCACTGGGGTGGTGGGAACGGCCACTGGGGCGGCAAAGACAGCCTACTCGAAGCTGGAACCCACGGCCAAAGAGCTGTACGGCAAGTACGAGCCGGTGGCTGAGCAATATGCGGTGAGGGCATGGCGGTCGTTGAACCGCCTGCCTCTCGTCCCGGAGGTGGCCCATGTCCTAGTGCCCACCGCCGCCTACTGGTCCGAAAAGTACAACAAGACCGTCATGTCCTCGGCCGAGCGCGGCTACGCTGTGTCAACCTATTTGCCTCTGATTCCAACAGAGAGGATTGCGAAGGTTTTTGGTGGGGAAGACAAGGCGGCGGAAATGATTGAAATCAGTGAATGAATGAAAGGAGATGTAGAAGAGGGGGTCACAAATATGTGTCGCTGTGGCTGTGTTTTGCTGTTATCGTTGTGCTTATAAATAGTAGTATGTGCTGAAGTAACTAAGTTATGGGTTTCTGTCATGTCTAATGGCGTTGTTCATGTTGTACATTCTACTGCTTCTTGGCTCAGATTTCTGGTTGTTTTTTGTGATGCCATTTACTTTTGGGGCTGTCTTTCGTTGTGTAATATGAGGGTAGTAACAATGATCTGTAGTGCATGTTAAAGGGTTTTTCATGTTCTCGCCGACAATAGCTTTGATAATGAGCTTAGCGTAGATCGATGGTGTACACGCTTGATGTTAATGTGTGCGTTGTTGATGGAGCAGGAATTTCTTTTCCCCTTCAGAGCTAGTCCACTTTTTTTCTGTCATGAAATGTTCTCTGACCTCGATTAAGGCCATTGGAGGAGGTGCTCATCTATCAAAGTGAAGCATTGTAATGCATAGGCAATTAAGAAAAGTTTTTTTGTTGTTGGGGATGGACCAGAACGGATGAATGTCGTTTACCTAATACCGACTTAGGAGTATCTACTGCATGGGTTCAGACTCCAGGGTCTCAGGCTTTAGGTGCCGGTAAGGTGTGCATCTCGTGCTGTTGTTCCCTCTACTTAAAAACTTTGAACAAACCTTACAAGGCAGCACCTTTTTCAAGCCTGGTAATCTGATTGATACCATGTAGGCAAGTTTCATGTTTGTAGCGCATTCTTCAAGCCATTCTTATTATCACACCCTATTTTTTGTTGTTATTTATTTGGTACATATCATGAGACCTGTTGTATTAAGGTGAGTTTGGGTTCTCGCGATTTAGATTCAACGGCGGGGCATTTAAGCTTATAACTTGGGCTGTCGGATCTAAATCTGGATATTTTATAGAACCTGGGCTCAAGCAGTTGTATGTAAGCGAAAGTTCATATCAACTTTTGCTATATATTATCCCCACATGTTACAGAACCTGGGCTCAAGCAGTTGTATGTAAGCGAAAGTTCATATCAACTTTTCCTATATATCATCCCCACATGTTAGGGAGAAATTTATTTCTGAAACCCTTGACCAAATTCAGTCTTTTCCCATCTTATGACATTCTCCTGTGACCAGTGTTGGCGACCTTTTTAAGCCTCCTATTTACTAACTCCAACAACCAACTCTGGCCACTTTTACGGGCTACCAATGTCGACAATGTTGGGTAATGTGGGGTCACTGGGTGAAGTGACAAAGATGATGTGTGAGGTAGGCTAAGTTGATTGATTCTGGAAAATTTTAGATAAGTGATCAATTTGTGGTGTGACTACTGGTACTCTTTGTCATATGTGGTGGGGAATGGGTAGATCTTAATCGAACTCGGCTTTATCTAGACTAAGGGTGTGCTCGGCGATTGTGCAAAAATCTGTTTAGGAAGGGAAATCAGATTTTAACCAGAATTGGGCAGAAATTGCGTTCGGTTTGAACTTGGGAAAGCTGTTTTAGGGTGTTTATTTACCAAAGTACCCCTATTATAAGGCTGATATTTACATAAGATAAATTTAAAATAAAAATAAAATAAATTAAATTAACTTGATTTTAAATTTTAAATTAATTAAATATGACATGACCCAAACATATTTATAGGCAATTAAACTTCTTAATTTAATGCTAATAAAACTTCTAAATGAAATAAATTTCTAACATTATCATAAGCCTAAAAAAAATAAAATTTTAATTATATTAAACTATTCTTATTAACAATAATCTTATACACCACTTTATATATATAAGGTCCAAAAACTATCCAGCAACCCTAGTTGATGAGATAAAGGGGAGACTAACTGTCTTGCAAACAAAGGAGAGAGTCGAATGCCAGATTCAACATGGAAGAGGCGTCATATGGAAGAGTCGTATGCGACCCAATCCACCGATGGATTTTTGCTAGGGTTGATTGGGAATAACTCGAGCAACGATAAACCCATCACCATCTAATTAGTTTCTGTAGAGTGGCCGGCCAGCAGCGGAAGCAGTGGTGGGAGAGGTGGCGCAATTCAAAAAATCCAATCTTTACACGATCTACACCATAAGCATGCAACACTAATACGAATTAGCAATAAACATGCAACACATACAATCAATCAAAGAGAGATAATTAAATCTAGGAGAGATACAAACTGACCTGGGCCAAATCAGCCCCTTGCACGCCCTCCTTAAAAGATCTAGTACGCCAATTGCAAGATCAAAACAAGTGAAGGATAAGATATAGTTACCTATGTGTTGATCCCTCTTAAACTCCACTTGGATGAAGAATACATTGCAAGATCTCAGCCCAATTGAACCACAAAGCAAATCAGCGATGAAGGAGAGTCCTCTCCTTCCTATCAGCCCGCCTACAACGCCTTGGATAGGGATGAGAAGCGGCGGCCAGCAGCTTCTCCAATGGAGAAGCAAAACTCAAGAGAGGGGGGCGGCCAAGAGAGAGAGGGAGAGGGATGAGAGGAGACTTTTTACCAGTTGAATTCTTAGATCCAAAAAGAGGGGGGGCGTCCCATTTCAGTTTGGGAATAAGGGAGAATATTCTCCCTTATTCTCTCCCTCTCTTCAATTCCCATACTT
This sequence comes from Saururus chinensis, assembly GCA_035235625.1. Classification (NCBI taxonomy): domain Eukaryota; kingdom Viridiplantae; phylum Streptophyta; class Magnoliopsida; order Piperales; family Saururaceae; genus Saururus; species Saururus chinensis. The sequence continues at coordinate 22,640,915 of CP141143.1, read as the reverse complement.
ACCAAAAATAGAACGGGCCTGATTTGGGCTTTGAATAAATGGGGCCTGCAAGCTTGCATTCTTCCAGTTTCTAATAGAGGTTCAAACACAACGGGCGCGGGCTATGTGACACAGAGCCCGCGGAGGCCTGGACCCCCTGCACACGGCCAAGCCCGTGATAGGGTCGACCCCTCACTAAACACGTGTCCTACCCCCAACACCTAATTCATGCGACTGGGCCCCACAATGTGTAAATGCACACCTAGATGTATGTCTAGTGTCTGTGTGTGACATGTGTGGGTCCCATCCGAATTATGTGTAACGAGGGAACATGTGGTGTTGGTGCGTCCGCCCCCACCACCCTTGGACCACGTGACCTATACCGGTTCATCCGGACCGCAACACGTTGGACCAAACCGGGCCCGAGCCCATACCATGGTCCAACATCCCCCACTATGGGTGAAGGGCTCATATGGTCCAACAGCGACCAGCGCAAGTCCTGTCGAAGACCAATGCTATGAGTGTGCTTTGAAAATAGATCCGTCGTTAAGACCTTAGTGAACGGATCTGCCAACATCTCAGAAGTAGGAAGATGACTCACAGTCACTTTTTCTCTCTGTAGCATGTCGAAGATGTAATAGTAATGCACCTCAATGTGCTTACCTATGGCACTGATCTCTCCATTCTTAAGTGTCGACACTGTAGCCAGATTATCGCAATACATCTGGACAGGAGCATCAGTTCAGTTTTCTAGCCCCAACTTTGCTAGAAATTCCTTAATCCAAACTGCCAGGGAAGCTACAATACTGCATGCATAAAACTCAGCTTCCATCGTAGACTTAGAAACACTCTTTTGTTTCTTGCTTGCCCACGATATAGCACCGCCTCCAAACATGAAGACATATCCAGCAGTGGATTTCCTGTCATCTGGATCCCCCGCATAGACTGAATCACTATATCCAGCAAATGACAAACTTTCCACCTGATAGGTGAGTTTTAAACTCTTAGACCCTAATGGGTACCGAAATACCCTCTTCACTGCTTGCCAGTGTTGAAGACTAGGGTCTGCTTGGTAACAGCTTAACAAGCTTACCACAAAACTCAAATCAGGTCGAGTACAAGTCATGACATATATCAAGCTGCCAATAGCCTGTGCATATAGCATTGACTCCATCCGGAGTCGATCTTCCTTTGTCCGAGGAGCCATACTCTTAGACAACACAGTACCCTTGTATATAGGGGATTCAATGGTTTTCCAACCAATGACATTGAAGCGTTTGAGAACGCTCTCTATGTATGATTCTTGAGATATACTAAACTTCCTAGGATGTAGGATGCCTCACCCATGTCTTTCATTTCAAATTGGGTTTTGAGTTATTCCTTTAAACTGACTATTATACTGAGTTCATTCCCCATCAAGAGTATGTCATCTACATACAATGACAACATCATATACCTAGTCCCATTCCGGAAGGTATAAATACAATGATCGTGTTCGTTCACTATGAACTCATACTCACTAATCACCTTGTGAAAAGTGAAGTACCATTGCCTGAGAGATTGTTTTAGGCCATACAATGATTTTATGAGCTTGCACACCTTGTGTTCCTCTCCAGGAATCACATAACCCTCAGGTTGTTCCATGTAAATCTCCTCCTCTAAATCTCCATTTAGGAAGGCAGTCTTTACATCCATTTGGTGCAACTCTAAATCAAAGTAAGCAATGCATGCTAAGAGACATCTAATTGAGTCAAATCTTGACACCGGTGAGTATGTCTCCTTAAAGTCCATCCCATACACTTGGGTGAACCCCTTGGCCACTAATCTCGCCTTGTACTTATCTATAGACCCATTAGCCTTAAGCTTCTTTTTGAAGATCCATTTACACCCAATGAGCTTTTGCCCTTCAGGTGGATCCACTATCTCCCAAACCTTGTTCTTTAGGATAAAGTCCATCTCTTCTTGAATAGCAACCTGCTATTCTTGAGCATCTGGAAGACTTAAAGCTTGCTCAAGGGTAATAGGGTCATCTAGAATAGGTTCATCTAACGTGACGTTGTCCTCCCCTAGCATTGTATAGAAGTCTCTCAAAAGAATTGAAGGTCTTCTTTCCCTTAATGCCCTGGGTTCTGGTTTGGTTTGGTTTTGATCTGATCCAATTACTTCCTCTGGGGAAGTGCTACGACCAACCTCTTTAACCACCTCGAACAAATCAACTTTCTTGTTAGGAATTCTAGGGTTTAATTCTTCTTCCAAAAAATAAGCATCTCTAGACTCAACAACCCCCACTGTCCCATCCGTGTGGTAAACCACAAATCGTTACCCCTTAGAGTGATCACAATAACTAATAAAGTTGCACTTTATGGTCTTGGGGTCTAGCTTTGACCTATGCTGGTCATGCACCTTCACGTGTGCCCTAGACCACGACACTCTAAGATGCCCTAATTTTGGACGTCGACCCGTCCATAACTCATAAGGTGTCTGTTGGACTACCTTTGTTGGTACACGATTAAGGATGTACACGGCTGTGTCTAAAGCCTCACCCCAGAAGTTAGTTCCTAACTCAGAGTGATTTAACATGGACCTTACCATGTCCATAAGCGTCCTATTACGCCTTTTTGCCACTCCATTTTGCTGTGGAGTGTATGGTAGGGTGTACTGGTGAACTATTCCCTGATTGGTACAGAAATCTTTAAACAGGTCAGAGGTGTACTCGCCACCCCTGTCAGTCCTTAAGATTTTTACTTTCCTGCCTAACTGAGTCTCTACCTCAGCTTTAAATTCCTTGAATTTATCTAAGGCATGAGACTTCCTGCTTATTAAATACATGTACCCGTATCTTGAATAGTCATCAATGAATGTAATAAAACACGTCATGCCTCTGTGGGTCTGAACATTCAGGGGCCCACAGATATCAGAATGTACCACCCCTAACAGTTCATTTGCCCTTTGTCCCTTTTGGAAGGATTGCCTGCTCATCTTACCTGATAAGTAATCCTCACACACACGTAAGTCTTTGGATATTTTGGGTAACAACCCAGCGCTCGATATACAATGTAGTTTATCTACATTTACATGGCACAAACGCATATGCCAAAGCAAAGTATCATCCACAGACAAAACAATATACTCAGAAACGCTTATTTCATTAGATTCAATAGAGTTCATTACATCTAAGTAGTACAATCCATTAATTAAAGAAGCAATAAATAAAATAGTCCCACCCTTGCCCATAATTGCCTTACTCCCCTTGAACTTAACCTCAAACCCCTTCTTGGTCAGAACAGGGATTGAAATCAGGTTCTTCCTGATGGAAGGAGCAAAAAGCACATCTGTCAAGATTAGGTTAGACCCACTCTTCAGAGGAATCTTGTAACTCCCCATAGCCTCCACCTAGCAATAAGTGTTGTTCCCCATGAAGACTTTGTTTTGGCCTGAAATCAAATTAACCATCTCACCCCTAGTTCCCCTGGAGTGGGAAACATGCACAATAGCTCCTGAATCCAGCCACCAAGTCTTCTCCTTGATGTCAGTAAGCATCACCTCAGAGACAACACAAATGATATCCTCGCTCTTGCCCTTGTCCTTGCTTGAATGGCTATCCTTCTGGGGACAGTTAGCCTTGAAGTGACCCATCTGACCACACTTGAAACATGCACCTTTGGGTTTGTCATTCCCTTTACCAGTGCCCTTGTTCTGAGGCTTCTTCCCCTTCTTCTTGAAAGCTTTCTTAGAGGGACTAGGCCCCTGTCCACATTTCTTGCCCCCACCAGAGTTATGTACTAGGTTGGCAGTAGCAAACCCCCCAGAAGCCTTCACATGATTCCTCCTTTCTTGCTCAAGCCTAAGCTTGGCAGTCAGAGCCTCCATTGTGATCTTTTGGTTGCTCATGATCAAATAAATTACTACACTCTCCCAAGATTTGGGAAGGCTATTCAACACTGTTGACACTTGGATTCCCTCAGAGATGGGGTCCTCCAGTGTCTCCAAGTCATCATCAATGATGGACATGACACTCAGGTGCTCATTCACATCATCTCCCTCCCTCATCCTGGAATTTTGTTATTTTGAGTATAGCATCCTCTTATGAGCCTTAGTCTGCTCCCCATACCTCACAGACACTGCATCCAGCATCTCTCTGGCAGTCTTATACTTTTCAAAGAGTCTTTCTATCTTAGGCTCCATGAAAGTAAGAATAGTGGACCTAGCCTTATTATCATCATCCTTCAACTTCTCAAGATCTTTAAACTGATTAGCTGATGTACCTTCTGGTGGTGGCTCAATGACCTGCTCAAGTACATGAGCAAGATCAGAAAGAGTCAGGATGTGGTGAATCTTTCTCTTCCACACCAGATAGTTATCAGCATTAAGTTTCTCAGTTTTCCCTAACTCGACAGTTACCATTTTGGAAGTCATTGTTTATCTACAAGGAAATAGGCAATGAATAGGAAATTAGTACTATTTATGGTAGGCTTATTGCTTCAATTATAAAGATACTTACTTAGACAAACTCTAAATCTAAATATAAGCCTAGGGAAAACTTGAGTATATTATGCTGAGTTTTCTTATTAAAATTACCTAATTAGGGTTTTGGGTTACTTTCCAAAAATAACCCACACTACCCCTTAACCCCTTAAAGGATGTTACCTTAATTAGGTATCTATGTGTTTTATAAACTTAGAATTCCCAAAACTGATAACCCAACATATAAACTAGCAAATAAACATAATTAGAGGCTACTGGAATTTAAAAATTCTGTCCAGAAAAATTTTGGTGTATATTTACCAAAATGCCCCTAGGGCTAGTTTGGTAATTTCTACCCTTAAGGGTACACCAAAATTAATCACATAAAATTTTTAGAGTTATATTCCAGTAAAAATAACAATTCTGAACGCTTCTGGAAATTCAGATTCTGTCCAGAAAATTTTTGGTGTATAATTACCAAAATGCCCCTAGGGCTATTTTGGTAATTTCTGCCCTCAAACAGCACACCAAAAAAATTTCACAGAAACTTAAGTAAGTTATCAACACAGAGAATAAAAGATTTAGGCAGAACTATATAAAGCACACACAATGCACGTGTAAATTGTCCAAAATGCCCCTAGGGCTATTTTGGTCAATTTACACCCTTCACCAATTAAATTAAATTTATTATCACAATAAATAATTCAAATAGCTCTTGCTGTCCAGCAGGGAAGTGTGTGCCAAAATTCGTGATTAGAGAAAAAATGCACAAAAAATACTGTGGCAAAATGACCACTATGCCCTTATGCATTCAATCGTGCACAAAAAACACAATTCACACTCAAATCACGTGCAACCAGTAGCCATATCATTCAGAAACATGCTAATTATAGTTATAATCAAGCCAAAATGAAAAGCCCTTTGAATTGAATCATAGATCATGCGATTTAGGCTAAAAACCCCAATTTTACCAATCTTAACCTAGATCGGGTAAAATCTATTGGATCTCAACCAAACCAGAGACCAATCCTCCCCCAAATGGCTCTGATACTACTGTAGAGTGGCCAGCCAGTAGCGGAAGCAGTGGTGGGAGAGGTGGCACAATTCAAAAAATCCATTCTTTACACGATCTACACCATAAGCATGCAACACTAATACGAATTAGCAATAAACATGCAACTCATACAATCAATCAAAGGGAGATAATTAAATCTAGGAGAGATACAAACTGACCTGGGCCAAATCAGCCCCTTGCACGCCCTCCTTAAAAGATCTAGTACGCCAATTGCAAGATCAAAACAAGTGAAGCATAAGATATAGTTACCTATGTGTTGATCCCTCTTAAACTCCACTTGGATGAAGAATACGTTGCAAGATCTCAGCCCAATCGAACCACAAAGCAAATCAGCGATGAAGGAGAGTCCTCTCCTTCCTATCAGCCCGCCTACAATGCCTTAGATAGGGATGAGAAGCGGCGGCCAGCAGCTTCTCCAATGGAAAAGCAAAACTCAAGAGAGGGGGGCGGCCAAGAGAGAGAGGGAGAGAGATGAGAGGAGACTTTTTACCAATTGAATTCTTAGATCCAAAAAGAGGGGGGGCATCCCATTTCAGTTTGGGAATAAGGGAGAATATTCTCCCTTATTCTCTCCCTCTCTTCAATTCCCATACTTACCAAAAATAGAACGGGCCTGATTTGGGCTTTGAATAAATTGGGCCTACAAGCTTGCATTCTTCCGGTTTCTAATAGAGGTTCAAACACAACGGGCGCGGGCTCTGTCACACAGAGCCCGCGGAGGCCTGGACCCCCTGCACACGGCCAAGCCCGGGACAAGGTCGACCCCTCACTAAACATGTGTCCTACCCCCAACACCTAATTCGTGCGACTGGGCCCCACAATGTGTAAATGCACACCTAGATGTATGTCTAGTGTCTGTGTGTGACATGTGTGGGTCCCATCCGAATTATGTGTAACGAGGGAACATGTGGTGTTGGCGCGTCTGCCCCCACCACCCTTGGACCACGTGACCCGTACCGGTTCACCCAGACCGCAACATGTTGGACCAAACCGGGCCCGAGCCCATACCATGGTCCAACAGTTTCGTCTCCCAGAGCTCAGGGGTGCCCAAACACGATGACCGTTTGGCGACTAACCATCCGAATTTGTGCCTGCAGCATGATGCAAACCCATCTTCTTCATGTTGCGTCTGGACGAAAGGAGGAAACTTTGTTCTTCATTGGCAAAGGTTGTAACGCCCAAGATTTTTCACATATTTTCCTTAAAATTCATGGAAATTTTTTTCAATATAACATCTGTAAATCGGTGGAAAATGACGAAATCAAAACCTGATAAAATAGTTTATAATTTAAAACACTAAACATCCATTTTCCATCTAAATGTTTTCATCATACGGTCAAACATCGTACGACCAAAGCAAATATCATCAGGCGCTACTCGAAAACACACGTACGAATAAATTGCTATGATCATAGACTTTAAATACAAATCACTCCCAAGCATCCCTGAGTGCAAGTCCCATAACAGTCCACTGACTGATCCAAATGAATGTCCAGAATAAACATCTTAGCGTCTCGTCTCACCCAATACATCGGATTGTGGCACAATTAAACTCGCAGTGAGAAAAGCATATACCTGAGTCCAAGGGAATCAATCTACCTCAGAAGCGAGCATCCATCTCCAGGAGGTCTCCGCACAACCTGCAAAACCTCCCGTACCATGGGGCTAAAAAGTAGGGTAATGAGTATTTTTATACTCAGTAGGAAAATACCCAGTAGGGGAAATCCCAAACGGTGAACTCCATAAGTTCATAAACACATGCGTCATGCAACTCAAACATGAAGCAGTCAACATAATATAATCATATTGTGCACATACGCATACGATCATATTAAATGCACTATCGTGCCAAAGACATACCAAATGCACCATCGTGCCAAAATCATACCAAGGCACCACGTGCCAAAATCATACCAAGGCACCACGTGCCAAAATCATACTGTCAAAGCAAACTTACACAAGCACCCTTATCCAGGGTCGTACAAACTTACTCATACCACTGTACGTATACTCATACAACATACGCATACTTGTATGACCTTACTCGTACAATCGTATGCTCACTCATACAGCTTACACGAAATCACACTTACTGTCTTACTCAGAAACATATTCTCACAATCGTATCCATACTCTTACAGTCGTGCTCATACTCATACGCTTACAGTCCTGCTCATACACATATAGTCGTACTCACACTCATACAGTTGTACACATACACATAATCGTACACATATCAACGACCATTGAAGCTCATTACAACTAATAAGCTCCAGCATCGAAAAGGAAAAGAATGCCACTGGGGCAACACCTTAACCTCCGGGGAGTGACTAGACGCCATGGACTTTTCCGAAGGTAAGGCACACAAATGCTCATGGGGCACTGGATCAAATAGGTAAGAGTAGATCCATGATACTACTTACCTGAGCGTGGAAACATAAACACCCACACATAAGGGGTCATACAATTGCCCACCATAATGGGTCTTATAGTGCCAGAGAATTGCCCACCATAATGGGTCTTATAGTGCTATTGCCACTCTTGGGCAGAAAATATACAGTGCCACTTGGGCAGAAACGTACAGTGCCACTCTTGGGCGGAATCATACAACGCTCTCAACAGAGCATCAAACGTCTGGGCTTATATAGCACACAGACCAAAACGAAAACATATTTCGCTCTCAACAGAGCATCAGACGTCTGGGCTTCATACAGCACACAGACAAGTCAGAAACGTACATCGCTCTCAACAGAGCAATAAACGTCTGGGTTGATATAGCACGCAGACCAAATCAGAAACAATGTCGCTCTCAGCAGAGCATCAGACGTCTGGTGCCCTATACAGCACACAGACAACATCCCGTAGGATGAACACCATGGCAAGACATGAGAAAAGCTCGGCTGACTCATTAGCGGCCAGCTCAAACACGGAACTTAATCCGTCGAACCCTCAGGTCTCAAACTCACAACGCAATCATTAGCTGTGCTTATAATTCAAGTTTGAATTAAGTATATTATGCGGATGCCACACAAACTCACAGTCCTCGACTGGTCAAACTGATTTTGAGCCCGATCCGAAACCCAAGTTCGTCAGGGCAACAAACTTCACTTACCCGTCCACATCATAGACAAAACTCATCGTACAACCAACCCTTACAGTCTTACGTATTTCGCCATCCATCTCATGGCCAAAACATCTTACACTGACATCCTCAAATAATGCTCCGCAGAGCCAACCCAGTTGTCGCCCTCTTACTTATATCTCACTTATTATACTTACTTTTCACTTCATAATATGTACGTTATGCTTTGACAATTATGCACACTCTTACTGTCTGACAATCGCACAATATACAATCCACCCCAAACTGATCCATTCTAATCCTTGCCCGTCATACTCATATCCTCTGTCCTCTGTCATACACTTACACAACCGTATCCAAATCTAGACAAAGTCACTGTCACCTCTTACTGTCCATCGCCCATACCTCTGCCCACATACACTTACGCATAACCATATCATAGGCAAAAAGCCATCATACATACGTATGTCTCACACATACGTATAACATACACATACCATCATACATACGTAACTTACATACATGTACGCTAGTCATCACTAGCACATACACACATTCATACATATGTCAAACATGCACGCTAGCCATCACTAGCACATGCATACATCAAACGTACACGCTAGTCATCACTAGCACATGCACACACATTCATACATACTTCAAACATGCACGCTAGCCATCACTAGCACATGCATAATTCATACGTAGCATACTGACATATTTGCTAGCCATCGCTAGCGCATACACAATCCACATCCATAAAACGTGCATACATCTCATGCATATCAATCATACCATACAATCATGTTTACACGCACATCATGCAATCGGATCGTTACTTAACATCCAAGCATGGAATCATACAATCTTAGTATGCTGCTACTCATTCAAAGCATGCTTCATGAATTTATGAGTTCAAAGCTCCCCTACCTCGTAATCATGACGTTCAATGGCGAGCACACGACGGTGGCGGTGGCGGCGGCGGAGTTGGTGGTCAAAACCGTTGCATGGCTGAGAGAGCTACTGTCCCGAGGGTTTTAGGATGCGCTAGAACTAGTCACGGCCAAACAGGGTGTCAGAAATCAATGCGGTAAAACCCGCGATCCATGGCGGCACACTAGGGTGGCCGGGAGAAATATCATGCCAACATAAGTGGCGGTGCGACCATAGGTCGATGGTGTACTCACTGAAGGTTGGCCGGTGGCTAAGACGTGCTCAGCCGGCCACAAGACGTCAAAATCGGCCGTGGACAACACCCAACGGCGACGATTTCTATCAACAAAGGCCCACATAAGGGCGGAGAGTGTGGGGCAATGCTCGAGAACAAAGGAGAGGTGGAGGACGGCTCTGTGTCAACTCCATTCGGTGGCCAAGCCAACCGATGGTCAGGCGGCACAAATGCGGCGCCTAAACCCAGAAGTACACGCGTGGCCACATGCACACGCGACCCAAAAGGGCGGGGGAGAGGGCTGAAAGGAGACGACCCAAGGCCCACAAAAGCCAACAGGGCTAAGGCCCTAGTTGTGGCCAATCTAAGCGGCGACATCGCTGATCGCCACCCACAACCAATACCCATGGTGCGGGCAGCTGTGCATCTCGCACGGTATAGGGCAAGGGGAGGGTTCACAGTCGAGCAAAGGCCACGAGGCCGTCACTGGCCAAGGCCTGAGCAGGTGAACTCATCCACCTTCGGTCACGGTAAGTCATACAAATTCTTGCCCGAGGCCGTTCGGTACCGACGGCGTAAAATGGGCAAGAAGGGGTCAACGACACACATGCCGGTAAGGCGGAACTAGCTGTGGCTATGGGCCGCAAAGCTGAACAAGGCCCAGAGGGGTGGCCCATTGGCATCACCGGGCCAGGGCGGAGCCGAACTAAGGTCCACTAAATCAAATCTGGCATCCGACTGATAACGTCAGTCACACGGTCTAAAACAGATGTAGACCAATAATAGGGGACGCCTGGACTGAGCAAGGGAGATACGGAGGGGACGGAGGCTGAACAGGTCCAGGTGGGTGGGGCCGTCCCTGGGCCATCATCAGGCCAGGGCAGAGCCCATAGTGGTCAAGTCACCCTCACCCGCCAACGATGGCAGTGCCAACCCACTGAAAAATCTACCCACAGTAAGGCGCAAATCGGACTGGGCGGAGTAGAGGACGACAGTGGGGATGGAACCGGGCTGGATGGAGTGGTCCCTAGCCTTCGCCGGACCAAGGCGAGGCTGGAGAGAGGTCGAATCAGCCACGAATCGCCACTGGCGGCCACTGTTTACCCAAAACAGTGCGTCGGCGGAACAGGGCAGAGAAGGGGAAAGAGGGCAAGGCGGTGGAGCAGAGGCCCCATGGGCCGGGAGGAGTGTCCTCCCGCCGTCGCCGGCCCATGGCAAAGCCGTGGGCGGCTGGCCGGCCCTCGCTGGCCCATGGCGGCAGCGGTGCAAATCAAAACAGATGTGCGGAAAACAGGGGCAGCACCAAAATCAGAAGGGGACGCCGGCGGGGCTGGCCAGAGACGGCGGCCTTTCCATCGCTGGCCCAAGGCCAGTCAAACGGAGGCTGGCCGGAGCCTATAACCCACTGCCGGTGAAGTTCCAGTCAGAAAACAGGAGAGAAGGCGGCTAACCGGGAAAAACAGGGGAGAGGCGGGGCGGAGCGGCCGTGGGGCCGAGACGGCAGCTCCCCTGCCGTCGCATGGCTGGGGTGGAGCCGGTGCGGCGGTCCACTGGCCCACCGGCGGCGGCCGAGCACAGGGAACATGCACAAAAAGGTGGGCAGCGCACTGTTCACCATCCGGATCCCTTTTTCCATTTTATTTTTTTTTCTTCCAAAAATATCCTCACACACGCGTACCACATGGTTACACGTTATGAGTCTAAAATTCATGCCGAAAGTGCACAACGAGGCCTGTGGCCCGCGACTAAGCCCCACACCCGACTCTACGGGTATAAATATAGAAAAAAATACACAAATACACATACACTGAAACGTCACATTTTCCTGCCGAAAATGACCAAAAAAATAGCAGAAAAATCCCAGAAAATCGTAGAAAAATCAGGGACCTTACAAAGGTTCCAACATTGAGCCCGGTGAGAGGTCGTCTATCGACTGAGAGCACCACTTGGATTTGATGGGAAGTCGGTGCAGGAGAAGCTCACTATTTCGCCAAGGAGGAGGGCAAACTTACGAACAAACGGGGTGGATCTCGGTGAAGACATGGCCTTGAGTTCCTCAGGGAGGAGGGAATAGAGGCGGTCATTGTTGATGGTCGGGCAGAAGAACTTGTTACAAAGCCTTTGGAAGTAATGTACGTCGACCTTGCTGAAGTAGCCTGGGTGGTACTTGTGGATGGGGAGCTGGTGGTTGTGCAACCCTCTGGCATCACCACTCCCGAATGTTTGCGCTTCTTGTGTATACATCTGTGGCCAGTAGTCTAAGGGCACCCCTCTTCTTCTGTCTGATTTTGAAAGGACTCATAAGCAAAAGGGGATTGGCACGGGCAATATGGCTGGCAAATGGGCCATGAGCCTTTTGACAGGCCCAACCTGAGCCTATTTAGTAAATGAGAAAGGGCTGCTATCGGGCTATGATAAGTAAACTGGGCTCGGACTCTGCCAGGAGGGTTAGATAAGTCTTCTTAAGTTTTTGTCTTTTCGATTTTCATTCTCGCCTTCGTCGTTCCTCCTCACTCCTGCCTACCGTTAGACCTGTGAACCAATCTTTCCTCGCTCCTGCCTACCGTCAGACCTGCACACCAATCTTTTCACCAATAGGCTGCTCGGCTCTGTCCCTATATGCCCTTTCTCTTTCTCTCATCACCTCTACCTCTATGCAATTTGTGTTTCTTCTGATCCTATTTTTTCTTCTTTAACATGTTTGTTTACTTGCCCTATTGTGCAATTTGTGTTTCTTTTATTTATAGTTTTTCTCTTGTGGATTTTTGAGTTATCACTTAATCTATTAGGGTATATTTGAATTAGTAAAAAGTGAAAAAATAAAAGAAAATTTTTAAAAATTCTTTAGTTCTACTATTTGGTGTAACAGGGAAAGAGAAATTAAAATAAAAACATGAAAAATACACGAAGGAGGTGATTGCCAATTGACAAGGCTCTCATTCTTTTAGGTTTTGTGTTTTTTATGCGTCTTTGTCTTGCAAGTAGGCATGAAACTGGTTTTTGTCATTGAATTATCTTGTTCATTTATGATTTTTCCTTCCTGAAGAAAGTAGTTCCATCTTTTCTATCTGATTCTTTCTAGTATTATAAGAGTGGCATAAATTATATTTTTGTCTAATGATTGACTCTGGAGGTCAATTTGATGTCAAGATTATTGAAGCTCTTAGAAGAATAATTAAGAGCTAGGAATACAGTGAGGTGCCTCTTCATGTTCTTGATGTTTACTGTTTACTACATCTTCTAGTCCCTGAAGTGCAAATAGGGATTTTAGTAATTATGTTCACCTCAATGGGTTTTTGTTTCGATAGAAATGTTTCACAATGAGTTTCAATCCTTAACTCATAATTTTAGTAATTATGAGTTTATTAGCAGAATTTTAATAATTATGCTGTGGTTTAGGAATTTGTATTTTTCTTTCAATCCAGAAATAGTAGAATAGCAATCCCTAACTGATTTTTAACCCCCAATGTCAAAATTTACCATTTATTCAAGTTACATTTGGTTATGAGGCTAAACATAACTTTTTTTAAGTTGAATGCAGTTATAGCCCGTTAAGAGCCCAAAATTGCTTCATGACTGTTTGTTTTCAAATGGGCTATGAGTAGTCGGGCTTAACGGGCTCAGGCGGACCCGAGCCTGGCCCAATTACCAGCCTAATGGGTAGTGAGCAGAGCTAAGGGTGTTGGATTTAGATGGACAAGGAAGGGTGATTTGTCTGGTTGATTGTGTTTGACGATGGGTGTGGATTCTTCTTAAGCAGAAGATACTTGAATCAGCGAGGGGAGTTCCACATCATTAGTCAACAAGGGCAAACAAGGTGTGTTGTGCATCTCAACAACAACATACAATTTGTGTACAAATGCTAGTGAGAATTCATCAGCTCCCATGGAGTGGTTCTTGGCGAAAGAAGATTTGGCGGTCGGCAAAAGGGGGGTGTAGTTGTGGCCTTGGCTGCAACAGAACACACTATTGCATATGCATCTTCTACAGACATGGGAGATGATGGTAGACCCAGCCAACTGTCATGCACCATTTAGATATCTCGCATCACGTTGTTGAAGCAACAATTATAATAATCATGATTGAATTCTTGATGTATTACTTCCATGCCTATTTTCAATTGATGATTGAGGGTTAGCAAATACGAGTGGGAGAGGGTGGAAGGGTGCATATTGTAGGGAGGTCTAAAATTGAATGCTCCGATACCAATGTTGTAGACTGATGTGTATATAAGATAAATTAAAGATAAAAATATAAGAAGAATAACTTATATATAAAATAAATTAAAATACCTTGATTTTGATTTCTGAATTAATCAAATAGGGTATAGCCCCTACATATTTATAGGTAATTAAGCCTCCCAATCTTAATGCTAATAAAATTCTTAATTGAAATGGACTTCTAACATTATCCTAAGCTCAATAAGAATAAAGTCTTAATTATACTAAATTACTCATACTAATAATAATTAAATCCTAATTCTAGTAGACTATGAAGGTGGGCCTCGACCCTTAGGGCGGGTCATAACAACCCCATATCATATTACAGCTCAGCCATCCTTATGATTGGATGGCCATGAATATCTATCCCTAATTAGCACAACATTCTCTTCATCTACGTCAAACACAAGTTCATCCATGTAAAGAACATGTCAATAATCTAAACCACAATTTATGGTAACATCATTAAACACACATGAAAGTAATGAACAACTAATCACAACAAAATCAATAGCATAGTATATAATAAAAAAATATCTAACATATGTCAAATTGAAGAATGATATTGTGAAAACAAAGCAAACTTGCAACAGATCAAGTTCAAGGATTCTATCATATGTCTCTCCGTCATAAACAAGTAATAGAAAACCCATGACAACTAAACTATAGTCTGAACCATCTGAACCAAGATAAGGAAGCTAATTATTAGGAGACATGTTATTCCACCATTCCCCACGCAACTGCACCTCTCTCAAGCATGGATCATCACGCAATGCCAACCACAAAATGACACACTTCGGTGTTGAGGAAATGATGAATGGGAAAAGCATAAGTGGGATCACTAATATCGTAACCAGTTAGGGCCCTCAAAAAGTCTACAACTTGTTTGTATTGGTCTATTTCAAAGTGCTCTTTAATTACAAGTGACTCCTCCCATGCAATTTCATTTATATCCGGCATTAATATAGTAATAGATTCACCCATGGGCAATGCTTCCACACAATTTTTCCTCTTTCCCATGCGACTTGTGGAAGATGTAGGTGGAATTAATCTCCCTATAGGAAATGGAGTGGGGCTATGTGCTAGATGAGTACTTGTAGGAACCTGGTTGTTGCCCCATGATCCTCAAGAGTGCCGATTGTGTGGCTTTTGCTAAAGATTGTCATCACATTTGCTGAAACCTCCTCTTCATATCCCCAACTATGCAAGGTTGGTAAGTCTTGTGCTTTCACAATATTACATTAAATCAATTGTCATACTTGTGTTCACTCAAGTGTTCAACTCAATAACAAAATACATAGAAAGTGTTGTAAAAATACTTTAAAAAATGACACCCATGCAGACTTGATAACATGAAAGTATTGTCAACTAAGTTCCAATCAATACCAGCCATCTCCCTCAAATCATCCCATTCTAGAAAAAGTAAGTTCCAATCAATACCAGCCATCTCCCTCAAATCATCCCATTCTAGAAAAAGCCTTCACATCTAGTCGTAATGGTTTTTTAGCACAACTCTCTCAATATCTGTTATGCTCCGGCACATGCCACCCCTGAGCCGAACCTAGTGCAAGGAGAAAGCTGCACACAACGTGACAAAGTATAGTTAGATTGTCGAAGACTTAACTCATCCTTGGGTAAAATATATTACGGAGTTACGTATGTATGCTTTATATAAAAGTAAAATAAGCAAAGAAATGACTACTAATTAAAATATTAGTCTACACATACGTACATACTTAGTCATAAATAAGCCCACACATGGCTAAAATAAGTCTAAGCTAACAGATTAACAAGAGTCTAAGCCAATAATGGCTAAATAGAAAGTGTGAAGTATAGTCTAAAGTATAATTTCAACATGACATGTAATCAAACTAACATAATCAAGACATCTCTATAAACCCATCCCCTATATGGCCGACATTGTCCTCATGCTCAACATAGAGCCCATCCGAACAACCTGCATGACACGATAATCAATCACTATGCCCATAGTAAAGAGGGGTGAGCCAAAGCTGAATAAGAGTTTTAATATAGAAAGTAAATTCATAATGACAACATAGGTATGAACATTTACAACATCCATCACATAATCAATCACTATGCCCATTCATCATGGTATAATTTACATCCTTAAGCATCTACTCATACCACCTGCATGTCATACTATCTATAATATATCTCATCAACACATAGCCATGCTACCTGTATATCATGCTATAACCCACATTTCATAAGCACATTTCATGCTACCTGTATATCATGGGTTCAAATATAGCTCATAACACATATACACCTCATGTGTAAACATATAAAACTCATTTTCATAATCACATTCTACATTAATCATTTCTCAACATAAACATATCATATATATTTAGTTCTCCGTAAAAAAAATTCACCTTGCAACATCAAGTGCACTAACTACACCATCCTGCATATACATGCAAATCATACCATAATCACATGTGTAAAATAAACTTCATTCTTCCTATACAGCCTGTGTAAATGAGCATTATCTTTCATATAAATGCAACAATCAATGGTGAATTTTTCATAATTGAGAAAACAATAAACCCTCTCACTAAGGACAATCCCTTATGGGGAAGGTCTGAATTTAATGAAAGGAAACTAGAGCATTGAGTAGGTTCCCGTATTGGGAAGGTACCCCTTTGTTCGCTAAGGGCAATCCTTAGAAAGGAATGTTTGAATTCTACAAAAGAAAACTAGAGTAGCCTACTCACTAAGGATAAATGTAACGAACGTCCATTTCTAAATAATATAAAATAATATTTAATATGCATAATTAGTATGTAATCGTGCATAACGGCCGTTAACGAGAAATAGCCAAAAATTTGTATATAAAAAAATGTCGGAGTAAGTGCACAACCAAAAATTTAAAATATGTTAACAAAAGTTTATAACATAAACATAATGTACATACTAAAGTTTACTGTACATAGAGCTAGTAGTTATACCAAAAATAATTATCCAGGCACATCGTGCCTTTACATATCGGTCATATATTTTTACATTGATATAACAAACATACAACTATTTAAAAGATATTTTCTTCATTTACTTCTCCATTGTTGCATCACTTGCAAAGTCTGGAGGGGCGTGAGTATATTTATACTCAGTAGGATTATTTAAAATCTAAAAAAATGGTAAATAAAATATTTTAAAATCAATTAAAATAAATTCACAAATTCGATGATATCCACAAGCCGTGATACCCAACGGCCTACCTTTGCGCTCATGGGACAACGGAGGCTACTAAGGGAAGGAGTTTCCCCATGATGCTCCACCCTGTGTGTGCCACTAGCTGAATATTTTCTCAGCGGGCACCAAAACAGTGTACGACACTACACTATGTAGTGCATACAAAAACAATTCATATCGATATATGTAGCAAAAATCCAACCAACGTTATACTTATATGTAAATCAAACACTTCAAGAGAAA
This sequence comes from Saururus chinensis, assembly GCA_035235625.1. Taxonomy (NCBI): domain Eukaryota; kingdom Viridiplantae; phylum Streptophyta; class Magnoliopsida; order Piperales; family Saururaceae; genus Saururus; species Saururus chinensis. The sequence continues at coordinate 22,623,465 of CP141143.1, read as the reverse complement.
TTGACTTTGATCAGAAAAGCAGTTATTTAGACTTTAAAATACCCTACCTTAAACTTGGGTAAAGGATGCGTAAATATAGAGGCTTCATTCGATAAAAATAACCCCACCACAGGGTTCAGCACGATCGCTTTAGTGGAGAATGCCCCTTGAATAAGTAGAATCGGACTTGAAATGACTAGAAACAGTATAAATAGGATGTGGAGAAAACGAGGAGGAAAATAAGGTTTTCACGATCTTAGAGAGGTCGGTTTAAGAAAATAACTCTTCCATTGTGAAGAACACCCTCGATTTAGTATAAAACAGTTTTGAACGGGTTAAAATGGACGTAAAATGGCTCAGGGGTGAAGAAAACTGAAAGACCATGTAGAATTGGGGGTGAAAACTAATTTTCACCCGGTTTTCACCCTCCATCCCTATTTATAAACTTCAAAAACTTATAACTAGCATAACTATTTACCCCGATCTCCATTTTGCATGTTCTTAGTGCCGTTGGACTCATATTGATGAGCCCTACAAAACTATGACACTTATTAATACATTTACCCATATTTTACAAGTGTCCCGTTAATTATGTAACGCTTCTCGAGGTTAAAATTTTCACTCCCGACCTCCAATTTACACGATTTTTGACTCGTTATGTTCGTTTCTTCGAGCTCTACCAAAATATTATAAAGTATTACCACATAAAAATTCTTTAACTAATAAAAGAAATATTAAAAGCTCTAAAATTATATTTATTAAAGACTAAAAATTTTACCGTGAATTTTTGAGTCATTATAATAAACCTTACGAGGTGAGTCTAAATTCCACAAAGGAAAACTTGGGCAATGTGCTCGCCAAGGACAATATCTTGTGAGGAGAGTCTAAATTTTACAAAGGAAAACTAGTGCACATGGTAAGTGGGTGCACACAGACATATCATCCTATATTCTAAGGGTCCAGATAACTTAACAAATAAACTCACATCGCAATTAGCTCATCTCAACCCGGGGAAGCACCAATATTCTCAAATGAACTCAAAAGGAAATCATGTCCTTTTGGACCCAAGACCAATTTGATAAGCCTTCAAATGATTTAATCTGACATCTAATGTCATCCAATTTCATCTAATCGATCAATCACGAATATTCACGATTAATCCTTGTTTATAAATTATTTTGGTGATGTATGATACATACGTGACCAAATGACAAATGAGTCTAAGTATAAGTAAACATGCTCAAATTAGTCCACACGTGCATGAAACATGATCCATTTGTGTCTTCATAAACCTCTACACAATAGTGTACATAAGTAATAATCTTCAAACCTAATCTAAAACATGTGAAACATGAACAAGCTACAATTAAGGTTGTATATGCAAGCATCCATAATTTTATCATAGTCCTACTCTACTGGACTCATGAAGTAAATATGATAAAAACATACAAATATGAGTTCAAGACAAGTATTACATCATGCTTAAGATAGAACATGGGAACATGATTCACCTAAAATTAATATAAAACGTACAAGCATATATACACATCATCATGGCTAAACCTACTGAAATCATGGAGAAAAACATGAAGAAGTCATCAAACATGGATTTAAAACGAGTAAAATATCATGTTAAAACTAAACAAGTATCGTCCTAATCATGCTTGAACTAAATCATGATTCCAAGATGGTCTTCATGCATTTGCAACAACATTTATAGGCAGCCATGAGTCATTTTAATAATGAAGAATTAGATTTGTAAGAAAAGAACAAGAAATGGACAAAATACACAAAAATGGCAAAACTGCAGTTTGGCCATTCGAACGCTAGGCCGTTTGAATGCTAGGCCGTTCGATCAGCCAGATAGGCCGTTCGAATAGTCGACCATTCAAATGCCTGTTGGGCCATTCAAACTCCTTTAACAGTTCACTTTTTGTTGAATTCCTTGTTCGTCATCAACCTTTCAAAATTCAAACCGAAAATATCAAAAAATTTAAGATAAATTCTAAAATCACCATAGAACATCATAATATCAAAATATAACCCTAGAACTTGATAGATCTAGTCATTCTCATGTTTAATCATAAGAAAATAGCCATAAATAACATATTTTTAACAAATCACTATTTGAGCATAAAATGAAGCAAGAGCCCACATAAACATACAAACATGCAATCTAATGGATAAAATCACACAAGATGAAATCCCCTTACCTCTATGAAGTCTTTGGATCAAGGAAGAAACTTCAACCCTCAAGAATCCTACCAAAAAATTAGGATATTAGTTAATACTTAATTAAAATCAACTAATAAGCTTAAATCAACTTGAAAATTGGTAGATCTATGATTTTCTTTGGTTATAAACAAAACCACCCATTAAAGGTTTGAAATTGAAATTAAAAATAAGATTTTTAATAAAAAAAATTAAGAATCTATTTGAGAAAAATGAAGATAAGAAGGATGAAGACCAAAATCGAAGGATTATGAGTGATTAGGTCTAGAGGGAGAAAGGGAGAGGAGAGGGAGAGAGAGAGGAGAAAGAGGAGAGGGAGAGAGAGGAGAGAGAGATTAATTAATTTTTAATTTTTTAATATTTTTTTTATAAATTATTATATTTTTAAAATAAAAAATTATAAAATTGAAATTAGAGGAGAGATAGTGTGTACAGAGAGGAGAGAGAGGAGAGAGAGGAGGGAGAGGAGAGGAGAGGGAGAGGAGAGAGAGGGAGAGGAGAGGAGAGGGAGAGGAGAGAGAGGGAGAGGAGAGGGAAAGAGAGGAGAGGGAGAGAGAGGAGAGGGAGGAGTGAGAGGTGAGGAGAGAGAGTGGGAAGAGAGAGAGGGTAAAGAGAGAGGGCAAGGAGAGAGAGTGGGAAGAGAGAGAGAGGAGAGAGAGAGGAGAGGGAGGAGAGAGAGGGTGAGGATAGAGTGTAGAGAGAGAGTAGAGAGGGTAGAGAGAGAAGGTGAGGAGAGAGAAGGGAGCGAGAGATGGGAGAGAAAATAGGAGAGAGAGGGTGAGGAGAGAGAAAATAGGAAAGAGAGAGAGGGTAGAGTGTAGAGAGATAGAAGGTGAGGAGAGAGAGGAGGAAAGGAGGGAGGGGAAAAAGTAAATTTTTTTTAGCGATGCTCTAAAATGAGTGTCACTAATAGAATAATAACTAGCAGTGCTTAGTTGGAAGCATTACCACTAATCATAATATTAGCGACGCCCAGACCTGAGCGTCGTGAATAGTATTTTTTTTAAAAAAAATTAAGACATTAGTGACAGTTGATAGATAGTGTCACTAATATCACATGTATTAGCGATGGTAACTTTTTACCGTCGCGAATGTATTTACAATTTGTGATGCTCGGTTACAAGCGTCGCAAATGGGAACTTCTTGCGACACTTCTTTCGATTGTCGCTAAACATATTACGCAGGCAAAAATTCTCCCAAACGCAAAATTTCACTTTGAGCACAAAATTTCGCACTCGGGCAAATTTTCACCCATGCCTTTATATGCCAACACCTCTAACCGCCATCCCAACTATGAAACCTAAGTGTCTTCTCTCCTCTCCTCCTCTGCTTCCACCTTCTTCGCCTCACTTTGTCCCTTCTCCGTCAATGGCGGGGATAGGAAAGGTGGCATCTTTGGTTCGAGGATGATGATCTGTCTGGCATCTCCGACGAGCTGGACCAGTCACCCGTGCCAGAGCGACCTCGTTGGAGGAGGTGGGCTTGAAGGGAGATATGTTTGGGCAGAGAGATGAGGAGCTCCATTCGAAAGATGGGGTGGATGATGACTGGCTGCGTGGGGAATTTCATCCTCCATCTGTCGTCCACTATTGTCTCACTGCTGTTTTATTTTCCACTCGTCCTCCAGCTACCGGTTATTGGATCCTCACTGTTCGACGGGAATTTTTCTAAAGGTTGGGAGCTGGCGGGCCTCGCTGGATGATAGAAGACGGAATTAGACCTGTCGGAGGAATCGCTAGTTGAGAGGTTGAAGACGACCCGCAAAAACGGGTTGCCTCAACTTGCTTATGCGGGTCGTCGCTGACCCGTCACCCCCGCCTTGTGTGGATGCCTGACCCGTGTTGCAGATCATTTCTTGACCCGTTCTAGACCAGGTATTGACCTAGTTTGGTGATTTTTCTTTTCTTTTTATTTAATTCTTTTAGCGATGCTCGTTGCTAATAGATTTATTTTTTTTATTTTTATGCTATTAGCGACGCATTTATCAAGCATTGCTAATAGTGTTAAATTATTTTTTATTTATGAATATTTTTTTAAAATATTTTTTAAAATAATTATACACAAACTTCATAAATACTATCTTATTTGCGACGTTTAATAATAAGCGTTGTTACTAATTTTTTATTTTTAAAAAAATATAAAAAAAAATAAAATATTTTTTATTAGCGATGTTTTATAAATGTCGCTAATACTATATTATTAGCGATGTTTTAGAAAAAGCGTTGTTAATACTATACTAATAGTGACACTTTATAAACGTCACTAATACTATACTTTTAGCGACGTTGTAATTAAATGTTGCTAATATGCTAATATTATTTTAATGTAGGTTGACGCAAGAATTGCGTTAGCATGCATTGACCATGCAATGTGCGGTTCGTCCTGCGTGGCGGGCCTACGGGTCGATGCAACATAGTGGACCGTGCAGTGCGCGAAACCGTGCGGTATGTGGTGCCACTACGCGACAAGTGGCAGACATGCATCGCGCGCTGATTCCACCCCATTCTCTATTTATACCCCATTTTTCACTTCACTATTCACTTTCACCTCCAATTAAAACTTCTGACTCTCCGTTATGAGCCATTTTAAGTCCGATTCAACCCGTTTTAAAGGCATTGTTAACTAAATTGACTGTGTCGGACACTGTGACGGGACCAGATTTTCAATATAAGCTCTTTGCGACCACGAACTTTCTACTCCGACCGTAAGGTAGGGAGTCTTAAACTCTAAATTTATACTTTGAGTGTATATTTTATTTTTATGGACCGTTTTTAGTCAATCGTACATCTTTTCTTATATTTTCAAAAAGAAATGTTTTACGTATATCATGTTTTATTTAATCAAAATTATGACATGATATGTGTGTTTTCTGAAAGTTCTAGGGTTATACTTAGAACAATATTTTCTAGATACCTACCGAAGAAATTATCGGTATTTGGCGCGTGCATATAGGTATGGAGTATTATGGGAAAACTCCTGCCTTCTAAGCTTCCGGTTGCCCCATGAGCATCGGAGGAACGCCATTCGGTGTCACGACTCTGGATTTATCGTTATCGGACGAACCAGTGTTTTCTGAATTTGTTTTTGAATCAATTATGCAAAAATTATTACTGTTTGTTACTTAGCATTAAATTAGATTTTAATTCCACCTACTGAGTATAAAAATACTCACCCACCCACAGACTCTGTAGGTAGTAAAACCAACCCGGAGGGGTCAACCGAAGAATTATCTGTTTAGTCTCTTTTAAATATTTTTCAATCTCTGTAATATTATGGTTTTTATTAAAGGCTTGGCCTGTATTTTGTAATTCTGTAATATACTGCTCTACATACAATGTACTCTGGACTGGGTCCTAATTTTCTACTACGTTACATGTAATATTTTAGCTGTGCGTCAACTCCAAAATTCTTATGTTTTATATCGACTTACTTTTCATAGATCTGTACGGCGGACCATCACGTTGGGTTTCACATGCGATGTAACACGTGCCAAGCGAGATAATAATTACGCGAATTATGACGTATATTATTTTCTTACAGTCGCCACAGTTAGAACACAATTGGTGACTAAACTTAAACCTAGCCAACACAAATTAGTGAAGAAGACTCAAAATTTAAAAGATAATGTTCAAAATAACTTGTTGAAACAAATAACATAGATTGGTAGAAACTTGAGGGAACTTAGTTTAAGGGTTCAAAATCTTGGACATAAGACACACATACCGAACTCATTAAGAAACCCTCATAAGTGGAATACTCATAATGTTCATTATAAGAAGATTCAAAATTTGAATGCAAAACAAAGTAAAAAAGATGATCTTATCAAAACCATGAGTGTTCTTCAAGAAGTTGTGAGAACTAAACAATTTGGGTGAAGAAAAAAAATTTAAAATACAATGTTGTGCACATAGTTATGAAAAGTTAACACTCCAACATGTAGTATTTAGACAGCAGTTGCTTAAAATACATGACTAATGACAAATCTATGTTAACACACTTGATAGAAAAACATGATGGGAAAGTTACATTTGGATATAGAAGTGCAACCAAAATTGACGATATAGGCACATTAAGAATCTTTGGATTACCTGATTTTGATAATGCTTTATATGTATGTAGCTTGAAAGCTAATTTTTTTAGAATTAGTCAAATAAATGATTATGGGTTTATTGTAAAATTTACAAAGAATACTTGTTTTATTGTTGATAAATATGGAATGACGTGTTAAAGGGATTCAAGCTCATAACAATTGTTATCTTCTTGATCTGGTATATTTTATTAACTTGTCTTTATTTTGTAATATTTATTCATGACATCAAATATTAGTACATGTTAATTTTAGAGACTTGACTAAGAAAACAAAAAATTGAATCATTAGAGATGGCCCAATCTTGAAAAGTCTTGAAAACTTTATATGAGATGTTTGTCAAAAGGGTAAACAATCAAAATCCTATTACAAAAAATTAATATATGTAAGGAGATATAATAAAAATAAAAATATCTTCAAAATATAATCCAAAATACTACATATAAGATTTTTTCTTCCTTGAAATTCAAAAACTTAAGGCAAGAAAATTATTAAAATCTAATAGTAAGAAGACTCAAACTTAAGGAACATCAATTAGACAAAAGCTAGTTTAGTAGCATCAATTGGACAAAAGAAACTCAAGGAAGAAATCAAGAAATATGGTAACCCAAGGAAGAAATCACAATTCACAATAGAAGACTCACTACTCAAAACTCAAAATTGATTATTCTTAAGTTCAATTTACTGACTATTAAAATAGAGTTGATTAAAATTAGATCATTCAATATACAACTGAACTCACAACACTGTTCGTAACTTCAACTTTTAAAACATAGTTGAGAAGGTCTCAACTTCTCAACTATAAAATAGAAAAAACGAAAAAAAAATGTGATTACTATTTATGAAAATTGAATTGGGAGTATGTGATCAAAAATTAAAAATTGTAAACTAATATTAGGGGATTTAGGGTTTATTTACCTTACATTAATAGGTGGATAGTGTGAAGGCGAGAGGCAGCTGAAGGTCTAGCTGTCAACGATGAATAAGAGCCGGAGAGGGAGTGCTAGAGGGGGGAGCACAAATGCCTTTGTCAACTCCATCTCCTTTTAGAACTTGATTCTGCCACTAGATCTTGAAACTTGAAAGATGCTCGTAGCTGGGGAGATGGAGGACCAAAAGGCGGGAGCCACTAGAGGGCAGCATTGGTCCCTTCTAGAACAACTAGGGAGATCACCATTGGACCAGGGGGGAGCGCCAATCTAGTAGCCGGTGCTAGTGTCGAGCCCTTTTGGAATGGAACATGAATTGGTAAAGGGGCACAAGCAGTTTGGCTTCATCATGATAGGGATGGGCTGGGCTATGGAACTGTGGAAGTGGGGCTATGTGGGCATAATTATGAAATGAGTATTAAGCATGTTGTATGCATACTAAATGTTTAGTACACATACTAAATAGTTAATATGCATTTTATTAAAAACTACATATAGAATGTTGTATACTGTGCTAGAAGGTAAAAAATGTGAAGTGCGCATTTTATACATGTTTTATGCCCGTGCTTTGTCACTTAGAGGATAAGAAGACATGAGATCACATTCAAGAGAAGAAGAGTGTAGGATTGAAGGTAAAAATACAATAAAACATGAAGGGATTTGGTTGATTTACCTTGGATTAAACCTTCCCTTCTTAAGATGGGGTAAAATACTCTAAACCCTTCAAAATCTCAGCCCACCCTAAATGAGAGGGATGACCAATGTAAGTATTTATACTAAGGGTGAGTAAGTGAGCTTGGTAAGGGCCAAATAAAGAAATAAGTGAACTTACTTAGGAAATGAGTTAGAATGAATGTGACAAGGCCCAAGCCCATATAAGATGTTAAGTGAAGATTGACAGCCCAAGAGGTTGGTGCGATGACGTGGATGGACGTGGTCCTAGAGTAGGACTCACTTCCTTAATACAAGAAAATATATTAAAAATTACAACAATTAGTATGGTAACTCAGTGGTTTAACCTAAACACCAAGATTTTTCAACTAAATTCAAAATAAGACTAAGTAAATTCATAATTAAACTGAATCATAACACAATCAAAAGAAATAGTAAATAGTAAAGCTTTATATATATCTTATATCTCTCATACAAATTAGGCTAGGAATGTAGATGATAGAAAAAGTACATTATGAAGATGTTTCTATGTAGGAAACTACCTTATATTTTGGCATAGTAAGAAATAAAATTGTGTATCTTTGTCAACCACCGAGGTTGAATTTATCATTGTTAGAAGTGGTTGCATGCAATTAATTTAGGAAAAAAAATGTTAATTAACTTTGAAATTTATCAGGGAACTATGACTTTATATTGTGATAATCTAAATTCAATTTAAATTTCACAAAATCATATCCAACACTTTCAAATTAAGCATATTGATGTTAGACATCACTTTATTTGAGATTTGGTAGAGGGTAAATGGTGAACTTATAACATATTTCTACTTAATTTCAATTGGCCGATCTCTTCACAAAACCTTTTGATTTCAACAAGTTCATCAGCCTTAAAAAAGTTATTGGGATTTCTTGTTAAGAATAATTTCACAAGAAAAATATGTCTCTTCTTTGATTAAAAATTTTATAGGGACACAAAATAAAATATTTTTTTTCTTTTTAGGTTTAGTTTATTTGACTAGTAACATTTTGCAGAAAGTAGGTCTTACATTCTATGCATATTAATGATGATCTTAAGTGAATAGGACTAAGTATAAATGTTTTAAGTAAAACCTTAAGATTTATATTAGTCATTTATGTAATGTTGATTTACTAATTGACTAAGTACTCACTTTGAGAATTCAAGACCCTTTACTGGGTTAAATGTATAATAATATTGATTTATTTTTAGATTCTGATCAATGCGGTGGAGAAGAGGCTTGTAGTGGGGGGAGACTGAAAGAGATGATGGTGAGTACGACACTATGAGAGGAATAGAAAGGTTGTGAATGGGGTATTATGAGGGCAATTAGGGGGGTTGGGGATGAAGGATTTAGGAGAGGAAGAGAATTGCTTTCACTAGTTGTAGCATAAGAGCTACCACTGCCACCTCCTCTGGCTTCGGTGATTAGGGGGGCTGTAGATGGGGGATTTAGGGGGCGATTTGGGGAGCAGAGGGGAGATAAAGAAGACCTTGTGGGTTGGAATGAAAACCCAAAGACTAGAAAAAACCCCGGTTCACTAAGCTTATGGGAGAAGTGACATGGGTATTTTTATTGGGCACTCTCACCACTTCGTGAGACTGCTTCAGAGTGGATCCGAAGCCCTAATTAACTGTTCTGAGATCCTGGAAATCAAGGGACGAAGAAGATAGTTAGGCACATTGATTAGTTGGAAGCACCTCTTAATTCTATGTAGAAACGTTGAACACCAAAGCTGCATACGTTAATGTATAAAAAAAAAAACTGCATACGATTACAAATACCTGTTGCCCAATTCTTGATGGACCTAATTCAATCCAAAGCTTTCAACCCAGACTAGGACTCCTAATCCAACACAAGACATTCCTGGACATTTATTATCACTCATAACTACTTCGCATTTTATCAACCAATATCCATACACATTATATAATAGCATGCAAATGTTGATCAGCCCCCAAGACTTCATCAAGTACTTTAATGAGGGACTCGTGAGCTGTGAGCTGGGGAAAATGGCCTTCTCCTTCAATAATCTCAACCGCTGGCTTCCCTTTGATCTTCATCTGCATGTAGTAAGGCACAGACATCGGAACCACGATGTCTCTGCTGGTCTGTATTATGGTGCAAGGAACTTCCACTCTGTCAAGAATTTCTCTATGGTCACTGAGGAAGATGGTTTTAGCTAGTGAGAGAGCTATGTCTGGTCTCATCTTCATCAAGCACCTCCTAAATTGGTCTGCGGAGATGGAGTCTTTAACATTGACCACTGTGGAGGCAAAGGCCACTGCCCATGACTGAAAGTTTAGTTCAATGCTGGAGATGATACTGTCCACCTGCGACCTCTCAAACCCTCCTTCGTATCCTTCTGCATTCAGATACCTGAAGATATGTATCAACTGCACTGTAGTCAAGATTTGGGTTCAGATCATAAGACAGGGGCTATATATATATGTCCTCAGATGATCACAAATATATATATTAAAGCTTTAGATTCCTAAACCCATATCACGGTCCCAATATTAAATATAGCCATATAGGTTTAGTAAATAAGGGATTAATTATTTGTCGTTTCCAATCAATGTAGAACATGCATGAGCTACAGAGGTTGTACCATTTAAATCCTCCATTCATTTTGATTCATACTGTTTAAATGATGAATTCGACCAAAAGGGAAAAATGTTACTTGTTTTTTTAGAAAGGAAAAAGGTTACTTAGAACAACTTGGGCCAGCAAAATGTTTTTAAAGTCGCTGAATGTTAAACCTGAAACTTATTTCATGATAGTGATATTCTTAAAAAAAATACCCACAATCATTCACGCAAGAGTTTTGATTGGAACAAGTGAGCACCACATAAACTTCACATGGATTACTTAGACCAATTAAAACTCACGTGTAAGGTTGTGATTTTGATGTATATTTTTATTATAAAAATATAATTTTCCTTATTTCAGCCTAAAAAAGGTGAGGCTTGAACAACTATGACCACTAAAAAAAGTTCAAGTTAATACTTGAAATAGAAACAAGGGGAATGGAAGCTTAAGCGCCATAAATAAGGATAAAACTGGGAGCATGACGATATGCATTACAGAACACAAATATATGTGTATTAGAGAGATGAACGTAAGAAATGGATAAGGGCGAAAGAAGAATAAAAGCTTGCCTAGGGGAAGCTCCAAGGAGTATGAGTCTCTCAAAGAGATCTGGCCTTTTAATGGAGGCCATGCAGCCTATGATGCCGGACATGGAGTGCCCAACATACACAAACCGCTTCAGGTTCAAGCTTTCCACAAGGGAGATGAGGGCGTCGGCAAAACTATCAAGCGATGAATACAAAGAGAAGTCGAAGAAGTTGGGCTATCCTTCTCCATCCCCCGAGAGGTTCCAATCGAACACCAGTACCTGGTGGACTTGGGCCATGGGAGGAACAATCTTGTCCCACATGGACTGGTCTCCCCCATACCCATGTGACAGTACCAGCGTCTTCTCCCCAGTTCCCAGCAGCTTTGCATTGGTGGCCAGTGAAAACCCACCATTTTTTTTCAGCATCACCATGAAAGAGATCTAGAGAGAGAGAGAGAGAGCTAGTGCTGAGGTTCTTTCTGACTCAAGCTCTTTTATAGGAAAAGGAGGGGCGCTATCCAGGATGGTTGGGGGAAGGAAGACTAGGAGAGGGAAAAATATCTACGGGACAGGATATACTCATGTAACCTGGGTGATAATTAGGCGTTTTTGCTTATGTGTCCATGTTGCGCATGAAGATGAGCTTCTGGTTTTGTGAATTGATGAAGATGGAGAACGTATTACGGCAACTGTCTTTCTAATAGTATATATTAACGAAATGACCCTTGGATAACTCGTATAAGAAGTTTCTTCAGTTAATGGAATTAGTCCCCTCAACCTCAGCAGGTACTTGAATAATTCATCCACGGAGTAGATTATATGGTCTTTTTGTTTTTGTTGGTCATTGATTAAGATGGAGAAGGCATTACAGTTAAAGAACAATTGTCTATGTAAATGATTAGCAGAAGAGCCTTTGGACCACTGGTATACAAGAAGACTGCTAGTGCAGCCATGGAGGGGACTGTCAGTTAGGAAGACGACTCTGGCCAAAGCTCGTGAAAGCTTATAAATTTACTTCTTTTATACATTTTTTAAAGCAATTGGGTATAGTATTGGTCAAGGTGGGGGATTGAGAGTGTGATGGAAGCAGATTAAGCGTGCCAAGGAGAGTAATAAAATATCCAGCCACAGAAAAGGTGGAGTTCAGGGCCATTTGTGTTCATACTTAATTTAAAGCCCGCCAATGTACTTTTTTCATTATTTGCCCCACTTGAGGTAAGTCCAGGACCATCCTTTTCACTTTGTTAATTGTGTTGACTGCCCTTGGTGTTCTGTCTTAGAAGAGGACAATATATACCCATAGGGTTATTAGACACTAGTTAATGCAAGAATAATAATTTTATTTGGGCATAGTACATCCCTCCACTTCTAAAAGAGAGTGTGCTAAGAAGAAAGGAATTAAAACAATATAATTAGCTGACGTATAACAGAAATTAGTATGCTTCTCTGTCATAGTTTCCAATGGACAACCATAGTTGGCTTGTCTCTTCAATCCACTTAGTTCAAGCATTTCTCTAGTCCTACAATTTTGGCTTCTCCATCATTTACTCATTTCTGCTAAAAAGTCTTATCTCCTTTTTGGTAACTTGCTAAAAAGTCTTGTGGGGTTTTCAACTCATAAAGGTTTCCTTATCAGGACGGCAAGCACTGACTCTTTCACACATTCTTCCTTTATAGAGTGGAATATGGACAAGTGACTTCACCCATGCAAAACTGGTTTTTAGTTCCTTTTCTTTTCCTTTGCGTTCTGCCTTCTAACTAGGTGGATTAACCTGCAGCTGATACTCAGAGAGGAAGGTAAAGAGTTTGGTCATTGGCTCCTCACTTCCCAAAGACTCATCTCTGTGTGCATGGATAGGCCATTGCTAACAGAGGTTTGACATTGGAGGTGACTGGAACTTCCAAGTTAACGAAAGTTTCGTGGTTGTGGGTAGATAGGCCATGAGTGGGTCCTATACTTCTGTGTGATGCTAGTCTCCAGCAATGCACATCGTCAGCCTCATATTTGGCATGAAGTTGATAGGCCATGAGCGAATCAATGCCCTATTTCCCCCCTCCCCCCTAAGTTCTTAAATACTTGATTAAAGTATAATTCGTACATAAACCACTCCTTTTTCTACAGAACTCATTAACCAACTAGTTGGACAGGCTCATCTTAGCTCTAAGTTGGCTTGATGTTTTCATCAGTACCAGAAGCACGTTATTTTGAAATGAACAATTGTTCATTTTGTGAAAAGCATCATCTTAACTTTTACCAGGAGTTCATCATCTTCTTTGAACGTCACATTGTTACACCACGCTCTCTTAGGAACTGTTTTCATAACTTTTTGGGGGTATAAGAGCTGTCATAAATTCTCCCAAGAAATTATTTACTCCCATTGTACCTTCCGGAGTAACTCTCATTTTACATGAAATGTCGATCGCACTAACATACAAGTGAAATTTGCCCACCTTTGCTAACATGCGTTAACGTGCACACCAACTATCCTAAAAGTGGGAGTAAATCCCACATATACTGCAGGAATACACAATAATTTCTCCTTCCTCTCTTTTTTCAGCGTAGGATATCATCTTCTAAATAAGTTGTAATGGAATAACTCAAGAACGCCCGTGAAATTGTAATCTTAATGCTCAAACAAGTAAAAATAGATAACAGACTAATTGAGAGTTTGCTTAATCCTAACTGACTAATATAAGCACAATTCAATAGTCCAACCAATATACCCAAGTTGGCAAACAAATTGACATCTCTTTAATGCTTACGGACCAATTAAGCAAGCAGCCGAAGGTAACGTATGAGAATCGAGTTTAAATGAAGATGGATGGGGAACTCAACTACCACATTAACCGGAACGGCAACTTTCTAATTCTGAAAAAAACTTTGGTCAACTAGAATTGATTCAGAAGAACTTCCGCTTTGGAGTTTTGGTCAACTTTTGGGCCTTTCCACAACCACATATAAGATTGCAAATGGTAGTAACACTTCTAAAGTTGTTCATTAATGCGCCGGCTCACCTAATTCATGTCTTGTACATCTTCCATGAAGTACTTCCACAGTATTACAACACCAAAGCTTCATGCAAATTGCAGAAAGATTTTGGTCTGTTAACACCCAATGTTAGGTGATTATGGCTTCCTAATAGCTTAAGCGATTAGAAAATATGTTATTATTAGTTATTAAATTTTTATTTCATCTCCCCTCACGGGCAAGCATAAGTGCGCACTCGAACATAAAAAACTTCGTCAATGACTGCGAAAAATTTGCCCCGGAATACAAAAAGAGAGAAAACAAACCAATTAAATCTAGGCATTGATGCCATTGTTAGCTTAAGTTGTTAGAAAATGAGTTTTTATTATATTTATATTTCAACAACCCATATTTGAAATACAGGTGGAGTTGACTCAGCCATTAATCACTCCCTTTAAGCTTTCTACTTCTGCAGCATTCCACAAGGCCATGAGATGACAAAAAATATGACTGCTATGAGTCAAGGTACTATCATCATATGCTTTATTGTGACAAATATATGTTGTCGTTGCAGACTTTATAATGCTATAATTTTCACTTAATGCATCAAGTCATAGTTAGCAGGACCACTGCATCAAAACAACAAAAAAGCTAGCAGGACCACCTAGTAGCCTGAACAAGTACGTTGTTTACCATCTTTTTGGGGAGTGTCTTGGGTAATGAATTGAGACGCGTCCATCTGGGTCAGGATCACATTTTTGGATGCAGTGAACAAGTCCTTCCTTTAGTGCTTTGTGCCCCCTTCTCTGGATGATCCTGGCCTAGTCTTTCAATGTGTTTTTCTAGGCTGCAAATGTTTTTTTCATGTACGTAATTCACAAGTTCCTATTCTCCAGGTTTTCTCAAGTGTGAAGGGAAGGTGATGGTTGTACTCGCTCATAAAAATATACTCTCTCTATCCTGTATTAATTATGTTATTTAACAAAAAATTTTAACCCACATTAATTGTTCTATTTCTCATTCCTTACCAATTGGAAAGCTTTTAATTAACTTTTTCCTATAATACTAAGAGGGGTATGGGAATCTAAGACAGCTATGGAAAAATTTTGTTTATTCGGACCCAATAATGTGACAAGGTAGTTGGAATTTTGCCTTTCTAAGATAATTCTCATCTTCTATGAAATTTATACTTTTGGATTTGGAACCATTAATGCGAGACAGAGGGAGTTTTGTTTGTTTGCATGTGGCAATCCATCAAAAGTGCTACCCTCATCCTCTGTATGTGCCTATAATTATGGCCACCAGCGTCTCCATTTGATGAGTAGAGGAGATTCTCATAGTGGATATCTGAAGAAGACACCAGTGTTCTTCCCCTTTTTCTCTAGATTTCAGGAAAGAACGGAAGGAAATTTCATGGCACGAAAAGAAGAGAAAACTAGAACGGTCAGCATTCTAACTAGAGGGAGGTAAAGCGCAAGCAAATTGTGCCTATTTACTTGAGAGCTGACCTAAACAACTTAACAAATGCTGAATTAAAAAAAAAAAAAACATGGCATAGCCATTTCATGCAACATGAAGGTGCAAATTGAGACCAGTACAACTACATATCGTTAGATATAGAAATTAAAAACTTACCTGTTCAGCTCAAGTATCACTGAAGGCATCTTCGCAACGTTTGTTGGTTCCCATTACCTCTACAATTTCTCGTTGAGATAAAGTTTCTGAAGTAGAAAATTATCTCTAAGTATTTCTTATTATTTGATAGTTAAGATACGTGTATCATATCACCCAACATAAACAGTTCATACTTCGGTAATCTTGAGTTGTGATGTTATTTATGTCTTTATTCTTTTTTTTAGGAAAAAGCAAAAATAAAATTGTAATGCGTACTGCATCCTCGGGCCTACTTCCTTTTATTCATATCCATCAAAAACCAGAAGAATTGCTGCTCTTGTCTATTTATAAATTCATAGATCCAACTAATAGCGTCTCCCACTTGGATCTCTACATAACTGGATGGAATTCCCCCATGGGTCTTATTCACGTTGCAGTGTTGCTGTCTCAACTCTTAATGACCGTGCGTGTTGTTTCCATCTCAAAATGGCCTGCCAAGCTCTTGAAATTGTCAAGCAAATCCTCTTCACAAGTCTGGAACCAGGCCTAGTACATTAATACAGGTTGCAACGGCTATTGATGACAAAAAGGATATGTAACTTTCTTTCACACTATAATAAAATATAGTATTAGCGATGTATTTATTAGCGACGTAAGTATAAGTTAGTTAAAAATACATATTTGCGACACATATAAAATCGTTACAAAAAAATAAACTACTAGTGATATATAAAATTATATATTGCTAATACCTGTATTATTAGTAATATATATATTATACGTTATTAATAGTATTTATTTTATTTTTTATTTTTAAAATAAAATAATTTATAAAAAATTTTAATTTTTTTATAATTATTTAATATCCCTCTCCCCTCTTTCTCCCTCTCCCTCTCCTCTCTTTCTCCTAGGGCTGCATCAAAAAAATTGAACTAAATTGAACCGGGTAAAACCGAACCGAAATTAAAAATTAGTCAGTTCATTTTGGTTCCAACTTCGGTTACAATTCGGTTCCTTAAGTTAAGGAACCGGTGTATTTTCGGTTCGGTTCGGTTCTAACTTATAAAAACCTGAAACCGAACCGAACCGAATACCTTTTCCGATTTTTATTTTTAATATAATCTCAGCCCTTCATTTGAATGAAGGGTCGAGATGCATTCTTCTTTTATTAACCCTAACCTCCCAAAACCCTAAAAATCCCTTAATCGGAATCTCAAGCCACTTTCAACACTTCTTCCCGGCGACCTCGGTTTGCAAGGTTTCGATCTGGAGCTCAAAGCCCAGGTGCCTTCTCCATTCTCCCTTGCCCCTTCCGACTGCTCAGCATTCCCCCTTCGTCTTCTTCTAGCTTCAAATTTTGGAATTTTGCAGTTGTGAAGTGTGATCAGCCACCCAGCTTCACAAATTTACTTCCTGGTCATGAACAGTTCGTCTAGTCTGGCTTGATAGTGAAATAAACTGTCCAGATGCAGGCAGAAGTCTCTCGTTGTCTTCATATGCCTGCTCACTTTCCCAGCCCTTTATCGACCAACCCTTCATCTGGGATCCCCCCAATCGCAGGGAAATCGGCATGGGTTGTTTCCTGCAGTGGATCCACTGTTCAGGCTAGATGAGGAGGAGCTTCTTCTTCTGGACGTCCTTGTAGATTGGTTAAAGCTGCTTCCTTTGCTGCCCAGGGCGATGCTTGAGTTGCTGAAAGCAGGGCCAATTTCTTTTGATGTATTGATAATGCAGGGCATCTGAAGTTTGAAGTCGGCCTCAATGTCCGCCTCTGCCGCTGGTAGGTGTGACTGTTCGATGGAGAATGGGTTCAGGACGAAGGGGAGGCCGGGGTGATAGCGAGCTCAGGAAATTTCGGTTCAGAACCGGTTCTCGGTTCGGTTCCGGTTTTATATCGGTTCCGGTTTGGTTTCGATAAAATCAGTTTCTTATTCGGTTTGGATCGGTTCCGAGAATTCGGTTCCGATTTCGGTTTCAGTTCGGTTCTGTCAGAACCGAATCGAGATGCAGCCCTCCTTTTTCCTCTCCTCTTTATCCTCTTTAAATAAGCGTTATAAATTGTATTTATAATAGCAACGGTCAATTGTAAGCATCGCAAATATATTTATTAATTAATTTTATTTAATAAATAAATTTCATAAATATAATACATATTTTATTCAATATTCACTATTTATATATATAATAAATAAATATTAAATTTTTAATAAAAAGTAGTGTTAATAATAGATTATTTTTTTTCTATTTAGATATAATATATTTTATTTTTTAAAATTTTTTATTATTTTTAAAATATAATTTATAATAAAAGAGAGAAAGAAGAGAGGGATCGAAGAGAGAGAGAGAAAGGGAAGAGTGAGATGGAGGACAGGGAGGGTGAGGAGAGAGAGAAAAAGAGGGAGGAGAGAGAGGGGATAGAGAAAGGAGAGAGGAAGAGTAGAGAGAGGGGAGAGAGAGAGAGGAGAGGGGAGAGGGAGAGGGGATAGAAGAAAGAGGAAAGGGAGAGGGGATAGAAGAGAGAGGAGATCGAAGAGAGAGCAGAGGGGGGAGAGAGAGAGGAGAGGAGAGGGAGAGAGATAGAGATAGAGATAGAGAGAGAGAGAGGAGAGGGAGAGAGAGAGAGAGAGGAGAGGGAGAGAGAGAGAGGGAAAGAGAGGAAAGGGGAGGGAAGAGAGAGGGGATAGGGGAGGGAAGAGAAGGAGGGTGAGAGGAATTTTATTTTGAGTTTTTAAAATTTTTTATTTTTTAAAGTAAAAAAAATAATTAAAATAAAATATTAATAGCGACGTATAGCAATATGTGTCGTTATTAGTACATGTATTAGCGACGTATAGCCCTATACGTCGCTAATACCTATACTAATAACGGCATATATTCATATACGTTGTTATTAATATTTACTTTTTTTATTTTTTTATTTTTAAAATTAATTTTTAAAAATAAAAAATTATAAAAAATTGAAATTAGAGGAGAGGGGATAGAGAGAGGGAGGGAAAGAGAGGAGAGGGAGAGAGAGGAGAGGGGAGGGAAGAGAGAGAGAGAGAGGATAGGGGAGGGAAGAGCGGGAAAGAGAGGAGAGGGAGAGAGAGAGAGGGAAAGAGAGGAGAGGGGAGAGAGAGGAGAGGGGAGGGAAGAGAGAGGGAAGAGAG
The DNA here is from genome assembly GCA_035235625.1 of Saururus chinensis. Classification (NCBI taxonomy): domain Eukaryota; kingdom Viridiplantae; phylum Streptophyta; class Magnoliopsida; order Piperales; family Saururaceae; genus Saururus; species Saururus chinensis. The sequence goes on along the minus strand of CP141143.1, from coordinate 22,604,698 downwards.
GGAGGGTGAGAGGGATTTTATTTTGAGTTTTTAAAATTTTTTATTAAATTTTTTTATTTTTTAAAGTAAAAAAATAATTAAAATAAAATACTAATAGCGACGTATAGCCATATGCGTCGCAATTAGTACATGTATTAGCGACGTATAGCCCTATACATTGCTAATACCTATATTAATAGCAACGTATATTCGTATATTCATATGCGTCGCTATTAATATTTACTTTTTTATTTTTTTATTTTTAAAATTAATTTTTAAAAATAAAAAATTATAAAAAATTGAAATTAGAGGAGAGGGGATAGAGAGAGGGAGGGAAAGAGAGGAGAGGGAGAGAGAGGAGAGGGGAGGGAAGAGAGAGAGAGGGGGAAAGAGAGGAGAGGGAAGAGAGAGAAAGAGGAGAGGGGAGGGAAAAGATAAGAATATTATTTTTAATTTTTATTTATTTTTAAATAAAAAATATAAAATAGAGAGAGGGAGGAGATAGGGGAGAGAGAGGAGATAGGGGGAGAGAGAGGGGAGGGAGGAGAGAGAGAGAGGAGAGAGTGTGGGAGGAGAGAGTGAGGGGTGAGAGAGGGAGGGAGAGAGAGAGAGGAGAGAGAGGGAGTGGAGAGAGAGAGAGGGGGAGAGAGGAGAGAGAGAGGGAGAGGAGAGAGGGAGAGGGAGGAAAGAGAGAGAGGGGGGAGAGAGTGGGAGAGAGAGGGGAGGGTGGAGAGATAGAGAGAGGGAGGAGAGATAGAGAGAGGGAGGAGAGAGAGAGGAGAAAGAGGGAAGAGAGAGAGAGAGAAGAGAGAGGGGATAGGGAGAGAAAAATAGAATAATAAATATTCTAATTTATAAAAATTATTTGCGACGTTTGGGAGTATATATCGCAAATGCTTTATTATTTGCGACTTGTATTCGTAAACGTCGTAAATAGTGCATACAGCTACGACGTTTAATTATAAATGTCGCAAGTAATATTATTTTAGCTATGCTTCAAGTGAAGCGTCGCTAACAATTGTGAACGGCGGAAATTTTGTTTTGCCAGCGCAGGTGAAATTTCGTCCGCGCAGGCAAAGTGGAAAACTGGACGGGCGAAATCACCCGCACAGTATATATTTCGTCTCCCCCCTCCATATCCACAGTTCCACTTTCACTCCATCGCCCCTCCACCGCGCCTCCACCCCGCCTCCGCCGTCATTGTCCCCACTCCACATCCGCACTCCTCCCTTCCCCCTCGCCCCCCATCCCTGTTCCCCCTTCCCTTCCCCTCCTCTTGCCCTCCTCCCTTCTTCGTGCCCTACACCTGCCACCGCCATTCGTTCTCGGACACCGCCGCGACGGCTCCGCCTCCGCCCTCCTCTCTTCCCCTCCTCCACAGTCCCCCTTCCCTTCCTCTCCCCTCGCCCCCTCTCCCCGGTTCCCCCGCCCTCCTCCCTTCCCCTTCCGAGGAGGGGCCGCTGAATCCGGTTCCCCGCCGGATTACGGCACCCCACCCATTCCTCCCCATCTCCCTTCATCTCCTCCCCTAGCCGCCCCCTACGGCCCCCCTCACCCAACCGACCCCTCCCCAAGCTGCCCCCTCCCCTAGCCGCCATCCCTGCTCCCCCGGTGGCCCCCTCGCCCCTCCCCTCCCCCTCCCCTCCCCCAAAGACTTCCCCTTGCTCCCCCGGTGGCCAACCCCTCCCCCAAAGACCCCCCCCTCCCCGAGCCGCCCGCCCTCCCCCCTACGCCCCACCCCTCCCGAGCCGCCCGCCCTCCCCCAGTTGGCCCTCCCTTCCCCAACTGCTCCGGATTCTGTCCTCCGGCCCCTCTTCCTTCCTTGGTGGGCTAAGCCCACCGGGGATTTTTTTAAAATAAAATATAATATTAGCATCTCTATTTAATTTTAATTTAATTAATATTTTAAATTTAATTTAAATTTTGATTTTTTTAAAAAATTATCTTTTTAGCGACGTATAGAAAGTGTCGCTAATAATGACTTATTAGTGACGCTTTTATATCTGTCGCTATTAAGTGATTTTTATTTTTTTTGAAATTTTTTTCTATTAGCGACGCATTCATAAGCGTCGCTAATAAGTTCTTATTAGCGACACTTAAGTATATACATCGCTAATAATTAATTATTTTTAATTTTAAAAAAAAATTGGTTTTTTTTAGCAACGTAAAAAAATGTCGCTAATAGCTTATCATTAGCGATGCTAGGGAATATACGTTGCTAATAAGATACTATACGTCGCTAATATGTCTTATTAGCGACACTTTTTGTATATGTCGCTAATTGATAATAGCGACGGGACTTTTTTCGACGTTGGTAGCGACATTTATTATATGTCGCTAATAGGCATTAGCAACACTTATGAGACTATTAGAGATGCATAAATGCATGTTATAGTGCCAGCGATGAAATTGACCAAGCTCCATCATATGAACTCGCACTATTTCGGCATAAATCATCATATTCAGATTCAAAGAGAGAAGAATTGGACAAACAAGCAACTGAAAATGACTGGTTTTGATGTTTATATATTACCAAGTAAAGAACCCTGGTAGGAAGCCAATTTATTTTTACAGGGGCCTATGAATTAAAAAAGGGAAACGAACTTGCATACACCAGTGGAGCTATTTAATTTTAAAGCCTAAATTGAAATAAAAAAAAGTATATGCTGTCTGTACCATCAGCCAACATGGGATAGTAAAATTCAAAGCTTTCTCTGAAGATTTTCTATGGTTGTATGCATTGCATTATGATTAGTAAAAAGTTTCAATAAAAGAAAAAGGTAAGAACACAATTGACAAGAAGCAGTTAGCGACCATGATGTGTTCAAGAGAACATGGTTTTGACTTTCTGTCTCACCTATCAATAAAATTTATTTATCATTCAACCAACAAAGATGCAACCTCAAACAAGAAAAAGCTGGAATAAACATTTCTTTAGAAAGTGGTTAACAGTAGCCAGCACTTACCTTACTGGACTACAATAATTCTGACATAAATCCTATTATGGAAACCATCTTATTTGTAACTGATTCAAAAAGCTATTGTTAAATTACATAAGATAATTACATGTGAAAGAATGGCGTCTAAGGAGAACTGGCATACCTCATACAATTTTCATTTTATAACACATCAGGAAGTGCTTGTTTCCTTTCTCTTTGTTCCTACAATGGATGCGATTGTGATCAGCTAGGCTCTTTAGTTGAACCCACTATCAAAGGAATCCCATATAGGGACAGTCCACAACTGAATAGTAAATTTATGATGGTGCCTTGTTCCTAATTTCCTTTGCATATATGAATCGTACATAATTGTTCAGTTTTACGATATTTGAGGAAAATCAACCAATCGCTCCATTGTCTGTAACTGATCATAAGGGGCAATCTGCATCCAAACACATACTGAATTAAGACAAATCATATTCCTTTTGCATCTATACCAGTAAATCATTACATAATAACTACCTGATTAAATCCATCAGGCCATGTGATGGAGACTGCATAGTTTCCCATTGGCTGAATATCCTCTGGTTCAATGTCTTCTGGAACATCAGCATATTGTAATTTTTGCTCTCCAGTCCATTCATCCTGTCAGGAACCATTGAAAAGGAAAATAAAACAACAATTTTATATTCCAGCCCAAAAAGATGGAGGGCCCATCCCATATAGTTGTAGTAAGTGGCAAAATTTTGATTATAATGATAATAAATTAACGAAGATACATTATCTAGGTGAAGTGAAATGGTTCAATAGGCAATCCGGTTCATTTTTTTTCGTAACCATAGGTTATCAGTGCGAATCTTCTTAAAAAGAAAGCAGAGCTTACAACACTTTGGGCAGAACGATCATTTCTTCTAACAGTTGCAGGGTGTAACAGAAACTCCTCATCAGAATCTGGCACCTTTACTCGGATACTCCTTAAAGATTTATCATAGGTGACTGCTGTTGAAACTGGAAAAATAAAAAATCTTACAATAAGCTAATGAACATTTTGCCCTTAAACTAATATTTGCACACATCATTAAAATAACATTTTATAATGAGACCTAATATTATGGAAATTCGTAAAGAACCAATATCTCTGAGGAAACATTACAACCATAATCACACATGAAAGTGGAAAGGAACATAAAGCATTAAAATGTAATGGGACACCATCATCAAATGATTTTGGATGAGACAAGACTCTGAAAGGTTGAACAATATGGAGACACTGTACCAGATAAAGGTACCCAGGACCAAAAGCATCTCCTAGTGCATGAGCAGTCATTCAGCAGTTCTATTATGAGTTTTTGGAAAGTAGTATTGTAACATGGGAAGAGCATTTCTTCTTGACGTCAGGCAGAGTGATCACATTCAGCTTATGGTAATCCCAACAAAATAAGTTAAAAATATCAGTGACTTCAAAAGGTTGAATTTGCTGCCTCGTGAAATTTTAGAAAGCTTATTGTTCAACGAGTGATGCACAAGCAAGGTTCTTCCGTTCTTGAAGATCAGAAAGGTAAAAGAAGACATCAGATGTGCTAATGCACTTTTGATAATTTATCAACAAGAAAAGTGCAGCATTCTTTTTTTTTGTTGTGAAAGTAACAGTGACAATTTGTGAGAGACAATAATTGAAAGTTTCAGAACTGCAAGTGTAGTAATTCATAAAGGACATCTAACTCTCTACAGTTGGAAATTTTCAATAGTAATGCTAACACAAAAATGAACAGCTTTCAATCTGTCACTATGATTTAAACATATAGAGTCAAAAGGAATCACATTGCACTATGAACCTAAAAATAATCTGAAACTTCTTCACAAAATGATTTATAACCTTGTTGGCGAATTTTGGCGCACTGTTGAACAACACAAACTCCTAATTCTTGAAATGTTTTTGACACTTCTCCTTGCGGATCACTAACCACTTCAGGCATTCCACTATCTCCAGAGGCTGAAAGCTGTCATTAATAGGAATCGAAATTAACAGTAAGTTTTTCCATGTAAAAATAAAAGGCAAAAAGTAGAACAGATATGTCAGACACTAGCTTCTTTCACAGGGTGTTTGTATATGAGAAGTCACAAGTATGTATTCTTAATTAATTTCATTCAAACTAAATAACAATTCACATGTTAAACAAAATTTAAGCAGCTTATGGCGTTACAAAAAGAAACCACATACGGTTGGTCTAATAGGAAGATCAAAGAGATGAGGAATTCCAAACTGCTGAACAACCTGTGTAATAATAACAGTGATAAATATTTATTTTCTTGAAAAAAGAAGAAGAAATGAATAAAAGAAAAAAACTAGAACACCTAAATGAAGATAATTTGTAAATGAGCTCAAAGACATGCCTGGGAGCCGGAACCTCTGCCAAATGGATAATAACGTTTCCCGTCAGCATCAAAGTGACACATATTTTCAACTACTGCAATGCAGGGAACCTACAAAATGAAGCTAAAACTCCCATAAGCAAGCATACATATGGGTGAATTCTAAACACCAATTACTTCAAGTTAGCTTGAAGGACCATATTAATAATCCAGATATCACACCTTAAGCTTTGAAAACATGCGAACTCCCTTTGCAACATCAATAAATGCCAACTTCTGAGGAGTGGTAACAATCACAGCAGCAGTTAATGGAACAACCTGGAGAGAGTTGGAAATAGTAGTCTTTAGCAAACATGAGAATTAGGCAACAAGAAGTAGTTCTGATGAGAAAGGCATATTTAAAATTAAGCTTTGCCATAAAAGAAAAGAGAACCAAGTACCTGGCACAGCGTCAGCTGAATGTCACCAGTTCCAGGAGGCATGTCAATAACAAGATAGTCAAGCTCTCCCCTGTAGAGTCAGCAACTAGATTTTACGAGTTTTTCAACATAGGCCAAACTAACCTGCTAAAGTTAAATGACATACCACTCAGCCGTTGTGAGTAGCTGGTTGATAACACCAGAAACCATTGGTCCTCGCATTATTGCACGCCCTTGTCCAGCAAATCCAAAAGATACCAGTTTAACACCCAAATACTCAGTAGGAAGTATGGTTCTTGCCTCTGGGTTCTAGAAAGGCACCTCGTCTATAGTCACTAATAGAAACTTCAAATGATAATTTGATGGTTCTGAGAAGTTGAAGTTTACCATTTCTAACAGTCGATTTTCAGGGGAAACCATTGTTGGTAAACTTGGACCATAAACATCAGCATCAAATATTCCAACTCTAGCACCCATTCCAGCTAGTGTATATGCCAGGTTAACAGCCACAGTGGACTTTCCAACACCTCCCTGCTCAACTTTAGATGGGGTTGCGTTTAGATACATGAGTAAAAGAGAAAAGGATAAACATTCACTAGATAACACATAGATACATATAGAATAAGGTAACGGTCATTGACAGGCTGTTTGCCTAGCTCCAGTCTTCTAACAAGATCACATTTCCTTCACTTTATTGTTGATTCATAAGTTGTTTTCAATAACGAGGAAGGTAAATTACACACCTAGATCTTTGGCTAGCAAATCAACTATCTCTAAGAATATGGGTTAAAAGAAAAGACAATATGTTGAAAAAAGATATAAAAAATGAAGAAACGAGTAATGGTAAAACCTAATGCATGGTAAGACGAACCTGTCAAGATAGATATAGGCTTTCCTTGCTGATTAGTTTTGTTTATCATTTTCAATAATAGAGTTCAGTTACATGTTTAATACTGAATAACATGTTCTTTCATTAACTAAAATTATGAAAATAACTTATTCAAGGTAACTTTAGAAAATTTATGGCAATAATTTCCTGCAAAATGCATTGAAAGGACACATGTTGGAGCCAGTCATGACTAAAAGCTAAAACTAAAAGTGTAAGTACAAGTTCCTGAGAAGAACCTTGCAACTTGAAACAGCAACTATGTTTGAAATTGTTTGTAATCCCTTGGGAAGCTGCCCTGCAAAAACAGGCCTTGCAGGTTGTGCCGACATTGTAACATTAACTTTCCTAACCCAAGGAAGTCCTGCTACCACTTCGTTTGCTTTCTGATCAAACTGGCAAAAAGTAAAAGATGTCAGTTGCTCTCCCAAAAAGCGCTGATATAATCATGATTTGACAGCATTTTTGAGCAAATTTACATGATATATACTAGAAGGGTAAATAACTACTTGTTAGAGACCAAAATTTTAGCCAATTAAATAATTACCACATCTTTGATCGGGCATGCAGGAGTTGTTAGCTCCAACCTAAATGAGACCTGAAGAATCATAGTCAGAGTTGATAAATCCTGATAACAATATTCCGAGTGCCCAAGATGTAAATTTATCATAAATGTCCTAAATTACCTCTCCTCCGCCTTCATCGATGTGAAGATCCTTGACAAACCCGCATGTAACAATGTCAGTACCAAAATCGGGATCAATGATTTGGGACAAGGCTGTCAAGACCTCTTTCTCAGCACTAATCGCTGTCTTGACAGAGCTGGCTACAACAAAAAGAAAACACACAATCAAAGCATTGATTTGAAGTAAACTGAAAACGACTATATTTGGTAACTAAACAAACATATAATTTAAAATGTCTAGCTCCGTTTTCAGAAGAAATGAAAAGAATTAGCTCCCACTTATTTTCTTTCTCTTTTCTTTTTTTGTGAAGAACAAAAGAACGTACTGCATACATTGTCATCATAAAACTTACTCTTAGTTCTCAACAGCATATTTACCTTCAAGTGAAGCAGCCTTGGTGCAGACTGAGCAGGGGTGAGACCGACGACGACGCAACCTTACGAAGGATTTCTCATGGAACTCAGTAGCAGCAAATGAAGAAGTGGGCAGAAGGAAAGGAACCTCTTTTGTTGAAGAAATTTCTGCACCCAAAAACAAACATAAAACTGAGAAACATGAAGAAGAGAAAGAAACAGTACAAAAAAAAAAATGTCAGATTACAAAATAGAACAAGGTTAGGCAATCCATAAATACCTCCATCAAGAGGAAATTTTGATGGCGGGAATGGGAGCTTCAGCGAAGCAAGCGACTGGAGGAGTGGCATTTCTGTGAAAAGGATGAGAAAAGTGAAGGTGGTGGAGAGGGGAGGGAGTGGAGAGGGATGAAGTGTTGCAGAGCGGAGTCTTTGTGAGCCTCAAATTTCCGGTAGCTTGCTGATGTCAGGAAATCTGTTGTTTGAAATGCCACCACACGTTCCCTCCAATATTACCCACTCCAAGATGATTTTTTGGTACACCAGCCAGACCGTGCGCAAGCTGTGCACCAGTGATACGGGGAAGGGGGTTTTCTAGTCTGCCGCTATGGAACCTCTTGCTCGCGCATCAGGGCTCCATTGGTGGGAATAAACTCAAATTCGCTGGTGAAGTTTCACCAGCTTAATGGCCCTAGATTGACCATGCATACTCCGGTATGTTTTTGGACTATTTAGTGTGTTTAATTATTTTTAATATTATTTATTTTATTTCAATTGTTTTAACTTTGTTAAAGTCAACTCTTATGTTAGGAGATGATGCCACCAAGTACTAAACTCAGAAAAGTGGTAGTAGTAGTAAGTTTAAAACAAACAAAAGAAGTTGTTTATATGAATATTCTAAAATTATGAAACAAAAAGTTTATGTCAGCAAGCATAAACATGTTGGTAGAAATCTAATCTACTATTGGCAATTTCACACACATCAACACTCGCATAGACAAAGTGTTATTTCTACTATTGGTAGGCCATTGACGCATCGGTGAATTTAGCATAGATACCAACACTTACATAGACAAAGTGCTATTTCTACTGTCGGTAGGCCATTGACGCATTGGTGAATTTAGTGCAGATATCGACAAGTGTAAAACTGTTGAATGGGGTGGTTGTGTCATACCCTACCACTCCTCCTTAACCCGAACCCAGTCTAAAGAGAGGTAACAAAGGCACAACGAAGTGGACAACTAACCAACATGTGTTAGATCGATGTACACAACACTCTCCTTTGTGCAAAAATAATTATTCAAGGAATAAAAAAATTAAGTAAAGTATCTTAGTCCATCACATACCTGGATAATCTCAAAGTAACATAAATGGTCTCAAGCCTTAAATGACAACACATATGTCTAAGGCATTAAATAAGGTTATCTATAACATGAAAAAAATAAACACTATGATAAAACTGGTTATTAATGACACTCACAAAAGCTAATACTTTAGCTTTTAGCGACGCATATTTATAAGTATCACTATTATGAGTTGTATTTGTGACTCATACCAATAACCCATCGCTAATACAATTCCCGCACCCGCCACCACACATATTTGGGGCCTTTTTTTAAACATCACAAATAAATAGAATATTTGCGACACATATAAATAATGTGTCGCAAATACATAAGGGTTATTAGCGATGTATGTAAATATGCATCGCTCATACCCATATTTATAGATATAGGATTTAAAGGAATTTTTTAATAAAAAAGAGTTGTACTTGCGACACATAGAGCGAAACATCACAAATACCCTAAAGTATTAGAGATGTATAGATATGAGTGTCACGAATACTATAATTTATTTGCGATGCATAGTATTATGCGTCGCAAATACTTTGTTCTATTTGGGATTCATAGATCTATGTGTCGTTAATACCATTAATTTTTTAAAATTTAAAATTCTCAAATATGATTTAATTATATTGATACATACTATATAATTACCAAAAAAATTAAGATAATTTATTTAGTATTTGGTGATGTGGGCTCGAGCTTTCATAAGCGTCAAATCGATATTCGATCGGGCGTGGGGGCATCCATAATGCATGTCCCATAATTTATGTATGTGTATCATATGATTTTAAAGTTAAATTAAATGTCAGAGTGCCTCAAATTAGTAATTAATAACGAGTCAAGATCAACCATGCACAAAAGAGTAACTATTCATTAATTTACGTAATTACAAAAATTTTACAAAACAAGGCTTATCATGCTTTAGCAAAATCAAAGTTGCGCACTTCCAAAATTAGTACTTAACAAAAGAACATGATAAAGTAAATCAAAATAGATCTTTCGAAGTTCTATAGGTAATCTTCATTAACATCAACTTCTTCGTTCGGACCTGTAGCATCTAGGGGTGGGTGAGTATAATTATACTCAGTAAATAGAGTTAAATTTTATTAGCATGCTAAAACATAATGCATAAATAGAAATGCATAAAATATTCTCATAATAATTTATATTCAAAAGTTGACTCAAAATAATATTATCAACTAACTGAATCCAATGCACTTCTTATACGAAAAGTCGAATAAAATAGTTATTCACAGAATCCGGTAAACTTGGATAATTCGTTCATAGCTAGAATCCGATAAATAATTCAAAATCGAATAAAACATTATTCACAAAATGCCGCCAATACTGGAGCGACATATATCCCTGCTCGTGGGGCAACGAGATCAAAATGAAGAGGATCTTCCCATGATATCCAACTTCATGGGCATGTCATATGCCATAATAGGCGTTACCTAGGAGTCATAACTCCGATAGCTTTTGGACTTTATACTAAATAGCTACCCTTCAAAACCGATTGTAGTTTTTGGGCTTTATACCAAATAACTACCCTTCAAATCCAGTCAAATCATTCGTAAATGTATTTTAAATAATAATAATAATATTTTAACGGATGTATCACAACAAAATCTCACTAAGAGGTGTACATGACGCTATTATTTTAGCACATATCCACCCTTAAAAATATCTATTTTGGAAATAATATTTTATTTAAAAGATAAATAAATTACGAAATAGAACGCCTGGTCGTAGCATGAAATTAGAGTTTAAAACCACCTACCTTCATCCTTGAAATTGACCAGAGTAATGGCCAGCGGTCAGAGCCTTGTCTCGTTCTTGGGTTTACAAGCAAAACCTCCCCTCGTGCTGAGATAGTCTCCACGTCCGGCTCGAGTGAGGCGGGCAAAACCTCCTCTAGCACTAGGATAGTCTTTGCTTCTAGCCCGAGAGTGGCGGACAGGGCCTCTTCTTGCCCCGGGTCGGTCCCACCTTTCAGAGATGCTAACTTCAAAAACGGACCCTCTCATGACGTCGGCCACCCTCGAATTAGGTAGAATTGATTTTTAAACGGGCAAAAATGGATAAGAAACAATGTAAAAATGTGTGTTTAAAGCTTAGAAACGGGCATTCCTCAAAGAGAAGAAGATGAGGAAGAGGATGGGGCGATTTGAACCCCCCTCCCTCCCTTTCCTTAAATAGGCCGCAGGGCAAGCAAGATGCATGACGCGTGTTATGCATACAAAAACTACAAGAGCCATATGGCTCCTGCACGTTTTGGCAAGCTAGCCGTTGGCTAGCTGGCACTCACTGCCGCAATGCTAGCTTGTGCATCTACCAGCCAATGCATTAGTGGCTGACGCAAGAGCTGACGTAAAATTTTTTTTTAATTTTTTTATATTCGTTTCAATATAAAACAAAAATCAAAACTTCAAACAGGTGTATTACTTTACCCCGAACTCGGAATCATGCGTTTTTAGTACCGTTAGACTCGTATCGATGAGCCATTTGAAACAAGACCACACAAGGGTATGTTTTCTCACAAAATTAAAGTGGGTCCCGCCTATGGCACGTTCCCGATGTTATAACTTATTATCTCAATGTCCGTTTAACACGTTCTTGGGCTCGATACATTCGTCTCTCTAAGCGCTATAAAATACTAATCAAATTTCAAAACATTGAAATTCTGGAGCATTATACTCTCTCTCTACCCTCTCTCTCCTCTCTCTACTCTCTCTCTCCTCTCTCTCTACCCTCTACCTCTCCCTCCTCTCCCTCCACTCTCTCCACCCTCTCTCCTCTCTCTCTACCCTCTCTCCTCTCTCTCTCCTCCCTCCCTCTCTCTACCCCTTCTCTCTTTCTCTCTCTCCAACTATCTCTTTTATTTTAATTTTTAAATTAAAAATATAAAAAATAGTAGAGACACATAAAACAATGCATCACTACTTATACTACGTAGTAGTGACGCATAAGCATATGTGTCGCTACTACCCTAGAGTAGTAGCAATGCACACAAGTATGTGTCGCTACTACCCTAAGGTAATAGTGACGCATACTGATATATGTTGCTAATATAAATATTTTTATTTTTAAAATTTTAAAATATAATATATAATTAAAATTTTCTCTCTCTCGACCTCTCTCTTCACTCTCTGCCATCTCTCCTCTCTCTCCTCTTTCCTCTCTCAACCTTATCTCTCTCTTTTCTCCTTTTGCAACACTTCCACTATAAGTGTTGCAAAAAAACCAGCACAGGCAAAAATCGCTTGCACGGGGAAATATCGCACGCGGGCAAAATTTCCCCGCATGGGCAAAATTTTGCTCGCCTTATATTTAACCCCTGCTCCCCGCCAAAATTCGGCCCCACATAGGAGGGGAAGCAAGGGGACCCGGGGAGAGAGGAGGGGAGTGGGAGGGAGGTGGTCTCTTTAGATGCCGGAATCCGGCTTCCCCCCCCCCCCCCGCCCAATCCTAGCCTCCACCCCTTCCTGACTGCTTGAGGAGGAGGAGACTAGGGGAGGCAGCGAGAGTTTTTTTTTAAATTTTAGCTACGCTTTATTAAGCATCGCTAGTAAGGTTTTTAGCGACGCAAATGAAACATCACTATTTTTCAAAAATTCAGCAATAATAGCGATTGTTAGTTTAGCATTGCTAAAAATATTTTATTAGCTATGCTTACTTTGATTTTTATATTTTATTAGTCTTAAATGTCACTAATATCATTTTTTATATTTAAAATTTTTTTGTTAATGTATTAACGACGATCTGAAAAGCGTCGCTAATAGTCCATTATTAGTGACGTAATCTAAAACGTCACTAATAATATATTATTAGTGACGATTGTTAGAACGTCGCTAATAGTAAGATTATTAGTGATGTTATGTAAAGTGTTGCTAATAATAGATTGTTAGTGACGTTTTTCAAGGCATCGCAAAAAATCTAATATTAGTGACTAAAGGATAAACTGTCGCTAATATAGTACTATTAGGGACGCTTATAGATAAGCGTCACTAATGAGCAGTTGCGACAGGACTATTATCGACAATTTTAGTGATGCTTTGGGAAATATTAGCAACACTTAAAATCATTATTAATATTCTTTTTTATTGTAGTGAAAGTTCTAGCATAAGTCATAAACATATGTCTCTCACATCACATGAGAACTATCCCACACTTCATGCATCTATTCTTCACCTCTATGCCCATAAAAGAGATCATCCTGAGCACCTATATGACACAATCATACAACCCCAAAACAAAGCACACAAAAAAAAGGTGAGCTTAACTTAGTAAGGGTTTTAAAAACATAAATATCACATTAACACCAAAACATAATCCTAAAGAATTATAGCATAAACCTCATTTAAACTGGTGTCAATAACACGAGCATATCCATTCTCTCACACACATTACATCTTGTGGTGATCTCATTTATACATCACATATCCATAAAGAACACATATGCATCATGGTATCATTTATATCTCATAATGGCATACACATAACTTGTACAATCAATAGGCATATCTATAAATATCCTACATGATCACATTTCATAATCCATACACATCTTGCATGATCAAGTATCATATTTTATACACATTTTGCATGATCAAGTTTCATAATCCATATACATCCTACATGATTAAGTGTTATAATTCATACACAACCTATGTAAACATAAGCATCATTATCCCTACACATAACCTGTGTAAATGAGTATTATAATCAATACACAATGTGTATAAATAGTATGATGAATATTTCATGATTAAGAAATCAACCTACTCTCCCTGGCCAAAGCGAGAGCATACCTGGTCACATAGAAACCCTAAAAAGGAAGAGTGGAGTAGTTTGGGCAAATCCTGACTAGAAGTGCCCCGATAAGTTAGTGCACACACATAAACGAGTCTGGATTCTCAAGTCCAAAAAGTCACGATAATTTATCTCACTATAACATTTTGCTCTTTTCACCCAGGGAGGAAACCCGCCCTTAAGGGACTCAAAATCCTACCCCTAGGACAGAAAGACCCGCCTATTGGACGAAAAATTGGTGATTAATCTTTAATACGACTAATCTGAAAAACTAAGGTACCTAATCGGCTAATCATGGTTAAACATAGTTAATCATGGCTTACCAAATTATTTTTATGATGTATGTAACATGAAACATACATGAGTATGCTAGGCACATGTAAGAATAACAGTCATACCCAAATCAATCCTATTATGCATGAGACATGATCCATATGTTACAAATGAGGTCATGTATGCATAAGCAAACCTAAACATACATGATCATATTCATAACTAAGCTAAAATATATGAAACATAGTTCATACCGTTGGTGGAGCTACATTGGGAGAGTGGGGGGACATGGTCCCCTCACTTCTTGATTTTTTTTGTGAAGTTTATAGTATTTTTTAGGTTGGTCAAAGGTGAGCATTGGGACAGTGGGGGGCTATGGCCCCCCTACTTCTTGATTTTTTTTTGTGAAGTTTATAGTAATTTTTAAGTTGGTCAAAAGTGAGCTTATATATTCACTGCCCCACCTCCCCCCCTGCCACACACACACACACCTTAAATGACCTATTCTTTCTTGGCCCCATTGGACATGAAGTCTTAATGCCGCCCCCAGTTCATACAAAATTAATGTGGCATGTATACAATCATTCCTACTTTAGCATTATCATATTTTACTCGAAATATGAATAGTCATGAAGAAATCATCAAAATCTCACTGAAGTTAAGCATATACTCATTTATACCCATACTAGTTTGAGTAGATGTATTAGCATTATCACAATATGTAACTTGTATATTTTAAAAATATAGCAAATAAACTTTAATTAACATACAACTTTACAAAAACCTACATCATAATCTTAATTAACATATAAATAAATATTATATAAAAATAAATATAATTTTTTTTGGTATTTAATTAATGAGACTGTGCGGTGCTGTGAGAACTGTCAACTTTCAAATTTATAACTATGTCATTGACTTAACATGCTCCAAATAATTTGAAAGTTTTATAGCATGCTCATAATATGTATATCAATTCATCAGAAAAATAAAAGATAAAAAATCATACATTTTCATCCCTAAACACGCTTCTAAACACAGAAACATAAAACTATATTTCATAATATGTATCCTAAAAAATCTAATAAATACATATTATTCTAGAAAAATCTAAAAAATTAGGAATATTATATAGACATAAAAATATACTTCTAGAAAGAAATTGAGAGAAAAAATCAAAGTGAAATTATCTTAAATATAATCATGAATCCAAAATAGAGACTAAAATCAATTTAAGCATATCCATTTTTCAAGAACATGATTTCACCCGCAAACATAGTGTTAATGTAAGTAAGACCTCATTAAATAAAAACCTCTTACCTTAGATAAGATTGTAGACCCTTAATTCTCCTCCAAAGCTTAAAGAATCTACATCTAACAAATTAGAGTTTTATTAGCCCTAAGCAAAAATCTAACTTTTCCACCAAAAATAGATTCAAAAGCACAAATCGATGGTAAATCTAAGACCCTTTTATTTTTAAAACATAGAAATTACAAGGGTAGAAATAATGAATCTGAACCTAAGGATGGTAAATAAGTGAACTTGATATGAAAGAAACTTAGAATCCCATTGTGAGGAGAAGAACATGAGATTTTAAAGTAGAAATTAAAACAAACATGGTAGAAATTAGAGTAGATTGAATTTCCCTTCTTGAGAATGGGGGTAGAGCTCTCCAAGCCTCCCAATCTCATCCTTCCTCAAATGGGAAAGAGATTAAGGTTTCTATTTATAGTTAAGGTAAGTTATTGGGATAAAAATAAGCCCAATAAGGAAAGAAGTGAACCCAGATATATAAAATGACCAAAAATAAATTTTACTAAATCCAAGCTCAAATAAAAAGTCAAGTGAGGGTTGGCGACCCAAGAATATGGCATGCCACCAGAGGTAGACGTGGGTCCTCAAGTGGGGCCCACTTCCTTAAGGAATTAAATAGCAATTTGACATAAGTAGTGTGACACTTGCTGGATTAAGCTAGACACTAATATTTTCCTACTAAAAAATAAAATAAACCTAATAAAATTCATGCTTAAACTAACCCATCACACAAACAAAATCAAAATAAACTGAAAACAATCAACTCTACACTAATAAAAAAACATTACATGTTGTGTGAGGTTTCATGTGCGGTTATGCACTAGAATTCGATTACTTTCTCCCCCTATAAATACCTTTGATGCCCCTTGACCCAAATCTTTCAGAATTTTTAAGTTTGAGTTAAAAAGGTGATATTATGGCATGTCAAAGTCTGTAGGAAGAGGAGAAAAAGTTTTCTAACCTTGGTGACCTTGCATTTTGGTGGAAAAAGGTTGGATTGTTAGCCTTATTACCATTTGTTGGCTCTGAATTGATGATTTGAAGAGTTTATATGCTTATTAATGAGTATAAAAGCATGTTTTGGGTGATTTCTTAGATTTATGTCATGTTGATCATTTGAGATCATGTTTTCCAATTCATGATGGCCATATGTTAGTAAAAGTATAAATTTTCCATGGTTGGTAGTATGAAGTTAGGATTGAACCATGTTATCTATTAGAGAGATTTGTATAAACCAGAGCAGTCTCTATTGTTTTCTTCATAATCACTAGCACGACCATGCATCAATGCATCAGTGACAGCGTCAGTGGAAGGAGGAAGATAACAATATTGACATTGACACACTCTAGGCTATTAATGTTTATCTGGACACTAGCAGTGAGATCGACGCATCGGTATAGAGTCGATGAGGGAGGCTTTCATAATCAATTCACTATCAGTAAGGGTTCAAAGCGTCGATGGGACGTTGAAAGTCATCAACGCTCTTGTCGACACGTTGGTGAGCTTACTAATGATACATCGGTGCAAAGTATTTTCAAGCTAGATTTATGATGATGTTTATGCTATTACTAAGTATTACAAGTGACTGCTTAGTTGATATGTAGGACTCTTGATGTTTTTATTAACTAAACTTTTAGTTTGTGTGGATGACTATTGGCATGTGAATGCTAATTTGATAACATTTGTTATATATTATGTGCCTAGGCCATGTACTCGGGTGAGACCCTATTTGGTTTGTGATATGATTTAGCCTTGAAAATTATTGTACTCTGATTTAAATATGAATATTTTCAAAAAATGAGTAGTTAGTACCTCAAGATATCTTATCTAAGATTTGACAAAAGGTTCAAATATTTTTTCCATTGTGGGGTTAATGAAAAATGAGTTTAGAAATCTCAGGGCGTGACACACACTACAACATACAAAAAATGTAGAAAATCATAATCTCTATACAAATTTCGTATGATATAATGTGGAGCATTGATTCGAGGCCTTCAATAATTGACGAAGCTTCACTGGCATATTTATGTTTCCCTACAGATGGCAACTAATATGTTTGGACTCATAAGAGAGAGGACCCTTCTATGCTATTATTTCTTTCAAAAATTATACCATAAAATTTATTTTGTGCATCACCACCATTTATTTATGGTCCTGACCATGTCAAAACATGGTGGTGATGTACAAAGTAAATTCTAAAGTGAGATTTTAAATTTAGGAGCAGTTTCCATTCACAAAATTTGGGATATTCTAACTTGTGGGTCTTATCCGTCTAGACTATCTCACCAAATTTGCCCATGCATTCTTGCACCTAAGAAATTTACAAGGGCCCCCAAGCTAAAGGGGGCCATTTATCTTATATACTAATTGCTTGAGAGAAAATTCTTATTTTATTTATGTCATTTGGGGGCACCCTTCTTGTACATGCATGTACCTCTTACTTGTGTCAAAGTACTCGCTCTCTTTTGATGAATGAGAAAAGAAAATGACTTAAAGGACCTTTCCATTGAAACCTTTCCTTGGGATGAGGGTTTAGTTTTAAAGGTTTTTTAAGTTGATTTGACATTTTAAATAATAAAATAATATAAAATTAATTTACTTTAAAAACTTGGGTGGTACCAACCAAGCCCTTATCGTTTTTTGTTGGTAAAAATGATGCATGTTATTGTCTTTATTTTTCTTGTGTTGATCACTAAACATGTCATTGTCACTCAAATGCTCTAGATACTCTTGGAACGGTGGTGAGGAAGCCCGAACATGCCTATGAACTTTTTTTTGACAGCCCATTGTGTTTCCACAAGGTTGACATCAAACAGGATGGATCATTGTTACAATGCTAAAGAAAATAACGAAGGAGGAGATATTGTCCGACTACACATGCATAGAAACTTCTCTTTTTCCTCCTTTCTTTTCCATTTTTAGTGTCACTTGTATTCTAAAAAAGAATTTTATGAGGTGCTGAGCAAGCAAAACATAGTTACAAAGATACTTAGTACAAACCAATGAAATAACTACATCCCCAACAGTCTAAAGAGAAAAAATTATTGGAATATTTTGAACCTTTCAAGAACATCACAACAAATATGATTAAAATGTTTATGGCTTCCACGTAAATAGGGAGTTGTGCAGCAGCTACATGGTACGAAATTATTTGGACTACAAGATCAAACTAGATTATAGAGCAAGACCTTCTAAGTATGTTCAACAAATTGGAAGTCATTTATCAATGGAATTTTTTCTTCCATTTAAACTTATTTCGATAATTCTTTTAGTAGCTTTGATAGGTGCAAATGCTATAGCTCGCTAGTAATAAACATTTTTTTTACAAAAAAGTAAATAAAATAAATAAGACCTTGTTTTGTTTTATTTCTTATTGTTATAACATAAAATTTCTCTCAATTCTCGTTTTATATTGTTCATATATATGAATATGAGCAAACCCAATAAAAAAAGTTGTTGTTCTATCCATTATCAATACTTTTTTGTTCCACTTGTTTGTTTGAGTTGAGTCAATCAAATAGGTAAAATTGTTATTCATATTGAAATGAATTGAGATTGATGAAGAGTTAGTAAATGATGGCCGAGCATGTAGTTACAAAGCTTAGGTGCCCCCACGAAAAAAATGACTAATATTTTTAAACTAACAAAAACGAGTTTAGAATTTAGGGGCTCTTGAAATTTCGTTGGGTATCAGGATAGACACCATTTGTTAATTTGCATCAACTTATCGAGGTGCACGTTCAAGACTTTAATTGTTATTTATTTATTAATAAGGGCTGTCTGAATCATTAAGATCTAATTAGAAAGGGGTGAACAATTGGCTTTGTAGAGCACTGTATCTTGTTGCCGGTCCCGCAGGGCCCGTACTGCCACACATCATATTTACCGAGTAAATTATAAGATAATCCATGTGAGTGGCCAACTTACTAAATTTATTACTCAATCCTTTGTTTTTACTCACCGGGTTAGGGAGTAAGTAAAATACTGCGGGACCCACATTCCCATGATTCTGTGCACCTAGCCCTAGTCCTTGTGGAACCCAAGGTGAATACAAAAAAAAAACTGGTGTACATCTATCCCTAGCCCTTGCGGAACCCAAGGTGAAGTCAAAAAAGAAAGAAAGAAATCTGGTGCTAGTTTAGCACTGTTTGTGGACATATGACATTGCCATATGATACAGGTGCAGGAGAGTAATGAGGCACATGCACGTCTTCTCCCTTATACCCAATGACTTTGAGAGCAATTATGCAGTGGAAGACCGGAAGCCATTCCTGCTTGTCCAATGACATATTTCAATATAGAAAATAATATTCCCTCCTTAAATTAATAGCCCTATTAAGTAAAAAAATTTATTTTTTATTAATGGTTTCATTTTGTTTAATTTAAGTGGTTGGGTACTTTAAAAAGAGTATCATACACTTTCTCTTAGATGTAATTTTTATTATTTAATAAAAAATTTTATTTCTCTAAATATAGCTATTAATATTATAGGACATAGGGAGTATTTATACACTAAAATTTATACTTAGGTTTTAAATAGAACTTTATGTGAGACCCACACCTTATCTTCGATTAAAATTAAAATCCAATTGTAAGTTTTTAGTATGAGTTTCATGTTTGCATACCACTATCATTTCAAAATGCTAGATTTATTGTGTCAAGATAGTTGGAAAATGACCTGCAAAAAGATGCTAGTGGCTATGGAGAGTTGGAAATGAGTGGAGGATAAGATCCCAAAACCAACTACGGACAAAGTGAGCTCTCGGATGAAGGTGCTGGGGGAGGATAGAGATCAAGGTTATGGCAGCGGCTGCTGATCATTGATTCATTGTCATCTTCCTTCATCTTGAGTCATGAGGCAGACATCATAACGGGTACGAAAAAAAGTTAATATGCTTTTAGTCTCATATTGAAAAATATGTACTCGGCGTGGGTGATCAAACTCACCTGCTCCCTACTAACAGGGTTCAACTGGTGTTCCTTAAACAACCCAATTGCTGGATGATGAGTGGATGTGAGCAGGGCAACTGTAAAGGAATTTTCTCTGTAAAATTGGCTTACTATGTTGCAAAAGAAATCCTTAGGAAGGAAGATTGTGGGGAAAGCTCCAATGAACGGAGGAGGAAAGCTTTCAGGAAGAACCTCAGGAAATCGAATGTTCTAGTAAAAATCAAAACTTTTACGTGGTGGGCTGTTATTATGATGAGGCTTCCTCAGCCTGATGGTTTCTGTTTGAGGCTTCAACATATAAGAAAAAGAGTTTGAGAGCAGGCCGAGGTGTTTGTAGTTCATCTTCTTTTATATTTTGTCAGTGTATGTACCATATATGATGGTTTTTCCAGCTTAGGGTCATTAACAAGGACGTCCGTTGGACACCTATAAGCGGATGCCCCGTTGTACCCCCATTGTACTTGTACACAGTGATGCAAGAAGTAAAAGTGCAAGGCAAGATGTATCAAAATCTAAGTCCTATTGGAGCATCTCGGGAGTCTTCAAGACTACTTATTGGGGGTCTTCAAATAATATCTCTATTTGCGTTTAAATAATAATTTATAAACTTTAATTATAGATATTTAATTTTTTTTATTTTAATATTAAAAAAAAGTAATAAGACAAGTGAAAATAGAGTGTATAAAGAAAAGAAAGAGAGTATAATTAAAAATATAAAATAAGGTACAAATAACATCTCAACACGGGTCTTTAAAATTAAAGTCCCAAGTGAAAGGGCACTATTTCCACGTAAGAAATAGCCCCAGGTTGGAGTCCTCAAGGTCTCCACTTTTGTCTACGTTTGGCATTTGTTGTTGGAGATGCCCTTAGTATCTTTAAAGACATTCGAGAAAATCTACCATTTGCAGTGAGACTGTACTAGCAGGGTTAAAACTGGGGTGAGACAGGTTGGAGTTGGGCTATTGCCTATTGGCTCTAGACCATCGTATTATTTCTAGGGCCTTGCTCGACCTTAGCCCTATGCAAGCCTAACAAATTCAACCTTAGCCCAGTTCTTTTTCTTTGCTCTAGTTAGATTGCATGTTTTTTTCCTTTTTTATTATTTATTATTTATTATTAAAAATGTTATTTTAATAAAAAAAATTATAATTTTTAGATTGGGTCTTATTAATTGACCACATGAGATACAAGATCATATGTCATTAGTTGGATTTTTCACAAATATAATGACTTAAGCTTAGAATCTTCTAAATTTTTATAAAATATGCATATCTTCACTTTTCTCTTTCCTTTTACACCTACGAGAACTATTAAAGAAATAAAATTATACTTAGGGTTGCAACCAGGAAGAATTTTTCGTGATCCTCTCTGACCATGAGCTTAGCATATATTAGGCATGAAAACCCTTCATTTATGAGATTGATAGTGTATATGTAAACACACATTAGCATCAATATCACTTACACTTTTTATACATTAGCGTGTGAAGAACATTAGCATCAATATCACTTACACTTTCATAAGCTAGCATGTGAGGAACATAAAAAGCTCTTCCCCAGCTGCCTGGATCAAATTAACGATGGCCTGATTTGACAAGCTTCGCTGGTGTGCATAGCCACATAGAACAAGTGCCCAGAAAGCAACGGACTGGGTCATAGCCCCGCAGCATGCACTTTTCTATCACAACGAGAACATGATCATTTTCGATTGTAACTTTACAATGGAAACTGTCTAAAAATGGGGGACATAAGCCAGCGACAGGGCATAGTGGGGATTTAAAAAAGTGTAACTCCTACCGTAAAATCATGTATTCCACTTCCATTTTCCAAGTCAGAATGGACAATACCAATGCCATAAGAGATGATAAGTTCCACCTACGATAAAGCATGCAATAAAAGAAAAATACGAATCTGATTTTTTTAAGAATCATTAATTTTATAACATCAATGGAAAGGAATGGAACGCAAACAGTTAGAGCTCTTCCCCAGGTAAATCCTCACTTCATTTTTCCACGAGTTAACAATCATGACCACAATGTTGATGAAATAAAAGCAAATTTCTGAGGGGAGCAACTGGAGATAAATATTGTACCCAAAAAATATAAAACTGGAGATAAATATAATGCTGACTTTTTAGAACCGATAAATGAATCGTGCCCAAAAAGAAATTGATGAATGGGAAGTTAATAAGAGGCCTAGCAGGCGTGCCCAACCATCTCTACCTTGATTAAGGTCTTCTGTGCATTTCCAGGTTCAAGACCCGAGGCACCCAAAATAAAACCCATCAGGTCGGAAAAGGTTTATGGTAAGTGACAACTGATACCTGCCCCCTGTTCCTTCATGCACCTTATTGGCACAGCGTTTCATGACAACCATTGCGGGGCCTCTTCCTTAAAATAATGTCACCAAAAGAATCAACCAATTGGCCCGCCAAGCTAGCAGGGTCATCCTTCAAAGTTCTGATGAAAGTTCTCACCACTCTCCTCTCCTGTTCAGTTGAAAACAAGCTAAGCCAGGTGAAAAACTTCACCCTGAAATCCAGCTTGACATGCCCATCTCGCTCCAAGCAACGGATTGTCTTCAAGCATAGCTCATACGTCTCATTCAAGTGGTTGATCCCGTCACTCATATAGGAGGTAAAGTTCATTAAAGTGCTATCACCATTATGTGCTTCTTCAGTTGCCCGTTTCCCACATAACTGTATTCTAGACTGAACTGCAGGCACTTTACCAGTCTTCCTAGCTGAATCCCTACCATTGGACTTCACTTCACCATTTATTCCAAGCATATCAAAATGAGTATCTTTCCCAGCCTCAGCAACTGGCTCTGATACATATTTATTATCTTCTTCATCTCTAGAAGACTCTAAAGTTGGAATAACTTCCACATTCAGATCAGGTACCAATTCAACATTAAGATCAAGCTCACATGAAAGCGAAGCATGCTTAGTTTCAGGCTTCAAAGATCCATAATCACACTCAATCACATCTGCAGTTATGAAACCATCTGACTGATCATCCTCTTGTGCCTGTGTCACGTCAAGTATCTTACCTACGTCAGGAACATTGAAGTCAGAAAAGCCAGCAGTATTGGCCTCCCTCTCAGCATTGGATGAGCTTCCTTCAACCTCAACATTCTCATTCTTAGCATTTGTGGGACCAGCTGCATTGCATCTCTTGTTAACAATCCCCAAACTCTTTGTAAAGCACCTATCCTCTGAAAGGCCGAAGTTGCCCTCCTCAGTAAAGGAAACTATGCGGAAAGCATACTCAGTGCCAGGCTGCAAGTCAGGTATTTGAAATCTCCGCTCATTATTTGCACAAGTAAAGGCTGGTTCTTGTTGGTGTGGCAGTTCAACAGCCTTGCAATACCAAATTCTGCATCCCTTAATAGTATCGGATGCCAAAGCAGTTTCTTGTAAGACCACTACCAGAGAAGTAGAAGTGACATCTTCAAATTCAAAATTGCAAGCTGCAGAATGTGAACCCTCTGCAAGTTAATAGGTTATCGTCATGTATTACCTACAATTTCAACAGGAAAAGACAGCAGCTCACCTTTGTGATGCAAGTTACCACGGAAATCACTGTTGAGCAAAGTATCAGCCTTCTCAATTGCAAGAGAGCAAAGTTCTTGAACATCACTGCATACAGACAATCTGCTGGCAATGGCCCGACCCAGCTTTGAAGAGACCTCGTACAATGGGCCCAACTCTGATTCAAGCTTGCGCCTAGCATCATCTACAATCTCATGTAGTTCTTTGAACGCTGAAGTGCCTTGAAGGATCCAATGACTCAATAATACGCGGTGGCACAGGACATCCACACGTCGGGCTTCCTTGGCTACCATTAGCTGCTTCTTCCAAATTCTGATGTAAGATCGCAAGGCTAAGATAAATCAATCTAAAACATATATTTGTGATTGAAAACATGACTCCATTTCTTGTATTTACATGCAAATAGATATAAATATTATTGCATACTTACCCAATAATCCTAGAAACCTTGCCACAAGAAGCACAACAATAACTCCCATCCAACTGCATCGAAGGCCCCACTTTGACCACTCCAGCCTTTCCACGTTGAAGTGCACATTCAAGGTGGCACACCATGCCACATGAATCAATGTCACTAAACTCTGATGTGCAAGCCAGCCAAAGACTAGGGTCCTTGTTGTCATCAAATAGATGACAGATGCAGCAGCAACATCGTTTGCAATATGTGTCATCTGAACCAAGGGCGGCCTTGCATATAGAGTTCTTACAGAATTCAGTCTTAACATATCCACTGTCTGGATAGGGTCGAAGTCGGACAGGATTGTTTCCCTTCCTTGGTTGCTTCCTAGGTGGAGGTTGGCTATTGCTAAATGAGGCTGAGCTGCGGCAGGTTTTCCTCTGTGCTTGATTTTTGTACTCTTTCACACTTGCTGCAGGAACTTGCTCAGTAGTTTTCAACTTTAATGGACCTGGGTTTTTACGTCCTCTCCCAAGACTTCTCCTGACTGCTGCTTGAGGATGAAACTCTTGGTATTCTTCTTTGATCTTTTTACTGCCTGCAAGATCACCTGCAGGCCCATTCTTCTTGAAGGTGGTAGAAAGGGTCTGCAAAACTGAGAACATATCAAACTGCTTTAGAACGAATTAAAATGAAAACATTCTTAAAAACTAACACTGAGTTAAACATGTGCACACTACTGCAACATTACATACAAAAAATCACAAAAAAGATCCTCTATAGCTCAAAACTTCTTAGCGCCTCAACCAAGAAGTTACCCAATCTCCAAGTTTAGTTTACCAAATTCAAACTCTTAAAAACAAGGGTTCCCATAGTTTATAGAGTTCACCATTTAATGTACTTACCCAGATAAACATAATTTCAAAACAATGAATTTCGCATATAAAGTGCACGGAGAATGCAACATAAAAGGAAAATAGATACTGGACGTAGAGTTTAAGGCCCTTGAAGCTATGACAAATATAATTCAGGTAGAACTAATTTCTTAACTAAACAGAACATGTATTTCAGGTCATTGGCATCCACAACTCAAAAGCACCTACAACCAAACCCATACCTTTAGCAGAGTTGATTTCCTCGCGATCCATCCCCTCTGAGCTAGGAAAGCTGTTCCCACATTGCCCCTGAAAAGGAAATGAAACAAGCCAACAATGTGTCATACTATCTCAACCGCTCCGAGAACGCATCAGTAGTGCATTTGTTTAAAAGGGAAAAAGAGAACATTTTGCTTCACGAACTTCCAACACCACTCAATACGAATTCATTGAATAACAAGCCTGAACAATTATTAAAAGTATCTCTAGTGATAAAGATTTTCCACCACCTAAAGAACCAAAATTCACCGGAAGATACAGAAAAATAAAAAGGAGAAAATCCAGAAGCTGCAAATTAAACAGATTCAGGTAACATTTTACAGAAACTGATTACGGGAAAAAGGATGAAACTAAAGAAGAAAATCTCGAGTAAAGGTACCTCCAAGAATGCGATCGAATTAGGGTTTCGGTAGGGCGAAAACCCTAATTTCAGACCGGAGGAGAAGCGGGAGAACGTCAGCTGTCACAGCCTCGCGGTGACTGCCATGAGAGAGAGCGAACGAGAGAAGCAAAATGGACCGTTTCAGCCCTTTAAGGCCATGAATGGCATGAAATTACATAGCATTGGAAATTTGGACAAAGTTTAAGGGCACTATCGTCCGTGAGGAGAATAAGAACTTTTTCGTTTTATTTACGTCAAAGACTTTTCTCGTTGAAGTTCATGCGAGATGCTAAGGCTCTGACACTTTGATGGTTTGATTCGCGTGTGGGACCCAGCCTGTGTGATGTGTCATGCAAAAAGTGCCTAAAAGTTGTGAACCTATGTGCAATGTGCAGCATGGCCGATATATAAAAATATTATAATTTTATAAAAAAATGGTATAAAATATTTGAACGTATAAAAAGTTTGTACGAACTGCCGGGATCTATGAGTTGTCGAATTGTGATTCGACAAAAAAAAATGACGCATAAAAGTTGTGAGCCTATGTGCAATGTGTATCATAGCCGATATAAAAATATTATAACTTTATAAAAAAAATAGTATAAAACATTTAAACATATAAAAATTTGTATGAACCATCAAATTGAGACCGGGCTTTATGAGTTGTACTTGTATCTAATAAAGAAAATGACAAAAAACTAATTTTACCTTGATTAAACTAATTTTGCTTGATTAATGTCTGTTATCGGATTTTGATACAAACTTCTGATACAACCTCTGATAATTCCCGGGTTCACGAGTCACCGTCTAAGCCCAAACTCATTCAAATTGGACTTTTATAGAATAGGTGCAGATTGGGCCAAAGAGTAGGTATGTGAAAAAAAAAGTGAGTGAGTGGATTATACAGGGAAACCTAGTGAGGCTATAAAGAAAATAACTTTTTAATACAAATATTATTAAAAAATAGCTATGTCCAAATGTCCAAGGAAAATGGTCCCATTGTAGGTTTTTTTTTCATAAACTCGATTTGAACCGGAGACCTCTTTCTCAGCGGGGAAAGTCTTACTGAGCAGTTGAATTGGCTGCCATGGTAGCGTTGACGCAGGGTGATCATATGCGAACCATGTTCAAGGGATCATTTTCGTCGCATCGGCAAACTGTTGACCTTGCGCAGCAGCCCATTTGCTAATCCTTGTACGGCCCATTGCCCATTTCGTCGCCCTATGTTGTCAAGATACACACGCAGGCGACAAGCGTCCTGATGCTCAGGGCATGCATAGTATTTCTATTGTTTTTTGTATTTTTGAGAAATTTTCAGATTACCTGGCCCAATTTGTATTAATTCTATATTTCTTAGTTTATAATAGTTAATTTCATATTTCTTAGTTCAATCGATATGAGCTGGTTGTGGATAACAATGTCTTTAGGTTATAAATAAACTCAACCCCTATAAGATCTATCTTATTAATATATAGCAGGAGGTGGGCACGGTTCTAGTGGGGAAGTGGTATCAGTGGTGAGATACCGACAACTGATTGGCTATTGCAACTCACCACAGGCTTGTCAAACATAGTATAAACCTTTATTTCTTCATTTTTTTTCACCATGACAAATTTTTTGCTTGAGAAAACCTTTGTTTCACTAAACTGGCAACCCATTCTTGAGCATAATGGATAGAGTAGATACTTTCCTTTATTACAACAGAAAAATAAGAAATGACGGTGAGTATGTTAGCAGAAAGGTGTGGTTACTGAACATTGAGCCCCGAGGAGGTACGACAAGTTATTAGTGTAAGTAAATGAAGACTTGTCATTCACAATATTAATGTGACTTTGAAATATTTGATTCTGTCTTCGAAATTGTCCATATCGTTTATTATTCATAAAAAGGTAAATAAAGTTGTGTTATCCTTGTATGCATATATAAACTAATGCAAATGGAGACAAATCACCAACACCGGAAAGGAATCAAAATGTGAATAGAGAAAAATAGCCAAGGTTGGAGAAGGTTGTATCAACTTCCCAACATGAATGCCTAATTTCAGCGGGAGTCAATGATACACCATTCACGTGTGAAACATTTAGGTATTAATTTAATATTATACTATAACATGTTCCCGATAACACAATAATTTAAATAATCATGTTGATGGAAATATGATATATTCATTGCCACATAATTGTTGATGTGATATACGAATGTGATATCTCTCATATTTGTGTTTGTGTATAGATGATATCATAAGTTTTATGAACATTGTCCCTTCAATATCATGATGTAATTTGTAGGCGTGTTACCGAATATATGTTATTGGCTTAAATTGCATGTTCATTAATTTGTTAATATTTGTTGTAGATTGGGAGAATCGGGTGAGTTCAATTCAACAAATCCGCATCAGACATTGTTAAGCATTCCTATGTTTACATAACATGATATAAAAAGCATGCATACTAGATTTCAATAAATGTCTGCAATAATGGGTGCGTTAAGGACTTCATGCCATAATAATAGTTATGATACCCCATATAACTCTTGGAATGCGGATGAGCATGAATTTGAAGAATTGTGGAATGCTGAAACTAAAATGAGAACACGCAATTGCAACGATTGATCACATATACTTTGTGTGCAAAAAATGGTACTCCATGGATATGTATGAAATGATATATAAAGAGACTTTACTCCCAATGATAGATAGGCACTAGTGGGCACCAACTAAAGTTATGTCAACATTCAACCTACCAATATCACTCAAACAGAGGGGTCTACCAACAAAGAATTGAATAGTCGTAACTCAAGGTTAAAGAACTATATAAATGTGGAGTATGCGAGCAGTTAGACATAACCACAAACACTGAAGCAACCAACAAGATGAACATAGACATAGGCCTAGTGGTTCAAATACAATCTGCAAACATTTAAACACATGAGGAGGAAAGAGAAGTACAAAGGTCAATGAACATCAGTATGGATTGCCTTATCCAGCCCCATTCTTTACTTGAATAGAAAAAAGTCTCTTGTCTTATAGTTGTATCATGTTTTCGATAACACAATTTTTTTATGAATGTCATGTGTTTGGGTTCGGTAAACACATGAGGTTTAGTTTTTTGTCATATGATTATATCCATGTTTTACATAATGCTGTGTAATCGATAACACGATAAAAATGAGGGTTGTAAAATCGATCACACGATGTCTACATAATCATGTCACATATGAGGTGATTATTAAACCTTGTTGATTTTTGTAGAGGAAAGTGTATTACATAAAAATGTATTACACGAAAAATATATTATAGAATAGTTTTTTATATAAATTAAAAAATTACAAAAAAGTAAATTTCATAATGTTGTGTTACATCATAGTTCGTCCTCTCTTGCATCAAATTCTTTATTAATACGTCCATGGAGAAGGCATGCACATATTTGTGGCCTCACCAACATTGTGATTTTTGCCTGCATGAAATATGGTTTTATTATTCCTGCGGCAAGCTTGGCAACATAGTACATCACATAGATGTCACAATTTTCATTTGTCTCTTGGTACGAGCACGTAGAGATTTTTGGAATAGGCCATTTCGTTGCTCCCTTGATCTTCAAGATCTTCTCCATGGTGATGGCGATATTGATTCTCATCTTATCGACCTCTATAAAGTGGTAAGGATGGTCTCCATTAAGTGGGTTGTACTATCTGATCTCTTCTCTGTAAAATGGGCAATGAGGAGGCAAAAGTAGTTACTGACATATATTGGGAATAATGCACTCTCGGTGTTGCTACTTAGGTACTTCATCAAGTTATTTGTGATTTTCGTCTTCACATCTGTAGTCTCATGTGCAAAGCCGATGTTGTAATAATGTTGAATGGTTTGGCTACTAAAGAAGCAGTTGTGGTAGATAAGTGGAGTTCTCAAATTCCTTTGTTCGAGTAGACCGAAGAACATATAGATAACCAATAGAAAAAAATGATATACCACATATTATCATTAACACTACATATGATATAGTCGTGTGGTTAACCACATGTCAAACACATCAGTTGTGTTATGACTGACACGACCCTTGAGTAATCGTATGTTCAACCACACCACACCAAACATAGACACATGACAACTTATATATCATGTGATAGAAAACACAAGCCTTTTAAAATTGCATATTCAAACACGCGCTAAACTAAATTTTATTTCCATACCTGAGACATGATACATTCTTGGCACAATAGGGACAGGTAGTCTCTATCAGCCAACGAATCAATAGGCCAAGCCTGGTGAGGGTTTTCCATCTAGGATGAGAGCGTTGAATGATCCTCCCCTGATAATATTTCCATGTGGACCATAAGCTTGATGTCTAGGCAATTCTTAGGTTCCACATGCTCAAGTGCTTTATCTTCCAGTTCTTCTTGTGCTCTTCGACATCAATGATGGGCACTAGGACCATATTGTCTTGCTCATATGCCTTCTCCATTATCTTCTCATCATCTGGGTAGTCAGATACTGTTTCTTTGAAGTCGGCTTTCCCAACTATCTCACCAAGAATTTGGGCCTCACCACTCTCATGTACTTCTTCCTCCTGCACCACCTCCTCCATTTCCAATGGCTCTTCATCCATCTCATTCATTGCATGCACCTTATCCATATCCATGGAACCCCTTAGTGAAACTTTCTCAAGAAGGAATCTTCTCTTCACTGGCTTCTCCTTTAGGAGAGGGACATCAGTTGGGACATCCAATTCTTTGGCCTTGGCTGCTTGGTGCAGCTTCATGAGCCTTTTGTGTTTAGGTACAGGGGGTTGTTGGAGAGCTAGGCCAGCATCAACAACTATTCTCTTTTGTGACTTTAATGTACATGGGTTCTCACAGGCCTAAAAAAAGAATCGAAAATATTGATATACATAATAAGAAACATGACGTGTGAAACAATGTGAGATCTCTAACCTTTAAAATATTGGTGACAACAACAATGTCCATAGTTCCATAAAATTGCAAACTATGTTTGAATTGCTTCAAAATTTTCTATATACTCACAAGTTGTAATGACCCTAATTTTTGACATGATCTCTTTAATGTTTATTTTTAATAATTTCTTAAGATTGGTTGGAATTCATAGTGATGAGCGTAACAAGTCGTAAAACGCATAAATCGGAGGTCGGGAACAAAAATTACGACCTCGGGAAGCATGCTCTACTGGCAGGACCCACTTTTAAAATATAGGTAAACCGGTTCATAAGTGGTCTAGTCTCATAGGACTCGTCAATATGAGCTCAACGGTACCAAGAACGCGTGAAACCGAGTTCATGATAGAAAGTTACGTTTATTTAAAATTTTATAAAAAAAAATAAATATATAAAAATATTTTTTTGGCTCAGCACGGCGCAGGGCAGCTTGGCATGGCGTGGCGCGCGGCCCAGCCACGCGACACGTGCCAAACACACGCATCACACGCAATGAACGCGTGCGTCATGCGCGCCCATCGAAATTGGCGGCGCCCACTGGAAACCACCGCCCTCCTCCCCTATATATACCCCACTCCGGTCATTTTACAAAACCCATTTTTACCCCTCTCACTGTTTTTACTATGCCCGGCCTGTTATAAGTCTGAATTACATGTTCTAAGACCCGTTTCCTACTAAATCGAGGATGCTCTACGCACCGGAAGGGTTATTTTCTCAAGGTGATCTCTTTGAAATCCAGAAAACCCTACCACGTTCCTAATCCTCCCCTTTCTTCTTTTTACTGTTTCCAGACTGTTTCAAAACCTTTTCAGCCCGTTCAAAAGCTGTACTCCACTAAATTGAAGATGTTCTACGCATTTGGACTGTTATTCTGCCAAAATTCCCACTCGAAGGAAGGATTTTCTTTATATTCTACGAAGGGATTTCTTATACTCCACACGTGTTATAGGAAGGTAGTTTTAAATTCTAATCGTATGTTGAGATTTTGACTCGCCAAATTTCTGTTAAAAGTTTTCTTCTACTTATTCTAAGAAACTATGTTTTTAAAAGCATCTCCTCTTTTCAGAAATTTCTCTGAGTTTTGGGTAACCTACCCTGTAAGGACCCTCATCTTTAAACCGGTTTTGGTTTTCTTTAATTATGGGTTATCGTGCAATTTACGTGTTTTCTGATCTTATTCGGTGATTTTGTAAATAAATAGAGTTTGTGATGGTTTTAACCAAAATTAACTTCAATATTAGTGGTTTTAAGTGATTTTAAACCAAATGTGAATTTTTGAGATTTTTCGGAATTTTTACTATTTTCCCAAAAATTAGGGTTTTGGCGGGACCCCTGTGGGCCCCACGGTCGAAAATTTTATTTTTGTGTCAAATGAACCTAGACATATACTTAAGGTCACACAAAAATTTTCAGAATTTTATTAGGCTTAATTCGTGCTTAAATTTGCAAAACAACCACTTTTAGCCTACTTTTCATATTTACACCCCAAAACTTACCTTTGCCTACCCCAACCCTTACTATAAAAGGGCAAACCTGAGCCATTTCCATTTTTGGGAATAGGCTAAGGAAGGAGGTCTGGCCTAATCCCCACTTAGGCCCGAATTAGAAGCCGATTAAGGTAAGCTTGCTCTAATTAAGCACTAATCCATGGCTTTTCTCTTAATTTCTTCTAAATCTACCATTTTCCCCTTGATTCAATTCGTTTTTGACCATCAAAAGCTACTGATTTGTGTTTTACTACAAACCCTAACATTCAAAATTCGATTTTTACTACCAACAAGCCCTAGATCTAAGATTTAATTAGGGATTTCTTAAGTAAATCGATTTCTATTGGTGTTTGATTCAAACTCATTGTGTTTTCAAGGATTTCAAGAAGGGTGACTCTCAATCCGAGCTTAATCAAGTGCTGAGGTAATGGGTCTTCGAAATCTCTGTTTATCCATGGTAAAACTCTTCATTTTTGGCTTATTTCGAAATGGTTTGCTTGATTTAGTGTGTTAATGGTAAGATTAGAAAATGGAATTATTTAATCCCGATTTCTTAGGGTTTTGCATTATTATGGTTTGGTTTGATATTCTGGAAGTCAAGGAGGACTTTTGATGATGATTAGGGTGCTAGATGTGGATTTGAAGTGTTATCTATGGTGTTTCGGTTTGGATTTGCGAAAGGAAGAAGATGACTGTTACGCGTGTTGGCGATCGATCGGCCTTGCAGGGCGATCGATCGGCTGAACTGAAAATTTCAAAATTTTGCGTGTAACCGATCGAACGGCCTGAAGGGTGATCGATCGGCTACACAGGAAATTTGCATGTTGTGTGTATGATGCCTATTTTGATGATTCCACTTTGGCTTGCCAATTTTATACGAATGTGGAGTGTTTTAAGCTATGTTAGGCTACTGGAAATGCATGCTATTGAGTTTATGGAGTTGAGATATATGCTTAGTGATGGTGGAATGACTTATGTTTTGTGGCATGATGTTGGAATCATTATTTTGAAATTATGAATAGTTGTTTCCCTTTGGTTAAGCATATTTCAGTAGGACTACAATCATTGTTGGACAGATTTGTCATGATAAATTGTGATTAATGGTGTGTGAATGTTGGTGAATACCATGACTCTGATGGAATGAGTGATGTTATAGGTGTTTAGCCTTTGTGGTTGAGTTTTGAATCTAGCTAAGATTTCAACGATTCTTCTACTATGATTTCATTTGGAATTCATGTTTAGGTAGAAATTCACATGTGTAGTGTGGTGGTGAGTTGATTTTCAAGCATGTTAATATGCATCATGTGAAAGGCTTCTACTAGTTACACACACACACACATGTGGGGGGTTAAATGATGATGTTGAAGCTTAATATCGTGATTATGAATGATGCATTAGGGGCTGGTGAGAGCACTTATCATGGTTAGGATTCATGTATGCTTTGCCCACGCATGTACCATGCTGCACGCATCATGAAAATGGATTTCCAATTGAGGCTTCATCATGATTAATCGAATTTGACCGATTGGATGCAATGTGATGGAATTGTGTGCCGGGTTTATCGGTCGTGGATTAATCGCAAGTTGATTGGTCCGAAAGGACATATTTTGATTTGAAGTTCCTGTGTGGAACGATTTGGAGTTCCTGTGTGGAACGAGTGCACTCCCCGGGTTGAGTCTTGTTTAATGGAATGATGTGGGGACGAGTTGTGTACTTGTCTTGCGGATATGTGAGAATATCATTATGTGTGTCATCTAGACCCTGAGAATCCAGTGTGGTATGCCGTGTGCACCCCGCTACCACGTGTTCTAGGGTTCTCTGTGTGAGAACTCGGGCTCTTCCCTCCGCGGGAGATGTCCACTGGGCGAACACCCCTGCTCTAGATTCTCTGTGTGAGAATGGGACATCCTTGGCCAGGATCGTCGAGCGGCGGTATTAGGGATTGACAACCCCGATCTTTCTTGAATTCTTGTGTAGAATTTTGTACCATGACACGCCTTCGTGGCCTTGTCTATGCTCCCGTCTGTGTGACGTCAATGTGTGATTACTCCTTGATGGAGGTTGATTGTGATAACATTATGCATGTGGGAATATGTATGTTAGAGATACATCCATGCATGTTGATGTTGATGTTATGCATGTGGAATATGTATGTTAGAGATACATCCATGCATGTTGATGTTGATGTTATGCATGTGGAATATGTATGTTAGAGATACATCCATGCATGTTGATTTTGATGTTATGCATGTGGAATATGTATGTTAGAGATACATCCATGCATGTTGATGTTGATGTTATGCATGTGGAATATGTATGTTAGAGATACATCCATGCGGGATTGGTTATGATGTGAATGCATGTGGGAATATGTATGCTAGAGATATATCCTTGCAGGTTGAACTATGCATTTTTATGCAGTGTTAAGTGATATGAATGTGTGATCAGAAAGTGATGCACCATGTAAATTTTTGATCTGAAACGATCTCATTTCTAAGCTATCGTATTTTCTACGTTGACAGTGATATTAAAACCATTGCTGAGTGTTAAAACTCACCCCTCTTTTGTGTTTTGATTTGGGGCTGCGTGGTGCGACACGCAGACGGACAGGATTGCCTTTTTGAGGAAAGGTCAGAGGTAGCTTGGGTGTGATGATGGAGATCGTTGCGTGACTTTCCTTCATTTTGTTTCATGTTTTATGTTAGAACCTATGTGTAGGGTTCTTTGTTGTGGATTTATGTCACATGTTACAGTTATGTTTGCTTATGACTTATTTTGAGCCGGTGAGGGCTTTACTTAAAACTAAGCTTGTGGGTTTGAGATTGTTGTTTACTTTGTGTTAAGCAACACCTTTTTTTCCCCTTTTTATTTACTCTTGCTCAAAGGATTATGCGCACTCCGTGTTGCTGTTAATCGCCCGTGGTTAGGGTTAAGTCTTCCGCTAGAATCGTTTCTCAATTTCACTTCGTCGCCCCCGCGCGCTTGACCGGCCCTTGGACCGGGTTCGGCTCGGGTCGGGCATGGCCGGGGCGTGACATACCCTCTGGATGGTTCTTGTTTTTTGAAACAAAAGGATTATTTTGATGGAAAATTTTGGGTACCACAAACATTTGTCTCTGGCGCGCATACATGATTGAGATATCATGTGAAAATCTCTTTCCTTCCGTCTCCCGTTGCCCCATGAGCACGGGTGTAAGTCGTCTGGTATCACAACATTTATATGACCGTGTTTTCAAACTTATTTTCTGAATTATTTGAAAAGAAGGATGTCATGATTTTTACATCCATGAAGCATATTCTTAGAATTTAACTCAACCTACTGAGTATGAAGTTACTCATCTACCATCAGATTCTGCAGGTGTCACTCAAATCTGAAGGAACCGATGGAGAGTTTTCTTAAATTCAGTTTTTTATACTTTCTTTTTGGTACTGTATGTAATGTTTGCACTAACTAATGTATAAAGGCATGTTATGCCCAATTTTGGATATCTTTGTATAATACAAAGTGTTTTATAATTACTCTTTTGGTACACGGTGATCCTTGGCATTAGGAATTAAATTTCATTACGTTTCCAAAATTATTTTCTTTTATTCCAAAAATTCAAGGGGCATTACACAAGTAAACTAGTGAAACTAATTTTCCTAGAGTAAGAGGTTGCTTGCTAGTCAAGAACTTCAAGTAGAAGTGATGAAATTTTTCTTAAAATTTTTTCTAATATTGTGAGTAGAACCAAAAAATAAAAAAATTTTCTATCTCAAAAAAATAAAAATATCACAAAGTTGTGTTGTTAGAACTATGCCAATAATGAGATAAGTGACATTGGATTTTTATTGAGAGAATAAGAAGTGCTATAATTTTTGTGCAATACTCTATTTATATATGATACCCGATCAACTAATTGTGACAACTACTCCATTTTGAGAGTTTAATACCTTCACTATATTGAGGGTCACCATAGTGCCTTTAGTTCAAATACCTTACTAGGCAATGAACTCCAAGATGTGGCCTCAAAATGCAAGAAATTAAAACTCAGAACATCAATCATTCACCACACGAATAAATACAATATTTTTTAACCTAGAAACTTAAACTAGGGGGAAAAACCACACAACTTGTCCTTTGGCTAAAATTAATGCACTACGAAGATATAGATCTTAGAAGACTCAAAGTTACTAGCCTTCCCAACCTAGATGTCCTTCTCTAGTTGAATTGGCCACCAAAGTCTTTCTTGGTGATTTTACCTTTGAACTCAGTCTTAGTCTTCTTCTTTAATAACACAATATCCAATCAAAGTCCTTGATTTTTTTTTAAACTCTAACCAAAGTCCTTGACTTACTCCAACAATCTCCTTGTGTATAGTGTCATGTGGTCTCACGAAACCTCTCTTTTAATTCATGAAGTAATTATAAATCAAAGCTCTCACCTTTAAAATCTTTTCTCTCAATCATGTGATGATAGAAGGAATTATGCAAAGTAGCTCTCTATTTTTTCTCTAAAAAATTCTTCCTTCCTTTTACCCAATTCGTCACAATAAGGTCTTTAAATGACTTTTTAAGTCGCTTAGGGTATTAGAGTTATAGTAGGAAAGAAACTGTTCTCAGTTTAACTTTAAATAGGCATCAGTGTCATTGATCAATTGATTGTTCCATAGGGTTATCGATCGTTTGCTGTTCACTTCACAAACCTA
Organism: Saururus chinensis; assembly: GCA_035235625.1. NCBI lineage: Eukaryota > Viridiplantae > Streptophyta > Magnoliopsida > Piperales > Saururaceae > Saururus > Saururus chinensis. The sequence goes on along the minus strand of CP141143.1, from coordinate 22,567,759 downwards.
TTACATCTTAACAATCATTTCAAAAGTGTGACCAATCGTTCACTATTTTGGACTAGACAAATTTGACACCAATTAGTCTTTCTAGGATGATCAATCATTTAGTCTTCTCACAAAAAATCCCAAGCTATATTCAAGCCCAATTAATTGCTAGTTCAAGGTCAACTGATCACTTTTAAACAGTATTATGAATTTTGTCCTTTTTGTTCCATTCACACCCCAACACTCAAATAAGGTATTTTCTTAAAAGAAACCTAAGTGTTTTTGTATGTTTGTGATTGAATTTTACTTTTATGTTAGTATTGAATTAAAAATAAAAAAATACAAATTTTAAATTAGTAGCGACGCTTGTAAGTAAGCGTCGTTCTTCACAACTCATTCACTCTAATAAAGTATTCACCTTGAATCTTTAGAACACGTCTACTTTAATTCTTCAAGTCAATCAATGTTAAATTTGACTCAACATATCATTAATAGGGTTGCAAGCGGGTTGGGCCTAGGTGGGCTAGGGGTAGGCCTTGGCCCGACTCTAATAATGAATTATAGGTATGGGCCCAACTCAGCTTTAGCGTAATAAGTAAAAAACTGGCCCGACCTTAAAAGTATGTATGTCGGGGCTGGGCCACAGACTTTTTGGGCTTTTATCACTTTGGTTTTCTTCACTGGAACTGCTGATGAGGATGCTCTTCTGTCTCTATCTCTTTAAAAAATATCTTTTGGACAACAAAAAAAGGATTGTTTTGTTAGGAAGAAAAGGAAAAGGGAAATGCTCATTGAATGAATGAGGATTGAGAAAATCTAACTATGACTGGGAAAACCCGATTAGGAGTGCATAGCAAAAGAGATGTAAAGGAGATGAGGAAGTAGACCAGATGGTGCCTTTGATACCTAGAGGGGAAACAAGAAAGGGGAGAAATGAGTTGTGAGGCAGAAAAGATTGTATGACAGTGGTGCTGGTGGAGTGAAAAAAGAAGAGGTGGTCAGAGGTGAGGCAGAGTAGATAGAAGTGGAAAGATCCGGTGGTGGAGATATGTGATCAGGAGGAAAAAAGGTGGGGACTTGACAGGTGAATCAAATTGTGGAGAGTAGACAAAGAGGCAAAAGATCTACAAAGTGGAGAGAAGAAGAGGTGATCAGAAATAGCTCATGGTAGAGGGAAAACGGTGACTTGGTGGAGGAGTTGGTGGAACAGAAGAGAGGATGAGTGAGAGAAGTAAAAGAAAGTGATGGAGTAGTGGTTCGACAGAGTCTAGCTGCCACTGGCGAGGGTGAAATGGGGAAGTTGATGGCCTGATACGGGAGGGGGATGAAGTGATGGGGCATAGGGTTTTAAGGGTGATTTTTTCCTAGACAAAACTTCCCCAAGATGAAGCCATTGGATGGAGATGAATCAAAGATAAAGGGTTATTTATTTAATGCATGTCAATTGGCCATGGGCTTGGTATAAATAGGTTGATGGGCCACGGGTTGAGCCAGCCTAAGTGTGTTTTTGGGTTAGGCCCGAGCTTGGCTCTAATCAATATGAGCATGTAATTTACAAGCCCACCCCACACAAAAGCCCAAATTAATGAGTCGTATATTTTATGAGCCAGGTCGAACTGGGCTGGCAAGCAGGTCCAGTAAACTTGCATCCCTAATCACTAATTTAGTCAGATTGTTAAGACTTAGGGACAAATAGTGGATCCTTCCATTTCTTTGTCCGGAATCATGCTAGCTTAATTTTTACCATTTGTTCCACAACTATGCTATATAAAAATATATAATATTTATATGGGCTTTTCACTATGTATATGAAGTGATATGTACTATCCTTAGATGTTTGTCAAAAGATAAAAAGATCTAGAAACATATAATGAAATTGAAAAATACATCTAATTTATGGGAGCACTTTGATAAGAAGAGTAATAAAAAGGGGGAAAATGTGGCCAAGTGTAAATATTGCTCATCAACATATCCAAATGACTCAAGGAAATATAGATGTTCAAATTTGAAGCATCATGCAAATGCTTGTTTAAAAAACAAGAATAAAGATGTGGGCCAAATGATTATGCAAGGAAATGAGAGTATGATCTTAACAATTTGATATGCACAAGTAGATCAAAACATACTCTAACAAAAAATTGCAATTGCAATTACTAAACTTAATTTACCATTCAATTTTGTAGAATATGAGAGGAAAAATGATCTTGTTAGTTACTTAAGCCCATATATGAAAAAAAATTATTGAGAAACTACAAAGGGTGATATTATTAAGGTCTATAAAAAGTGAAAGGTAATACATATAACAAATTGAGACCAAGCATCTCCAGACTTGTGATCCTCAATCACAACAGATGATTATGTTTATCTCAAAGCCTATTACATAAACAAAATGCAGGTGTTGTAAATTTTTTTTCTAAATTTTAGCTTCATGTCATCACCAACACTATTGAAGCTAATTATAGAGAAAGTATTTGCACTTTTAAAAGAATGGGGATTTGAGAAAAAAAATTCAATCACATTGATAATGCTTCTGCAAATTATGTGTTGATGCAAAATCTCAAGAACCAACTTTCGATGAGTAATTCTCTTATGGGTGATTATAAGTTTTTCTATATTCAGTATTATTGTGCAAGATGATATGAAATTATTAAATGAAACTTTGGAGAATATACAAGAAAGTGTAAAACTTACTAAAAGTTTATATGCCTAAAGAAATAAATTTCTGGAGTGTTGAGCATACAAGGATGACATATAAGAATGGCCTTTTTGAGGATGTTCCTACTATGTGGAACTCCACTTATTTAATACTTGAGAGTTGTTTATAATATAAAAAAACATTTGTACCTTGGGGATGAGGGTTACTTCTTATACAAATTGTCTAACCCTAAATGAGTGGAAGGCTTTCTATGACATCATAAATATATTTTTGGAAGTAATTATTCAACCTCTAATCTTCATCTTCATGGTAATTGGAGAAATCAAATGAATTTAAAGAGAGCTTTTTTAGATGATGATAATCCTTTGTGTAATTGAGAAAATGCAAGAATGTTGGCAAAGTCACAATCCAATTTTGACCATAGCAATGATCTTAGATCCACGATACAAGCTGAAGATTGTCGAGTTTTACCACAAAAATATGTATCCTACTAATGGGGAAGTGAGGTTTCAAAAGTCCGTTCTTAAATGAAATATCTATTTAAAGAATATTTTTGCATGACTACCAATATGCTAGCATAAAATAATCCATCATTATCAAATGATACATGTCACCATTTGATGGACAAGAGTTTCCATTAGACGAAGACAATAAAGATGATCTACTAATAAGTTGTAACTTTTTTTAAATATACATTTTGTTCCTTATATGACTTTCAAAAATATCGAAGTGCAAGAGCTTCATTAACAATTATCAAATTTACATATATCTCCATAAAAAAGGGCACCAACTCAGCCTTTAGACATTCTCAATTATTAACAATTTCAAGAGAATCAATATCATGATCTTTCTTTCATGGCTTGAGATATTTTGGTAATATCAATACCAACTATTGCTTCAAAAGCATCATTTACTGTTGGAGGATGAGTTTTATATCACTAGAGAAGTTCTCTTGAACTTGAAAGTATTAAAACATTAGTCACAACTCAACATTGCTCTTTAATGCAAGACATATATGTTTTTATTTAATTATTAATTTTTATTTTGTTATACAATCCATATTTTATTCTTGTTATTTATTTTTTGTCTTCCATTGTAGTGGACAAAATGGAGACATTGGTAGACACTACATATCTTGTTAATGATGTCATAGCCCAAGATGGAGAAGATTAGAAAGAAACTATCTTAGAATTTTATTTCCTCTTATATTTTAGTTTAATTTGATACTCAATTAATAACTTTTGTGATATTGTTATGGTATTGAACATGTGTCTTATATTGTTGCAATGCTCTCTATTTGACTTCCCCTTTCTCAAAAAATACAGAAAGTGCTTGACATCTATTTATAATGTCACAATGTATATATTGTCACACCTAATTTTACACATGCACTTTTAGATTTTTCTCTTTACAAAAAATGACAAAAATCCTCATGTATGATGCACTGGAATAATATCTAATCAAGAAATATTTGAAATGATAAAAACATTAGGAATATGACTTTTAGTTTTCACAAACCAAAGCTAATGAGTAGTATCATATATACATTGCAATGGATATCTAAGTTAAATTTAAATAATTACACGATCTACTATTGGAGACTTGTCTATCATAAGAGTACTTGACCAATAATAATAATAAATGACACATTCACATGCCTAGATAACAAACCTAAGAAAAAAAGATATGACTAAATTTGCAAGAAGAATCCACACTATGGTCTACCCAAACCCCAAGGGCAAAACACTTAACACCTGTAATACATCATCATAACTGATATTGAGTATAAGAATATATGCAGTGAAATTGCAAAACAAAAACAGAAATAACCGGCATAACAATGCAATAAGAGCCACTCAAGTCAACCATACCTTCCCAAGTTACAACCCGACTTAAATGAAAAAGGAACCAAAAGATAATATGTTCTCTAAGACTTGGTAGTCCCATCTAGCAGTCAAACCACCCTCGCTAAATTATGAACGACCATAACTCAACTTTAGCCTTTTTTTTCAAAGCCAATGCCTAGCTGTATCCACACCATGCAGCAAAGGCTTACAAGAGCTAATGAACCCAAGTGCCAAAGATCTAGACTTTCATAATCATTGAAACCTTTTATATTATGTTATATTAAATCATTATTTTTTAATACTATAATTTATTCAAACCTAACTCTCAGGCCAAAGGAACAGTACTATATACAAAACTCTCACTTTTGGTAAGCCAGAAGGCCATGATTTTGTTTTATACCATACCATTTTATCTACATGGCTAAAATGACTTACATTTAAAGCCAACCAGACACTAGGATCATTTATCCTTAAATGTTGAATGTATTAGTCAAAAGATGATTATCTATTACAAGGATTCTCTCATGCATAGGGCTTATTTACCCCAATATAATACATGCATAACACTATGCAATCATGCATCTAAAATGCATGAAAACCATGCTATTATAATACTTATAAAAACATATACTTCATTAGAAAATGTACTTGAATTTCCACATACTGATGCACAATAAGGGCATCGGTGACCACTGACATCCAGTCGATGCGTCCAACCCTTACTAATAGTGGATAGGCTGTGGAAGCCCACCACCAACATGTTGGTCACACTGCTAGTGACCAGTTAAATACCGATGTGGCTCAACACGTCAATGTTGGTAAGGTTCATCTTCCTTGCATCACCTATGCGATCATTAACATGTCGGTAATCATGCCAATCATTAGGAAGAAAAGAAATAGAAACCGCATCATTCTCTTCCAGCAAAACAAGGTAAAATCTTTATAAATATCAAGTTGCTTATAGTTTAAACACAAAAAGGGACTATAAGATTAGCATAATGTGAAGTTACCATTGATACACTAAACATGGTAAAATCCTGCAGTAATAAGCCATGCATACGGTCAAAACCAGCCAAAAGTCAAGAAAAGAATAAAGCTCATGAAATTCAAATAGTAAGCAAGGATAAGGTATGCACTCCAACCTTGAATTCATTGATCCTTCTCCTAGCGCTATTCCTACTGTCGTTCTGCTCCAAACTCCCCACTCTAGCTTGGACTTCATTAAGACATCTTAAAAATTCAAAAATTATGAGATCTCCTCCCTTTAACTAGGGTTTAACAGCCTCAAAGAGTCCTAAACTACAAAACTTCCCACGATTTCTGAAACAACCACAACTTATGGTTTCACCAATGCAACCATCGACACATAAATGCCTACTAATAGTTAAAATTATTGTTCACCGATATGAGCACTAACATGTCGGTGGCTACCGGTGTAGAATTAAAAAATTTGAAAATAAAAGATTACATTTTTCTTGAAAATACGGGGTGTCACATCTATTTATATGGTGTTGGATGTGGGTCTGTCATATTTATTTAACTTCACAAGAACATGTTACTACAGGATATTAGCAAAGTTGAGTTTATTCATAACATTGACTTATCTCATCTAAGAATCTTATGAGAGAGTCATCATCTAAGAATCACATATACAACACCCCTCCTAATTAACGTGTGTTACTAACATTGGTATCATATATTCAGTTATAACTTTTTTTCATCTATTATGCCTTTAAGAGAATTGTTATAATAATATCTTATTAATTTTAATAATTTTTAATATATATTAACAGTTCATAGCCATTGTGATGCATATCAATAATATTATTAACATGTACCTATATCCATGATCATCGATACTCTAATTGATATCTATATAACTTTTGGTTGCCACTAGCGATTGCCCACATGGCACATACTGGTTTAGATGCGGAAATTCTTTAAAAAGTAGCTGCCTCTTGGACATTAATGCCGTCGTTATCCTCTATTTTTCTTACCCCAACCCAACCTCTTCCTCCCAATGCAATTGACCAATAGCCATGTCACGGACCAATCTAGCCACTCCAGCCAAACCCAGATAAGGTTTGGCAAGCAGATCTGTTTTGGTGCAGCCAAACGATGACAATCCTGGTTATCATGAAAACCGGGTTCTACAGTTTACCTTTTCTCATGCCACCCTTATCCCTACTCTTACTCCCAAATGGTGTCTTTATTTGGAAATTCTGAAGTACATAAAGGGTAATATTGTTTAATTTTATTAATTATTTATAGTAAATCAAGGACAAATTGCTTGGAGTTATCCCTAATAAGCTACTATTTATTGTCTTTATTCAAAATTATCCCTCATTCAAGTAGTGGAAAATTGATTATTTTGACCAACTTAGCCATCTTGGTTTACTGATGAGTGAATTGATTTTCTTAATTAGAACATTAAAATGAAGTTCAAAAATATTTTCTAGACCAAGTATGTGACCATAGTGCATAAAATTCCCAACATGATATTAGAGGGTAATTATATATAGATGGCGAGTTGCCTCTATGTATTATGTTTGACACCCTTAGTGGCATGGTCAAGGAGCCCAGAGTCAGGCTAGACTTATCAAAAGAAGTCACCACCATTTCTTCTGCGCCCACAAACTTATATGAACAAACCCACGAGTTTTGTGTTAAATAAAAGACTTTTTTTTTTACAATAGTCAAATAAAGACCTTTTATGGCAGAAGCAAATAAAAGCCCTTGTTGTCTTAACATTCCACACTATTCTAAAAAAATAGCAAATTTCACTTCTTATGTAAAAAATAATTGTAACGCTTTTATATTATAAAAAAATTGGGCATATCCCTCGTGTATTGTTAAAATTGCTACAGTTAATGGTTTCCCCTCATTCATTAACCCTCGTGTGTTATCAAAACTTAGTCATAAGACTCATAACCCTCTAGCCAAAAATAAACTTGGACAAAACACCATAGTCTAACCTTTAAAATTGACCCATTTAATAGTTTTCTGTAAATTACTACTCCTATTCTACATTAATAGCTACCTTTATATTATGTCTCATGTTTCCCCCCTTCTACCTCCTGAAGCCGCTCACCATATAACGGCTACTTTTGGCCAAACACGCAATGGCCACTGGCCAACTATAAAGCTGGCCTCCCTAGGCTTGGTTGTAGTTGCGCCTGGCTGGTAGTAGTAGTTGTGGAATTTTTATAAAAAAATGTTAAGTCATGAAGGGTGGCTCTATCTAAAATTTAAAAATTATTATAATAGCTATGCAAAACAAAAGTAGGATTATAATAGTTTGGCTTGAGTTAATGAGTCAAGCATAGTTTGAGTATTGGCCTGGCTTAGTTTGAGCTTGAACCTTTTAGCTCAAGCTCAACTTGATCAAAGAACTTGAGGCTCAACTTGAATTTGAATCCCCTATATAAGAAACTCAGGTATTTGACGCGAGTTAATTCTAGCTTAAGTCAAATTCAAGTCAAGTTTGGTTTGGGTCAAGCACAATTTGAGCTGAGTTAAGCTGATTTAACTTTGCTCAATGACCCTGTTCAACTTATTAACACCCCTAAGAAATATGTGTGAAATTTTTTATTATTATTATTCAGTACCCTTACCTCCTACTTAGAACCATAATTCCCTATTCCTACTTCGATTCAACAAAATTTCTACCATTAAGATTTTATAATATTAACTACCCATTATAATAATAACTACAAAAAATAGCAACTAGTGGGCCTACTAATATGGCCAGGCGGGTCACAGTGGGGGTTGTTTGCATACAAAATCTCATTAGGCAAAAATGTGGATTTTAGCAAAAAAAAATTAAAATTAAAAAATCATAATTTCATTTAGTAAAGAATTTTGAATAGTTTTAATTTTGGAAAAATCCTGAAAATATTTCAAGTCCCAAATCTTCGAAAATGAGATCTTAAGATTTTTCCAAAAAATATTAGCCTAATTTTATAAATTCATGAAAAATTCTTTTAAAATCTAACTTTAAAATTTTATATCCAAAACAACTCCTAAAAGTTTGAAAAGGAAAATGCTTCTATAACCTTGCTTGATACATGATGGGCTACACCATGCTATGTAGCTTCATCATGTTTAAAGCTCAATGTCATAGGAGGTATGCACTGTATGGAGTATTTTTTATGCTCCCTACTAACAATGTGCCTAATGTAAGAAACACCTTGATATTTGAGATTAACGATGTACACGTTAATATACGGTAGCATCCATTGACTCTAGAGTATATGTTGTCCCTCAAATGAATTGAGGGTTCTCAAGCATTCCTTAATTTAGGTGTCTTATCACTAGGGAGTATAGAAAATATTTTCCACACAGCAAGGCTCACAAAACACAAGCAACAATAGCCAGGCCCCCAAGCATGGGCTCGGTGGTTGCCTTAGGCCCCACTCATAAAAAAATGCCTCATAAGTTTGGTTTTGGACTCCTGCCTCTTGGTGCTTTAAAGGCACATCATACTTACTAGTGTTAGTTGCATGCCGTCTAGTCTTTTTGTACAGTTGCATTATAGTTATTTGCATTATGTTGTCTCATAGATTTGACATTTTATAAATAAGCTTAAAAGGCCCCAACATAGGTACGCTACTTACGCTTTTGCTCCAACCTTAAGTTATGAAGTCAATAGCTTCCAAAAAAATACAGCTCTTTATTTTATTTATTCCAACCATATAAAAATATGTATAAAATTATGAAAATTACGCAATTGGGTATAATTTTTTATAAAAAACAATTGGCATAAAAAAATAATAAAAAAATAAAGATTATCCAAATTTTTTTCATTATTTTCTTCTTTTATGTTGACTAGAGGAATATTAGAAGTACACTATACACCCTATATGTGTCAAAATATATGAAAAATAAATATTAGACCACCTTAAGACTCCCTTAGGTCGCTAATTTTATAGAGCCGGTCTGGCTCGATGCTTGGACCTGCATGGAGCCATGCATCTGTGCATGCTAGAAGTTTGTGTGTGCGAACGCCTCCCCACTCCAAACATATTACTGTTATTATTCACTAGTCAATGTGCATTAGCTTTTGCATGTGGTTAACAAAGAGTAATGACTTTTACTTAGCATAGAAGTAGATGTATGCTAACCATTTTCCTATTTCTATTTATAAATGATAAATTACAAAATTGTTGATATGCATAGGAAGGGAAGTGATATCTATTTAAGCTTAATATAAATGAGAAAATAGAGTATAATGACAGTTTTACACCACAAATATTACAAGACAATGACAATATATTTTCTTCGCATTTTATACTTCTAGTCGTTTGGTAGATTTGTCAAAAATAAGATTAAATATCATTTACTTTCTTTCACATACTTCACTTAGAAGTATTATGTATTATTAAGATGGACATAGAAAAAGGACAAAAAATGCCTAATTACACAAACTACCTAGGAAAAGTATATAAAAAATAATAATAGAGCAATTTAATTTTTTTTGAGCCACTAAGCTCATGGTCCTTGTTATTGAGCACCACTACTTTTGTAAATTCTTGTAGCTAAAGATATTAGGAAACAAGAGTCGTGAATAGTAATGTGCATCCCACAACTTAGTATGTCTCTTTCACCTCTTTCCCTTAGGACTTCTCTTCATTAAGAAATAGAAATTACTAAGGATATAGCTATATATATTATTATCTTAGAAGGATAATATTGACATAGTGTGGTAAAATTTTTCACCATTTTTTTACTTTAATAATAGTATAGATGTAGCAAGATTGTACACATATTACGTGTATAAATACATATTAGATAAGATTAAATAAAAAAAATTAAAAATAAAATATTTTGAACAAAGGTTTTCCTTGCATGCTATATTTACAATATATTGTTTGGAGGGTTACAATGATTATTAGTTATACATACTAACTTTATACGAACCTATAAATACTTATAGTAGGCAACTATGAAACCAAATCTCATAAGCTAAATATTATGTCATAGATCGGCAAATACAATAGTGTCGAAGGACTTTTTGTCGCCGATCACATTATTCATATTTAACACCAGTTTGGCGATGAATCTTATTTAATAGAACTCTTCAGGGGTTTTCTAAGGGTGTTTAAAATATGTAAATCAGAACATGTATAATATATATAAAAATATAAATAAATTTTATTGAGAAATGTGCTATCTACGTGGGTAGAGCTATAAATGAGTCGAGCTGGCTCGTGAGCAAACCTAGATCGGCTCGAATTAAGCTCGACTCGAACTCACTTCGAGCTCGAATAAGTTCGAGCCGAGTTCGAGCAGACCCCTGCTCGACTCGGCTCAACTCGAATAAAACTTGAACTCGATGCTACTCGGCTTGACCTCGAACTCGAATATAATTTTAAAATTATATATATATATATATATATATATATAATAAATAATACATATATATATATATATGCATATTTTATATAAACATAATTGTTAATTTAAATATATATTTATAACATACTCCCTCTATTCTTAGATTAATAGCTCTATTTGATTAGTTCATTTTGAAAAATATAATTGGGCTATTAATCTAAGACGAATGGAATATATAAAACGATATATAATCACATATTTATATACTAATACTATATATCATATTGATATATGAGACCCATTTATATGAGTCAAGGCTCACTCACGACTATGTGAGTATTGATGTCATACATCCTCATATTACGAACTAAGAACACACATAACTCGAGAGGTAGATTAGTTTATGTCTTCTTGCGCATTTGGATCTCAATCTAATGGCCCATGATGTCTTTGCTCATGCTGACGTACAAGAGTCTAAACTCATATAAAAAACTTTCATGATATATAGCCTTGTTAAATTATAATGGATATATAATTTTTATATATGATATATATTTTATAAAAATATTGGAGACATAAACACTAATATACTCCTTCTGTCCCAAATTAATAGGGTTATTATATTCTTGAAGATGAACTAAAATTGGTTCAATTGAAAAACCAAATGGAGCTATAAGTATATGATAGATGGTCAACATAATATCACACTAATATACTTAAAAATAATTCTAAAAGAAGCATGACATTTGTGGACTAACCTTAGTTTAGAAAAGAATAATTAGATATTCTTTTAAAAGTTGAAGCATGACATTGGGACCGTCTTTGTCTTACAAAATGTATATCTTTTTACATGTACTTCAGAATTTTTTAGAGGCACACTAAGGTTACAGAATAACTTTTTTATTAGTGATTTATAAGCATGTAAAGAAAAGAAAACACAAAAAAGTAGATGACAATGTTGCCTAATTTTTTTTATTTTTTACATCTTTTTTAGTGATTATATGTACATAAAAAGAGAAAAATAATAATGTTGCATTTTTTTAGCATATGTAACTAAAACTTATTTGTCATAGTTTTCTTCTTTCATAGTGACTATAATCAAATGTTCACGATATAATCGTAATACTTGTTAAAGTATATTTATTAATATTTAATACTAAAAGTATATTAATATGTGTGATACTTCATATACTTTATATTTATATATAGATTATTTTTTTTAGTTCGAGCCGAGTTCTAGCCAAGGCTTATGATTCACTTATTCAAGTTCAAGCTTGAGCTGAAATATTCGAGTTTATTTGAGCTTCGAGCCGAGTTTCAGCAATTCGAGCTCGAGCCGTAGCAGCCTAATACTCGACTCAATTTGGCTCGCTAACACCACTATACGTGGGGCTTAAAAAATTGAGAAAACATAATCACGTGGATCTTATTTGATAGGGCTCGTCGAGAGCTTTCTAATTATACTAGTAATACACAAATTCAAGTTTAAGAGTACAAGATATAATATTATAAAATTAAAATTAATATAAATTAAAAAATAGGGATTAAAATTTTAATATCTTTAATTTTTTGGGGATTATAATAAGTCAAATAAGGGTAAAATAAAGATTAATATAAAATGTGTCAAATAGTCAAAATTTTAGTCCTACCGTACACTAATTTATTTTATATTATAATATAATATTATATAATATAATTAAGAAGTTCTACGAGAAAAAAACGTGCACGACCATGTGGGGCACCTGTTGAGAAAGACTCCGCCATCCAAGTGGCTTCTGGCATACGCTGATACGCCTGAATCAAATTGTGACTGTAGCCCTGTAGGACGAAGGCCGGAAGGCAGGGGTGCTATCCAGCCAGGCCCATTTACTTATCTCAGTATCTGCCTCCACACTCCAAGTAGTGCATCTGATGATATCTCCCAAAAGCCAATGACACCAATCCTCCGAGTGTGCAAGAAACAATGCCTGAGTCTTCTCTACCAATCCTCTGAGTTGAAGTTCTTAGGAAACTGAACAGACTGCTATTTGTCACACTGTCTTCAAACATGAGGTCTACACGAAAACGAGAAATCATGCTGGTAAACCAAACATCAAGACCTCCCATTTTTACCACAAGGGCAGCAAATGGTTTAGGTGGGGAATGGGGACGTTGAAAGCTACATCTCACCTGCAATGCAATGAAGTCTTTGCCTAACATCGGAAGAGGACACAGACAAACGTCTAGTGAGAGGCAGCACTGAGCCTCATTTGCACATTGAAGGTGGTGACAAGGTAGGAATTGTTATCAGCGTGTTCAAAAGTGCTGAAAACGCCATCTGATTAACGTTAAATGAATAAGCAATCAGCCATCAGTTTTAATTCCGGTTGGTGGAACATAGACTCCAGGGACATTGTATTATATTTGGACCCATATCTGTGCCAAGCACATGCAGGTTTAAATCATTTTTAGGGCATCATCCATCATTCCCGATGACATTTATGGATGAGGATACTGACATATTCGTTTTGGCAATGTAGTAAAAGTATTAAGTAGACAAATTCATATTGGCGATAAGGATGTGCAGGAGAGAAATTAGGGTTTAAAATGGGAAAATGAGCAATAATGACAACTGGTATCAGGGACCAAGCTAGGAAAAGACTACCAGGGAGGCCACTATAATTAAGAGGGGGGCTACATTGTTGTATAAATGAGGACATTGGGATTCTAAATGGAGCTTCGTTGCCCTACAGTGGTGTCATGGCCCCATCCCTGACTGTTGTTCTCTCTTATTAGCTCAAGATCGCTTGTCATGGCTCCCATAGTATATTCCAATCAAAGAAATTATTATTTAATTGTTAAAAAGTAATCCCACAAGTGGCACATTGTAGTATCGTGGTAAAATGAAATGTTTAATCATGAAATTCGAACATTTGCCTTTTGCACCATACCATTCTCCCTTCAGTAGCCCTCCCCTCCCTCCGGCCCTGCCCTTCCGTCCCTGGTCGGCTGCAAGCTGGGGTCAGGTGGCTGCTGACATGTTGGGTCAGGAGATGGGCGAAGGTTTAAGGGAGCGGTGGCAAATGTTATGTCTCCTGCCCCTTTATTGCAGCCTTATAGTTGGTGAGTCTCACCTAAAAATAAAGATATTTATTTTTACCGGTTCAATTAAAGATTAGAATAGGTTATAAGTGGAGCAAGAATATCATTTTTCATTTCAGATAGATTCATAGTATCTACCAAGGGTGGGCCCCTGCTCAGTGGTGTTCACTTGGATAGAAGCCTTTGGAATGTGAGACTAACCTCTATAACTGCGGGTGTATGCTCAATCATTTTGCCTAGTTGCAACCATACAATTGGGCATGCATCTCTGTTGCTACTTCTCATAGTAGCATTTCTTGATGGTCCCTTACGAAGACGGTTAGTCCTTATCTATTGACTTCAAGCCGACTCTTTAGAGATCCCTCAAGATGGTTGGGTTCGAAGTCTATGGCTATGTATTTGGCTTCAATGTAATGCACTTATCTATCTAGATTCCACTAATTGCTATGGCGTTAGTCTTCAAGGGAAGGTTTGAATCAATTCTGCGTTTTATGTATGTGTGTGCCACAATTTTGAGAGCCCATGCTTATATTTTTATGTATAAAGTAAATGTAAGTATGACTCTTTATGGGAGAGCTTATGGGCTATAATACCATGTTCTCCAATAATATTAAACTTGATCAGTTAAGTATATTTTTTAAATTTTAGAGGGAGATTAGTTAGAATGGAGGAGTAAAACTCAATTAGGTGGATAAAACTCAAAGAAACAAGTATAATGAGTTGAAACACATGAGAAACGGAGGTTAAGAGTAAACGTTATAACTTTAGGAAGCATGTTATATGAATGAGCCCTACTTAAAAAGTGTAAGATAACCTATCAACATCGATCTATTGCCGATATGAGTCCAATGGTACCAAGATGCACAAATCTAAGTTTTGGGTAGAGAGTTACGGTGGTTTAAAATTTGAAGATCAAATTTTTAATAATAAAAAAATAATAAAGAAAAGAAAAGGCTGATGCAAACTACACATCATGTTTCGGTGTGACATGCGTCAGCACAACATGCCACATGGCGAGCTATCGCAGTATGCATGCAGTGCACTTCTGCAAGTATAAAAGGAGGAGATTTGGGGGGCTCAAAACACACTTCCACACGCATTCTCTCTCCTTTACTCATCTCCAAATTTTAGTTTCCTCATTTCTAAGTCATTTTAAACTTGATTTAGTCTGTTCAAAAGTTGTTTTTATCTAATTCAAGTGTATTCTAAGCGATGGGAATCAATTTGTGGGTTGAGTATCCCATAGAACTGAAAACCTTAGGAAAAAGAGAGAACTTTGAAAGAAAGAGAGAGAACTTTGAACAGAAGAGAGAGCTCCAAAGAGAAAATCCTAGGACAAGGAGAGGCTCCGCTCACCTTGACCTAAGATGAGGAGAGGCTCTAATCGTCACAACCAAACCCCAAGAGAGCAAGGTAAGCAATTTTAATTTATAAATCAATGTAACGATAAATGATTTTTGAAGGATTATTCTGGGGCCTATATCCATAACTTGTTTCGAATAGTTGTGTAATTAAGGGGAATTCTAATGACGTATTTTATTACTTTGAAATGAGATATCAAATTATATTATGAAAAGATCTTTTGTCTATTTTCTATCTTGTAGGTCTAAGTAGTTATTTGGTATAAAACGCAAAAGCTATTAATTCTAGATTATGATGTTTTAAGTCTTCAAACCACTAAGTAGTTAGTTGGTATAAAGCCTAAAAAATATCAATTTTTTGGGTAATTATTTGGTATAAAGCCCAAAAGCTATCAATTTTCGATATTTGCCACACTAACTCTAACACTCACGAGAATTGTGATATCATGGAAAAATTCATTTATTCCTGTCTCCTCTTGCCCCATGGGCACAATGTAACTTATTTGGTATCAAGACATTTTGTGCATGAACGATTTATCGATTTCCGTAAATAAACAATTTATCAGATTATGTGAATAAACGATTTATTTGATTATGTGATTGAATGATTTATCGGATTGTGTAAATAAAATATTTATCTCATTATGAGAATGATTTATATTATTTTATTAGTCGTGAGGCAAAACTACAAGTGGATCCAATCTTATTGGAATAACATTAAAATGTTATCCAATAACTATGTTGGCAAGGAAACATTATGTTGATGTTGGCCGGATCCAAAAAATGATAATAATTAATCTTTTTATTCTTTCAAAATTTTGTTTGGAGCATTGTTACATCTCTTACACATCATCTTAAGATCCTAGTGAAAGCAAAAAAAATTATTACGGTATTTTGAGGCGCTCAAGGGCCCAAGGCATTACAAGGTCTATATGGAAGTTCCTCCTCCCCTAGTGTTGATGTTCCTAAGGAGGAACTCCACCCGTGTAACCTCCTTTATAGTAATATAAGCTTTTAGCAAAAATAAAAAATAAATACAAATTATTTGCCTCTTTGATTTAAATGTAATTTGCTAAAATTATATTGTACAAATTTTACGTAATCCAAGAGCATGCAAAAGGCCACTATATGTTACGGGTTCCCACCAATTTTAGTATGCAAACTTCAACTTGAACCACAACATTTTTTAAGACATGAGAACAACAAACAATGCCATAAAACTAGAAGAGGCCTTATAAATTGTCACGCCTCAAAATTTTAAAACTCATATTTCTCGTTATTCAAATAATACAAACAAATTTTTTAAACCCTTTTGTCAATCATGTGATGAAATTATCTTAGAGAGATTCACTAATTTTTGTATATATTAATATTAAAACCAACATAATATATATGATATGGTCAAATCACCCTACAACACACAGGGTATCGCCCAAGTACATTTCATGATCCATAATATACACATCTATAAGTAATTAGCACTCAAGTGCCTAGGTTCAAATACACGCATTATTAAAAGTTTGTTAATAAATAAATATATGAAATCTTACATCAACTACAAGAGACTTGGTCGTCCTTTCCAAGCACAACATTCCCAACCTGGTACCTCAAGCAAACTTGCACAAAGATGCTGAATATACAAATATACCCAGTGGGATAGCTAAACAAGTACTATAAAATAATAAAGTATCTGAATATACTATATCATCACATAATAAACAACTATTATAATCAATGGTAAACATCAACATGATCAACCATAAGTGAAATAGATGTACTTACTTACAAATGTTTCAACATGATTACAATCAACATCGTGATCACACTTGTGAGATGCTTACTCCATAAGTGTAAGCCACAAATGTTCTCTATGACATGGTAGCCATGTCTTGGAGTTCAACCATGCCTCGCTAAACCAAGAACTACTCACAATCCAACCTCACTTCTTTTGAAGTATGTTTGCTTCATCCATGCTATGAGACTAAATAAAGCCCACAAAGGCTCATAGACCTAAATGGTCGATATATCAACTACCATTATCGTTGAAACCTCTTTTAAAAAAAGTTGTGTGGGACTAATCATCTTTGATGCTCTAGTCCATTCAAACCTCACTCCCAAGCTAAGAAAGCGGCTCAACATAATTCTCATCCTCAAAGAGTCAGAAGACTATGATCCTATTTCATACCAAACTCTTCCACTACGTAGCTAAACGACTCCCTTAAGGAGCTAGCCAGACACTAGGATCTTATGTCCTTATATGTCCTTAAACATCAGTCTAAGGTGTGATCAATTATAAGGATTCTCACACACAAAAGTACTTATACCAAAACATCAATAATTATATCATTACATATTCTTGCAATAATATGCATTGTATTTTATGCTATTAATAATAGCTTATAATACATAGCAATTCATGCTAAAAAATTATCAAAAATTGACTTATAGTGGTAAACTCATCAACATGTCAGTTCAGTCATTAATAACCATCAGTGACCATTGACATGTCGAACCCTCACCCACAATGGGTTGACATGGTTCAACCTTCATCATTGGCACATCACTGATAAGTCCACCTCACTACAAATGATAGACCGGTTGCTCACCAACGCATCGATATGTATCAGTGTTCAGTACTGTCATCTCTCTCTGTTTGTCGGTGACATCATCAGTGTTCAGTACTGTCATCTCTCTCTGTTTGTCGGTGACATCACCAATGTGTCAGTGGTCATGCTAACGATAGGGAAGAAACAATTGACTGTCCCAAAATTACTCAAAAGCATGTCATAGCATGTGTTTACCCACATACCATCTATCGATAATGTTTAAACAATAATTTATGTAATCAAATAACTATTAAATATAGAAAACATAATTTCTCAAAGTTCTCATGGCATAATATCACATAGAATCATCTTACACACGCTTTCATGCCACGAAAAATCATAATCAAACTCATACATGCACTTCCAAATCCAAATCACAGTAATAAGGTTAGCAATCCAACCTCTTATTTGATACCAGTGCAAAGATCTCCATGAATTCAGTCTTCTTCCCTCTTCCTCTAAACTTCGATGCACCCTAGTGCTCCACCTTTCTCCCCAACTCAGAGAATTCCGAAGGATTTGGGTCAGTGATTGTCAAATATATCTTTGTGAGGAAAATGACCAAATTCTTGTACATAACCGACTCAAGAAACAATTTTTAAATGTGGTTTCGAACCCGCCGGTAAGACTAGCCCAGAACACTAACGCGCCGAGGGTTGCTAACAGTGTTTCTTGCACTTCATCGGTGAATTAATTGACATGCTAAACCTTATCTATAGTGATTCATAGTTTCAATGGTAAGGTCACCGACGTGTTGATGTCTACCAACATAAATTAGTTTTTTATAAAAAGATGAAATAAAGTTTATATTTATCATAGTTGCTACTTTTCCATAATTTATTATTCAGTAATACTATATTTATTAAAGGAGTTCGTCGACTCCTGTTGTGCACGTTCATCAGACTCTTCATTTACCTTCTATTTCAATATATTAGGCTATTTTCCTTTGTATTTGATTAGTATTTGCATATGTATTAGATTATTAAATTGTGTTAGAGACGCTAGTGGACCATGGAATAGCCGGGCCCACTAGTGGCATGTTTCCCAAGGTAGGAGGGCGTGGCTTCCCATAAGAGACTCGTCCCCTTCCTTGGTTGGTTTTATGCAATTGAATATTTAGCTTTCTCTTCCCTTTCTTCCTTCTTCCTCCCCTTTCCCTGCATGAAACTCCAAGGTACCGATTGTGCCACTTCAGGCACATCATTGGTATCAAATATTTTACGATCCTCGGCCATGGCATGAGGCAAACAAGCTGTCGTAGTCCCGAAAGTTCCATCTGAGAAGGAGGCTCTTGCCTCAATGGACAGCCCGAAGACAGTTCCAAAGACCACCAACGAACCTACTCTGGCGCAAATCATGGCTGAGATCAAATCCTTGAGCATAAACGTGGCCAAGGTCGATGCTCTGAGCCTGGCCATGGCTCAACTTCAGGCAGAGCGCACAATGCTTCTTTTGCCCAGACCGCCAACATCTATCATGGAGAAGGGGGGGCCGTCCCAGGCCCCCGAACCGACAAGCAGGGATACGCGCCTTCCCCAAGGTCCTGTGCACTTTCGCATAGTCGACCAAACCATGGATGGGAGGCGCCAAGCTTGAGATATACGAGGCATGCTAGGTGTTCGAAAAAATGCCGCAGTGATGCCACTTTCCAAAAACTTGTTTCAGGAGATGAAGGACGACTAGGAGGAGCACCCGGGACACCGCGAAGGACCACAAGGAGGGGGCTGAACCTCGTTTGGCCCGCCTACAATTCCCACGCTACAAGGCTAAAAAGTTTTTTGCCTACAAGGGGACGCACTCGGAGGCTGAACTATTGCGCATAGCGACCTTCCACCTAGACAGGGACGCTTCTGTTTGGTTCCAGAGTTTTGAGAAGGAGGTGCACTACCCCACTTGGGTTGCCTTCTTCGAATAGTTGTGCATTTAGTTTGGCCCCAACGAGTTCCAGGACTTCAACGAAATGATCTCCACACTGCGCCAAACCACCACCGTCTGAGCCTACTACATAGAGTTCATGAAGGTGGCCAACCGCCTCCCTGATTGGCCGGTGGTAGCCTTGGTAGGCACATTCAAGAGAGGTCTCAAACTAGAGATTTCTAAGGAGATGAGCCACTTTCCTTGCTCTAGTATGTGAAATGTCGTGCAGTATGCACGGATTGAAGAGGAGAAATTGACTAGGCAACGACGAGGGGGGCCGGCTTGGGCCCTTCCCACATTCTGCCGTCAGTGCCAACCACCTTGCCGCCCCAACTAGCAGCTCCATTCCAAGCCGGCCTGGCCAACAACCCCCTCTAACCGGCTAGATTGTCCGTCGCCTAACACCGACGCAGATGGAGGAACATCGGTCAAAAGGTCTTATGCTTCCATTGCGATGAAAAGTTCATTCCAGGGCACTGTTGTTCCGTCAAATGCAGCCTCCTCGTGGAGTATGTCGAGGAGGAGGACATGGCAGACAGGATTGACGCTTCCCACTACGACGATGTGCTGCCCGAGATCTCTGTTCATGCTTTCTCGGGGGCATTTACTCCTCGTACGATGCGGGTTCAGGGCCACCTCAAGCAGCAGCAAGTGACCATCTTGATCGACAGCGGTTCCACCCACAACTTCATCAATGACAAGGTGGCCCAGCGACTTGGCTGCTTCGTGTCAGATTCGAAGCCCTTCGATGTTATGATCGGTGATGGGAAGCATCTCAGGAGCTTCGGAGTATGTGCTCAGGCTGCCCTCTCCATCCAGGGCCACACCTTCATCACCGACTTCTTCTTATTGCCCACGAAGGGGGTAGACGTGGTGTTAGGGGTTCAGTGGTTACAAGAGCTTGGAGACATGGTCTAGAATTTTAGAGATATGGTTATGGACTTCGAGGTCCAGGGGCAATGGGTTCGGATTGAAGGATCTCGGCCGGACACCCTTCTCTCAGCCCAGTCGGCAAGTTCTTTCTTCTGGTTCGCACCTCAGGGGTTCCTCTTGTAGCAATGGGCAGCGGTCGAGGTACTTCAAGAGGTGCTGCCTCCGGATCTTCTTGATTTATTGGAGGTGCATCAGGATGTGTTTGTTGAGCCGCATGGCCTTCCCCCAGTGCGGACTCATTACCACCATATCTCCATCGTTCTAAGGGTGACACCGGCTAATGTTTGCCCTTACTGTTATCCTCACATCTAGAAGTCGGAGATAGAGCGCCTCGTTGCTGACATGCTTCAGTCCGGTATCATCCACCCTAGCACAAGCTCCTTCTCATCCCCAATATTGCTGGTTCGTAAGAAGGATGACATGTGGCGGATATGTGTGGACTACCGGGCCTTGAATGCTATCACTGTCAAGGACAAGTATAATCGAGGAGCTTTTGGATAAGATGGCTAGTGGGATGGTATTCAATAAACTCAACCTTTGTTCCAGTTACCATCAGATTTAGGTGCAGCTGGCCAATGTACACAAGACTGCCTTCTGAACTCATGACGGCCATTTCGAGTTCCTTGTCATGCCATTTAGGCTGGCCAATGCCCCCTCCACCTTTTAGAGCCTCATGAACGATTTATTCAGGCCTTTCTCCATCGCTTCATCTTGGTATTCTTTGATGACATTCTTGTCTATAGCCAGTCTTGGGCGGAGCACTTGGAACATCTCAGGTTTGTCTTCTATGTTCTGAGAAATAACTCATTATTTCTTAAGCGTTCAAAGTATTCCTTTGGCAGCCCACAGGTTGATTATTTGGTATATATCATCTCTCGGGATGGGGTTGCCACTGACCCATCGAAGGTGGCAGCCATACTCTCTTGGCCGCCGCCCACTTGCATTTGTGCACTTCGAGATTTTTTAGGCCTCACGGGCTACTATTGGAGGTTCATCAACTGCTATGGAGAGATTGTTCGACCCCTTACAGAGCTTCTGAAGAAGCGTGCCTTCGGGGGGACTGCGGCTGCCAAGAGGCCTTTGATGATCTAAAGCAGTCTATGGCATCAGCCCCTATTCTAATTTTACCAGATTTCAGTCGCCCCTTCATGGTTGAAACAGATGCTTTGGAGATGGGTCTAAGGGCGGTTCTACTGCAGGACAAGTGCCCCATTGCCTACTTCAGTAAGGCTTTGGTTGGCCGCTCCTTGTCCCTATCCATTTACGAGAAGGAGATGTTGGCTATTGTCCTTGCCATCGACAAATGGCGGCCTTACTTGCTAGGCACAAGTTTCTCATCTGCACCGACCACCATCCTCTGAAGTACTTCCTTGAGTAGAGGGTGTCCACTCCAGCACAACAGCGGTGGGTCAGTAAGTTACTTGGGTATGACTATGAGGTCGTTTACAAGAAAGGATTAGAAAACATAGTGGCTGACGCCCTTTCTCGCAACTCTCACTCTGGTGCGTGTTTGGCCATTTCTACTCCGTCATGTCCCTTCATTGATTATTTGAGGTGGGCATACAGTGAGGATCCTTCGACACAAACATTGATCACAGCTTTACAGGCCAACCCAGCTGCTCGCCCCTTCTTTTTGTGGCAAGATAGCCTTCTCTTTTGGAAGGACCGTCTTTGGGTACCCAATGTTGATGATCTTTGCCGACGCATTCTCTCCCACTTCCATGACACTTTGGTGGCCAATCATGAAGGAGCATTCTGCACCTATAAGAGGATCAACCAGAGCTTTCTGTGGCAGGGTATTTGACGAGCCGTTCAGAAGTATGTTGCCTCTTTGTGATATATGTAAGAGAGTTAAGGCTACCACGACCTCCCCTGCCAGATTACTTCAGCCCTTACCTATTCTTGACAAGGTTTGGGAGGATGTTTCGATGGACTTTGTAGAGGCCTTACCCGTGGTGCAAGGCAAGTCGGTGATTATGGTGGTGGTGGATCGGTTGTCCATGTATGCTCACTTTTGCACTCTGGGGCACCCATTCACCGCCAAGGCAGTGGCCAAGCTTTATGTTTATGAGGTGGTCAAACTCCATGGCATGCCTCCCACTATTATCTTAGATCGTGACCAGATTTTCATATCTTAGTTTTGGCGAGAGTTCTTTGCTTTACAGGGTACTACTCTCCACATGAGTACCGCTTACCACCCACAGACGGATGGTCAGATAGAGGTAGTGAACCGTTGCTTAGAACAGTACCTCCGTTGTTTCACTATGTCTCAGCCGCACCGATGGCTTCAGCTTCTTCCCTGGGTAGAGTGGTCGTATATCACCGCCTATCACACTCATGTTGGGTTCACTCCTTTTGAGGTGATGTATGGCTGCCTACCTCCGACCGTGTTATCCTATGTCCCTCACTGCTCCTCTGTGGCTGAGGTGGATTATATGCTCCAAACACGGGATGAGGTTCTTCGTAAGCTTAAGGAGAACTTATCTTCTGCTTAGAACTAAATGAAACAGATTTATGATAGGCACCACACTGATAGGGAGTTTACTGTGGGCGACTTGGTTTATGTCGCTGTTAGAACCGGATGAAACAGATTTATGATGGCCACCACACTGATAGAGAGTTTACTATGGGCGACTTGGTTTATGTTTCTGTCCTCCCTCAGCGACAAACATCCTTGTTTCAGCCCGAGCATTCCAAGCTCGCCCCTCGTTTTCATGGTCCATATGCAATGGAGGAGTGTATTGGTCCAGTGGCTTATCGTCCTGCTCTACCTCCTGGTTCCTTAGTCCATCCCGTCTTCCATGTCTCTAGACTCCGTCACTGTGTGGGGCACGCTTCCCTTGCCACTAATGCTCCACCACCTCCTTTGATGGGACCGGTCCCCCTGCAGATCCAAGTCTGGCCTTGGTAATTGATAAGCATCGGGTCCGCCGTTCAGGTCGCATCATTATAGAGGTTTTGATTTCTTGGCGGGGCCATCCACTTGAGGATGCCACCTAGATGCCTGAGGATGAATTCATGGCTTGTTATCTGGCTTGGTCGCCTTGAGGACAAGGCGAATAGCAGAAGCGTGGTGGAGTGTTGTACACGTTCATCAGACTCTTCATTTACCTTCTATTTCAGTATATTAGGCTATTTTCCTTTGTATTTAATTAGTATTTGCATATGTATTGGATTATTAAACTGTGTTAGAGACGCTAGTGGACCACAGAATAGCTGGGCCCACTAGTGGTACATTTCTCAAGGTAGGAGGGCACGACTTCCCATAAAAGAGTCATCCCCTCCCTTAGTTGGTTTTATACAATTGAATATTTAACTTTTTCTTTCCTTTCTTCCTTCTTCCTCCCTTTTCCTTGCATGAAACTCCAAGGTACCAATTGTGCCACTTCAGGCACATCAACTCCTTAAATATAAAGCCCACAAAACTCAAAGATCACGAGAATACTAAGAGTAGAAATAATGAATATAATGCACAGTAATTTCACATAGAAATCACGGGTATCACATAAATTGCATATCCTAATTTGTTTAACAATCAATTAGAAGTTCTCCCATCTCCAATCATAAATTTTTACTAGTGAAACATGAAGAGACAAGGAGAAAGAAGACTAGTAAAAAACAAATAATATTATTTAATTCTCCTCCAACCATATTGATTGTCTCATTTTAAAAAATCACTTGTTCCATATTAAATATATTTGTTCTCATTCTCTAATTAGTTAGAAATTAATAAGCTTCTTCTCATAAGTAGGAGGAGCCATGGGATTGAAATAAATAAATAAAAACCATATTTTTTTTATCTTTTTGTGCCCTTATAAGGTGCTAAATTAGTTATTGTTTGTTAGTGCTTCTTACTTTGTATAGAATTATTATTTTTAACTGCTAGGATGACTAATATATGGGATGAAAAGAGTAATATACTTCCAATTGTTGGGATAGTAAGGGTTATGTACAAGTTTTCATAAACAATGGGTTTTATTTGCATTATTTGCATACAAGTAAGCATAAACGGAGCTAAGAGGCTATGGGTTGTCTGGTCCCCCAGCACATGGAATTTAGTAAATACTCTATTTATCCCATATGAAAAAGGAATTATCTCATCTTAATAATCTTGTTTCATGCTATCTTTCTTATAATTACAAGTAGTAGCGCACATGCTATATTCTAGAGACTCTTGTATTAGTATATGTAAATTGAACTTTAAGTTTAATAATTTTATCTGGTCTATAAATAATAGTTTGTAAATAATACTTTAGGTATATTAGGGGTACTTTAGGACTTCGATAAAAATATTCACCTTTTTTCACATCATGTGGGATCAATCTATTTTGAAACTCAGGTGCTATGGCTCTAAGCCCATGAAAGAAGCATTTTTCCTTAGTTTTGTGTGTATCGTTGTGGGTCCCTCCCAATATCTCTAACTATTAAGTCACCAATTAACAATAAAATTTTAATAGTATAACAATGAAGCGTAGATATCTGTTCGAGACAAATTAGTGGGTACATACAAAGACTTAAAGGCTAATGAAACATAAGGGACCAAAATAGAACAATCAAGTGATCAACCCGCACGTGTCATGACTGGGACCCATACATAAGTCTAGGTGAAAGTGACGTGGGCCAGTTCTACAATTCGTTTCATATGATGCATGGCAATAAAGACGACAATAATATGGTGAAGTTCATGGCAACAAATACATCAAATTTCATGATACAAGTAAGAAACAAAGAGTTCGAAGGTGTGGTTCATTAAGATAATCGTGGAATTAAGATAATTTTTAAGGGTAAAAGAGTAATAAATTAAAAGCTCTATGATACATCGATCCTTCACTCTTTTTAGTATGATAGTTTTAATGGATGATATCAAACTTAAATAACTAAATTAGGAAAATATAATTAAAATATACCCCCATATTCCATATTTCTATTAAATATTTATGAAAGTCAATTTACTAACTTTTTTACTTTATCTACTAATCACACTAACTTGACCCCCATTTATTTTTATTTATTTTTGGTTTACAAGGAAAGTGCAACTTTGGTTGGATTTTATCGAATCTAAGCAATGCCCCGTCAGCATCTCCTGACCCTTTCACGTGCACAAGCCCATCGGCGTCACAAGTCACCGCCAGACTGGGCTCCTTTCATTCATCCGCAAATTACAAGCCCAACGAGCCCAATCGATCGGGGCCCATAATCTGCGGCCATTGACCATCCAAGGCCCATTTCGGTTAATTCATTCACTTACTACCAACACGCCGTCACATGCTCGCACGTGCAAAACGGCCAATCTTTGTCCAACTTCGGACATAACTAAAAAAATAAAATAATGAAGCAGAAAAAACACCGTCTTCTCCCCCCAGCTCCGTCTCTCCCGGCTACAGACGCTCCTCTCTCTGTCTGAGAGGTGGCGCACGTTAAGCAGTCAGCTCTTATCCTGCGCCCTCCCTCCCCCCACCTTCGGCCACTCCACTTCCCAGTTGACCAGCACACTCTCTCTCTCTCTCTCTCTCTGTTTGTCTTTCTCCCCGATTCCCATGCCTTTCATCTGCATTTACAACCTCCGCTAGCCACCGATCCGAAGACGTCCGCCTGATTCCGGCCCTCCCTGTTCGACGATCGGAAGCTTCGCACCACCCGGTAGCTTTATACTCCAAGAATTGTAGCTGAGGAGAGCGAGAGCTTCCACTGTTCCACTGTCGGTGAGCTCATTTTTCTTTATTTTTTGTTTAATTTGGCTAATTTTCGGTATTGTAGTTGAGTGTAGTGTAATGTCTCTTCAAGATGCGGTGGTTGAGCTTTCGGAGTATGGTTTTGATTTGTTGGCTCAGATTATCTACTTCCATATTTCCAAGAATACAAATTGTGGGCTGTATTGTACTTCAATATAATGTAATGTTGGTGGTTCGTTTTCTGGACACTAACAGACGTGATTGATGGGATTGAATTTAGTGATCTGTTGTTTGATTTTGAGTTTTCTGCTTTTTTTTGGGTGTTCCAAAACTGGATTTTCAGTTTGAGTTTGGTGATGATTTTGCAGAATACACAAGATGGTTAAAAATAGTTGCTGGAAATATTTGGGCGTATGAATTTAAAAGGAAATGCTCATGGAAGAGAGCAATGTCAGAGGAGATCTGCAAGCAAATGGATTTCGACCATCGTCCTTGCGTCCCAGTGGGAGCTTCAAATCTACATTGTCTGGTAGGTCAACTCCTAGAGGTTCCCCGGCCTTTAGGAGGCTGCATTCCAGTAGAACCCCTCGAAGGGATGCACGGTCGAGTCTCAGGAGTTTTGATTGGATTCGAGGTAACCGATTGGTGTTTTGGTTGATTTTGATAACCCTGTGGACCTACCTTGGCTTTTATATACAGTCCCGATGGGCTCATTCTGAACATAATAAGGCCGGTTTCATTGGTTATCAAAGTAAGGTTGGTATTGCCAACCCGAGTCAGTCACCCGATGGAATCGAAGGAACAGGGCTTGGTTTACGCAATGCTTCTACTGATCAGGTGAAAGGAAGTCAGAAGTTGTCAGTTTTAAAGAAAGTCGTTGTAAGTTTGACAAAGAAAAGAAATCGGAATTCACCTCGTAAGAAGTCTACTGCTCCTAAAAAGAGCAAAAGGGCAACTACCGAGCGAAGTCTGCGTGGTACGCCTACTACTATGAAGGAAAAGGACACAGTGACAAGTGAAAATAACGAGATGGATGAAGAGATTCCAAGGAAAAATACTTCCTATGGGCTAATTGTTGGCCCATTTGGGAAGACAGAAGATAGCATACTGGAATGGAGCCCCGAGAAACGGACTGGCACCTGCGACAGAAAGGGTGGTTTTGCACGGCTTGTTTGGTCTAGAAAATTTATGTTGGTTTTCCATGAACTATCAATGACAGGAGCCCCGCTGTCGATGATGGAACTGGCAACTGAACTCTTGAGTTGTGGGGCTACAGTAACTGCTGTGGTGCTTAGTAGGAAGGGTGGCTTGATGGGAGAGCTTTCTCGACGTGGTATCAAAGTACTTCCTGACAAAGCAGAACTCAGCTACAAGGCTGCCATCAAGGCTGATCTTGTTATAGCAGGATCAGCTGTTTGTGAATCATGGATTGGTAAGGTTTTTGATAACTTATTGAAATTTGCCTCTAATTATGCTTTGTCACGTGGATATATTATTGTATTATTTTGATGATGATCCTAAAATTTAACATGTCCAGTTTATTTTGTTATTATAAACTACTGCTTTGACTGATTATACCAGTTCATATAATGTTGAATTGATAAGACCAATATATGTAAGGATACTGCACCATGGATATGTTGTGTTTACCTGAATGATTTATCCGAATTGCAAACAAAACAATTGTACTGAGGTATATAAGTCCATGGTGAACTTATGTAGAGATTCTGCAAAGGGTGTGCTTGTGCATATAATTTTATATGTGCATCAATTTATTTTTCTATGTGAGAAGAGAAAATGAACGACCATGATGATTACTTGAAATGCTAATTATATGGCCGTAGCTTTGGTTGTTTCCTATCATTTCTAAATACAAATTTTCCACATTGTTTCTTGACAAGTACTAGTAGACTTCCAGATGCTAATATGTGAAATATCAATCCATTGATGCCAACATAAAAAAAATAAAATAATCTGGTCCTATATTTTTTGTTGGAAGAGAGGTAGCTTCTGGCATCAGTTTACTATGGGAAGTCGTACACGTTGTTATTTCAAAATTTAATCAGTATTAAAATTCAAGATGAACTGACATTATGAAATAACATGTCTTTTCTTTTCTTTTCCAGAACAATACCTCTCACGTTTTCCTGTGGGATTTAATCAAATTGCTTGGTGGATAATGGAGAATCGGAGGGAATACTTTGACCGATCCAAAAACATGCTTAATCGTGTGAGAATGTTAATCTTTCTGTCTGATTCCCAGTTAAAACAATGGCAAGTATGGTGTGATGAAGAACATATTCAACTGAAGACTCAGCCTCAGGTAGTCCCCCTCTCTGTGAATGATGAACTGGCTTTTGTAGCTGGTATTCATTGTTCCCTAAATACCCCATCCTTCGCGGTTGAGAAGATGCTGGAGAAAAAGCAACTGTTGCGAGATGCTGTTAGAAAAGAAATGGGCTTGACAAATAATGATATGCTTGTCATGTCTCTTAGTAGCATCAACCCTGGGAAGGGCCAGTTATTGCTTCTGGAATCAGCTCTGTTGACAGTTGAAGGTTTGACGCAAGTAGGGAAGATACAGGGGATCAGCTCTGTTGGTAGTGGCAAGTCAAATATTGATGACACTCAACATTCAAGGGCTCTGCTTCAAGAAACTAATACAAGTACTAGCTTGAATGGTTCCAGTGGTGAGAGACAGCAGCAATCTCTAAAAATTTTGATTGGTTCCCTTGGATCCAAGAGCAATAAAGTGCCTTATGTTAAGGAAATCCTAAGATTTCTATCTCAACATTCAAACCTTTCAAAATCTGTATTTTGGACACCAGCTACTACTCGTGTTGCTTCACTATATGCTGCAGCTGATGTTTATGTCATAAATGCTCAGGTGATATGATCTCCTTCCCTGCTTATAATTACTTCTTCTTATGCACAGTTTCAATTCTGTGTTTCATTGCTTTCAACAACTGCTTATTTGTGTGCATATAAATGCAGCGTAGTAATTGAAAAATCCACTGTAAGATGCTTGTTCTCATTTCAACAGGGCATTAAGATTTTAGATCTATCCTCTGTTCACATAATACTCCCTCCATCCCATAAAGAGTTTAAGCGCATTTTTCATTTTGGCAATCAGACACTGTTCATCGGATGGAGGGAGGCACTGCTTTATGTTTACCTTACATCTTGTATATGTCAACATAAAACTCCCATGAGAATTCATTAGGTACTACTTAGGGGCTGTTTGGGTGTGGAAGTTTTTAGGAACGGAAGTAAATTTTTTTGGAATTAATTCAATTGATTCAGTATCAAATTAGAATTAAGGTTAGTAATGGAATTTTTTAGAATAAATTTGAATGGAACTTCAAACCCATTTTTAAAACTCCAAATTAACATAACACTCTCCCCCGAACTTGGATATGCACGTTGTTTGTATTGTTGCACTTATATTAACGGTCTCTTTCAAACAAGACCCCATATGGGTAGGTTATTTTGAACTTTTAAAATTGGCCTTACCTATATGACACTTCTTGAGGCTCCAATTAATTTGAGGGGTAATAATTAAAAAATAACGGAATTTTTTAATTCCAAAACAGGGGTTTGGGAGCCTGAATCAATAGAATCACCTGCAAGATTATTTGGTGATTCCAGCGGAAATATGTTGGAATCAGCCTTTGGGCAGGATTTTTTATTCCACCCAATTATGATTTTGTTGATTCCTCAAGGAATTGAGACAGAATCAGCAAAATTTGATCCGAATTCAGAACCCAAACAGCACCTTGAATGATTCTTGAGTTAGTGACACAAGAAAAATATAATTATTCTATTTCCAATTCGTTACTGCAGGCTCTTTATTCTTTCTGCTCTTTTTATTCAAATAATTAGAATGTTGCTTCATATAAATAATTTCCTTTTGCATGTAATTTTAATGTGCTCGTAAGACCACAAGTTATTTGCTTGTTCCAATTGCTCAGATATTGATTGTTTAAATTTTCAGGGACTTGGGGAAACATTTGGACGTGTCACCATAGAAGCAATGGCATTTGGCCTTCCGGTATGTACATGTTATCTTTAATTTTCACCAAAATACCCAAGCTTGTCGTAGAGATGGAACTTTCCTGGAGATATTCTCTCAATTAAATATTATTCTAGATTAGGGCTTTGGCATTGACGTAAAAAGCTTTCTCTGGGAGCCAAACTTTTCACAAAGAAATTCTGAGGGCTCCATTGTAGTTGTTACATGCTATTTTTTAATTCTTCTCTTGGATTGTTTAAAAAATAAAACATATATTGGCTTTAACCTTACGAGATGGTTAACCTTTGCTCATCATAAGCCAATATCCTACTTCGCAAATTTTTTTTTCTGAGAAATGCTAACACAAATTAGGGCAATTGCAAATTTGGCACTTCTCCTAGATATAAGATTTACAGGATCGAGTAATGATACAAACGAGTATCTTTTAAGAGTCAGGATTACATATCACATAACATTCTTTTTGTTTCCGCAGGTTCTTGGAACTGATGCAGGAGGAACTAAAGAGATTGTGAACCACAATATAACCGGTCTTCTCCATCCTGTCGGACGCCCTGGAAATGAGATCCTTGCTCAAAATCTTCAGTATTTTCTCCACAACCCATCCGCCAGGGAGCAGATGGGAATGAGAGGGAAGAGCAAGGTTGAAAAGAAGTATGTGAAGAGTCACATGTACATGAAACTTGCGAAGATCTTTGCTATGTGCATGAAGATAAAATAACATGAAATCTGTTATGATGTATTCCTGGAAATGTATTAATATTCATCTTCACCTGTGCTGATTGACACGGTCCCACAGTAATTTTTTTTGTGCCTAGCTGAGCGGAGGGAAAATTTTGGTTGAGTGTAGGACATACTTGTTTCGAGATATAAATTTCCTTTTTCCTAGTACTTAACCATATAAGAACTTGCTAAATTTTCTCTATTCTTCTTAAAGCATAGGGCCAGCAACACAGCTCAAAGCGATGCACAATCCCCACGTTTAGGGGTTCTCAGGACTCCTTATCATCATCCCTCAGCATCAGATGAAATATTCTCCCCATCTGTTTTTTTGGAACACCCTGTGGTCATGGTGGGAAACTGAAAAAGAAGATAAGGATAGCCGAGGAGTGGTGAAATGTGTCTCCCGTAATTAAGGGGCTACCCATCTCTTCCCATATTTGCAAGCTCCAACAAGGCGCACATGCTAGCGCAGGTAAGTGCAAGTGGATATTACTCTGTACGCGCTAGCGTAAGTAGGAGTAATTACTCAAATCATTTTGGCTCCCTATCTTGACACTCAACAATTCTGTCCAGGCCCCTAAATTCCAGTTATCTTTTGGTAAGTTATAAACAAATTCTGTCCACTTTTTTTACTGGAGGCACCTATGCTCTTGAACCTGTTTTTGAATGGACCCCCAAATTATGGGCATGTATACAATTATAAGAACGTCACTTGCATGTAACCGACCCTACATACGAGGGCACTCAAGCAAGAAACTTTGAATGGCACTATAGCCACATTGGTCCACCAATTCTTCTACATCATGGTGAACCTTTAAATACTGAAGGTGGTGTTGGACCATGGTATGGGCTCGGGCCCAGTTTGGTTCAATGTGTCACGGTCTGGGTGAACCGGTATGGGTCACGTGGTCCAAGGGTGGTGGGGGCAGACGCGCCAACACCACTTGATTCCTCGTTACACATAATTCGTATGGGACCTACATATGTCATATACGTACACTAGACATACATCTAGGTGTGCATTTACACATTGTGGGGCCTAATTGTGCGAATTAGGTGTTGAGGGGTAGGACACGTAGTAAGCGTGAGGTCGACCCTGTCGCGGGCTTGGCCGTGTACAGGGGGGTCAGGCCTCTACGGGCTCTGTGAGACAAAGCCCGCACCCGTTGTGTTTGACCCTTTGTATTTAAGCCAGTGGTTTTAGCATCTAAGCCCATTGTCTTGAGCCCGTTCAGTGAGCCCATGAGATGATGTCCATTTCTAGCACGTGCTATTTTTGAAAAGGAAGGTGATTTATGGAGAGGGAGAGAATAAGGGAGAATATTCTCCCTTATTCCCAATTCGAAAATGGGGTGTCCCCCCCTTTGTGTAATTCAATTGAATTGAATTCTAGATCTCTTTCATTCTCATCTCTCCCTTCTCAAGGCCGCCCCCTCTCTTTGGAGTGTGAACTTGCTCCTCCATTGGAGAAGCTCTTGGCCGCCCCTCTTTCTCTTCCTCTTCCTCTTCCTCTAGGCTCTTCATTCCTTCTCCTACGGTGTATAGTGCAAGTTTGGAAGAGGAGCTCACTGATTTGAGGCTTCAAGA
This sequence comes from Saururus chinensis, assembly GCA_035235625.1. NCBI lineage: Eukaryota > Viridiplantae > Streptophyta > Magnoliopsida > Piperales > Saururaceae > Saururus > Saururus chinensis. The sequence continues at coordinate 22,535,031 of CP141143.1, read as the reverse complement.
AGAGGCTTTACTGAAATTGACTCCAAGATCAAGGCTAGGAGGGATCAACACATAAATCATTGAAAGTAATCCTTGCTTCTCTTGTTTGTTTGATTAGATCTATCTTTTGGCGGATTAGATCTTCAAGAAGAGGGCGTGCTAGGGCTGAATCAAGCCCAAGGTCAGTTCGTATCATCCTATCTTAATTAGTTTTCCTTTGATTGATTGTATGTGATGCATGTATATTACTAATTATTGTTAGAATTTGCATGCTTATATTGTAGATCGTGTAAAGATTAGATTTTTTGTATGCACCGCCTCTCCCACCACTGCTTCCACTGCTGGCCGGCCACTCATCAGGTGGTAATGATTGTGACGTGTTGTTGTGGCTATGAAGGACTACACAATAGCAGCTACAAAGGATTTGACTGAATTTTCTACTGTGCAGCTACTGTTGGAAGCAATGGGCGTTGCTTGTTAAAACTCTTCTTCTGGCCATTGACAACATGAATGCCTCATTTTTCTCAAGCGCTCGTACAACGACCAAAATTTTCCCAAGAGCACAGCCAACTTTTGTCCGAGACCAAGTCTAAAATTTGGAAGGAGCGCACGTTAGCGTTTATACTAATGTGCATTATTGTGTACACCGTCGATCTTGAAAATTAGCGCCTCTCAAGCATTCCTTATACTCAGGCTCATGCTCTTCAGTCCGTTGCAATCAACAACTAAGCCTCTTCTTCGATGATGGATCCCTTTCCCTACAAAGTTGTTGTACCATCGCAACTAGCCTCCAAAGATTCCTGTGGGATATTTCAAGTGACTGCAAAAGCAACCGTCTGCGTGGTGGTGTTGATTGGGGACCATTCAAAGTTTTAGTTGCTTTGAACCATCTCCATGCAAACAGCTTCGGCTAGGATGGGGAGTCACCAGTGGGTAGTCGTTGTGTTATGACCATATATGGATGGGCCACTTATTAGGGGCTCAACTTGCAAGCTGACTTCCTCATTGGGTTGGGTTTAGGTCTTTATTTAGATTAAGTTTTTATATTTCCTTATTTGTTAGGTTTTTGATTAGTTAAGTGGGGTTAGGCTCCTAATTAGGCTAAGATTAGAGGAGGCTTTACCCTAATAAATACATGTAATGGCTTTGCTAAAGAGGGCATAATTAATCAAGTTAGTATCTTGTTATCTCTCTCAACTTAGTCTCTCTTTCCTTTCCCTGTCTCCCTTCACTATCTTCATACTCATCATCTCCTCAACCAACCACAACACTAGTATCGGAGCGGTTGACTCCTGACTTCCGTCCATGACTTTTAGCACACGCCACCAACAAAAAAAATAGGCTAGCAAGTTTGAATACTAAGCCGTTGAGGCCCCTTCTACCACCATTACCCAACTTCAGTCTAATATCTTGGACTACAAAATCTCCTCACATACGCAATTGCAAGCTTTGAACCTGTTTGAAAGTGGGTTCATGTAAATGGGAATACACATGTAAATTGGTTGAAAGTTACAAATAGTGTATTGCCTAGGAAATGGTAATGGTGTTGGTATATGGGGCATAAGTTTGGCTTTACAAGTTAGGCTCTTGGGCCACCTTACTTTTGTAGAGGAGATGTATGTTGGACCTATACACCTAGGAGGCTAACCCATACACGTGTGTGCCACTACCTCTATCTGTTAGGCCAGCTCGGTTAGGTTTGCACAAGTGGCCGGTCAGGCTAGGTCGAGTTGGGTTGGGTTTTTATTAAATTCATTTAGTTTTTTATTAACCCAAATGTGTCCATTAACTGGCGGACGCATCCGTTTGAACTGAATAGGTTGTCTTCTTCAACGGGATTTCTTATAAAACACTTAAAATATTTTTCTAAATAATCTTTTACTAAATTTCAATACCATCTTTTGTGAGAGCAATTGTATAATAGTGGTTCACTGCATGAGCTATGTGAAAGTGCTTCTACAACATTTGGTGGAACGTCTTATCATGGGAGATAGACTCCCAAGTGATTCTTAAGCACCAGTAGGGAGGGAAAATTTTGTCTTAAGGACATAGCGTATATGCTTGATTCGATCTAGTTCTCGACTTTCTATAAGTTTTATTCATTGCAACAATTGCTAAGGTACAAATATCACAATCTTAAGACAAAATTAATTTGTGTTTTTTTGTACTTTACTATTGCGATTAGTATTTTAAAATTGTGTTTTTAATATTTTAAAATTGAGATTATCTTCTGTTCATTGGAATATAAATGGCTAGAGAGGGTACTAATATGATTTCGGTCATAATTCCCACAATTGTAATTGCTCTTGTTCTTGTTCAAGTAAAAAGGGAGAAGTTGAAAAAATTTAGCGGTGCAGATTTTAAGAGATGACAACAAAAAATGCTATTTTATCTTACCACGTTAAATGTGGCTCAATTCCTACAAGAGGATGGTCATCTTCTCACTGAGGAGAAAAATGATGATAAATAAGCTATTGCGGTAGTCGATGCATGGAAACATGCAGATTTTCTGTGCCAAAATTATATTCTCAATGGGTTGGACAACACGCTTTACAACATGCATAGTGTAAAGTCTCTAATTTTATTTTATTTTAATTCCTTTTTGATTGTGTGAATTTGTGTGGTTTTCTTTGTTTGTTGGTTTGATTTGATTTTGGGGTTATGGGTGTTAATTATGACTTTAATAAGGTTTAATTTCATTTTTATAAGTATTAGTGTCTAGCATGATTTACCCAATTGTTACCGATTTAATGGCATTTTCTCTTAATTTTTCCTTAATTAAGAGTGTGAACCTCACAGTGGGTCCCACATCTATGTTGGACGACGTGCAACCCATTTGACCTTTTATCTTCTATTATTTTATTTAAGTAGGTTTGGGTGTGATTAAATATATTTTTGGGTAAAAAATAACCTTAATTAGCCACTTAAGGCTTTTTGGCCTATTTTTTTGCCCCACAACTCTTATTTTTAGCCCAAAACCCTTACTATATAAGGAAAACCCTAATCTTGAAGGGTTATGTTAAGAAGGAGGAAGTTTTCTACCCCTATTTCCCAAAGGAGAATCTTGGTTTAAGCTGTATTTTTCCCTTAATTACTCCTCATCTTTTGATTTTGGTCTTAATCACTTATATCTTCATTTTCCATATTTTGATTCTTCATTTTCTTTTATCAAAATTATGTTTTAAATTTTGATTTAAAACCCTAATTAGGTGATTTTCATTTTTAACCTAAGTATGTCTTAGATCAACTTATTTTCAAGTTGATTTGAGTCTATTAGCTAATTTTAATTATGTTTTAACTAAAATCCTAATTTTGGGTAGGATTTCTTGAGGTTGAGGATTATTCAAATGATTCAAAGGCTTGTTAGAGGTAAGATATTTTTATATTGAGCGGTTTTTCTTCATTGGAATGCATGAATATAGATTTATTTGAGTTCTTACTTTATTTTAATATATAATAGTGATATGTTAAAAGCATGTGATTTAGGGTTATTTTCAAATGATTAAGCATGAGAATGATTAGATCCATCATGTTCTAGGCTTAAATTTTAATTATATGATGTTCAATAATGATTTTTGAATTTATATGGAATTTTAGAATGTTTTTAGTTTTGAATTTCGAGAGGTTGAAAACAAACCGGAAAAGTGAACTGTTCTGACCGATCAAATAGGTTAACAGCAATTCAAACGGCTATATGGCAAAATGGTGCAAACAGTCATTTTGTGGATTTTTCGGCAATTTCTTGTTCTTTTCTCATAATTCTAATTATTTATAACTATGATGAGTTATGACTACCTACAAATGTTACCTTAATTGCATGTGAACTTTCTTTGAATTATGATTTAGCTTAATCATGATGATGACTATACTTGTCTAGGTTTAGCATAATGTTCTTGTCATGACCCGGATTTTTAAAACCCTTTTTAAATGAATGACATATGCGATAAATTACGATAAATTTTTTTTATTAAATACAAATCAAATAATCCGATTAAATATCTAGGTCGTGATAACTAGGTTCACAAATACGAATATCAAAACTTATGATATTATTACACATTTCAAAATTTAATAAATAACAGGTTAACTCTCTAAGTACAAGTCTGTCATTTATCTAAAAATAAATAACTAAGTAAAGTTGATTCTCACATCAGTAATTACAATTACTTACAAGATTGCACAAGCAAGAAGCTAGATCCCACTAGTGCAATGCCATCCTCAAACGCCCACCAATGTCCTGATCTTACAAAAAACCCATCTAAAGAACCTGTAAGCAAAGAAGACCAAACAAAAACTAAACATCTCCTCCCCTTAGAAGAGAGTTTCAGATGAACAAAAGTAAAAATTAATATTTTTTAGATTAGGCCAACATCACCCGATGTTAGTTGCCTACGTACTCATCAGACAACATCTCTAATATTTCCAGCAAGATCGGATCGAGACATAGTTCTGCCTAAAAACTATACTATTCTAAGAAGCATAGCACCACACATGCAATTCTTAAGTATTTTCAAGTAACCTACATTTTATGCAAGTTCTTTAATCGTTCCACGCGTTCTAATTAAACAAGCAATATCAAATAATGTTATTAATTATCTCTCAAACCATTGTTCGATAATTAATATCTATGTCTAATCCCAATGACAGACAGACTCATGAGTTGTCAACCTAAGTGACAAATGATAAACTCACCATAGACCACCCTCAAAGGTAAATCCATGATGAAACACCATGGAATCCATGAGGCCCTTGTAATCCACCAGGAAGTACCATCACCCCTCCTAGCCCACGAAGGACCTCACCGGAGTGGAAGGGCATGGCCCATAACTACACTTGAATAGAAGTGGTGGGAAAAGCCAACCAAGTAGGATGTCAACTAATCCAAATGCGTGTACACTAAAAATTCTCAATAGATCTATAGTGAGCTCGGCTCATGCATCATCTTTATTTTGTGAATCTACCTTTGTAATTGTTCCATGGTATGATCTGTTATCCTTTTACGTTCTGCTCCAGATGAAACAATTCCTCCAATGGGGAGGTGCAACTACACAGTCAAATCAACATCTCCTCAATAAAGCTAAAACTTAGGAAACCATTCTGAACCCTATCTTGCTCATCAATAATCCAAGATTTCAAATGACTATCTGAAACCCTATTAGTCCCTTCTAGACTGGGGTTTTAAACTCGAAATTACCATTAGTTCATCAACCAAGGCAAATCGTTAGGTCAATAGCTTTGTTCACTCTATGAATTAGTCCCAGACCCCCTCTGAGGTATTTTAGTCTTTATCTTGATTAGGTTTTCCGCCCAAACCAAAGCTTTCTAACCTCATTGATTAATCTTTCAGTAATCTTAAACTAGTGATAAATTATCATCACAATACCATTAGCAAATATTAAAACAATAAAAAACATAAACAATCGAACCACATAGGTCCAAGTAGATCATAATATCAATAACTAAATTAAATAATGTTATTAGATTGTTTGAGCTCTCGTGCCCTACCCTCCTTGGGTTAACTTATTAAATCTCTTTAAAAATTGATCATAATGCACCTGAGGGCATTAAGGTAATTATTTTACCTTAGACAAGGTGTAATAACCCTAATTTCTAACACGATCTTCTTATATATTTTGTTATTTATAATTTTCCTAAGTGTTGGTTAGAGCTCGTGGAGACGAGCGTAACAAGTCATAAAATGCGAAAATCGGAGGTCAGGAACAAAAGTTATGACCTCGGGAAACATGTTCAACCGGCGGGACCCACTTTTGAAATTTAGGTAAAATGGTTCTTAAGTGGTCTAGCATCGTAGGGCTCATGAATACGAACTCAACGGTACTAAGAACGCGCAAATCGGAGTTCGGGATAGGAAGTTACGATTTTTGAAATTTTTAGAAATTAAAATAAATATAAAAATAAAATATTTATTTCGGCGCGGCGCGGCACAGCACAACGCGCAGCGTGTGCCACGCGGCGCGCGCCGAACGCTCGCATCGCGCGTGTCAAACGCGCAACGGCCGCGCGTTCGCGGTGACGAACGCACGCACGTTGTTTCGCCGGCGCCAGTGGGCGCCGGCCAGATTTTTCGGCGGCGGTGCCCACCGGAATATTCTTCCGCCTCCCCTATAAATACCCATTCCGGCCAGAATTTCATCCCACATCCGATTTTCAACCCCTTTCACTGTTTTCACCATTTTCGACCCGTTTTAAGTCTGATTTTCACGTTCCAAGACCCATTTCCTACTAATTGAAAGGTGCTCTACGCACCGGAAGTGTTATTTTCTCGAGACGACCCCTCTAAGACCTCAAAAAATGTGCCCCTTCCCTAATCCTCCACTTTCATCTTTTTACTGTTTCTGGACCATTCCCAACTCTTTTTAACCCGTTCCAAAGCCCTACCCTACTAAATCAAGGGCATTCTACACATTGGAGTGGTTATTCTGCCGAAATTCTCGCTCGAAGGCTGATATCTTAAGGCGGGACTTTCTTTACTCTACGAGGAGATTTCGTTATATTTTGCACATGTTATAGGTAGGTAGCTTTAAATTCTAATCGTATGTCGGGATTTTTACTCTCTAAAGTTTTACTAAAAGTTTTCGCTTACTTTATGAAAACAAAAGCTCTGATTTTAAAATCATCTCCTCTTTTCAAAAATTTCTCCGAGTTTTGGGCAATCGTGCCGTCTGGATAGTTCTCGGTTCCTCGGAGCTAAGAATTATTATGATTTTGGATACCGCCAAATTTGGCATCTGGCGCGCACAGGATTGGGATGTCATGGGTAAATCCCTTCCTTTCTGTCTCGCATCGCCCCATGGGCGCGGGTGTAAGTCGTCTGGTATCGCGACATTCTATGATTGTGTTTTCAGATTTTTCGGATGATTTCAAAAAGAAAAATGGCATGATATGTGCACGAAGCATATTCTTAGAACTTAATTCGACCTACTGAGTATGAATTTATTCACCTACCCTCAGACTCTGCAGGTGTTTCACTCGAATCTGAAGGAGTCGACGAAGGGTTTCCTTAAATTACAGTTTCGTACTACTATTTTTTGTACTTTATGTAAATTATTGTATTGACCAATGTACAAAGGCATGTGATGCCTAATTTTGAAAATCTTTGTATAATACAAAGTATGTTGTAATTATTGTTTTAGTACACGGTGATCCTTGGCAATTGTAATTAAATTTTGTTACGTTTTTAAAAATTGTTTTCTTTTATTCGAAAATACGAGGGACGCTACACAAGGCCCTCTCTATTATCATGAAAGTCATTAATTACTCAAGAGATTTATATATCATATTGGCCCGTTAATTTCGTTCGCTTATAAGGGTATTTCTATCTTTTTGTTTAAAGTTTCCCTAAGCCTAATTGGTCCAAAACTAATCCTAGTAGTACAAATTGACGTTATGAACCCGAGGTAATTTCCTTGTTGTTTAACGGGGTCGTAAATCCCTTGAACCGACCCCAATTCAATTAACCGTCTTAACAAAAGTGGTTCAGGTCGCCTGACCCAAAACCGCGTGCAATGACCTGCGACGCGTGGATCATCTCCCTCGCATCCGGCCAGAGGCTGGAAAGCCTCTGGCTACGAGACCGCTGGCTGTCACGGCGAGGCAAGGCTGGCCTCATCGAATCACCACCCGGGGGCGATTTGATGGGCCGAGACTTGCCGCCGCCCGATGGCCGATTGGGGCAAAAGCTCACCCTTATTTATTTATTTATTTATTTTTAACTATGGGTTGGCGGTGGCGTCTTTTGATGTCGCCGCGGCCAAGGTCGGGTCGGCCATGGTTAGCACTGTGAGGGCCGGCGTGGCTAATACCAGCACATCTAGCACCTTCCTTTTTTTTTCTATTCACCGGCCCGAAGGCCTGCTCAATGGTCGTCGCTTTCTGGAGCATGGCCCTCCACTGAGGGGGTCCGGCATGAAAGGAACGGCCAATCTCTAGCCAGACGGTGGCCAAACAGCGGCCGGCCGGCCAAAACCGAAAAGCAAAAATGACAAAACAGAACTGAAATTACTGTTTATATTATTTACAAATTGTAGAAAGCAAATTTTTATCCAAATTCATTCTATAAATCATTCATTAATCTTCAATCGAAGACAATGATAATAATCATACCTTAATCGCTGATTTGTTGTTAATCAATTGTCGCTAGTGCCTTGCTGGAGCCTCGTCGGAGCTTCACCGTTCACCACCTTCTCTCCTCCCATCAGCCCAAAAAAAAACCCCTAATTGTGCCCTAATCATCCATTTTATAAGCATGGGATTAGGGTTCCTAATCCCCTTAGAATTTTGGTCAATCCTCCTCAATTATGCCACCTAATTAGGCATCTAAAACTTAATTTCGTAACTATAATCAACCGGGCCCACAAAATGACTTAAACGGCCCAATTACACGTTAAAATCGGGTAAACGGATACGATATGTTCAACTTCGAACACTCATATCTTCTTCATCCGGACTCCGATTTGGGTGTTCTTGGTGGCGTTTTGAAGCTATTTTTGTCTACTTTCTAATCATATAGGTTTAAGAATTCTAGCTAGGTATTAAGTTATTCTAATAATAATGTAAATGGGTCAAACACCCTATTTTCCACGTATTTAATTTTTGAAACCTAGGAAATTTCAGGATATTACAATTCTATTTGTTTTAAATCCATATTTCAATAGTTTCTCCATATTTACTCCATGATTCTAGTAGGATATGACTATGATAAATTATGGATGTTTGCACATGTCATATTGATTATAGGTGATTCATGTTCCATATGTTTTAGCTTAAGTATGAACACTACCATGTTAGTACATGCTTACATATGTTTATATGATTTTATTTGTCACAAATGGACCATGTTTCATGCACATAGGGACTGATTAGAGTATGTTTACTTATGCTTGCACTCATTTAACATTTGCTCAAGTATGTATCATGTTCCATGCATCATATGAATGATCTATAAATGAAGATTAATCGTGATTAATTGATTGGATATCGTTGTTTTCCGAATTAGCCGCTCAGAGGTTTATTGAATCGGTTTTCTGTCCCTTTTGGACAGGGGTTTTTGTCCAATAGATGGGTTTTCATCCCTTGTGGATAGTTCCTCCCCGCGTGAGAAGAGCAGAATGCTATAATGAGTTAAAATTGTAATGTCTCTAATTTTTCTACAATTTTTTATATTTTTTTGCTATTTTTTTATTACTTTTGGAAAAAAATGTGACGCTTTGGCATATTGTCCTTGGTATTGTACCCATAGAGTCGGATGTGGGGTTCAGTCGTGGGCCACATGCCTCGACGCGCACTTACAATGTGGAATAAAAAAAGAAAATGAAAGAGATAAGAGATAAGGAGAAGAAAAAGAAAGGAAAAGAAAAAAAAAGAGGAACCAAAGGATCGGGCGAGCCTGATTCTGTTCCAGAAGAATTGAGAAACAATCCCCCCTCTCTGGCTTCTCTTTCCCCTGCCACCGGTGGGCCTCAAGGCTGCTACCGCCTCGGCCCACTTGCTGCTCCGCACCCCACTCTATTTCCCCCGATCTCTTCCCTCTCGCTTTGTCTTGTGCTGTGGCAGCACCGGTGGTGGCTGGTGGGCTCTACTCGGTTTCCATCTGTCCAACCACAGGCCAGTGACGGTAGAGACATCGCCCTGGCCAGCCCATCAGCTTCCCCGCCCGGATCAGCCTTGGTTGGCTCCTTCCTCTCTATCTCTCTATTTTTAATTTCAGATGTTGTCACTGTCATCCGGTAAGGGCCAGCTATGGCCGGTGAGCTCCACCCTGGCCCAGAGACTGCAAGGGCCCACCCTACCAGCCCCATAGGACTCTCCACCACCACTTCCTCCCATGCTTCTTTTCCCACCACCCTATTTTTCCCCCAAAATTACACCCGTCTAATTTTTGTTTCTGCCGCCGGTGACCGACTATAGCTAGTTGGACTCCGTCCACCTCAGTCCAACAATGTTGGTGGGCCACACCACCTGGCTCAATTCATCCTTTGCCCCCTCTACTTCAGCGAAATCAGAACTACTGCTTATTGGTCGTGGGTGGCTTGAACATGATGCGTTTTCTTTCCGATCAATTTGAGCGAGAGGCTCTATTTTTTGCTACCACCATTGTCGTCAATGGCTGGCTAGGGCTGACCAGCCTTTGTTCGGCACTGCCCTAGCCTAGTGATGATGGCAGGGACCACCCTAGCTTAGCCCCTTTGCTGCTATGGTCTCGGTCCCCTCCACTCCTTTCCTCCACCTCAATTGAGAACATGTTTTGCCCCACCCATCTGTTTCTCTGTCTTGCAACTCCCATAAGTCACTGGACTCTTTCTGACCTTTGTTTGGTCTCTAGCCAGCCAGCCCTGGTGCGGCAACAGGCTTGTAGGCTTCGCTCTACCCCCAAACACCCTTCGCCCTCTACTGTACAAGATGCATAGCCACCCACATCAATTGTTTTGGTTGTGGGTGGTGATTGGTAATGTTGTCGTCTCTGCTGGCCTAGCTTTGTCGCCCTTTTGTGGGCCTTGGGTTGCCTCTGTCTAACCTATCTCCCCATCAAATGACCCTCTTGACCATGTGTGCATGTAGCCGCGTTGTGGTTTAGGGTTTAGGCACTGCATTCTCGCCACCTGACCATCGGCTGGCTCTACCCTCGAATGGAGTTGACACCAGAGATGTCCACCACCTCTCCTCCATCCTCTAGAATCACTCCATGCCCTTTGCCCTTATGAGGGCCCTTGTGAATGCAAAATCGATGTTGTTGGGTGTTGTCCACGGCTGATTTCAATGTCTTGCGGCCAGTTGAGTATTTCTCAACTGTCGACCAACGTTTAGTGTGTACACCTGGACTTTCGGTCGAGCCTCCCCTAGTGTGTTGTCGTGGATTGCAAATATTTCTGCATTGACTTCTAATACCCATTTGGTTGTGAATACTTCTAGCGCTTCCTAAACCCTCGGGACAACAACTCTCAACTTGTCAATGCTTTTGGCTGCCAACTCCATCCCCAACACCACCACCATCATGTGCTCGCCATCAAACGTCATGATTACAAGGAAGGGGAGCTTTGAATTCGTAATTTCATGATAGCATGCTTTGAAAGTGTAGTTGCATGCTAGGATTGTATGATTCAATGCTTTGAATGTTAAATTATGATCCATTTGCATGATGTAAGAGAATAAATTATGCCATGTTGAAATGCATATGATATGTACGAGTTGTAAGTATGTTTTATGTATGTGGAATATGTATGTGCTAGTGATGACTAGTGAGTATATTAGTATACGACATATGTGTATTATGAATGTGTTTGTGACAGCTAGTGAGTATGTTGGTAAGTTATGTATGTGGATTGTGTGCACTAGTGATGGCTAGCAAGTATGTTGGTAAGCTACGTGTATGGATGTGTATGTATGTGCTAGTGATGGCTAGCGAGTATGTTGGTAAGCTACTTATGTGGATTATGTATGTGCTAGTGATGGATAGCAAGTTTGTCAATAAGCTATGTATGGACATATATATATATATATATATATATATATATATATATATATATATGTGATGGACATACGTATATATGATGACTATATGTCTGTGCAATGGATGTGTATGTGTGTGTGGGCAAAAGTATGGGTGATAGACAATAAGAGGCGACAGAGGGTTTGGTATGAAGTTGAATATGGATGTGTAAGCATATGACGGAAGACAAAGGATATGAGTTTGATGAGCGAGGATTGGAGTGGATTGGTTTGGATTAAAGCATATGTTGGGGGATTGATAGACAGTAAGAGTGTTGCATAATTATACAAGCATAATGTATAAATTATGAAGTGAAAAGTAAGCATAATAAGTGAGGTATAAGTAAGAGGGTGATAACTGGGGTTGGCTCTGAGGAGCTCAGTTTGATGACTTCCAAGTAAGATGTGTTGGCCATAAGGTGGATGGCGGAGATTGTATGAATACGTAAGGATTTGATGTACGGTGAGTTATGATCATGAAATCAAAGGGTTAAGTGAAGTCTGCTACCCTGACGAACGGGTTTTGGATTGGGCTCAACTTCATTTTGATTAGTGGAGCACTGTATGTTTGAGAGTTTTGTGACATAATTGTATCATATAACTTAATTCAAACTTAAATGATAAGTAAAGCTAATGATAGCATTGTGAGTTTGAGTCCTAAGGGTTGACAGATTAAGTTCCTTGTTTGAGCTATATGATAATGAGTAAGTTAAGCATTTCTCATGACTTTCCATGGTATTTATCCTACGGGATGTTGTTTGTGTGCTGTATTGAGCCCCAAACGTCTAATGCTCTATTGAGGGTGATGTATGTTTTTTATTTGGTCTGTGTGTTGTATTAAGCCTAAACGTTTGATACTCTATTGAGAGCATTGTATGATTCTACCTAAGAGTGGCACTGTATAATTCTGCCCAAGAATAACATTATATGATTTCTGCCTAAGAGTAGCACTAGAACAATAAGACCCCTAGAGTATGGGCAATTGTATGACCCCTTATGTGTGGGTGTTTATGTTTGTGTGCTCAAGTAAATAATATCATGGAACTGCTCTTACCTATTTGATCTTGTGCCCCATGAGCATTGGTGTGCCTTGCCTTCAGAAAAGTCCATGGTGTCTAGTCACTCCCCGGAGGTTAAGGTGATGCCCCAGTGACATTCTTTTCTATTTCAACGTTAGAGCTTATTAATGGTAATGAGCTTAAGTGGTCGATATTATGTGTATGATTATATGAGTGTGTACGTATGTTTTTGAGTAAGTGTAAGTTTCTGAGCAAAACTGTAAGAGTATGATTTTAACCACAACTATAAGAGTATGATTCTGAACAAGACTATAAGAGTATGACTCTGAGCAACACTGTAAGTGTAAGAATGTACGAGTAAGGTCATACAAATATGTGTAAGTTATATGAGCAAGCGTACAATTGTACGAGTAATAATGTAAAACTTTGATTAAGAGTGTGTAAGATTGATTTGATGGTGTGTTTGACATGATTGTATGCATATGTGCATAATTATTATATGCCTTCCTGCTTCATGTTTGAATTGCATGAATGCATCTATGCATGGACTTACTGAGTTCACTATTTAGAACTCCCCTACTGAGTATTTTCCTACTGAGTATGAAAATACTCATTACCCTATTTTAGCCCCATTGTTCGAGAGGCTTTTGCAGGTTTATGACAGAGAGCTCCTAGAGATGGATGCTCATATCTGCTGTGGATTGATTTCCTTTGACTGAGGTATATCCTTGACTTAATGCGAGTACTATTTGTGCCACGATCTGATGTATTAGGTGAGATGAGAATTAAAGTGATTATACCTTTTGGACTTGTAATTTGAATTAGACAATGGACTGCTTATGGGACTTGCACTCAGGGATGCCTAGGAGAGATTTGTATTTAAAATCCATGATTATGGTAATTTATTTGTACGCTTGTTTTCGAGTAGCACCTGAGGATGTTTGGTTTGGCTGTACGATGTTTGATTGAATGAGAAAAATTTTGGATGGAAAATTTTATGTGTGATGTTTTAAATTATAAACTATTTTTACAGGTTTTGTATTTTGTCATTTCCCCCCAATTTACAGTTGTTATATTGCAAAAAATTTCTGTGAATTTTAAAGAAAATATGATGAAAAATCTTGGGTGTTACAAAAACTATTGTGTATTCTAGACTTAAGAATCCAGGCTGGTTTGCTCGTGTGCAACAACTTACCAGGAGGTACTTTCCCCGTTAGGGAACTTACCCAAATTGCACTAATTTCCTTTTTGGAAGTCAGACCTTCGTCGTTAGGATTGTCCGGATGAGCATGTATGCTTATGCTTTCGTCAATTAAGCAAGGTTATTTTCTCAATTATGAGATATTCAACGGTTGATTTATACATGTGTAAGGCATATAATGCTCACTGACACAGGTTGTGTAGGAACAATGGTGCTTATGTTACACATGGTACTTATGGAATGATGATGCTTAAACATGCAGGATAGGATGATTGTTTTAAAAAATGGACCGGCCCGATCGATTGAACCTGGTTCAACTAGAACCAGCACCTAAAATGGGCCAGTTCATGTAATTTTTTGGGTCAGCGTGACCCGGCTGGGTTACACTGACCCGGCCGGTTGAACAAGTAACCCGGCACACCAGGCCAGTCCGGTTTGACACACAACTATACAAAATTTTTAACTTGTACACAGTGGGATTCTAACTCAACACCTAAATAGTTCTTTCATGGGCCTATACCAATTGGGCTGCAATAGGTTTTTGTGTTCAAGTAAACATTTATAAATTATTAGTAGATACATAGGGAAAATATACAAACAAAATTGCTAATAGAGGGATTTGAACCTCTCTTGTCAAATTATACATACAACGCGTCTTAATCAACTGCGCTATCATTATTTTGTGGTATATTTAATATCGAACTATTACTAAATTATATATTTTATGAAAAATAATTAATTTTACTCAACAATATTACAAATGGGTCAACCATGGCCAGACCGGGTTGACCCGACTAGGCAACCAATCTGGGTCGGTGGCTAGTCTGGGTCTTAAAACACTGGATAGGATGTGTTTGATACACTTTATTATGTAGGGTGGATGTGGATATTAAAACATAATTGTGTTGGATGTGAATATTGATACTTTATTCATGCAGGTTGTGAATGTTATGATGAGATTCATATGATTATACATGTTGAGTATATGTGATATGAACTATGAATGAACTTGAGATTCATATGATTATACATGTTGAGTATATGTGATATGAACTATGAATGAACTTGAGATTCATATGATTATACATGTTTAGTATATGTGATATGAACTATGAATGAACCTATAATGCACATGTGGCTTGAATGTGTTTATGGATTGTGAGTTATCTCATGATGCACAAGTTTAGAGAACAGATATATGATGCATGTTTAGATTGAGAATGTTTGTTGTGTTTTCATGAGTTTATATTCTATTTTAAAACCCTTACTAAGCTAAGCTCACCCCTCTTTGTTCGTAGTTTTTGTTTTAGGGTTGTATATTTTGTCATGTAGGTGCTTTGGATGGGCTCTACTTTGAACATGAAGATGGATACTCACCATGAGAGGGGTTAGAGTTTCTTTGGGTTATGTTAGATTTGTCTTATAACATGTTGAACTTATATTTGACTTTACTTCACATTATGATTATCCATTGTACTTGTTTAGCCCTTGAGGCTTGCTACTATCCATTAACTAGATGATGTGGGTATGTGTGGACTAAGATTGATGATTAAGCTCCTTTTATTCCTCTATTTGCTTTTGCACAAAGGGCACGTGCGCCCACTTTGATATGTGTTTCACCCAAGGCTGGGTTAAGTCTTCCACATTTCTGCTTCACTTTGTCGTGTCGCGTACTACCTCCTCCTTAGACCGGGTTTGGGTTAAGGGTGGCGTGTGCTGGCGCATGACATATAGTACAATGAAGAGTGCTCAAACACTATGGCAATCATTGGATAAGAAGTATAAAACAGAAGATGTCAGCACAAAGAAATTTGTTGTAGGCAAATCCTTTAGACTTCAAGATGATGAATTCTAAGACTATGATTAATGAAGTCCAAGAGCTCAAAGTGATCCTGCATGATATATGTATAGAAGGTATAACTTTGAGTGAATCCTTTCAGGTGGCTGCTATAATTGAAAAATTGCCACCATCTTGGAAGGATTTTAAGAATTACTTCAAGTATAAGCGCAAGGAGATAAACATAGAAGACTTGATTGTAGGGTTGAGGATGGAAGAGGACAATCATGCTTCTAAAAAGAAAACCGGGGGTCATGACATGGAAGCGAAAGTTAATGTTGTGGAACAAGAGCAGAAAAACAAAAACCTCAACAAAAAGGAGGAAAAATCCTTGAGGACAATCAAACAATGACTCCAACAAAGCCAAGTTCAATGGCAAGTGCTATGTGTGTGACAAGCAAGGCCAACAAGGCCCAGGATTGTCGCAAGCGGAAGATGTACAATCTCTAACCCTAACCTGGTTTATTTTAATTAATTATGTCGTTATTATGTGGTTTAGTGTTAATTTGGGTAGTTTGTCTTGTTTTGGGATTAAAGATGGTTAATGATGATTTTAGTCAATGTTTTCTTTATTTCATTGGTTTTTATGTTAAAATAATTTTATCCAAAAAAATTTGGAATTTTTGGGATCTTTATGCAATTTTATGAAAAAGTAGCGCGCAGGTCCCACCATGGGCCCCACATTCATAATTTAGGGTGATGGGTCCCAGAAGACCCTAAACCTGACTTATTTCATCATTAAAGTGTTTCCAAATTTTTAAACTTCGTTTTAGACCTAAAATAAGCAAATTACCTATTATTAGTACAAAATTCTATTTGTTCCCCCAATTTCTAATTTGTATACACCATAACTTACTATAAATAGAAAGCTCTAGCTTCATTCCCATTTGGAAAGGTCTGAGATCTAGGAGGCTGAAAAGCCCCAATCCCCATTCCAAAAGAGGAAAGCTTGATTTAGGTAAGATTAGTCTTGATTTTTTTTAATCATTTAGGGTTCTGCTTAATCTTTCTTAATACCATCTTTTTCAAGGTTGAATTTTGTTTTACTCTACTAAAGTTTCTAATTTTAATCTATACTTCAAACCTCTAATGAGGGATTTTTATTTTTAGACAAAGAAAACCCTAGATCTATGAGGTTTTAAGTGATTTAAGCTTAAATAATCGAATTTATCAAGGTGTTAACTAAACCCTAAATTGTGGGTGGGAATTTGAAGAAATTCAAACTTTAATTTTGGACCAAGATCTCACTGAAGGTAAGGGTTTTTCTTCCAAAATGGGTTTATGTTTTGGATTTGTGGTTTGAAATTATTTATGTGAGTTTTTCTATATGTTGAGCTTTAATGGTGGGTTAAGTAAACCATTATCTTTTTAGTGATTTTCTTGTGTTTTAGTTGATAAATAACTAAATATATCATTTCCTAAGCTTATATTTCAATATTATGATGTTTGGAAGTGAGTTCTTGTCGATTTTGTGTATTTTCGATTTTGGATTTGCAAGGTTGAAAACGAACCAGATTTAATTGTACATGCGTTTAAACAGCCTTGTAGCCGATCAAATGCCAGGCATTCGAATGCACTTTTGGCCAGTCAAATGGCTTAATGACAGTTTTGTCATTTTGTGTATTTTGTTCATTTCCATGTTCTTCTTAAATCTCATTTATTATTATCATGAGGTGTTATTTTTACTTGGAAATGTTATTGTGAAGACATGAATTATATCTTGAAGGCTATGATGTTGTTCAAGTATGAAATTGGTTACATGTTATTAGATGTTAATATGTTATTCGTCTTATCCTAAAGTCATGTTGAGTGATTCTCAATGTTTTACTTAGGATTCTAGCAAGTTTAAAGTATGAGAAGAGGCATGTATGCTTTCACATAACATATATGCTTAGATTTGAAATTATTACATATGTACTATGTTGCATGCATCACAAAAATAGTTTTATAAATGAGATTTATTGAGATTAGCCGGGATTGATCGATTAGATGCAATTGAGTGATATTGCTTACCTGATTAATCAATTGATGGCTTATCGAATTGGTTGGGTCCGAAAGGACATGATTTCGTTTTGAGTTCCTTTTAGAACATGGATCTTTCCTGGGATGAGTTGAGTTAAGATGAGTTTATTGTAGTTAAGGTTAATTGTTGAGTTATCTAGACCCTGAGAATCCAGTATGGTATGCCCTCGTGCACTGGCTACCATGCGTTCTAGGTTTCCTTTTTTGGAAATTGAACTCTCCCCTGAAAGAGATTGTCCTTAGTGAACACGCTGCTATATGTTTCTATTGAGAAAATCAGACGTTTTTGGCAAAGACTGTCCTTAGCGAGTAGACTGCTCTAGGTTTCCATTGATGAAATAAGACCTTCCTTTTGGATTGTCCTTAGCGAGCAGAGGGGCTAACTCCCCCAACGCCCTAGTTTTTCCTTGTGGAAATCAGACTATGTCCTTAGTGGGCGGTATGATTTATTTCTCTCTCTATGATGGAGACATTCACCATTGTTGATAATGCACATGCATAAGATATTATTATACTCAGTTACATGGGTTATGTGGGGATAATTGAGTTTATGTGACACATGTGGATATAGTTTGATATGCATGATTATAGTTAGTGTGTTAGAGACACTTCTCATGCAAGGTGAATGCTTATGATTGATGGTTGTGTATGATTATGGTTAGTGTGTTAGAGATATTTCTCATGTAGGATGAATGCTTATGATTGAGGATAATTACGCATACTATTGATAGTGTGATTGAGACACTCTTATGCAGGATAGATGTATGCATTGAGAATAAATCATGAATGAGATGACATGATGATATGTCATGTGGAATGATATGCAGGAGATATGTTGATGATATCATGAGTATGTGTAAGTGATGAATTGTCATGATATAGTGAAGCACAATTTATGCAAATGTCCCATGATGAATGGGTGTGTTTTATGTGATGGATTCTATGTGAAATATCTGTGATCATTGTAGATTTACTCTCTTGACATATAAAAACTAGCTGAGTATTTTTACTCACCCTTCTTTCTCGTGTATTTTCTGTTTTGGGGTTGCATGGTGCGACATATAGGCGACTAGGACTCCCTCTATGAGGAAGGATTGATAGGTGGTCTAGAGTAGGAAAGGGTGCCTAGAGGCCTTACGTTCCTTCCTTGTTTATGCAGCTTGTTGTTTGGAGTTTTATGTCTTGATGACTTTATCATATACTTTGTCATTTTGGCCTTAGACTCATGTTGACTTCTAACTTAAGCCGTGAGAGGGCTTTAGTGACTTAAGGATGTGGGTACTTGTTTGAGGACTAATGATGATTATGTTGTCCTTTATGTTTCCTTATTTCCTCTTGTACAAAGTGTTTAGGTGCTCTACTCCGTGTTGTTTCACCCGTTTAAGGGGTTCAGTCTTTCGCTTAAATCAATACTTCGTTGCCCTTGTGCGCACCGACCGACCCTTGGACCTGGTCCAACTCGGGTTGGGTGGGTGTTAGGGCATGACAGAGGAAACAAGAGGATTCTAAGAAGAAAAATGCACAAGCCAACATGACTAAAGTGGAGAATCTCTCCAACAATGTGAATGACATTAGCATTTCCGCTGTGATTTCTGAAGTGAATGTGGTCACTAATGCAAGAGAATGGTGGGTAGACACCAGGGCCACTCATCATATGTGCTCAAGTAAAAAAAAGTTCTCCTCTTATCAATCAGTGGAAAATGGTGAACAACTTTTCATGGGCAATTCTTTTACTGCCAAGGATGAAGGTACAAAAAAGGTGGTGCTCAAGATGACTTCGAGCAAGGAAGTCACTCTCAACAATGTGTTATATGTGTTAAAAATTCGAAAGAATTTAGTGTCAAGATCATTGCTGAGCAAGAATGGGTTTAAATTGGTGTTTGTATCGGATAAGTTTGTATTGACTAAGAGTGGGATGTATGAGAGAAAATGGTATCTTAATGAGAGACTTTTGTAACACCCCGACCCGAAAACCATCTCGGACTAAGGGTTCAGGAATCAAAATTGGAGTAAATTAAATTTGACAAAAATAAATAAAACAAGACCATCTAACTAGGAGTGGCAAACTTTATGTGTGAGAGTTGTAACATTCCTCTATGCATTATGGAGCTTTTCTGCTTCGTTATGTATAGGTTAGAACAAACCTAATATTATAACTAATTTGGATCGGGCCAACGTTGTTGTACCGTTAGTTGCCTATGTACATATTGGATAACATCTATGACGTTATTCTAATATGATCTAATCCTCACGTAGTTCTGCCTAATGGCTATTACATGCATCAAGCATCACAAAATTACATGTGTTAGAATACATATATATCTTTATATTTAAATAATCATTCAGAGTTAGATGAAAATTATATAAATCATCGAAGTTAAATAGAAGTCAATAAATTAGCAAAATACACATCTCACTCTATCACAGAAATGTGCAGAACACACAACAAGGCATATTAGATCATATAAGCTTCCATCAAATTATATTATATCATAACCGATCAGATCGGAACATATCAGATTAAACAGAGATTTTCATAGATCATATTAGATCAAGCATATCAAAACGCATCAGATCAAAGCATAGCATATACCTTAAATAACACTTGCATTCATATAATCATATATCATAATTAATATAATAATATTACTAATTGAGATATGCATGCATATTGTCACGCCCCGGCCATGCCCGACCCGAGCCGAACCCGGTCCAAGGGCCGGTCATAGCGCGCGGGGGCGACGAAGTGAAATTGAGAAACGATTCTAGCGGAAGACTTAATCCCTAACCATGGGCGATTAACAGCAACACGGAGTGCGCACAATCCTTTGAGCAAGAGTAAATAAAAGGGAAAGAAAAGGTGTTGCTTAACATAAAGTAAACAACAATCTCAAACCCACAAGCTTAGTTTAAGTAAAGCCCACACCGGCTCAAAATAATAAGTCATAAGCAAACATAACTGTAACATGTGACATAAATCCACAACAAAGAACCCTACACATAGGTTCTAACATAAAACATGAAACAAAATGAAGGAAAGTCACGCAAACGATCTCCATCATCACACCCAAGCTACCTCTGACCTTTCCTCAAAAAGGCAATCCTGTCCGTCTGCGTGTCGCACCAGGCAGCCCCAAATCAAAACACAAAAGAGGGGTGAGTTTTAACACTCAGCAATGGTTTTAATATCACTAACAACGTTGAAAATACGGTAGCATGGTGATATAGTCTTTCAAAAACAACGATGTACAAGGTGTATCACTTTCTGATCACATATTTACATCACTTATACACTGCATAACATCATAACTCAAACATGCAGGGATGTATCTCTAGCATACCAATTTCCACATGCATTCACATCATAACCAATCCCGCATGGACGTATCTCTAACATACGTATTCCCACATGCATAATGTCATCACAACCAATCCCGCATGGATGTATCTCTAGCATACATATTCCCACATGCATTTTATCATCAAAATCAACATGCATGGATGTATCTCTAACATACATATTCCCACATGCATTTTATCATCAAAATCAACATGCATGGATGTATCTCTAACATACATATTCTCACATGCATAATGTTATCACAATCAACCTCCATCAAGGAGTAATCACACATTGACGTCACACAGACGGGAGCATAGACAAGGCCACGAAGGCGTGTCATGGTACAAAATTCTACACAAGAATTCAAGAAAGATCGGGGTTGTCAATCCCTAATACTGCTCGCCCTGGACAATCCTGGCCAAGGATGTCCCATTCTCACACAGAGAATCTAGAGCAGGGGTGTTCGCCCAGGGACATCTCCCCGCGGAGGGAAGAGCCCGAGTTCTCACACAGAGAACCCTAGAACACGTGGTAGCGGGGTGCACACGGCATACCACACTGGATTCTCAGGGTCCAGATGACACACATAAAAATATTCTCACGTATCCGCAAGACAAGTACACAACTCGTCCCCACATCATTCCATTAAACAAGACTCAACCCGAGGAGTGCACTCGTTCCACACAGGAACTCCAAATCGTTCCACACAGGAACTTCAGATCAAAATATGTCCTTTCGGACCAATCAACTTGCGATTAATCCACGACCGATAAACCCGGCACACAATTCCATCACATTGCATCCAATCGGTCAAATTCGATTAATCACGATGAAGCCTCAATTGGAAATCCATTTTCATGATGCGTGCAGCATGGTACATGCGTGGGCAAAGCATACATGAACCCTAATCATGATAAGTGCTCTCACCAGCCCCTAATGCATCATTCATAATCACGATATTAAGCTTCAACATCATCATTTAACCCCCACATGTGTGTGTGTGTAACTAGTAGAAGCCTTTCACATGATGCATATTAACATGCTTGAAAATCAACTCACCACCACACTACACATGTGAATTTCTACCTAAACATGAATTCCAGCGGAAATCATAGTAGAAATCTTAGCTAGATTCAAAACTCAACCACAAAGGCTAAACACCTATAACATCACTCATTTCATCATTGAGTCATGGCATTCACCAACATTCACACACCATTAATCACAATTTATCTTGACAAATCTGTCCAACAATGATTGTAGTCCTACTGAAATATGCTTAACCAAAGGGAAACAACTATTCATAATTTCAAAATAACGATTCCAACATCATGCCACAAAACATAAGTCATTCCACCATCACTAAGCATATATCTCAACTCCATAAACTCAATAGCATGCATTTCCAGTAGCCTAACATAGCTTAAAACACTCCACATTCATATAAAATTGGCAAGCCAAAGTGGAATCATCAAAATAGGCATCATACACTCAACATGCAATTTTCTGTGTAGCCGATCGATCGCCCTTCAGGCAGTTCGATCGGTTACACGCAAAATTTTGAAAATTTCAGTTCAGCCGATCGATCGCCAACACGGCAGAACAGTCATCTTCTTCCTTTCGCAAATCCAAACCGAAACACCATAGAAAACACTTCAAATCCACATCTAACACCCTAATCATCATCAAAAGTCCTCCTTGACTTCCAGAATATCAAACCAAACCATAATAATGCAAAACCCTAAGAAATCGGGATTAAATAATTCCATTTTCAAATCTTACCATTAACACACTAAATCAAGCAAACCATTTCGAAATAAGCCAAAAATGAAGAGTTTTACCATGGATAAACAGAGATTTCGAAGACCCATTACCTCAGCACTTGATTAAGCTCGGATTGAAGAGTCACCCTTCTTGAAATCCTTAATCGGCTTCTAATTCGGGCCTAAGTGGGGATTAGGCCAGCCCTCCTTCCTTAGCCTATTCCCAAAAATGGAAATGGCTCTGGTTTGCCCTTTTATAGTAAGGGTTGGGGTAGGCATAGGTAAGTTTTGGGGTGTAAATATGAAAAGTAGGCTAAAAGTGGTTATTTTGCAAATTTAAGCATGAATTAAGCCTAATAAAATTCTGAAAATTTTTGTGTGACCTTAAGTATATGTCTAGGGTCATTTGACACAAAAATAAAATTTTCGACCGTGGGGCCCACAGGGGTCCCGCCAAAACCCTAATTTTTGGGAAAATAGTGAAAAATCCGAAAAATTCCAAAAATTCATATTTGGTTTAAAATCACTTAAAACCACTAATATTGAAGTTAATTTTGGTTAAAACCATCACAAACTCTATTTATTTACGAAATCACCGAATAAGATCAGAAAACACGTAAATCTCACGATAATCAATAATTAAAGAAAACCAAAACCGGTTTAAAGATGAGGGTCCTTACACATATAAATCGAATTAAATCAAAAAATAAAAAATGCTTTCTCCCCTATAGTTCCAGAAGTCGCGGCATTTGGTGTTGCGTGTTTCCTCTTGGCGTTCTCCCCTTCAGGTCCAAAGATGGCAAATAGAATCTCCTCTAGCTCTGGAAGGTGGCAAACATCATTTCTTTTTAACCCAGGACGTTTCACACTTCTTGCACCCATAGGCAGCAGACAAAACTTCCCCAACCCGGAGACACTTTTCTCTCTATGCGCCCATAGGCGATGGACAAACCTTTCCCTCCCTGGAGACTCTTGCCGTTTTTTGTTCCCGTAGGCTGCGGACAAAACCTCCCCTTCACCCGGAGATGTTTCTCTCATTATGTGGCTCTTCGGTGGAGAATAGAGCCTCCCCTACTCTGGGCCACTTCCCTTGTTCTGGCCCGACGACTAAAGATGAAGCCTCCTCTTGCTCCAAGTCATTTCTCTCTCCTTGGGGCTCTAGGACGACGGGCAAAGTCTCCTCTTACTTCAGGGCATTTGCCCCTTATAAAGTTACCAACTTGAGGAATGGATGCTTCCATTTCATGGAACACCTTCGAATTAGGTAGGAATACTTTTTGAACGAATGAAAACGAACCTGAAAACTTCCCCTGAAGTTTGGACGGAAGTCAAAATTTATAGGGGAAGACGTGCGAGTGTACAGTGGAAAAAGGGTGCGTGCACATAGACATGCACATGTGTCACGCGTTCATTGGACCGCACATGTGGCCAGCACGCATGTGATGCACTTGTGACAACGCGGTGATGCCTCGCATAAGTCATGAGACCCACGCATCATGCATCGCACGGCGTGTGGGTGGCGGCAGCA
The DNA here is from genome assembly GCA_035235625.1 of Saururus chinensis. Classification (NCBI taxonomy): domain Eukaryota; kingdom Viridiplantae; phylum Streptophyta; class Magnoliopsida; order Piperales; family Saururaceae; genus Saururus; species Saururus chinensis. Next base: position 22,510,834 of record CP141143.1, on the reverse strand, counting down.
CAGCTCTGGCTGATGTCATCTATTCTATCTTTTTTTATTTATTTTATTATTATTCACTCAAATATAATTCCAACTTTAAAATGTGATAACTTCTTATCCCAAAGTTAGAATCGTTCGTTTTTGGTACAAATGGACTTGTATCGATGAGCCCTTCGAAACTATACCCACATGGGTACATTATTCTCACTTTTTACATAGGCCTTGCCCATATGGCATGCTTCCCAAGGTCATACCTTTAGTTTTTGCCCTCCGTTTTGCATGTTCTTTGATTCGTTATACTCATTACTTTGAGCTCTACTCATATACATGGGTTCTATAAATTGAAAACCCTTAAAATTTAACTAAAAATTATATAATTACCCATAACCCCTCGATTTAGGCATAATCGGAACACATGGTGTTATAGCTTCAAAGCTTAATGCATTGACTATTGCACTTGTTGATAATATTAAGAATGTTAATGCTTGTTCTTCTTATATGATTGAGTCATGTGATGTGTGACATGGTAGATTACGGCATATTAAGTATGACGCTATGTGAAGATTGATTAATATGGAATGTCTGCCTAAATTTAATATTGACTCTCATCATAAATGTAAGACTTGTGTGTAATCAAAATTGACAAAAAAAATATTCCAAAGCATTGAGAGAAGTATTGAACCTCTTGAATTAATTCACAACAATGTTTGTGACTTAAAACTTGTTCAAACAAGAGGAGGTAAAAGGTACTTTATTACATTTATTAATGATTGATCTCGATATTATTATGTGTACTTGCTGAGAAGTAAGGATGATGTTATAAACATGTTTGTACTATACAAAACAAAGGTTAAGAATCAACTTGGGAAGAAAATAAAAGTTCTACAGAGTGATAGAGATGGGGATTACAAAATATTTTTGGTGAATTTTGTTCACAATATATTATTATACACCAAACTACAATACCCTATGCACCTCAGCAAAATGAAATTGTTGAACAGAAAAATAGGACTTTAAAAGAGATAATAAATGTCATGTTAATAAGTTCTAGATTACCCCAAAACATGTGGGGGGAAGCTTTACTTTCAACAAATTATATTTTCCACAAAGTACCTCATAAGAAAATCTTGATGATACCGTATAAATTACGAAAATGTTGAAAGCCTTCTTATACATTTTTAAAGGTGTGGGGGTGTTTAGTGAAAGTGGTAGTCCCAAATCCCAAGAGGATTAAAATTGAAAAAAAGACCATTAATTGTGTATTCATTGGTTATGCCAATAATAATAATGCATATCGCTTTCCTAGTCATACTTGAGAGCTGGTAGATCTTCCACTAGGAAGTAAACCTCTAGGACACTTGGGCCGAAGGTCACTTTCCCTACACAACAAAGTGAGGGTTGTTTATTTGATCGTTTCTCTCAAAGCAATTTTAACCCCAAAAAAATAGGATGTATTTGAGCATTAGCCCCAAATTTTGGCCATTTTGTAAAGAAAAATAATATTCATACACCCTATTTATTTACATTATAGGCGTTACACCACTTTTGATTGGAAAGGGAAGATGAGTCCCACCTGACAACATGAGAGTTACTTTTCTCTTTCCAATCATAAGTGGTGTAAGACGGTGTAAAGAAATAGGGTGTAGGAATGTCACTATCCTTTTGTAAAACATTCCCGCATCATTGCCATATCTATAAGATAGTTCCTTATCTTTATCAATTTTTCATTTAAGTCCTATTAAGTTTTTAATAATGGAAGCATGAAATGACACATAAGACTAGCATGAAAAATAGCTCAAAAATATTGTTAAATTGTCAACAAAAAATAAACAAAATCCACTCCTTGTCAAGGATATTCTCTCTATCCTTCATTAATAGCTCTATATGTGGGATGAAGAGAGTATTATTTATTGATCAATAGCTCTATATGTGGGATGAAGAGAGTATTACATCTCTAAAATACTCTCTCCATCCTATTAAATAGTAAATTTTATTCAATGGTAAAACTCACATTTAAGAGAAGGAAGATACTCTTTTTATGAGTACCCAACCACATAAATTTAACAAAATGAAACTATTAATATGGAACATACTTTTTTTCTATATGAAGCTATTAGTTTGAGTCGAAGGAGATATAAATAACTTATACTATATTAATTTTCAAAGACATGAGCTAGCTATAATTAACACTATTAATGACCTTGTTGTTTTTGTTAGTAAAAAGTTAACAAAGCACTCATGCAAAACACAACAAATATGAAGGATCCTCGTACAAATAACAAAGATGGGGGACTAATTAACAAAAAGGACAAACTTCAGTGAGTTAAAAACCATAAAGTAGTGAAGGCCAGCTTCGAAGCAAAAAACAATCCTAAAAAGCATGATTTTGTTGGTGAGTGGACATACGGTGGGCATAAGGTTCATGTTGCAAAAAATTGGTCAATCCTTGGCGAAAAGTTTATTAGAGGTCATCACTATGGTCCCTTAAATTCCCCATAAGGCCAGGACCAAGTTAACTTTCAGTGCGGCAAAGTGAACAATTTTCAACTTGTCATACGAAAACAAAAATTATTATGGATACTAATTCCCTCATTCATTGTATATATATATATAAAGATACAAAAAAGGGCCAAGACTTCTTGCCAGTTCTTTCACGTTGACTCTGACGCAACATCCGAACCATACCACACCTGTTCAGGCTAGGATTGGTTTAGCCATAATGCCCTCATATACAACGAAGAAGCCCATTCACGGTTCTTTAACAATCACAAAAATAAGGCAGAAACAACTCTGTTAGTGTGATGTTGTACAAGCTACATACATCTTTGCAACACAATTAAAATACATTTTTTTGGACCATGAAACCGCCTCAGTAAAAAAAAGCATTAGCCTTCAAACGAACCTCATAAGGAATCAATACACAAGGTTCTGATTAGTAGGTGTAGCACTAGTATATTTATTATAACGAGTAAATGGAAACAAAAAAATTCTGTACAAAGTAGCAACAAAAATTCTGCACAACTGCCCTTCCCAGTGCGGAGAATCATAGGTAGCTCAAAAAAGCTTGCTTACAGTTAAATTGGACCTCAGAGGCATCAACTCTGCCAACAATGCTGACATCCTCATCTCTGTATGCACGTCAAAAGTTCACTTGGAACCCATCACTTGTGACGATCCAACCATCCTGGCTACTCTCAGGAATTCAAAACAGCTCCATTGGAGGATCAACAGGCAGCACTACTGCACAGAGCACTTTTTTGCATGCCACCAAATCAATTTGAAAGCGGTTACAGCCGCTATCAAAATCTCTACGGCTAGCAACGTCCCAATTTGCATTCAAAGTTCTTAACCATCACTATTGGGCTCTCCCTCAAACGTTTTGCTTGCTGCCTCAGAGGCTTTGATTGCCTCAGCAGTCATTAGTGCAACCACAGCCTTGTGCATAGCAACTTCGGCCCTGTGCAATAGCCTCTGAGCCTTCTCTCTCTTAAGCTTTGCCATGTTATTCGCATGTTGAGCAGCACTCGAGGCATCCCTTAACCTGAACTCATCATAATCCACACCACCTATTTGATTGGACCTCTGTCGTGGAAAGCCATCCGCTGAGTACTGCTTCTTTACAGTGGACCACTCAGGAAGGCCTATGTTCCAATTTCTACTGCCAGCAAATCTTTGATTATAGGACACCTGACCTGTTACAGAATCATATAATCCCATTCTCTTCAATTTAGTATGCTGAATTTTTGGATTTAGATATTTCTCTGATTCCCAGCTGCCCATTGGCAACCTAGTGCCTGATGCAGATCTGGAAAACACCCTTGTTGATCTTTGAGGCCTCGGAGAAGAATCAGATTCATGGTTGAAGTAAACTCCAAAAGATTTTTCCTCTCCATTGGAAAAACCGTTTAGCCTTCTCCCTATAAAAAAGCATACACAATAACAAAAAGTTAGCACAGGACGAACATTTATGATGAAAAAGTTATATTGCATAAACAGTACATAACCAGTCCTTTCCATTAATCCGTAAGTAATATACACCAAACTTGTGTTCATGAAAATGTTATCATTCATAAAAGTTTTCTTTTGCAGATTACCAAGAAGGTAAAATTATCATGTCACCATGCAAAACGTTCTTGTAAAATTTAGTACCATTAAATGTGACCTCTAGGAATGATGAGCAACACATTATCTAGCAAAACATCAATAACCGTTCTCAAACATACAAGATATTTAGCTCATATTCAGATTTTTGCTAGTTCAATCTTAGGGGAAAACTTTTACCAACAACATGCTGGCTATCATGGTCTCTCAAGAAAGCATTGTAATGTCCTGCAACAGAAATTTTCTTATGCGATCTGTGCTTTGAACCTTTGTTGGGCAATTCCAAGCCTCGTGGTCTCAAGCAAAAAGCATACATTGGAGGCTTTGGGAGCACTTTTCCATTGCAACTGTTAGCCCCTGGCAGTTTGCTTAATGCCAGTTCCCATTCCTTTAACTGCTTTTGGTAGAGCTCCCATAATGCAGGCTGCGTCAATCACAAGAAACCCAACATTAAATTTACAATGCACATGATGAAAACCGACAAATAAACTTCTGCCAAGTTTAACCCTGCCATGTCGCATGGATAAAATGAATCAGCAAACTCATGTTGGAAAAAAAGTATCAAAGAAAATTTTCCAATAAATTAAACAATAACATCTTGTTAAATAGAACTATTAGACAATGAATGAATTAATAACAAACTTTCGATCAAAGAAAATTATGACATCAAGATGCAGTAAACTATTAGTGCAAATCAGGATATGCTACATGTCATACAACTATACAATGCACTTAAGCAAAAAATATTCTATAAATTAAAAAAAAAATGCTTCACAATCAAATGGGATCAAATACATTTTAACACACTAAAAAAAATTCTAATTTTCTTCTAAGGTCTTAATCTGTTTCAATACGGATTGAGGAAAGAACACGGAAATGAGTCACAATATCTTTAAAAAAAAACAATGAGATGATGCAACATGGCCATACCAACTAGAAGGAGGTGGAGCTCAGACAAACTGACAGATAGAAAAAACTAGCTGCAGTTTATCATAATATAAGTGTGTTATATTTTCATTTTTTAATAGAAACATTAGACTACAACACATCCTACTGTTTTAGAGACAACACCATGAAAATAAGATAATTTTCAAACTCACAAAATAGGAAACACACGGAAATCACAATAATTTTTACCTGAAATTGCCGAATTAATGGCATGCCTTTCCTAACCCTCTTCCGGTGCCAGTGATGATATATGACTTTGATAATATCCGATGGGGCCACTCCAACCATGACATGCTCTACTTCATCCACTGTAAAATCACTGGACTGCTGTCTGTAGGCAACTTTCTCAAACATGTTCATCACCTTTTCAAACAATTCTTCTGAAATTTCAGGGAGCTTACCCCCCTCAATGTCTAAGGACTTAAGCCATTCCTCATCATCACTATCCATATCATACACAACACGAGATGGATCAAGGGCCACATCAACCTCTGTTCCTGCCTGCAGATAGTACTTTGAAGAACTTCTAACAAATGGCACCTCCACTAAATAGTCATCACTATCCTCAATCAGCCGAACACCTGGTATAGGAATACTCTTCATAGATGCAGCCCTGATGTTCCGATTGTAACATTCATCGTGTATCTCTTTGAAACGATTCCATTCACTTCTATCAGTAAATTCTAGAATCCAATCCTTGCCTCCTTTCCACATCATGGCATGTGTGTATCGGTTAGCTGTCCCAGGTTGCAGAAATTGGTGTGCTTTGTGAGAATACTTTGTAACCCCTGAATGCTTCACCAGAAGCAACCAATCCTTATGCTCAACAAATTCTAGTACAACCTTGGCCCCAGATTCTCTCCAGCCTCTATCACTAAGTATGACCAAGACATTTACATCACAAGATGAGACATCCAAATGTCTCTGAGAAGAGTCATCTGACGTCCTACTCGATGTATCAGTTTTAATCCTCTTATAAGGCCTTCCCCTCCGTTGGGTACTTCTAGGCTTTGAGCCACCGTCATAAGTGCTAAATGGTAATGAGTAGGACACTTGGGTTCGAGGCTTTCGACTTCCATTTGAAAAGCTATTGCACACAAAATCAGTCCTGCCATCAGACAAAAATCTAAATTGATTGCCGTGCGGTGAACCCGAGTTAGGCCTAGACCGAGGCCAAATACTTCTGGGTCCAGTTGGATTAGGACTGTGAATAGAACAATCCAACTGAGTTACAGACTGTTCAAGAAGCATTCCCTGGTCAAGAGGCAGAGCTTCCATTTCGCTAGGTGATGAGCTTGGAAGACTGATTCGGTTAAAATAAAAAGAAGGGCTCTGGGCATCACACTTATCAAAGGAAGATAGACCATTTTGGGCTGCAGAGAATGATTCAGCAAATTGTGAACAGCCAACAGGGCAGGAACACCTCTCACTCTTTCCTAAACTTTGTCGACATAAAGAAGTTTCAGCTGCATTAACCCCACTATCTAGAGAGGACTTCTGGGGGAGGTGTATCGAACCATTATCATCAATGCTTATGAAGGGAACATCTACCTTTGAACGTTTTTGAAAAGCAGGTGTCTCTTCACACAGAAGAGAGTCACCAGCACCCAGATTGCGATTTTGAATGTTAAAGGTAGATGCGTTATTTTCCATCAGCAGCTTGAGATGCATATTTAAAAAGAACGTAGGAGCAGCAGAAAAGGAGATGATAAATGCTGGAGGCATTCCATTCTTTTTAGCGCAACTATAAGATGAGTCCCATTCAGCACACCCATGCCTCAAGCATCCCTGCGCAACCTGGTGAAAAGCGTGACCACAGGTTACTAACATGTAGAAACAAATAATGGTGGGTACCAACATCCACTTAAGTTTTTTTTTCATATATTCAGTAAACTTAATTTCAATGTGCACCCATTGTCAAAAAGTACTATATGCAAATAATGTTCATTTCTCATCTTCTAGTCCCATATCAAATCCTAAATTTCCAAAAATAAGCCCGATTGACATATCAAACTCCCTATCCCTACTAGAAATCGTAATATACTCAACTGAACAAACATAAAAAAATTCTTCATTTTTTCTCTTTTTGATAAATTCAACATCATCCACTTATTTTGTTGTGTAAGATAGAGCAACTAAATAATTATAGGAAAGAATACAAGTACCTCTGGCAAAACCTTCCCCTTTGACAATGAGGAGATGGAACATTGGCCCTTTGCACCTTGAAGGGTTTCAAAATTAGAATATGTACATTCTGAAAGTGGTAGCTCCTTGGTGACTGTGCAATACTGCCTGAGTTTGTTATCCAGATGTAGCCACTTCAACTTATTTAGCTCCAAGTAATTGTAGCATATGAATGCGAACTGTTTACCAAGAGCTTGAAAGTCTGAAAGCTTAAATCTGATGGAAGTGACAGGCAAATTAAGGTCTGCAAGCTTCCCATTCACCTTATGGTGACAAAACATTGACAAAATTAAACAAACAACAGCAACGGCCTTTCTTAAGCATCCTTCAAATAGGAAGAAGCGCAGACCTTCATTGCTGTCCACAAAAAGCATCTCCAGGTGGATCTTTGGCCATAAAGGCATTACTACACCATGCCGAAAAAGAAGCAAAGTACTGCAAGGCAGAAAGCTTTTACCCCCAATAAATAAACCAAGTACCTGTGCGAGCTGTTTGCTAAACTTCAGCATCACTTGTCCTAATTTCAGAGGAGAGACAAACAATTTTAAAGAAGCAAAACTTCCCCCATGCCACCCTACCGTATGATACTCGAAAAGACTCGAGTCTTTCTCATCAGCATTTTCAGGGCCAACATCAAATTTCTCTACGATTCCAACATTGTCATGGTAAATACTTGACTCATCTAAGCTTTTCAATGCAGGAATCTCCTCCCTTAAGACCCTCAAACTCTGCCGATTTTTGTGAAAACGCTTTCTAAAGTAAACAAGAGGTAGTTTACTGTTATCATCACACGTTATACCAGCTTTTTCAGTAATTCCTCCAATAGATGGTTCACCCGAAACTAGTGAACCACCAAACAAGCCAATTTTGTTCTTTTTGCTGCGAGTCAAACCTGAGATTCCATTTTGAGTCCCACATGAACTCTCAGACAACACAGCATCAGATATGTTTTTACCTGGACTAGACCTGTTTCGCTTTCCTGAAATGCCAACTGAGGAAGATTTCACTTGATGATTGGACCGAGCCAACCAGGATATAATTGGCTCTGAGTCCATAAAGCCACCAGAACAATTTTCATCATGGGCATTTGCATGTCCGTCCTCATTCCGGAATTCTCCACCATAATCTGATTTCTCACTTGGAAGCAACAACAGTTTAAATCTCTCATTTTGAAGATTAATCCACTCTTCATCTCGGTCATCATACTTAACATGATGCAACTTGGTTAAGGGATTATAATCTTTGACAAGCCCAAAATACCAACTTTGGTCCAAGGGCCAAAAGACTTTAATCTTACGATTTACAGCCAAAAAAGGGTTGAAGTTTGATGCATTTAATTCATAGAAGTGCCGTCTCTTCCTGGTCAACCCTTTCAATCTATGCCGACGCCTTGGCCGCAACACTCTGCCTGCCATGCCTCTATTGCTCCGTACTCGTTTTTCAGTTTTTCTTCCATATAATGGAGAATATGAAGACCCATTAGCAGAGTGCAAGGCTGATTCTCTATTCTTACTACGGTAACTGGTACAACTAGGATCAAACCTAGAAGAGAGCATCCTCGCTGCATTTTCTTCGAGATTTTCTTCATCTTCTCCTTGAAAATCTTCAAATGCCTGGGTTGTGTTCTCCACAATAGAATCCTGATTTTGTTTTTTCGCTACTGATAGTGGCCTTTTTCTCCGTCTTCTTTGGACCATGTCCGACACCAAAGTCCCTCCATTCTGGGATGGACCATCATCTTTGTTTCTATGCCTCATAAACAAATCAACCTCCTTAGAGCTATCCTCCTCCTCCTTAATTTCATTAATTATTTTCCTCCTCTTTTTCTTATCACTGCTTAATTTACCAACTCGGACTCCATCACTGCCTTTTCTGCTAGATGCAGAAAAAGTAACTAGCTTCCTCGAACGAGATCTAACTACAGCTTTGCTAACATGGTTAGTTTCTGATTTCTTTCGTCCAGAAAATCCACGAGGGCGCCTTGGAATCACTATCCCATTATCATCATCCAAAGCATGTGAAATGTCAACTGAACCATTTAACTTGTGCGACTTTTCTTCCACAGGCCCCGATGCATTTTTTATGGCATCCTGGTCCGACACAAACCCATTCAACCCGGGCTCCGTTGATCTCGAATGTACAAAACTCGAACTAGGATCATTGCCAACCACCTTCCCAGGAACCTCAATAAAGGGTCCAAAACTACTGAGAGGCGCCTCCTTTCGAGCTCTCCGCCGCTTTCTCAAATGAACATTTGCGCTCCATCCACTGTTTAAAGAAAACGCACGCGCCCGCTCCAACCCCAAGCCCTCACGCTTTTCCACTCTTTCATCCTCCCCTTCAGAAAGCGTAATACTGTTCCCAGAACGAGACTGGGGACCTGAAGATCCCAAATTCTCCGAAGTTTCAAAGATTTCAGATTTTTCTACACTATTTTCCATGTACAGACACAAAAAACCGACAAATAAAACGAAAACCCCCAATGTTCAGCTTCCATCATACATCCTGCAACGGCCAAACCCACAATTTCAGATCCCTAACAAAGCCACCAACATCCGAATGAACAAAAAACACGAAAATGAAGGCTCAATGCCTCCAAAATTGTCCCAAATTTTAATCATTCCCAGAGATCTGAACCAAAACCAAATCACCCAACACGAATCAGAGAGAAAGAGGAAAACGAAATACCTGGATCAAAACATCCCCAAAGAACAGAAATTTCCACCACAAATCGCAAATTGTCGATCGAACCCCATCGCCACCGCCTTCCAATCGAACGATCCGACGAATTTTCCCCGGAATATTTTACCGCACGATTGAAAGGAAAAGGGGAAGTTAGGGTTTCTTTCGATTTCACGAGGAGCCCTAGGGTTTAGACGGGAAATAAAAATTAAGAATAGCAAAAATATGCGAATTTCCAAAATTATAAAAATGGTAGTTATTGCATGCGACTCGCCAGATGGATTCTATCCGTACGATGAAATATTGACCGCTGCGAATTCGAATTGCCCATCCGAGCCCTCGATGTTTTTGCGGGTTTTTCGGGGTAAACGAGGAAGGCACGGACGGCTACGATAAATCCTTTGGTCTAATCGGACGGTTGATATTCGGAAGAGGGTTGGGGAAGTTGCGGGCTGATTACGCAACGCTGCAGGTCGGACCAGAATTGCGAAAAGGCTTTCCCGTTTTACCTTTAAATGGAAATGTTTGAGAGTACCCTTGAGATCTCTCACAATAACGAAATTGCCATTATGATAATTCCTTTTAAGTTGGCGAGATGGGAGGCCAAACAGTTTTTTTATTTTAAAAGAGGGAGAGCGCGATCTATAGGTGATCAGGGAGAGCACCGTTTTATATGGTACTGACAGTACTGATGATTAGCTGATTAGGTAGTATTAGTGACAGTGGGAAGCGTTTTTTATACCTCTTCTTAACGTATACGAGCCATTGGTATTTTAGATTGACGATATATACGTTAGTATATGATAGGATAAGTTATATTTATGTTAATGTATACTGCTATATGGGGTGTCGATTTTGTAGATAAATGACTCTTATACATGCCTTACCTGGCTCATTGTAAGAGATAAGCAGGAAAAACTCTTTTATGAGAGTGACTAATGTGGCGTGGGACAATTTATGTGCTCAAATGAAGAAAATCTTTGTTTCTATATTTTGCTATAATCATATGTTTCTAAATATACTAAAAGTTTTTTCTAGTAAAGATGTGAAATATTTTTGCACATCTTAAGTATGTGCTTTGCATATTTTTTATCCGAATTGAGTGGATTAAAATGACAAAAGTTTCTATTCATTTACTTGTGTTGTGAGTAGTAAAAGCTTTGTTAAACAATTAACTACATCAACTCATTTTTCTATTCAATTTAAAATTATTTGTTGTTATCTTGTAAGAGTTACATTTTGTAATTAAATAGTGTATATAACTGAGTTGAAATGATATCTTCCTAGCTTTATGGTCATTATTTTTTAGGGGTTATATTTGTTATAAAAGAAAGCAATTGTGTGTCTACTTCTATTATAAAAACTAACATATTAGTCAAACTATAGTTGCTATAGGAGTATTTATAATTCTCTTTCTATCAACAATGCCTCCATGTATTTGAAATCTTCACCTAAGAGGTTTATATGATCATAGAATTGAAGTTAATTGTACATACTCCATGTGTCCCACATTAATAGCTATCTTTGGTTTTTCAAAATGTAGTAAAATTATTTATTTTAAAAAATCAAATGTAGCTATTATTGTGGGATGGAGAGAGTATTAGCCAAAGCAACTTAAACCCTAAGAACATTTTTGTTTGCAACTTGATCCTTGGGCACGTGATGTTCTGTATGTATGTCCAATTATTCTTTACTTATGTTTTGTCATATTGAAGTATCCTCTATATATATATATATATATATATATATATATATATATAACATAACATGTCTTTTAAATTTTTTTAATTTAATTAGAATATTTTATTTATAGAGATGTCACATTGTGAATATTTTTGGGACATTTAGTTTACATCTCAAAAAAATGGAAAAGGTAAGGTTGCACTAATTGCACTGCCAAATTTTGCTATGTCCACAAGTCATTATAAATTGACTTATTGTTTATTAAATATTTCTTTTGTTTAAAATTAATAGTTCGATTTGGCAAAAAAAATTATTCTATATTAATAACTCTATTTTGTTAAATTTAATTAGATAGGTACTTAAAAAAGAGTATCGTAAACTTATTTTTCTTTCTCTTAAATATGAGTTTTACCACTTAAAAAAACTACTATTTTTTCAATTATAGTTATTAATATGAGATGAAGGAGTATGTGGGAGACACTTGCACAATGGGTATGGGGCCAAGGGAGATGAGTGGAGATCACAGGGATATACATTTTATAAAATTTGGATCTATTGATATGCATGAGAGTCACTTGAACAAGCCAGCCAAAACATATGAGATGATCCCAAACTCATTAGACCTCATCCTCAAGGGAAACTCTAGATTTGAATGGGTCCTCCATCTAGTTCATACTTCCCAAGGACCCGTATTTGAAAATACAATCCTAATTATTGATTTAAATGTGAGATTAAAATTATGTAATAAAGTGGGCGCATGTCCAAATGAACGCATATTCTAGAGGCCCCTATATCATTTGGTCCTATTTTGATTCCCCTTAGTCCTATATTGATTCCCCATGGTCCCACCTTTTACCATTGTTTGGAAGTGCCCATATAAAAAATCAAGCTTATAGTTGGTGGTAGTCCACACGTTAGCTTAATGATAAAAGGAGCCCCTGCTATTTTACAACACCCAAATGTTGAAAATAATAACAACCTTTGGCCGGGAAGAGAAGGAGACATGCAAGAGGCCCCCCATCCACCTCACTGGCTTTCAACTTCATCATGTGGCATCTTCCTTCCTCGCCCCCTACAGCTTTGGATTTTTAAATACCTTTTTAGAATCATCGAAGTATTTTCAGTGTGTAAAAATGTTTTTCAAATCATTTGTAAGAATAACCCTTGTGTCGTGATTGTTGTTTTCTAAACCATGAATACTTTTAGTAAGATTTGATCTAAGACATTTGAATTGTGCCAGGAATCGTCCAAGTGCAACCCACATAATCATCTAGTACTTACAACAAGGCACAACATAAGCTGACACCACATGTCATATTACAGCGTCCTCACTCTTCAGTATCATGAACTCTCAAAAGTCTACCTCTACCCTTCAACTAGAAACCTCCACGGCTAACATGCATGAGTATATATATGCATGCACCCAAGACCAAAGATTATAAATAAAACATTATCCCCAATTTTAGGGTTCAATCACTTACTAGTTCATTGTGCAATCATTATCATGAGTCGTCCTTCCTCTATTTTATAACTCCATACATTTATCTTGTTTTTGCTCTGTTCATAGTATTTCAGCAGGGCTAGTGCCCTTAGGGTGCTAATGTAACACCCAAAAAAATTAAATGTTTTGACATGTCAATAAAATTGGTAGAAGTTTTTATGATAAAATCATGGGTGGTTATACAGTTTATTCGTTCGAAGAGTGGTTATACCCCTTAAAAATTTACATAATCATGGCTTCTCCATAATAGAGAGAGTTCAGCAAATCAAAAAACATAAATGATAAACAAAATGACACTGTCACTCTGAGTGTCATGCCTAATGAGTACTAAATCGAAGAACAAAAATCGTAAAAGACGCATGTCAGAGCATTACTTGATCTTAAAAAAAATATAGTCATAATTGAATGAGAATCAAATCGAGGAACAAAAACAATAAACAAGAAAGACACCGCCCTTTGACTATTATGTCTAATGGGAACTAAATAAAAAAATAATTATCGTAAAAGAAAATAGCACTGTCAAAGAGCTTACTCATCCATTCGGGAGAAATTGAGGTGATGCAAATGCGAGATTGGAGCTTCCCTCCTTATTTATACCTTCTCGCGTTCGGCGGCCTTGCCACCACCTGCACACTTGGGGTAAGAAGAAGTGAACTTGATAGGCTATACACCATCAGCCACTGGGCCCTATAAAATCCACTCGACCTGTGACAAATTAGAGGAAAATTGCCTTCCTCTAGAGTTCGGTAAAAGGGAAAGAGATGGGGAGGAGAGTTAGAATGGGTCTATTAAAAACATAGAGCAAGAAGGGTTGAATTTTTGGGGAGGAAGGATATGAAATGGAGTATAATTATTAGCAAAGAACGTATGGACGAAAAAATTCCCTTTCTTCTAAGTTGAGTAGAGATATTAATACACATTTGAGAAAGTAGAGATTTTTTTCAGGTTTGTGATCTAAGTTTTAGTAAACTCAAACTCGTTACCACTTATAAAACCCTAATTCATATCTTAACCAAACCTGTTTTGAGTAGGGTTAAGTCAGGTATTAAATTGGACCAAAATGGGTTGAATCTAATCGGGTTTAATTTTATTTCAACACTATTTTCTTCTTCTATTAAAAATAAATCTCATCTTATAGTAAAAACTACTTATGTTATTGACATATATTATATATCTCATTTGTATCAATTAAATTTTTTTACATAAACCATATGAAGAATAAAAGTTGCATATAATTTTTAGTAGAATAAAATTATTTATTATATTCTACCAATTTATAAATGAAAATTTATATTGCATTCGTGTCGGGTTCGATCAAATCGAACCCAAACCCGATTTGACTTGGGCTTTTGGCAAGGGTTAAAAACCCAAACGTGGTCCATTTACTATATAAGTAGAACCAAATCCGCTTTGTTAGAAACAGTCCAGGTCATGTTGGTACCCAAAAAAAATCCAACGTAAGGGCATCCCTACACATCACCCTCGAGCCTATGCTCCAATAAATCATTGGGTACTCCGCGAGTACCATATGGGATTTACTCCTATTTTACATGAACCGTCAATCTTAAAATCCACGGTGCATAATGACAGTTGTGAAGAGGGAGTACTCATTAATTTATTATCTGCCTCGAGACAAATTCTTCATGACCCGGTAGTGCTGAGCAAAATGTGCTCCCACTTTATAGGAAGATTGACCTTGTACAAGCATATTGCACATACTCCTATAAAAAGGAGTAAATCCCACATGGCACTTCCCGACCTCCCTCCCCTTGGACTTCCTAAACCTTACTCTACTCCTTGCCCTTGCCAGAGCTCCAACATCCCTGTCTTCTTCTCAGGGTGGATATCTCAGGGGCTTTTCTACCACAATCTAAATCTTCTCATGAAATATGGTGTAATTTAATATCAAATTAAATTTGTACAAACAACCTAGAGTTGGGTTTTTTTCCTTCATGATATCTCCTTTATATCTTGTTGGAATATGAAATGAATAATTAAAATTTTCTTTCTTAACATCTAGAGCTTTTGGGAAACAATGGCTATCTAACATGGACAAAACTCAGGTTATGGGAGGTTCTATACTTGTTGGATGCAGGTATGTGCCCCTTATATGTGTTCACATGCAAATCTTAATGGATGCTTGTAGGGGAGTATAAAATATGAATTAACTAATATAAAATTAATATATTAATAATTTATTTCCTAACACCTCTAGCTTTTAAGAAAACATCAATTATCTAATAGTAATTGCATATTTGCTAACCTAAATCATAACACAACTATATTTTCAATTAATTAGCAATCACTTGTCGTCCTGCCACAAAGGTGCCAAAAATGGTAGCAGGCACTTGCATGGTTTTTAAAAAATTTACGTGAAAACATAATTAGACAAAATTAGTATGTAAACATTGGACATACAAATATAGACAAGTAGGGTTGATTATTCCCCTTGATGAAATTACTTAATGCATGTTAAGTCCGATTATAATATGGAAGGGTTAAATGATGACTTTGCCCCTTTAAATAATGTGATTTACCCTTATAACATAAAAAACACGCTGGTGCATGATGGGACGGCAGGTGTTAAAATACATGTTTGGTAAGTATTTTTTCTATCTCCTAAAAAATGATAAAATATTTGTCAAACTAATAATATTTGGGTGATTGTCCCCTAAAAAATATATACAGTTGGCTATTCTTGCCATTCCCCAAAATAGTAGATGTTCACTATAGTCATCAAACTTCAGACGATGCTACTTTTTTTTTTACTCCAGGAAGATGATATTCTCATTGTCATTGGGCAGCATGCACAAACGAGTGTCCATCCCCACCCAAGCTCTATTTATTACGACTAATTGATAAGCATGCTGGAAAGCGAGTTATCATAATATTTTCTTCATTCTATTAAGTATTTTATTTAGTTTTTTAAAATAAAATAATTTATTTTTAAAAAATAAGTAGGATGATTTATACGAGACAAACGGTGTAAGTTTTTGCTCCCACCAAACTTGTAGCTAGGGCTAAAAATTAGTCGGGCCAAGGCAGGTTAGAGTTGGGCCCTTGCTCAGCTTTACCCTCCGCATATTTCTAAAAGTCCAGTCGTAAGAGGGCTCGGGCCGGGTCATAGGTTTTTATTTATTTTTATTTTTTTATCTTTATATTTAAATAATAATAATTTTTTAACAAATAAGTTTATGATCTTTAAGTGGGATCCCACTGACCCATAGGACACAAGATCATAATCCTTTGGCCTTAAGGGGCCTTCCCTACTAACTATGATTACTTGCAAACTTGAAATCTCTTAAACTTTATTAAAATATACAATTTTCACCCTTCATTTTTCCCTTTTTATCTTAAAAATATAATTTTTTATACTTGAAAACTGACAAAACCGGTATGTGAACTTTCTGACCACATGCCTTAAGCGGGCTGAAAAATTTAGGCCCTAACTTGTATTTTCAAGGGACAGTACGGCCAAGTCTGCCATTAAAATTTTCACCCTTACTTAGGGCATCACATAGGTATGATTTCATAATAATTGAATGGTCTGAACATTCACATTAGGCAACAAGGATGACTAAGTTACCATTGGTGGAACTTAGAAATTATAACAACAATTTGGCATTTACTTTATTATTTTTTATTAAAGATGCCCGAAGGGGCTCAAACACCCATCGCAACATCCCTCTTGTACAAGCTCAACAGAGGATTATTATAATTGGGCAAGGCTCTTTACAAGCCATTGTGTGATAAATCATGCAAGGGTGTGAAATGTATTCTATGTATGATGTATGAGTATTTAGTGTATAGTAGATAGCCCAGCATGTAAATTAACTCTAATTAATAAGCAATATATATCATCGAATGCATAACAAGTATAAAAGAAATCAAATTAGAAGTCAAAACATACTGACCTTGGGCTGTCCATCCATTGGCATGCTCTTGAATCATTCGATTCGCTCTTCACATACACTTGATAGCAAGAGGGAAAGAATATTACCTCTTATATGTGTTGATCTCTCAAAACCTTCACTCTTGGATGAAGACCATTGGCATGCTCTTGAATCATTCAATTCGCTCTTCACATACACTTGATAGCAAGAGGGAAAGAATATTACCTCTTATATGTGTTGATCTCTCAAAACCTTCACTCTTGGATGAAGATTTCAGCAAGGAACACCCCAAAAGAATCAGCATTCACGTCCCACACAAGGAGGAGATGCTTCTCCTTTAATTGGCTCGCCAAGGGAGCAAGAGAGGGGCGACCAGCAGAGTTTTTCCCAAGCTATGTGCAGGCCACACCAAGGGAAGAAGAGAGGGTCGGCTGATTGGGAGAGAGGAGGGAAAAAAGAGAGGGGGTGGACTACTATAGGGCATCCCCTCCTCTATTTCCCTTTTTATACCCTCTCCCTAATCACCTCTTAATGGGCTCTTAAATTGGGCTATTTCCAATTGGGCCTCCTAGTTTAATCTTCCAGTTTAACTAGAGGGTCATACACAACAGGAGTGGGCTTTGACTCTCATAGCCCATGGAGGCCTGGACCCCCCCCCCTGTACACAACCAAGCCTATGACATGGTCGACCCCTTGCTAACCACGGGTCTCACCATCGACATATAATTTGCACGTCTGGCCCCCACAACGTGTTAATGTACATCCTAGTCACATGCCTAGTGTGCATATGTGACGAATGCGGGTCTCAATCAAGTTAGTGTAACGATGATTCTTGTGGGGTCGGTGTGACCACCCCCACCACCCTTGGACCCCATGGCCTATACCGGCTCACCTAGACTGATCAATATTAACTGAAATGGGCCCAAGCCCATACCCTGGTCCAACATTTAGTAGGAAGATATAGTAGTTACGTAACCACATAGGAAGTAACCCAAACTTTGTAATAAAAGCATAGGAAGAAAGGTACATGAATGATTTTACTATGAAATTGGACTTTGTCCTTTGATATTTTTGTTTTCCTCTAAAAACCAAGGTATATTGATTTCTTAATCACGCTTCTTGGTTCTTGATTCATGCCCTATAAAAAGGGTTATTATCACTTAGTGGTTGAGGTTATAAGGAGGCCTACATGAATAGGACTCTAAGATAGTCCTATTCTTGGTGCAAATTTGCCCCCTTGTTACCTGACTTCAAAGTGCAAATACTTCTAACCCACACAAATGAAGAGAAGAGTTTTTAATGTTTCACACTCAGTATGAGCCCAACGTTACCATCCATCTATGAGATTGATGGTACACACATGGTACATGTACACTAACGCGTGTGGCGTTGATTTGAAATATGGATGGTCTACATATGTTCCTTACATTGGGTTCATGTTGTGTGTGAAACATTAAAAATTCTTCCCAAATGACGATAGTACACCGACTATCAGAGGTAGCAACGAGTCATACCGGGATGGGCTTGAGTCTGTTGTGTTAGTGTCGCCCATGATAAGGGTGCTAAGGCTTACCCACGGCTAGGTATAAATAAAAAATAAAATTATATATATATATATATATATATATATATATATATAATATTAATATAATATGATATAAAACATATATTTATATTGGTACAAAATATATATATTTATATTAATATGAAATATATATTCATATTAAAATTAAAAAAATTATATTGATTGGTCGTGGTCTAGGTTGGGCTTGTCGCTGGCTGTAGGCTACAAAATGCAGTCCTAACACAGCCCGAGGACCAATTGCCACATTTACCCACCACACGTGCAACTCTATTGACATAATACATCCTCTCATTGCATCGAGTATTTCATTGCAATCCCAAATAAATAATGTTATGGATGTACAACTTTTGAAGCTATTATTCTTGCACAAAGACTATATAAAGATCATCACCAACTTCAAACTCCCATGCCCCAAACAAGTTTGATTCTAGATAAAGGCATGTTGTCAAACTACGGATGCATGACCTTCTTCAAGTTGTGAGTGGAATTTATATTATAACTATTGCTAAGTTGGGCCAATTTAATCCCCAGTCTTATTCAAAATTGCACACTTCTCAATAATAAATTTGTATATTTTTGTATATATTATATATATTAGGATTTGCATATTTTTAAAGCTCTTGGAAGACCCCAAAAGAGCTCTATTATTTGAGACATGCTTTCAAGTTGGTCATGAATATGAATAACATGTTTTATAGATTAAAGTCCTTCGACACTATTGTCTTTGCTAACTTATGAGATAATATTTAGCCTATAAAATTTAAATTCATAGTTGCATACTATGAATGCATATAGTTTAATATAAAGCTTGTGCGTATGGCTAATAATCATTGTGATCAATGTATTATCATTATAGAATGCAAGGGAGACCTTTATATTCGCACAAGTATTGAGCAAAGGTCAACCTTTGACATCTTTGTCTTCTCTAAGCTATGACATAATAGCCTATTAGATTTAGATTCATAGTTGCCTATTATAAATATATATAAGTTAATATAGAGCTTGTGCGTATGACTAATAATCATTGTGATCCTTAAAGCAATGTATTGTCACTATAGAATGCGAGACATTTGTTCAATGCATATTCTATTTCTAATTTAATTTAATTTATTTTATCTTATATAATATATATTTACATATGTATACATTCTTGCTAATTTATATTTATTAGGATTAGGATGATTAGGGTGATTAAGTGTAGTATTTAAAAATTAAATAATATTATATAGATGATTAAGGGTAGAATAGGAATATAATAATCCAACATACCTATTTTCTCAATTTTATTAGTAATAGAATTTATATTTTCATAAAACACAATAGCATAATATGGGTATTATATACCATGCATTGATGTATATATAATATATATTTTTATAAAATATTATAGGTATATGAAAAGTGAATGCTAAGAAATTCGTATAATATGAGTATAACATGTAAGAAGTCATTTACAACAAACCGAGCCAAGTTTGAACCTATCTTTGAGTCAATTTCAAGTTAATTCAATCAAATTTTGAATAGAGTCAATTCAATTTGATGCCTATTTGACCTTGACTTACTTAGGTTTGAGTTCAAACCGAACATGAGCCGAACCCTCTTCGAGTTAGGCCCAATTCATGCTAAACATGTTTGACTTGTTGAGTTGGCTCAACTTGTTGACAATCTTACTACCTTTTACTAATATTTGGCGGGGCACACATAAAAAAAAGGACTTGTCTAACATGATTATTTTTCATGATCAAACTTGATGACTAATAATAAGAGGCTACCACATCACTAAAAAAGTGGTATGAGAGAAACTTAGGAACCAAATCTCGCAAGATTTATCCCTCCATATATGTTCATCATGAAAACATTTTGTAAGAAAAAATAACCTTATAAATAGTTGGTAGTCTACAAAAGGGTTGGATTTTTTAAAAATAGAAGTGGATTTTTTTAAATTAATTAAAAAAATTCACCGCAAAATTTGAACTACAGTTGATAATATAATTTTTTAGAATAAATTCGAATATTATCGTATCAAATAGCTCTCTCTCCTAAACTCGGATATGAATGGTACTATTATGCTCCTAAATTCGAGCTCTATCAAACAACATTTCATATATATAAGTAATTTTTTAATTTTTAAAGTGAGCCTAATGATACATTTCAAGATGTTCAAATTGAAATTAATTTAAAAAATAACCATTAAAAAATAATGAATTTAGAAATTTTAAAATAGGAGCTAGACAGAATCAAACATCTTCTCATCATTCGAGATTGTAAATTCTACCCACCATCTTCTCATCATTCGAGATTGTAAATTCTACCCACCATCTTCTCATCATTCGAGTCGGAAGAGCGGAATCAACGGAATCTTAGCGAAATTCACTACACAAACAGCTCCGTATTAACCTCAAAGTGTAAAAAGACGATACCACCCCTGCCATCTCAATTGCTGAACGCAAGCGCAAGCTTTGGCGGGGAGGAGGGAAGGATGAGAGGGATCATCGTCCACCTCACTCGGTTTCAGCTTCGTCAGGTGGCCTCTATCATTTCTCCTCCCGCCTTCCTAAACCCTCATCCTCCTTCCGTCTCCTTCCTCAGATCCGGCCCCTTCCGACTCCTCCGCGGGCACTCCCTCGCAGTGATGGCGGGATCGGGCGAGGACTTCGTCAAGGCCGCCGTCTTCCCCAACGGCCTGGCCGTCATCACTCTCGACCGCCCCAAGGCCCTCAACGCCATGAACCTCGGTAACTCATTGGCGTCCCTTCTTTTTTCTTGCTCTTTCCGTTCGGCTAGCGGATCGTCGTCTTAGTTTGTTTTACGAGAGACGTTTAACTATTCCTTGATTAAAATTGGTCTCGCTTTTATGGAGTACAATTTTCTCTCTGCTTTGTGAAGCGTGTCCTAGGTAGTCTTTTGCAGTGGAATGTGGAAGCGATTCGGCAAACTGGGTTGTTTAGCGTTTTTTTGGCATTTGGCCGATGAGTATCCGCTGGTTTTGAGAGCTCATGGATGAGACTAATTCATTTGATTATAGTGTAATTGTGGAAATTCTAGCCTTTCTACTTGATCAATCACTTTATCCACTCTCCATGCGAATGTTTGAACTCAAATCTTATTTGTAAAATGATGCAGAGGTGGGCGTAAAATACTTTGTAGCCTTTCTATATGATCACTGTATCTGATTCTCGGTGCGAGTGATTGTGCTCAAATTTTATGTGTAAAATGATGCAGAGATGGACTTAAGATACAAGGCTTGTCTTGACGAGTGGGAGGTGGACCCGACAGTGAAGTGCGTTTTGGTTGAGAGCAGTTCCCCTCGTGCATTTTCAGCAGGTAATACTACTAGAAGCAACTTAATCTACGTGAACAATGATTTCAAGTACTTCCTTTGAATTGATATATTTCTGGTTTAGTGATCTTTACCTAGGGCTTCATTTTTTAATGCTGTTAAATATGGTTTGAGGGTGAATACTGATGGACACTGCAGGGATGGATATTAAGGGTGTTGTTGCTGAAATTCGAAAGGACAAAAGCACCCCTCTTGTGCAGAAGGTTTTTTCAGCGGGTTTACTTTGTCTTCTGAGTGCCTGTTTCGATTTTTATGCTTTTATGCTTGATTTTGAATTTTCGTATTGTCATTACACAAACCATTTTAATATCGTAAACAGGTGTTTGTGTGGATTACAGAGGATATCTAGTTGTATGTAATAGTTGATGACTGCAGTTTATTTCCATCTACATCTAGTACTTTCTTTAATGTGCCTCTGATAGTGAAATTGAAGAACAATGGTCAAATTAACCTCAAAGATAAGACAGCTTATCTTCTACCTTTGACTGGAAAATGGTGAGATTTCCACTGATAAACCTTTGCCTAAAGTTGGAGATCAAGCCTCTCCGCCTCTATGAAGTGCAGACTTAACCAATTCACATTGTTAAAATCATTGTTTACCTTAATTGAAAGAATTAGCATGTATTCAATAAAGTGTAAAAACAGTTTCATGTACATATTAATTCAGTAGGACTGCTCTCTAATAGAAATTCAAATATTAAAGTACAACATCTCTTGATTCTAGGACCATTATAATTTTTCTTACTTCACAGCTTTGCACAGTAGTTC
The DNA here is from genome assembly GCA_035235625.1 of Saururus chinensis. Lineage (NCBI taxonomy): Eukaryota > Viridiplantae > Streptophyta > Magnoliopsida > Piperales > Saururaceae > Saururus > Saururus chinensis. The sequence goes on along the minus strand of CP141143.1, from coordinate 22,488,170 downwards.
GTACAACTTAAATAAGTGGTTGTCTGTCTCAAACCTGGGTGCTAACTAGCACCATTGCTATCTTTTTCTGATCTTACAGACGGTCAGCCACTATTCATTCTTTGCATTTGTTGGGAGTGATGATCTTATGGTTCAACTTCTGGACTTGCTCCTTCTTTTGACTTTCTAACTATGGAATGGAATAAAAACTGCATTACAATCTCTCCAAAAAAAGAAATGAAGGCCCTTGGTATGAAGAAACTGATGTATCACTGCAGTAGAAGCTAAAACCACTAGAGGTTCTATTTAGTAAATATGCCGGATGTGCTTCAGTATTTGCATATCTGAACCTGGTGTAATTAAACTTTTTGACACTCCTTTAAAGTAGTAGAGTCTGCACTTGAGTCCTCAAAGATGCTTATTAGACTTTCCCAGAAATGACAAGGTAAGTGAGGCACCGGAACTCTGGTGAGGATTCAGATGTTTGGAAAGGATTCTTAAATTTTTCGATTTAAATCATTTAAATACATCCCACAGATGCAAGCAGCTCATTGCATTGACAACAAAACAAATGGCTGCCATTGTTGGTCTATATAAGGATAGAAAACTTTATGAAGATGTGTAGTTTACCTTGTAAAAATTGTATGCCAATTTTCATGATATGTAATATATTGAATATTTCCCAACAAGTTAAAATTTCAGTTTTAAATACCATTGAATGTGATATTTAATAAAATTTTTGAAAGACAAAGGCATGCTTTTTAAAGTTAACATTTCATTGAAGCTACTGGAAGCTTGTTTTTGTATTTTGAAGTCTTCAATATGGGTGCATTCTTGTAGGTGTTTGCGGCAGAATATTCTTTGATATGCAAAATTGCTGACTATAGTAAACCTTATATATGTTTCATGGATGGTGTGACCATGGGTTTTGGGATTGGGCTCTCTGGTCATGGTCGGTATAGGATTGTCACTGAGGTAAGCTTGTTTTATATATTTGGGTCCTTTGATTTACTTTTTTATTTTCTTATGCCTTTGGCAGATAACTTTGCTACTCCTTTGCAGTGTTGTGACTTAAACTTTGCTGATGACCATAAAAACAATTTTATTTTTTACATTTTCTGAATGGCAGAAAACTCTGCTTGCAATGCCAGAAAATGGTATTGGCTTATTCCCAGATGTTGGCTTTGCTTTCATAGCAGCACATAGTCCGGGAGAAGGAGCTATTGGTATGCTGTTTAATACTTATATTTTATTCAGTGAACATTTCCTGAGAATGCTTAGCATAAATATTGCAGGGAATGTAGTTACAACAAGATAATGTCTGGCCACCATTGGCAATATGCAAGATTGTTAAATTGTTACTAGTTAAAACCAGAACTTGGGTTATAGGCATTTTTTGGTTCTGTGACATGCACGTGATATTCTGTGCTTATGTTGTCACTTCTAAAGAGACCTCTTGAACGAGTAAACTATGGGTTCTCTCTCTCCTTCAGTTAGGTAATAATGTATTTGACTTTTGTTTCTGTAGGAACTGTTTTATGCAGTTATATTTTCCTCGTATACCTTGCTATAAGGTGTTACGGTGTGAGACTTGCTGCTTAATTTGAATTTTCAGTTTAATAGTTAATTGTGCAAATACAATAAATTCGACGCATAAACCAATAGGTGTGATTGGGTAATTCTGTAAATTTAAATTCTTCTTTAATTTTCAAATCCATTTCTTGACAATGCCATCTTAAGAATGTTGTAGGAGCTTATCTCGGACTTACTGGAAAAAGGATATCTTCTCCAGCTGATGCCTTATATATAGGTCTTGGTACACATTATGTGCCATCAGGAAACCTGGCTTCACTGAAGGAGGCTCTTCTGGGCCTCATCTTGTAAGTTCTGAGATCTTCTTAAAATGATTATCTTTTAGTTTAAATAGTACGAGTAGTTTGATGGAAGAGATTCCATATTGCCGACTTAAAACTAATAATCATGCAGTGGTGATTCTGGTATCAGCAATCTACCGAGTAATGTAGCGTCAGATTTTTTTTGTTGAGGCCAAAAGTGTCTAAAGCAGAAACCCTGAGTTTTAGACCGGGAGAGAGAGTGACTTCTGATCCAATCATCTTCTGAATCTTTCTGGGCTTCAGTCATTCATGTCACAATTAGATATTTTGTTATATAACATCTATCAGTTAAATTTTCAACACCAAATATTTTATGGTTTTTATTATAATTTATGCTTATTCATAGGATTATATCTTTCTTGTTTTCCCAGTTAGAGACTGATTATGTTTTGAAAAGGGTTAGATTTAATAAGAAATTTTATTTTGAAGAGTAAGCATTCAAAGTCTGTAATGGTGTGGTGTCTCAAACTATCCTGAGATTTCTAGGTGTCAGCATTATTCATTTCGTTTTTATATTCATGTTTCCAGCTCTGAGGACGCACACAAGGATCTGCAGGCACTGTTGGCAGAACACATGAGAAAGCCTGAGTCAGATTCTCAATTAAGGACACTTCTACCTCAAGTTATTTCCACCTTTGGTACACATAAATCAGTTCTTGAGATAATAGAAGAGTTGAAAAAACATCAGCATAGTACAGATGCTGCAGGTACCTTCCGTATTGGACATCTTTATTATTCTTTTCTTGCCTAAATGTATCATGCACGACGCACCTTTAAACCATGTAATATTGTAGACTGTCATTCAAATAGTATAACATTGACAGCTAAAATATATTTTTTGGTCGATTACAATTAAAATATAATGCATGATGTAAAGAGAACTAAAGGCAAAAGATTCTCAAGGGAAATATGCTTGAAGGTAAACGGGGCTTGTTACCCAAAAGTGAAGGCATTTTACCCTCATTTTTGGTGCTTGTCTTCATTAAGTTTTTAAGTTGTGGAACCCGTGAGGATTAGGTGGGTGTTGAAGCAAGAAGCTTTAAAGACAAAGCCTGGAAATTGCTGATACTGAATTTGGGCTCATTCTAATGTGTACCGCCACAATTGAGGCTGAAAGTTGGAAGCTGTGTTGGGTGTTCGCCACATATTTAAAGGAGCCCAAACTCCACAGAACTATGATCCATGACTTGCCAGTGATTTTCCTCAGTCCCATCCCAAACTCATATTGTTGTTTAACAGGTAGCTTACCTGTTTATGTTGACAAATCATAAGGACATCCAGTTTTATTTGATCAGTTAGTCTGTTGCAAAGGTACAAATGAGCATCCAGAACCTGGCATTGATGCTTCTTGCATTTAATATTAAGTCATTAATTTAATGGCAAACTGTGAATATAGTAATGTGACATTGTTCTCATGTACGATTTTCTGCCTTCTAATAAAAAATTATGCATATAAAACAATGCCTTCTAATATATACTGTCATAAGTGATGACGCTTCCTTATGTTTTGGGAACACCAACCAATACACTATGCTGTTCTCTGTTGTATGTTTTTTTGCAGTGGCAGAATGGGCCAATGAAGCCCTTCTAGGACTGGGAAAGGGTGCTCCATTTTCCCTCTGCTTAACTGAAAAGCATTTCTCCCAAGTTGCAGCCGCACGAGGGACGAATGCTCATCCTCTGGCTAATGTAAGTTACAGATCCTCATATTGATAATGCTTATGAGTTTTCAGTTGTCGAAACTGAGGCAGGTTCAGAATTTCAGCTCTTGTTTTGTAATATTTCACTGCTGGTGCCATTAATTGAGTGCTGACTTTGGAAGTTTATGGTCTTTTTTATACACATTAAATATTATTTGAGTGATGAAAGTTTGACTTTTTTCATTTACTGTTGGCATTAGTTGACTGGTGTGATGAAGACTGAATACCGGATAGCATTAAGATCCTCAGTACGAAATGATTTTGCTGAAGGTGTTCGTGCTGTCCTGGTGGACAAGGATCAGGTTATTCTCTTTGTTAACTTTTATGCAGACAATGATAACTTTCGAGTAGTAATTGAGATCTTTTGTGTTCTCTTTGATAGAATGTTATGCAATGTTAGTCAAACAACATGAGGCAAGCATAAACTAGAAAATAGTTGACTCCCATTTTCTATGCAAATGAATCTTCTACTAAGCTATAGAGTGGAAGACTGCTATGTAAAAAGAAATAAATAAAATTTGCACAAAGTTGGAAAGGTAACACCAACTGATACCTTAACATGTTCCTGCTCGCTCTTCTCTGTAGCCCAACTCTAATTTGAAAGTTTTAAGTGATTCTTCTGGTTTTGGTTTTGTGAAGCTGAATGCTAAAATTTGTATCTAAGTCATGACAACTACATCAGATAAAACCTTCTTGCTTACTAAGGAAAACGTTTTCCAACATTCTTACATATTGAAAATTCTTTTACAAGTAGAAAACCATTTTTTTTTGTATGAATATATTTTTATATTATGTATATGTTATTATCAATTGTGGAAACAGCTGACATTTATGTAAGATGTAAGTCAAGCTAAACAGTTCTATTTGATTATGCAGAACCCTAAGTGGGACCCACCAACGTTGAATGATGCCAACCTGAGAGAAGTGGAGTCTCTGTTTGAGCCTTTGCAAGCGAGCGTTGAAGAATTGAACGTTTGATAGTTCATGAACGAGCGAGGCCTCTATTTCAAATAAGTGTAAATAAAAGGCTGTAGATATGCGGCTGCAATTGCACCCGCGTGGTTTTCTCTTATAAGCTGGAATATATTCTGATGATGGTATCAGACATTATCTCGAGCTTTATTTGCCTGGTAAAGAGTTGGTCTAGTTGACATATCATATTTCAACCTCATCAGTTGTTTGTAGGTGTTGGGCTACCTTGTTTAGCCAATAATGTAGCACATTGCAAATCGAACTGCTGAAGGTTCGTATCATTGATAATGTGGGTATTCCAATGTTCAGTCAGTTCTATTTTGAGTACATCAACGTTTCAAAAAGTTTTAGCAGTCGCACAAGAGTTTGGTTTCCTTATTATTATACTCCCCCTGTCCCATATTATCCTATCTGTAAAAACTGCAAATCCACCATCTGACGCTGGCTGGCCAGCCGGAATGCTTTTAGAGATTGGACGTATTTTGTGATGGTCAGACGCCATTAGTGAGTACTAAGGCAGTCAAAACTGGCCTGACTTGTTTAATTGACCCGAACCAAACCTTATTAATATTAATCTCAGTCAAAGTGTACGTGGTGAACATAAGAGTTGCATTGTGAACATAGAGTAAGCTTTCTCACTTCCTTTGATGAATTATTTAATCAATAAGTATAAATTGATTAGAAACTTTAGCAGAGTATCCTAAGAGTTTTTCTTGAAGATAGATTTTGGAGGAAGGGTAAGATAAATTTGGAAATTTTAATATTATCTTCATGTGGCTTTTAGTTTCTTTTAATATTTCTTTCTACACCACCTATTATATTATAGGAAAAAATATTTAAATAATAATTAAAAAAATATTTACCAATTCAAACTATAAGTGGTGTTGGGTTTTTCTATGCAAAAAGCAAATGCTTCCGTGATTTTTTAAAAAAAAAATTTATATAATTTCGTCATTTAGAGGTTAAAGTTAAATTTGTTTTCCCAGAGACAAAATTTTATAAAAAAATTAAATAAATTCATCCAACAAAATCTTATAAAAAAATTTAAATAAATTCATCGTCTCCATATTTCTCTTCGTGGACAAGCTCAGCCCCTCTGTGCAAAAGGCCGACTCTTTGTAAAGGCCGTGACAGAGGAAGCTCTCCACGTCAGCCACGAAGTCGGCCAGTTTGGCGTGAGCTGGACCACACCAGATCCCACACCACGACGCCCTGCAACCCAGAACAAAGAATACAACCTAGAGAACCCAAAAAAGAAAAGAAGCTGGCTATTTAAACCCCTATTTTTTTCCACTATCTCTTAAATAGAAAGTAAAAAGTCTAAATATTTTATTACTTTTATACCCCACTTTCCCCTTCCCTAACTTACTCATTTATCCCCCATTTACTTTTTTATGACTTACTCTTTTTCCCCCACGTTTTTACTTTAGGAGTTAACCTAATAAAAAAGATTTTTTACTTTTTCCTCTTCCTCAAGGCCGCCGACGAGCACTGTAGCCGCCGGCGAACATTGTAGCCATCGGCGACCACTATAACTGTCGGCGAGCACTGTAGCCGCCGGTGATCAGAGAGTATTATTGTCGTCGGCATACACCCTAGCTCCGGCGACGATTTAAAAACTTCAGTGGTGGGTAGAAAAGCTCCGACAACCTACCAATTGAACCCTTTTTGTAAGTTTTCTTCCTTTGTTCATCAATGGCGTCTTTACACTTCCAGAGACCGTCTTTACACTTCCAGAAACAAGTTAGTCATATTTTTTTTCCGCCAAAACGTTTACAGATGCAACCTTCTATTATTTTTTTGTCAGGGGCTAGCCCCTGCAACATTGTTCTTCACTTCACGGGGACCACCCCCTGCCACATATTAACTAAGTAAAAGCTTCAAATAGTATACTTGCGGAGCTTAAATTAGTATACTTGCAGAAGGTAAACCCCGCAACAATGTGATTATATCTACATGGGGATAACCCACTTCTAAGTACAATAATGTATATTGATGGGCTAAAAACTTTTGTTAGTTCTTGCCAAGTACTATTTGTCTATTTATGATCGTCCTAGATTTTCATTACCCTTATTTTGTGTTATTATAGGTGACTATAGCCTATTGATTAAGTCAATCAAGAATGGATCATCTTGCTGGTGAATCTTCATCTTTAGGTATTTGATATCATCTATTATCAAGAATAGTGGGTGTATTGCTTCAAACGAGGAAATAGACGAGATTGTTCCATGTTCATTGAAACAAATAGAGGCAAATGAACCATATGGTGAGGTAGAAAACCAGTCTTCGAAAGAGGTATAGACCATTTTTCTATCTAAAAAGAAAAATATAAGGCAACACAAAGAATTATAGTATTTTCTAATGTTGTGAAATGAAAATCTTATGATGCAACTCTTTGTTAACAGGATGTATATGAAAGAGAAGGCCAAAGCCAGGGTGACATCTTAAATATGGATATATCTTTTGCATTTTCTGATGATAAGGTAAAATCATGAATGTCGTGACAATATGTCATATTAATTGAAGAAATGTCAAAATTAATATATTTTTATCAACTTGCAGGTGTTCCCATCACGAGATGCTCTAATAAAATGGGCCAAAGAAAGTTGTATGAGGCATGGTACAGTGCTTATTATCCTAAAATCGGATGCCCAAAAGCAAAAACGACGTATTAGTTTAGCTTGTGAAAGGGCAGGTTACTACAAAAGAAGTATTATTCAAAAGCCCAAGTCGGATATTCATAGTAAACAAACAACCACAAAGAAATGCGGATGCCCATTCAAGTTACAAGCAAGGGGAATGTATATTGACAATGTTGTTGGGTGGAAATTAAAAGTAATTTGTGGTAGTCACAATCACCCCCAGGGCAGTTTAGAGAAGGGCATGCATATGTTGGTCGTCTTAAAGAATGAGAGATAGAAATTGTGAAGAATTTGTCAAAGGTAGGGTTGAAACCTCGACAAATTTTGCTATCTTTGAAGGAAGTAGACCATACAAATTGTACAACTATGAAAACAATTTACAATGTCCGTAGTCGCTTGTCTTTAACTCAAAGAGAGGGCAGAACTGTGCTACAAGAGTTGATGAAACGGATTGAGGAATCAGGGTATGTTAGCTACTATAAGAAGGATGAGGACACAGACACAATAACATCTATATTTTTTGCCCATCCATTATCGGTTCGGCTAGCAAATTTGTTCCATCATGTGTTTGTTATGGATTGCACTTATAAAACCAACATATATGGACTCCCAGTTCTATCCATAATTGGCATGACATCGACACACAAATCGTTTTTCACATATTCGAGTTACTATCTTCTTCTTGGCGGGGGGCACCCCCCCGTCTGTTTTTAAAGAATGTTACGGGCACGGAGTGCCCCCCGCCACTTCATACACAATTTGGCGAGGGGTACCCCCCGTCAACATGAAGACAATAACATATTCGAGTTATTGTCTTCTTCGTGGCGGGGGGCACCCCCCGTCTGTTTTCAATGAATGTTACGAGCACAAAGTGCCCCCCGCCACTTCATACACAATTTGGCGGGGGGTACCCCCGTCAGCGTGAAGACAATAACATATTCGAGTTACTGTCTTCTTTGTGGCGGGGGGCACCCCTTGTCTGTTTTCAAATAATGTTACGGGCACGGGGTGCCCCCCGCCACTTCATACACAATTTGGCGGGGGGTACCCCCCCATCAACTCGAAGACAGTAACTTGAATGATGGGGGTTCTTTTGCGAAGTAGGAATGTAAGGGTTCCATTGTATTCACAGTCAGTAAACTTGATTAATGGGGGGTTCTTTTGTGAAGTAAGTTGCAAGGATTCTTTTGTGAAACGCCAGGCATAATCTTCATCTTGCTTAACATAAATTTCATGTCCACTGTTTTCACCATACAACTAACCTATAATAGCACAACAATTAAACTTATACAAATAACTTGTCCCCTGTTTTCACCATACAAATAACCTGGTGCACATTTTTCATCCTATTCAACATAACTTTTCATTCCACTGTTTTCACCATACAAATAACCTGGTCATAATGTTCATTCCACTATTTGCACCATACAAATAACCTGGTGCACCGCCATATCCTCCATGGTAGCCATCCTCAACTGATGTTTCACCTGCATCAGAAAATGCTGCTCAATAAGTAATTTTTCTATTATAGTTAATCCAAGTCATTCGACTAAAAAGACAGGGCTCATAGAGTAGGCAGTTGGTAGTATAGATGTTAGACACCTGGCCCAAAGGTGATTAGTAGCCAAAAGTAGCAGTTAATAAGTAAAAACACCACTATATAAGTTCTTTCACCTTTGAAATCTTCCGCAGAAGTCTCTAGCAGCCACTTCAGATGAAATGGCAAGAATAACTACCAGGAGAAGACCCAAAGCAAGAACAGTCTTTGAAGCCATTCTTTTAGTCAGTTCTGGAGCCACACTCTTAAATACATGAGAATTTGTAAAACTCATTACCTTTATTGAAGCACAAATAGCATCTCGGCTAACAAGAGCTCTTTGTCACTCTCTGCATTTAATATTAGCAAAGAAGCCATAACAGAAGTAAAGATTGTACACAAGCTTTAAAAAAGATTTATACAAGTAAACATACTAAGTGTCACAATATACCATTTTAATCAGATCATCAGGACTGGGTAAGAACACTGATTGGAAAAGTAGGTAGAAGATGAGTTTCGCTTTGTGCCACAAGGACATTTTCCCCCATATTCTCCGAAGAGTGATATATCAGCACAGTAGATTGAGTGTAAACATAATAGATAAGAAATCATATAGATAAAATGCAATGTAATTAACATCTATGCTTTACACCAAGTTGAGCACAGCCATCTAGAAAGTGTTGCAAGCTATCTCAATTTGAATCTGTGGTTGCTTGATTATCACTCCAATTTGATTAAGGACTTGATTTTGATCTAAGAAACCACTTAAATCTAAGCTTTATGTACTTCGTCTTCAATAATTGAACAAAAACTAAGCAGGTAAAGAGCACGCTCGGATGAAAACTGGTGCATTCCGCAATCAAAGGCCAACAAACAACATTCATGAAGTTTAATGAACAAGGCTGCTCATAAAATGCATATATAAACACCACTTAATGCATTTGGTTTTCTTTTCCTGCCAATATCTTATTTTCACACATCTTATACTGTCTTTGTGAAGCATAACATCTTACATTTATTGGATGGTCACCCAGTGTAACCTTCGCCCCATAACTCTTTCCTGCTTCAAATGACACACGAAACTCAGAACCAGGAAGAACTTCAAGCTTATCAGCAACTTGCACATGTAAAGAGAGGGAAAAGAAAAAGAAAACATAACAAAAATAAGCTAACAAAAATACAAGAAGATCCAGAACTACCAGAATTTGCACACAATTCACATGCCTTAGCAAGAAACCAGCTGTATAAAATTCCAAAACTGTTCATTTTTTTCTTCCTCCACATGTCAATCATGTCGCTCATGGATGGAACCTGTCATTCAGAAACAATCACGCATAAAAATAATAGATAAGTCATATGTCTGGAATTAAAAATTTTCTTTTCCTATTTTTAGGCTGTAGACTTAATGAACTACACTTATCTATTGACGCATGGTTCACAAATAACAAGGAAAAGGGGATATGAACTACACTCATCTATTGACGCACAGCCACCACAGTGTCCCGTGTCGGGTGCTCTCCTTCCGTGAGGAAAGAGAGTGGTTGTCCCGTGCTAGGTTCTCTCCTTCCGTGAGGAAAGCGAAGAGGTGGAGGAGAGGGAAGAAGGGGGCGAAGGATGGTATTGTGGGCCGCTGGTGGTGGGGCGGGGGAGGAGGAAGAAGAAGAGGGTCTGGAGGGAGGGTCGGGTTTGTTGTCATGGAACTGCCTCGTGGAGGTGATGCAGCGGCTGGCACAGGCGGGACAGCTTGCGGCGGCTGTGGCGGGCCGCCGAGGAGCTTCGGTTGCAGGTTTCGACCCGGTCGCACCTCAGATTTGTCAAATACATGCTATAGAAATACCCCGATCTCGTCCAGCTCTTGCTTCAGAATGAAAGGTTTGAGCTGTCTGCCCATTTGGGGTGATGGGGCTGACGAAGTTACTGGAGATTTTGTAAGGGCGACGACTGGGCAGAGGGAGGCTGTGACGGGGGTAAAGGGGTACACACGAGTTAAAAAAATTTTAATTATTTTTAAGAACCGGGGTGTGGGTGAAAGATTATTTAACTTTAAGTGCGGGGTACCTAGGTAACGAGAGATAGAGGAAGAGGAAAATAACAGGGTGTAAATAGCCACGTTCAAAAAAAAAAGAAATGCATGGATATTTAACGTACAATCCCGCGCCCCGCAACCAAAAAAGAAAGAATACAACCTAGCACCTCGAAAAAACAGAACGCAGATCCTCACATACATAAAAAACTGCAACATAAAACTGACCTAGCACCTCGAAAAACAGAACGCAGATCCTCACATACATAAAAAACTGCAACATAAAACTGCAACAGACAATGAAAACAGAGAAGCCAAAACATCAACATGCTCTAATCTCTATCTAAGTCCTTCTGACAAATGCATGTAGGACTATTTACACAGAAAACTGAAGCATACAGACATCCCCATGCCCCACCTTCTCCATTCTCCCCGTTACACCTCTTCTACAACCAAGCGTGGCAGAAACACCCAGATCAAGCAGATGGGAAAATAGAAGAAATCGAGCTGAAATCTACACAAGAAAAAAAACATAAGAAAGAGTTTTCATTTCTCCTAAAAAATCTTATCTCTTCCTATTCGAGGATCAAGAGAGAAACAAAGTAAACTCCCACCGGTGAAGTAGTTCAGAGAAGATGAGAAGACATGGTGGCACTACCACGGCCACAGGCTCCTACGACAGCCTCCACAGCGGCCTCTCCCTCCAGTCCCTCCCTTCCGTTCCCTCCCTCCAGCGCTACTGCCCCGACCCTTCCACCACCTCCGACTCTGCCTCCACCGACGCCGCTGTTTCCTACCTCCTCGTCTCCTCCCTACGTCCCCATCGGTCGCCGGTCTCTGCCTTCGCCCTCTCCCCCACACACCTCTACTCAGCTTCCGGTGGACATGTCCGCGTCTGGGACCTCTTCTCCCTCTCAGAGGTCGATGCTTTCAACCTGTCCGGCGATGGTGCCGTCAAGTCCATTGTCTTCTCCGGCGAGAACGTACTCGTCCTTCTCGCCGCTGGAAGCCGGGCTGCCTTCAGAATGATTCAGATGAGCAGAATTTGAAAGTAAAGAAAGGAAGACGTATACGGCTCAAAAGTAACGAAGAAAATCGCTGCTTTTTTGGCGTTCCATGGTCGGGACAGCTGCTGCTTACCGTTGTTGTGCAGGTGCGGGCCCTCCTGGGGCCGGAGGGTGAGCCCTGGTCGTCGTTGTCGATGTCGTGGGCGGAGCGTTTCTGAGCTGGTATTATTTCCTTGTCGCGGGAAGGGGGATAGCCGGTTGTAAGCATGGTTCGCCGTCTCGGGCCGCCTCGGATTTCGGTCTCGTCTCGGTAGCCCACTAGCTTTCCATGCTCCCGACCCATAATTGCTACATAAAACATAAATCACGCTTACATATTCGTTTAATAAAGTAACCAACACGAAAGTTAGAAAAAAAATTAATAAAAAAATAAAAAGATGATAAGTTATATTATAAAGAAAATTTTGATATCCATTCAGGTCATGCTTGCCATTGAGAACAATTAATTACTGTCATTTGTAAGAGAATATAATCCAACCATCACTACCAGATTCATGAAAAAATTAAAAAAATTAAAAAAATGGTACAATAACGTCAGCTACTTGAAAGTAAAATATAAACATACTTTACCAGATAGCTTACGTTTCTAAAGTCAAGAAAATATTTAGCATATACAATATGAACTGAGAATCTTACATATTGTCAGTACGAATATGCTATGGCAAAAAAGCCAAATCCTTTTTCTCAGAAAAAGAACCCCATCGGTTGATACTCTTCTCAAAAAAGCCAAATCCTTCTTCTTTTTCAATTTCTAAACAAAAGCAACCATAGCCATCCAAGCCAAATTCAGTTAAAAAATTCTTGAATTTATGATCTAGCAGATTCAACGGAAGGAATTCAAACTCAAAACCCTCAAAAATCAAATTACAATTCGGAGGTATTTCATTAGAACATCAAATCACTCAAACCTAACTACCATATTCAATTCATACATAATCATAACAACAAAGAATTGCTAAAAACATGCCTAACCCTTCCTAGAGTCACTGAGTGATCATGAAGAGTCTAAAACATGTTCTCAGGGGGGATCCTAATCATCAGAATCCAAAAAGACGGAAATGAAATCTAAAACATGGATTGAAACACACTTTGGATTAATCACGACATCCAATCGAACATTAGCATCAAGCTGATCGACAGTGGAACTCACCTGAAGCTGATTAAACGAGAGATATTGGACAACTAGACACTACCGTAGCTATTTGAAAATGCTTGCTTCGAGCCCTTTAAATCGGACGGGGATGGGGATGAGCCATCGGAGCCTGAGAGAAGCAATAGCTTGGCACTGCGCTTCCCCTGGCGCTGGACCTCTACGCGAAGGTGGTTGTCATGCTCTCCTCGGGTGGATTCGTTCTTGAGGAGCTCGAAAGCCGACTGCAACCTCTGGAATTTGGATGTGGCTTGAGGGTCGCCCTGGTTCTTGTCTGGGTGGAGCTCCCAAGCCTTTTTCCTGTAAGCATGCTTGATCCATGGATTGCCATCTCATCAAATCGCGGCTCTCTTGGTGAGATCTTGCCGAAATTTGAAATTTCAACTCTACCAGATCTCGCGAATCGATAGAGATGCTGAGAGAGAGATCTTGACGAGATCTCGCCTAGACGGCGATCCATGGTTGTAAGTTGATGGGCGTAGGATTCTACGTTGAATATGCATGGAGTGGAATTTGGGTGGCATTCTTTGTTCTAGGTTGCGAGGTGTCAAGGTTCTGGGTTGTGTGGCATGGGATCTGGTGATCCAACTAATGTTGAACTGGCCGACTTCGCAGCCAACATGGAGAGCCTCCTTGGTCACAGCCTCTACAAAGAGTCGGCCTTCTGCATGAAGGGGTTGGGCATGTCCATGAAGAGATATATGGAGTACAGATCCGATCAGCCTTCTGCATGGAGGGTCACGGGAGGGGTGGTGAATTCATCGTTTAAAATGACGAAACCACCTTTAAGGTGAATTCGTCATTCAAAACGACAAAACTAACTTTAAGGTGATTTTGTCGTTTCGAACGATGAATTCATTTAATTTTTTTATAAGATTTTGTCTTTCTAAAGGACAAAATCATATAACTTTTTTTTTAAAAAAAACCACACATGCTCCAGCTACTTGGCTGGCGCTTGCGTGGCAAAAAGCAACACCACTTTGTGAAATATTTCCCTAAGTGGTCCAAATTGGTAAATATTTTTTTAATTATTATTTAAATAATTTCCCCTATATTATAATGTTACAAGTTCTAAAATTATCTCTCAAGTTATTCATCTACGAAGGTTATTATAGGAATACCACTCTTTTTTTGCCCTTGCAAAATTATATATTTTTACCCATATGTATATTTCTTTTCACCATTCATATTTCACAAAAAGTAATCATAACCAAGTCCATAGATTAACTATTATGGTATACCATTTAAATTTATCATGTGCAACTTATATCTTATATAGTAGGGAAAAAAATATCTATCATAGGGATGAATCACCGGAAATTACTAAAAATTCTTCACACCCTACTTAAATATAGTATTTATAGATGAAATTTAACAAATCTTAAATCAATTAAGACTTCCTATAGAACATGGATGAAGTTTATAATTTTGAGTGAGTAATTTAAAAATTATACAGAGAAAATGCAGATGACCTTGGCATTTATTTAGGTAAAATTGATTTTGAGTTTTTTGAGTTGGGAAGGGAGAATGTGAGACCTCTGGAGATAAAGTTATGCTCACATCGGGAAAGTCAACTACTAATTTTATTTTGTGTTGTATTTAGATTGAGTAAACTCTAAAAAGAAGTCTTTGTATGCAGGAGAGCTTCTCTCCTCACTTAATATACTTAGAGCGGACTTCTAACTAAACTTAGAACACCAATTAAGACAAGAGTTGAATACATTTATCTAAATACTTGAATTGGAGTATCTTGCCTATTGCCAACTCGAATACTTGTATTTTCTTGGGGAGTTTCATGAGTTCTAAATTAATTAGCACTTTGAACTCTATTTTTTATGCGGGCTTGAGTTTGACCTCTACTACTTGGAATTGAGATTAGAGAGAGTGAGAGGGCGAAGGTTCAAAATTATGGTAATTTGGGAAAGATGAGAACTTCAAGGACGATCATCATTGCAGCCTGCATGCATAGAATCAATTTCAATAATCGGATCTCTCCATGTTATTTCTATCGCAATGCTGATAACCTTCTCAAGAATGTCATTGTTTTTTTCTTTTTCCCACCTTTTTTTATTGTCCAAAATCTGAGTTATTTTGGTACATTGTGTAATATTGAATTATTGTCACTGTCATTACTTTTTATGGTCATGTGGGCATTTTATGTTGTTTTCAATTTTCTCATTCATGTAGATATGTTAGACTAGTCTTTCCTTAAAGGTCGTCTAATATAATAAAACTAGTAATCTGAATTTGGATGTTGAGTGTTTGGTGATTGACCTTTGACATGTTTATTATCATTAATGGCAAAAGCTCCAATGTTGTGATAAACATTGTGATAAATCATTTTTTGTTGAAAGGAATTTGCTGAGAAAAAGGGTGAATGAATCATGTTTTGTTAGAAGGAACATCAGCATATCTACTGACCAGAAAAACAAATGGCAGTTATGAAGGAAAGGGCAGTTAATATAGTTTGTCTCTAAAAGTCTTGGAATTTGCTACCTTAATTGTATAATTTAGTTTGGATGTAACTAGTTGGAAGTGATTGGCGAGTGGATATTCAAATCTATATATTTCATGTCTCTTGAGTTCAAATTTAGTTAAGAATTTTTATAAAAGATCATGAGAGACATAGCAAGGAAAAAATCTAAAAAATAGATCCAATTAATATAAGGGTCGGGTATAGTAATTACTCGACTAACTTGTTTAACATGTTAAACCCATTGATCTAACACGTTTAATATAAGGGTTAAGGGTGACATGTGAGACATTTCTTCAAATCTTAAGTTTCTTGGATTGTTATGGTGTTAGACGAACATTTTTGGCATTTGGGGTTGTCAATGTCTCCTAAGTCAAAGGAAATATACATATAGGGTTAGGGTTTGTATGTTCAACTTTATCAATTAACAATAGTCAACCCTTTTAATATTAGGGTCAAGGCCAACCCAACCCTTTTGACAAACCTATTAATGACGATGACTGGTCATCTCCAAAACATTTTTAGAGACAATGTAATCCTTTGGATGTAGTCTTGTCGTGGTTGAGCTCCAGGGGAAGGGTGGCTAAGGTCAGGCATATTGGTGTTGGGGGTAGGAGGCATAGAACAAAGAGATAGATGATGGCATTGGTGATGTGGACTCAGAGGAGTAGGGGAAAGGGAGGAGAAGAAGAAGACAAAAGAGGGAGGAAGAGGAGGAGAAGGAAGAGGAAGAGGGGAAGAGGAGGAGGAGGAGAGGTAGGCGAGGTGGGCTAGGAATGGGGAGGACTTAGGTAGCTGGGAATGAGAATAGATGGAGTGAGGTAGAGGCAATTCTGGTGATAACAACAGTGAAGATGGGGAAGTGGATTGGGAAGATGAAGGGAAGGTATGGGCTAAGGGAAAATAGGAAAAAATACAATGATTATGAGGTGGGAAACTTATTTTTCCTCTTTAGGGTTGCCCCTAAAAACTAGAGCCAAACTGAACTAGATTGTTATTCGGTTCTTTTTTTGTTCTAGATAACTTTCAAAAATAATTTTTTGTCAATTCATTTGAAAAATCTAATTTTTGATTCTTTCTCTCCTTTCCTACCCCTCTCGAGCTACACACTTCCCCCTCCCTCCTCCGGTCGGCAACAGCCCCTTTGGCCTAACCCTCTACTATGGCTGCTCCCCTCTCCACTTGTTGCTCCCTCTTTCTCCTTTAGCTGCCCCTCTCCGCCCATCAATTGCTCTCACTTTTGCTACCCGCCCCTTTCTCTGCACATGGCTCCCTGTCTCTTTCGCTAGTCAACCCTCTCTGCTGATGGGTTGTCTCCTTATGTGGACCCCATTAATGGGTTTCCTTAGGTGGTGGCTCATTACTTAACCCACTTTGGGGTTAAGTGGAATATAGAGAGTTGGGTATTTATTTTGTACTAAGTAAAGTCTTTTTAAAAGAAAGGGTTTTGTTTTGAGAAAGAAGGAGTGTAGGGTCAAAGACTTTGAGAGAAACTTTGGAGAGCAAGAAAATGAGTTTCTTGGAAGAAGAAGAATAAAGAAAGAATGAATTTTTTCAAGCTCGAGTTGATCCTCTTGGCATAAAGAAGACAAATAAAGGTGGTTTATGTTGGTAATTGTTTCTTCATCTCTTTATTGTTTTTCTACCTTTGGGTGAGATATCTCCATTTTATGTGTAGAGGGTATTGACACTTGATTGTGGATACACTCTACAAAGTATAGTGTATCCCCGTTGTTCATAGAAACATTAGTCTACATAGACCCCATGGATATTGCGTTTCTTTGGTGGTAAACCACATAAATCTTGTATCTTTCATATATTTGATGAGTTGCCTCATTAGTGAACTTGCTTTGTGGGTGTGTTAATTTGCATATCATATACTTGGGAAGTGTATAGAACATACTTGGATTGCTTTGTGTGTGTAAAATTGTATTATTTATTGTGTTTCTTGGCTAGTACAAAAGAGAGAAAGTAGTATCAGAGCTAAGGTTAAAGACTGCCTTTGTGTAAGATAAGATAGAGAATAGCGCCACAAGGATGACTAGTTTAAATGGAGCTATTTGATGATATGGAAAGCTAAGATTAATAATCTTTTATACTCTAAGGATCTCTTTGAACCAATTTTGGGATTGAAGCTAGATAAAACCTCAGATGATGAATAGTAGAAAGTGAGCCAGAAAGTTATAGCTTTCACTAAACAATGGTTTAATGATGTTGTATTCTACTATGTTTCTAATGAAATTGATGCAAAAATTCATTGGGACAAACTTTATGAATTGTATGAAAGAAAAACCACAGGAAACAAGGTCTTCTTAATTATGAAACTTGTGAATTTGAAGTTTAGGGAAAGTGGTTCGGTGGTAGAACATTTAAATAAGATGCAAAGTATTGTGAACCAACTAGCAACTACGAAGATGAGTTTGGATGATAGGTTGCAAGTCTTGTTGTTTTTTAGTTCTTTACTAGAAAGTTGGGAGACTCTTGTAGTATCTCTTAACAACTCGCCACCAAATGGAGTATTATCTATGAGTCAAGATATAAGTAACTTGTTGAATGAAGAGGTTAGGAGAAAGTCCTTGAAGTTTTTATCTCAAGCTTTGATTTCTGAACAAAGAAGGGGAATGATAAATAGTAGAGTCCCAAAGAATGGTAAAGAGGATAAATAGTCTAAAAAAGGGTTGAAATACTTTCATTGTGATGATCTTATACATTTCAAGAAAGAATGTAGAAAGTTCTTAAATGAGGAAAAATAAGACTCACCAAATGAGAAAGAAAAACATATTCAAGAGGTCAATGTCATGGAGAAAGGTAAGGACCTTGTTATGATCTATTTTTGTAATGAAAGTTATTTGAGTTAATAAGTGCAACTAGTTGGGTTGTTGATTTCAATGCATCTTTTCATGCAACTTCTCATAGATACTTATTCACTATGTATGAGTTGGATGAAACATGGAGTTTGACAAATTGTTGAAAAAAGAAATGTACACCTTGTGATTTGGGTGGGTCACAAGTTGTTGTTAGAGATGTAAGACACATTCCGAACTTGAGGTTAAATCTCATATCAACAAAAAAACTTAATGGTGAAGGTTATAAGTCACACTTTAGTAAAGATGTGTGGAAACTCACAAAAGGGTCTCTTGTTGTAGCAAAAAGAAGAAACATTACACTCTTTACAAAACAGAATGACAACTATTTAAGGATGAGGTGAATGTTACTTTTGAGAACTCATCTGCTACCTTGTGGCACTAGCGGCTTAGCCACATGAGTAAGAAAAGCCTTGAGAACTTGACAAAGAATAATCTATTCAAATGGAATGTACTTCTTTAAACCTATGTGATCATTGTTTAGTTGGTAACCAATATATAGTTATATTTCCAAAGACTAGTACTCAAAAAATAAATGTTCTTAATTTTTTTTTTTTGTGGTTCATGGAGATTCTTTATACTTTATTACTTTCATTGATGATGTATCTAGGAAAGTGTGAGGGTACGATATGAAGAGTAAAGATGAAGTGTTTGAACATTTCAAAATTTTCACTGGTTGACAGGCAAACAAGAAAATTTCTAAAATATTCTCGCATCGATAATGGGGGGTATACTTCAAGAAAGTTCAAGGACATTGTAGCAAGTAGGTACAAGGCATGAAAAAGCAGTGTCTTATACACCTCAACTAAATAAACCAGACATTAGTGGAGAGGATTCAGAGTATGTTGTCTTTAGCAAAACTTCTGAAGAGCTATTGGAGTGAAGTTATAAACAACATTTGTTACTTAAGTAATTGGTCTCCTTCGTATGCATTATATTGTGAGGTGTTAGAGAAAATTTTGAGTTGTATCCCTCCTATTCACACTTGAAGGTATTTGGTTGTAAAATATGTGTGCATGTACCTAGGGAATAAAGATCAAATTTATTTATAGTAAAGTCAATGAGTATATCTTTATCGGGTATGATGGTGATGGGTTTGGTTATAGGTTATGAAATCTACAAAACAAGAAACTCTTTAAAAATAGAGATTTCATCTTTAGAGAATATCAAGCTATTAATTTTTTTACTAAAGATGAGTCACCAAAGTAAGTTGTGCATGAAGTATTTAATAAGATCTATATTCTACAAGCATTACAAAGTGTTGAAGATGAAGAATATAGTAAAGGTGATGTGCTTATGTGCGAAGAATATGATCATGTAGAAGATGGGGTGAAATATAATGATGAAGACTTTGACATTGATGATGTGTTTAGTGATGAAAGTGACTTCAATGAAGATGAAGACTATTCAAGATGATGTTGAGGAGGGGCAGCCTTCACATCGAAGAGAGAAAGGCCACTAAGGAGATTTGATAGAGCGAGAAAGTCATCCACAAGGTACCTTTCATATACCTATGTTATATTTACCAAATATGGTGGACCGAAAAGTTTTGTGGAAACTCAAACACATAAACATAAATATTAATAGATGAAAGTTATGAAAGAAGAGATGAAATCTTTTTATGAGAACCATACTTGTAAGTTAGTGGAGATTCCTAAAGGCAAGATAGCTTTAAAAAACAAGTGGGTGTACCGATTGAATGCAATGAGAATAGTTCACATCCAAGGTACAATGCAAGGATGGTTGTAAAGGGCTTTGGGCAAAAGAAATGTGTTGAATTGATGAGATATTCTCACCCTGTAACACCTCAACTTTTTAAATAACTTAGAAGTCAGAGTGTCGTCATTTCATAATAAAAATGGGGCCAAGATCAACTGTGTATAGAGGAGTAACCTTTCATTAATGTACATATTTACAAATACTTACAAAATATAAGAGGGCTTAACATGCCCTAACAAAGTCAAAGCAGTGCACGTCCAAAATTAATACATAACAAAAGAACATGATCAAGTAAATAAAAAACATAGATCTTTTGAAGTTCTATGAGCAATCTTCATTAACATCATCTTCTTCATTCAGACCTACAACATCTAGGGGTGGGTAAGTATAATTATACTCAGTAGATAGAGTTAAATTCTACTAACATACTAAGTATAATCATGATGCATAAAACACTCTTCTAATAATTCATATTTGAAAGTCGACTTAAAATGATAACATATCCTTGCCGACTCAAATAGAATTCGAACATTTTTCTTTTATAAAAAGTCGAATAAATTGGCCTTTCACATAATCTGATAACATCAGACAAATCATTCATAAGCAAAATCCGATAAATAATTCAAAATCGGATAAATAATCATTCACAAAATACAGTCGTTACTGGAGCAATAAACACCCATGCTCCTGGGGCAATAGGATTAGAATAAAAAAGATCTTCCTACAATATCTCATTTCATGAGTGCGCCATATGCTTTAATAGGTTGTACTTAGGAGTCATAACTTTATAGCTTTTGGGCTTTATAGTTACCCTTAAAAATCGATGATAGTTTTTCGGCTTTATACCAAATAACTATCTGTCAAATCCTATCTAAATCATTCGTAATGTCATTTAATAATATTAAACTCTTTATCACGATGAAATCCCTCTTAGGGGTGCACGTGACGCTATTATTTTAGCGTTCGTCCAACCTCTAATAGTACCCTTTTTCGAAATAATCTTTTATGAAAGAATTATGAAATCGTATGGCATAGTCATAACACATAATTAGAGTTTAAAGCCACCTACCCTTCGTTCTTGAATTTGATCAGAGTAACAGCCGGCGGCCAGAGCCTTATCTTGTTCCCAAGCTTAAGAGCAGTGGGCAAAACCTCCCCTTGTGCTAAGACAAGATCTCTTTCCAGGCTTGAAGCGGTTAACTGAGCCTCCCTTTGCATTAGGAAGAATTCTCTTTCTGGATAGAAAGTGGTGGACAGAGTCTCCCCTTGCATTGGGACATTTCCTTGTTTTGGCTTGAAAATGATGGATGGAGCCTCCCCTAACTCTGAGTTTTTTCCTCCTTTTAGAGTAGTTAACTTAAAAAATGAACCTCTAAGACGTAGAACACCCTCGAATTAGTTATAATCGATTTTTGAATAGAAGAAATCGGGCAAGAAACATCTTAGAAACGAGAGACAAAAGTTAAGAACATTGGCGATAATCAAATGAAAGAAGGAGAAATGGTGTAAAATGGAAACTCCCCCTCATCCCCTTTTATAGAAAATTAGAGTTGTTGGATGTATGCCACATGGCATGCATCCAATGGCTAAAAACATCCTTGTGTTGGCGTTGCATAAGCCATGGCTCACCATGGCCAACATGCGCTGCATTGGCAGCAATGCAGCGCTAACTAAAAATTGATTTTAATTTTTAAATTTTTTAAAAAATTTGTATTTAATATAAAACAAAATTTAAAACTTCAAACATGTGTAGCTCCTTGGCCCAAACTTGGATTCACACGTTCTTAGTACCATTGAACTTGTATCAATGAGCCCAACAAAACAAGACTACGCAAGGGTACCTTACCTTGCAAAAATAAAGTGGGTCCTGCCCACAACACATTTTAAGAGGCCATAGCCTATGATCCCAGTGTTCATTTTATGTGTTCTTAGGCTTGATACGTTCATCTTTTAGAGCACTACAAATAATTTTAAAGCTCCTTTGAACAAATCGTGCTCAAAGCATTCTAATTATAAGAAAATAGCTAATGGGCCCTAAAAATCGCTAATGGGCCCAAACATTCTAATTTTTAAAATATTGAAATTTTGGGCCTGTTGTGAATGTGACATTAATTCGAGTTGTGTTGGGTCTAGCAGCTAGCATAGACCTTGAGGTTGAGCAACTTGATGTTAAGACTGTCTTTTTTAATGGTGATTTGGAGGAAAATCTATACATGGAGCAATTGGAGGGATTTAAAGTTAAGGGCAATGAGCACATGGTATAAGCTAAGGAAGAGTTCGTATGGGTTGAAGCAAGCTCCAAGGCAATGGTATAAAAAGTCTAATTCTTTAGTAAAGTGTCATGGGAATAAGAGAACAACTTTGGATTATTGTGTTTTTACTAAAAGGCTTGGTAATGGTGACTTCGTTATCTTGTTGTTTTATGTTAATTGTTGGGCATGATACTAACAAGATTGCTATGTTATAACATGAACATGAGTTAAATAAGTTTTTTGTCATGAAGAACTTGGGGTTTGTAAATTAAATGTTGGGGATGATAATCAAGTGTGATAGGAAAGCTAAGAAAAAGTACATTAAGAAGGTACTTAAAAAATTCAACATGAAGAATGAAAAGTCTATTAGTACACCACTTGGAAGTCATTTCAAATTGTATAAGAAACAAAGTCCTTCAAATGTGATGAATAAGGAAGAGGTGACCAAAATCCTCTATGCATTGGCAGTAGAGAGTTTAGTGTATGCAATGGTATGTACAATGCTGGATATTGCACAAGTATTTAGAGTGGTTAGTAGACATCTTGCAAATCCAGGGAAAAAGTATTGAAATGCAGTCAAGTGAAATCTTTGATATTTAAGAGGTACATGTAAGGTATGTTAATATTTTGGAGATGGTAAAGCTTTTCTTAAAGGGTTTATAGATGGAGATATGATCGGAGATCTTGATTTAAGGAAGAGTAATTTGTGGTACTTGATCACTTTTGTAGGAAGAGTCATGTCCTAACAATCAAGGTTGTAAAAGTGTGTTTCATTGTCTACAATGGAAGCCAAATACATTGCAATTACCGAAGTTTGCAAAGAAATGTTGGGGATGAAGAGATCCATGAGTGAGTTTGTCTAAAGCAAGACAATTATGTTGTGCATTGTGATAATCAAAGTATCATCCATTTGAGTAAGAATGCAAATTTTCACTCTTAAAGTAAACACATTTATGTGAGGTACCATTGGATAAGAGATGTATTAGAGAAGAGGCTCTTAGAGTTGATGAAGTTCCATACCAATAAAAATCCATCAGATATGAAGACATAACCATCCTTAAGGTGAAGCATGAGCTTTGTAGAGGTTGGGCTTGTACGAGTGAAGTTGACCTTCATGTGTAGTATGGGGGAATTCGACATGAGTAGGGAAGGGGAGAATTGATGGGTTGCCTCCTTATGTGGTGCCCATTGATAGGTTTCCCTTCTAATGTAGTGACCCATCGGTTAACCCACTTTGGGGTTAAGTAGAATAGGGTAAGTGGATGAGCTTTTTGTAATAAGTCAAATCTTCTTATAAGAAGGGTTTTCTTTTGATAAAGAAATAGTAGAGCCAAGGACTTTGAATGAGACTTAGGAGAGAAAAAAGTGAGTTTCTTAGAGGAGGAAGAATAAGGAAAAGAGAAAGCTTTTCAAGCTCAAGTTATTCCTCTTAGCATAAAGAAGACAAATCAAGGTGGCTTGTGTTGATAACCATTTCTATATCACTTTTTTATTTTTTTTACCTTTGGGCGAGACATCTCCATTGTATGTAAAGAGGGTATTGACCCTTGATTGTGTAATCTCTATAAAGTAGAGTATATCCCCATTGCTGATAGTTAAATTAGTCTACATAGACTTCATGGATGTGGCAATTTCTTTGATAGTGAACTACATAAATCTTGTGGCTTCCATGTGTTTATTGAATTGCCTCATTTATGAACTTGCTTTGTAGGTGTGTTAATTTGCATATCCTACACTTGAGATATCTAAAGGATATACTTGGATTACTTTGTTTTTTGGCTAGCACAAAAAAGGGAACGTGGAACGTGGTGTAGTTTTTCCAACATCTTCCTGTCACTCCCTCTCTCTGCCTACCACTACCTCTCTTTTTTCCACCTGGGTGAGGGTCACCCTACTCTTCTCAAAGACCGCCTTCTTGCTGCACCGACAACCTGGCTCCCACTTCCTTCTTCATGTCCTTCTAAGAATCTTAACTAAAAAGTCAATGCTTTTGCTTTGCATTGATCCCAATCCACATCCTCACCCCAGCCTCCCTCTCCCTATACCCTCTTTTCCATTACCTCAGTCAATCCCACCAATGGCCTTGCCTTGCCACCACCTCCCAAGTGGGTTGGTCCACATCTTCAACATGTCGTCCAAATGGGTTCCTCTCCCACTTTGTCAATCATCACTGCCACCCCATATTAAGTGTCATAGTGGGAACAAAACTATAATGCCCCGAACTTGTAAGGGTTTAAAATTTTGAATGTTTGGGCCCATAAGCTAGTTTTAAGGCCCAACAGCTATTTTTCTTAAAATTGAAATATTTTGAGTATGATTTTTTGAAATGAGCTTTAAGGTTTTTGTAGGGCTCTAAGAGATGCATGTATCAAGCCCAAGAATGTGTAAAACGGACATCGAGATCATAAGCTACGACCTCATGAAATGAGTCATAAGCAAAACCCATTTTATTTTCGTGAGATAAGGTACCCTTGCATAGTATTGTTTCAAAGGGCTCGTCGATACAAGTCCAACGGTACTAAAAGCACATAAATCTGAGTTCGAGGTACGAGATTACAATCGTTTGAAGTTTGATTTTATTTTTGGAAAAAAGAAAAAAGGTCATTGTTAGTCAGTGCTGGCACACACCTGCCACAACAGGTTCACTTGCCGCAGTAGGCAGGGTTAAGGCTAGCCCATGCTACAGGAGTATGGGTGCCATGCTCCTGCAATCGTTGGATGCTCGACATGTGTTGTGCATCCCACAACCTATGGGGTGTATTTAAGGATGGGGGTTCCAATTCGGCCCACTCCTTTCTCCTCTCCTCTCTTTTAACCTCTGCCCGCTCTAAAACGTTAAATGTTTTTTTCTAAGATATCTCTCGCCCGATTTCTTCTGTTCAAAAATTAATCCTAGTTAATTCGAAGGTGCTCTATGTTGTGGAGGGGTCCATTTATTTTGAGTTAGCTACTCTAAAGAGGATAAATGACCCAGGGTTAGGAAAGGCTCTATTTGTCACTTTCGGGTTGGAATGAGGAAACGTCCAAGAACAAGGGGGAGGATCCGTCTGCTAAATAAGGAGATTTTGTCCTGCCACAAGGGGAGATTCCGCCCATTGCCTTTTAGCCCGGGAACGAGATAAGGCTTTGATCGTTGGCCTTTAATTCAGTCAAATTTAAGAACTAAGGGTAGGTGGCTTTAATCTCTAATTTTGTGCTACGACTAGGCCGTATGATTTTGTAATTCTTTCATAAAAGATCATTTCGAAAAATGGTATTTTTAGGGGTTAGATAAACACTGAAATAATAGCGTCTTGTAGACCTCTTAGTGAGATTTCATCGTGATATGTACTTTGAAAAATTATTATTTGAAAGACAGTTATGAATAATTTTGATTAAATTTGAAGGGTAACTATTTAGTATAAAGCCCAAAAGCTATCGGAGTTATGACTCCTAAGTACTGCCTATTAAGGCATATAGCGCACCCTTGAAATGAGATATTGTAGGAGGATCTCTTTCATTATGATCTCATTGCCCCATGAGCACGAATGTATGTTACTCTGGTATCAGTGGCATTCTGTGAATGATGATTTATTTAATTTTATGGATGGTTTATCATATTCTGCTTACGAATGGTTTATCAAATTTTATTGGATTACATGAATAATTGTTTGCCTGATTTTTTATAAAAGAAGTATGTTCAGAATTTGTTAGTCGGCAATAATATTTTGTGATATGTTGTCAACTTTCAAGTATGAAGTATTAGAAGAATATTTTATGTCTTGGATCTTGCTTTATGTTATAGCATTTTAATTGAATTTGACTCTACCTACTGATTATAAATATACTCACCCACCCCCCGATGCTCTAAGTATAGATGAAGATTGTCAATAAAATTTCAAAAGATCTACACTTTGGATTTATTTTGTCAATGTTCTTTTGATACGTAATATTTATGTACTTTTGCATCATTTTGATTTTGATAAGGCACATTGAGCCTTGTTTTGTATATTCTATGAATTTTATAATTATGTAAATTAATGAAAGGTTACTCTTTGGTACAATGTTGATCTTGGCCCCAATTTCATTACAAATTGATAGTACTCCAACTTTTAAGTTATTTAAAAAGTTGGGGCACTATAAGAACAGTGGAGCCTAGAGCCTAGAGGTTGTGTTTTCCACCTCTTAGGCCGTGTACTCCAAGACCCAGACTTGGCCAACCTCCATGTTTTGTTGCCCTCAATGGCAGCCTGATTTTTTCTAAAAAAAACATTCTTGGTTTGGATTTGGAAACAAATAAGGAACCATCAGATTTCGGTGGTTCGATATGGCGAATTGGCTCCTTAATTGGTTTTGGTTCAGTTCTAACCAACCGGTTCCTTATTCGATTTTGATTCAGTTCCAACTGAACTGACTCCTTATTTGATTCTTGTTCCTTGTTTGATTCGAGCCTACTGATTCTTTATTAAATTCTAATTTAATTTTTGTAAGAACCGGCTTGACCTGACCCAAGATACAGCCTTAGGTGGCATGCCCAAAAATTTATTGGAATAATGAGACAAATGGGCGGAGCCAAATGCAGTACGAAAGTTGTTTCAACCCCAATAAAATGTCCCTCTAAAAATTAATTCGAATGCCTGCCCACGCATGTGAAAACTAGAAGGTTATGTAAGTGTAATGTACCTATACAGGGATCACCTTGATTGCAAGGAACAAATATATCAGGAAAGCGCATCCCTCTTGAATCTATAACCAACCCATCGATATCCAACAGGCACAGCACTAGGCACTAGCAAAGCAAATATCAATATTTAGAATCACGAGTGTACAACTACTTGACTTGAAACCAGCATTGTCACATAAGCACTTCGCACACCAAAACTTTTTGCGATATCATTACTAACATGTTACATCAAGGGCTGGGCTAATGAAGAAGCACTTTTAGGACTGGAAAAAGGTGCTCCATTTTCCCTCTGCACAACTTAAAAGCATTTTCCCTCCGCTAATCATCATCCTATTGCTAATACGAAATTCTGGTATTGATTTGTTTTAACATATTTTTCACTGCTGGCGCCATTAGTTGAGTGCTGGAAAACTGGGAAGTTTTGACTTATTCATATCGAATAGTGAAAAATGATACAATCATTAAACAAAATTTTCATCCCTTCCAATTATATCACTATCCTTGGACATTTTTTTGATAGAAGAAGCTCGACGTTTTTCATTTACTGGCGGCATTTGTTGATTGGTGTGATGAAGACTGACTACCGGATAGCGTTAAGATCCTCATTACGAAATGATTTTGCTGAAGGTGTTCGTGCTGTCATGGTGGAAAAAGATCAGATTATTCTCTTTTTTTTTATATATTTCTATGCAGACATTGCTAGCTTTAAAGTAGCAATTAAGATCTTTGTGTTCTCTTTGATTGAATATAATGCCGCGTTCTCCAAACAGCATGATTCATACCTAAATTGTTGAGTCTGATATAAGCAAATCAACACTCTAATTAGCCATAGAGCAAAAAAAAAATATACTCTCTCCGTCTTACATTAATAGCTACATTTTGAAAATTAAAATAAACTAAAATTAGTTATTTTCAAAAACCAAATATAACAATTAATGTGGGGCAGACTTTAAAAGGAAATTAATGAGATATGCATATATTTCGAGAGGTAACACCAACTGTTACCTTAAAATGTCCCCCGCTGGCTGCTTCTCTGTAGTTCAATTTATTTTAAAGGTTTAAGTGATTTTCCGTTTTTGGTTTTGAGAAGATGAATATTAAAATTTGTACCCTAAATCATGAAATAATTACTGCCTATGAAACCTTTGTGCATATTAGGGAAATGGTTTACATATATTTGGAAATATTGATTGCAATATGAGATTTTATTTTTTTCTTTCTTTTTACATGCAGAAAAATAATTTTTTTGTATTAATATGTTATATTCCTTCCATCCCATATTAAATGTCTCATTTTTTTTTAAACATTTATCCCACATTAAATGTAAAAATATTTGTCCCATATTAAATCTCTCTGATTTTATTTTTTTAAAAACATTTGTCCTACATTTTTTAAAAAACACTTGTCCCATATTAGAGTTATGAATATCAGGTTTGTTGTTAGTGCAAGGTGCTTTTCACCTTCCTTAAAATTTACGCTTTTTAAAAATGAGACACTTAATATGGGACTAAGGGAATATTATGTATGTGTTTAATCATTTGTTATGTTGAAGGATGACAATGGAGTCTCTGTTTGAGCCTTTGCAACCGGTCATAGAAGAATTGAACCTTGGATAGTTCATTAATGAAGTAATTAAAAGGCTGGGTTGCATTGACTCCAGCTTGATTTTCTCACAATGCTATATGAAATGATTAGTATTGTGAAATCTAGTCTGATGATGATATCAGAAAACAGTTTCACATTATATCCAGGTTAAAGAGTCAATTGGTAAACCATTTTTCAACATTATCAGTTGTTTGTCAGAACAACTGATCTTCAGTTTCACATTATCACTTGCGCTAGTCTGGTTTCCTTATTATTATACAGTTTCATTTTCCGTAGCTTGAAACTCTAAAATTAATGCTCACACCATAGGGAATGTGGGAACTATAAGCAATCCCCACTTCTTAAGCTTTGCAGCAGCTGTAAGTAACCATGATAATCAGGGCTAATATACCTGCAACAGAATGTATGAGTGTGTAATCAATATTTTGCGCTAGATGTTCAAAGAAAATGCAGCTTCAACTAAGTAGCTTTTTCCCGCCAGGTCCAATTGTATGGCAAACTTTACGAAAGTAATCCTTACCCGTGACGAAACAAAAAATCAATAATGACAAGAGCACAGTTTGGTTTGAAGAATTCGGTCCTCTGAATTATGTTAGCAACTTGGGTTAATGGGACCAATTTGAAGCTATCCACTTCTCCATCTGCAAAATGTGGTCTACATCAAGTTATCAAACTGATCAATGGGCCGAGCCAAAAGCAGAAATTTATGATCATTAACATTGTTCCATCGTTAAAATATATGCCTAAAGATTTGATTCAAAGGCTTGCCCATATATGAGAATAATATACATCAAGGTCAAATGCAGTACACAAAAAAGGGGCTCACCTTGATTGCAAGGAACAAATCCATCAGGGAGTTCTAAGTCATAACAGAAAAGCACATCCCTCTTGAATCTATAACCATCAATATCCATGTAAGAAACAGCTCCAACTGGCACAGCACTAGCAAAGCAAATACCAATAGTTAGAATTACGAATAGTGTGAAACTAGTTGACTTATACCAGCATTTAGCACAACATACATAAATATTTTTACCAGTATAGCACTAAGGACATATGTCATATACATATACTATATATTAAACAATCACATATCACAAAGGACTCAAGCACGTCTTGAAAGATGAAAATGTGAAACTATCAAATTTAGCCCATGCATTAGCAATCCTCTCAGAAGCTAGATACTTTTGCTCAAAACTCATGGATGCTTAAAGAAAAGTACGTTTGGAATTACTGCAACCTTGTTTATTATTCATGACGCAGCAATTAATAAATTTTGCAGCATGATTCTACTATCTATTAAGAAAAGCAGGTGAAACCGAATATATTTCACTGAACATTATGCTTCAGTGATCAATGACCAAAACTTAAGTTAAGAATTTTATATGTATCCCCCAAAAATCTCAGTGTAATCGTACATTAAAACAAAATGCAGTTTATCTCTACTGGATTTTGTAGAAACACATAATGTACAACGTTGAAACCGGCCTAATAGACTTTAATGGCAAAGACATGGTCATCAAAATAGCATAAACACCATGATTAGTTTACAACTATTTACAAAGTCTCAAGGGCCATTAAATAAAATGCGGCTGCACCCAGGACAGGAAAATATGACAAAAAACCTTACACATTGGCAATTGATCTCAAAATTCCAGCTTCTTCTTCACATTCCTTAAGAAGGTTTTCTTTGCAAGAAATTCCATGTGGCTGTAGTCATCAAAGGTAAAATATAAAAAATAACTAATATTTAGTAAACCTTGAAAATCCAATCATGCTAGACAAGGCCTCAAAGTCACGTAACAAACTTGAAGAGGTTTTACACACCAGCCCGCCAGCGACAAGATGATCTAGCATCCCAGGATATGTAGGTTTGACATCACTTCTCTTCCCAATCCACAGAAACTTCTGCCCACCCCTATTAACATAGCCATTCATATGGACACCATATGCCTGAAAAGTAAAATAATATGAAAATCATTTTTTATTAACAACCTGACATATATACTCAGTGCTCCATACCAAAAAGTTTTATATTATTAAAAAGAACCATATTCAGCATTCCATACTAGATAAAAAACTTATACTGAAAAAAAAGGTCTTCATTAAAAAAAATCAGAGGCAAAGTTATGCACACAGACAGAAATGCTCCTGCCAACAGGATCAAGTGTAAACAAATAACAAAATTTCTAATAGAAGCTTCAAACATGACATGAGTATTACTTCTGCCATGTCACACAGTCAATAGATGGCAACAATTTTCTTTCCAACCTCAAAATGTCAGATATTCTAATGTAACTCCAAACTCCCAATCCATGAAGAAAAGAAAGAAAGAAAATGTCCAACAAAGTAGAGTTTGATTTAACTCCGCAATTGTATAATTATATCTCAGAACGCCAGTCCCAAGTCTGATCCAAACAACAATAGTTAAGTCGATAAAGATGACAGTAACTAAAAAGGGATACTGAAAAGTTGTTCTAACTTTGACAATCATCTCCAAGCAAGACCCAAAACTCTTCCATCCCATTTGGATGAGAAGTTTTTACTGACCTTTATGCCAAAATAAGGAGCAGCTGCACGTTCCAGTGATAAAAAAATTGGCAGTCCATATGTCGATTTCACCGGGTATAGCTAACACAAAACAAATATGACAAGTCATTAGTCACAAAAGCTTATATCAAGATGACCGGCCAAACCTAGTATCATCCAGAATAAAACATTCACGAGTGACAGATAACACAAGTGAACTGCCTGCAAATTTTCATTTACTTACAACTTACGTGATAATGAGGATAGTATATTTGTAGTCACAATTCCACCAAGGCAAAAATAAACATAATGAACATAATTTGGTCACATAAACTACCTCATTTCGGATACCTGGTATGACATCTTCGCCCAATTGCTTTATAACTTCTCCAACCGCTTTAGTTCTTTCGTCAGGTGATCTCAGCGACGGATGGAGAGCAATATAATCATTATGACCTTTGCCATCCGCCCAGAATGAAAAGACGCTTGAGAAATTCCTTAAATGGCTCATGAACCTGCATTAAATGACAGATTGTCGGCAGAATCATTTAGTCTTTACAGGTAACGAAAAGGGTTCCAAGTTCCAATTCAAACAGATTTGTAACAGCTTTTTGTCAGCCAAGTGGTTGTGGAATATGCAAGTTAAGTATTATCATGGTGCACAAAACAGGAAGATACGATTCAAAACCCTTACATTTAATACAAAAGAGCAGAAAAAGAAGTAATAGCTATAAGCAAACCTGAGTCAAAAGTTTCAATTTTAAAATTTGAAGGGAAGTACAAACATAAGCAAACATGTCAATGCAGTTACCCCATGTGAATATATCCCACAATCTGATCCTCCACCTTGAATGGAACGAACTCATACTTCTTATCCTGTTAAACCATTTTTAAAATTGATAATGCAATAAAAAAATATAAAAGAAACAAAAAACAACACAATAGAGTTGGAGGTTTGTAAACAAAACGCATTTAAAACTGAACTTACAAATCCGCGATTGCATGCATGAACCTTTTGAAAGAATCCTTCAAAATGGTCCGGGGAATCACCGTCGCCTTGAGAAATGGCGAATACGTCATCCCAGGTGAAGCTGCTGGTCGCTGTGGCCGTCAAACATCGAATTCCATTTGCGGGCCTCGATTTGGGTGGTATGGGAATTGGGGTTTTGGGTCGAGGGGATGAGAAAAGGAAGGAGATGGGAGGTCGGAGACGCAGGCAGGGAAGGGCAGCCATGGATGGCGGGAATTGGGAACCGGGAACTGGCGACTGGCCGGAATGGCTGGCGGGACTGGGAGTGCCCGCAGTCCTA
Organism: Saururus chinensis; assembly: GCA_035235625.1. Classification (NCBI taxonomy): domain Eukaryota; kingdom Viridiplantae; phylum Streptophyta; class Magnoliopsida; order Piperales; family Saururaceae; genus Saururus; species Saururus chinensis. Next base: position 22,455,790 of record CP141143.1, on the reverse strand, counting down.
ATCGCGGGTTTGTTGGCGACGTCCACTTATGACTTATCACGTGGAAGGAGATTGGGCCGGTTGGTAACAATTCGGCCCGTTACAAAAATTATGGTGGGCCTGGAGGCCTGTACACCTTCTGATCTAATTTTGGGGTTGTTGACTATCCATGGAAAAAATTTATTTCAAAAATAACGTGCATCGCCCTGTTTTGACATAAGCCTTATAAATTAATTAAATTAAGAAAAATCAAATGAAGCTATTAATGCGGGATAAAGATAATATTATTTTTTACCTGTATTAACATTGATCATATAAAATATATTATTTTCTTTGTCCCACATTAATAGTTTTATTTGATTTTTTAAAATAAATTTAAATTAAATTATTTTTAAAAGCTACATAAGGTTATTGATATTGGAATGGTGGGAGTATATTTTTTCGTTCCACATTAACTATAAAATTTATATGGCGTGAAAAGTACCTTATATTATAGATTTTACGTTTCATAAAAATAACCTTAAACTATAAAAAGGCAAAAAGAAATAATATCACTTTTTTTAACAAAAAGACAAAAAAAGTATAATTTCTCTAATTTTGATTTCTTTGCTTCTACTCAGGAGAAGAAATATATTAAAAATTTTCTAATTAGTAAGTAGGGTTGACAATGGTAGAGTGACCATATGGGTTATTCTATTATTATAATTATTTCTTATATCTTTATTCATAATCGTTCTACTAGCTAATTGGTACATGTTATTTTATATCCGTTTTGTCCATTATTACTCCCTTGGTTAATTAGTTAACCATTAATCATTATCTTCTTCATAAGGAATCATAATTTACCAAAATCTCACATTTTTTCAAACATAACTAAACCTAAAAATCATACTAGGCAATAAACAATATAAAATATTCATTGTTTATCTTACATTTGAAGATATCAATATTGTAACAAAAAATTAAGTTTGAATTAAAAAACTAGACCTTTAAGTATATAGATGTAATGACCCGTTTTCCAGTTACGCTTAACCCGGGTGGGTTAAGGGTAATTTAGTAATTTAAAATTAGTGTTAGGGGGTTTCATTAGGTGAAATCTCTGTATCCGGGTAGAGCTCGGAGTAACGAGTGTAACGAATCGAAGAACACACGAAACGGAGGTTGGGAACGAAAGTTACGACCTCGGGAAGTGTGCCACATGGGCGGGGCCTGCTTGAAAAGTGCGGGATAACCTACCCATGTGTGGTCTAGTTTCAAAGGGCTCGTCGATACGAGTCTATCGGTACTAAGAACGCACGATTCTGACCTCGGAAAAAAATGTCATATGGGCGGGACCCACTTTGAAAGTGCGGGATGACCTACCCATGTTTTGGTCTTATTTTGAAGGGCTCGTTGACACGAGTCCATCGGTATCAAGAGCGTGCGATTCCAACGTCAAGGTTGGAAGTTATCGCGTTTTGAAGTTAAGATATTATTTGAATAAAATAATATCTTTATGGATAGGATCGACGACGCAGTGGATAAGACTGACGACAAAGCGGATAAGATTGATAGTGGATAGGATTGCTGACAAAGTGGATAGGATTGATAGTGGATAAGATTGCTGACAAAGCAGATAGGATTGATAGTGGATAGGATTGCTGACAAAGCGGATAGGATTGAAGTGAATAGGATTGCTGACAAAGCGGATAGGATTGATAGTGGATAGGATTGCTGATGAAGTGGATAGGGTTGACACGTGTCAGCCTCACATCTATCCAATTCTTCTATAAATAGCATCCTTGACATCCAGAAAATGAGGGAGGAGAATTCTCTCCCACGTTTTGCCATTCCTTTCCCACGTTCAGAAACTTCTGTTCTTCGTTTCTCATTCATTTTAAGTCCGATTCGAGTTATTCTTGAGGCGTTCCTAGCTAATTCGAGGGTGATCTACGCAATGGCATAGTCCATCCCTCAAGTTGGTGCTCCTAGAAGGGAGGAATGAACCAGGGGCAAGATGAGGCTCTGTCCGTTGTCTCCGGAAGGGGAGGACGCCCAGAAACGAGCATCCCGAATACCGCTACCTCGTGAGACATCAGGGGAGTAAGAGTTTCTTACCTCTTATTTTAAGTATATAACGACATGTGCTAGTTATGACGTGTTATGCTATGATCCATATGTTTGCTATGTTTATATGATATGATGTGTGCTTTTATGTCATGATGTGCGTTGTCTCGCTCTACGAGAGAGCGAGACATGTGGTGTGTGTTCGTTCTCGGCTTAGTGATGGAGCGAGACGTGTGAATGTGATGTATCCGCTCTGGAATAGAGCGAGGCATGTTGTGGTGCTCGTCTCTATGATAGAGCGAGATGTGTGTTGCCGGTGTTTTATCGGGTTTTTGTATAACTCCGATTAAATATTCGGAGATACATATTTTATACGTATGTATTTTTGGTATGCCGGTTGTATGTAGTAGCCAATAGGCAAAACTACGTCCGAATCCGATCGTATCGGAGTAACATCGTGGATGTTATCCGATATATACGTAGGCAACCAACGGCAATGCAACGTTGGCCCGGTCCGAATTAGTTATATAATTAGGCCAGTTCTTACCTACGCGCAATAGAGCGCTAAAGTTTTGTAGCGCGTAGAGGAATGAAAAGACTCTCGCACTCAGAGTGTGCCGCTCTTGGTTCTGGGTTTGGTTTTTATCGTTTTCGGACCCCCGGCCCGGGTCGGTTCTCGGGTCGGGGCGTCACAATAGATGTGAGTGAGCCTGACATGTTTCTAACCATGTTTAGTTTGTTAAAACAACCCACTAAGGTTCTATTAGGTAAGGGAGTGTAAGGGTAATACAAAAGAAGATGTGAGGTATAATATATTTATATTTAAGCTAAAGAGGTAATGGATAAAATTGCCATTTTATTTAGCGAATGGTTGGATAGAATTATCTACTTATTTACTATGTTTAACTTTTTAATGGTCAGTTTAAATGATAGAAGAGTAGAATGGGTACACTTGGCCATTAGGTTTTAGGGTTTATTTTTTATATTTAATATAAAAAATCTATAATAGTTGGTTAGGGTCTCACTAGTTGACCCTATAAGACACTATAACATGTTCATTTAGCTTTAGGTAGGGCCCTTTACAATTAACCAAGATGACTTGCAAGTTTAAAATATCATGAACGTTCTTAAAATATACAATCTCCTCCTTTGTTCATTCATTTTCAGCCAAAACTATAAAAAAAAGTACAAATTTTTTTTTTATACTTTAGGACGGGTTGGGCCTTTTGCCTCCAACCTTAGCCCGACTCTATATAATATGAGTTTGAAGTTTTTAAACCAAACCCTGAGACTAGGCCATAAAATTTTTGGCATTAACCAAATTTTTTATGCTAAAGCCCATCAAAGCTTCATCCATGATTGTAATCCCACATGATAAAGGGAAGCACAAGGAACGCATGGGAGCCGTCAATATTTGAAAGTGGCAGCACATATTAGCATTGGTTGGCGCACATTAGCATTAAAGTTTATGATGATAATATGATCTAGCGTGTGCACCATCAATTTCAAGGATGAATGACTCTCATGAATTCCTTATACTTGGTACTTTATTGGTAGGGAGCATAGAAAACAATTTCATGACAAAGACCTTAAACTAGAGTGCCCTTTGGTCATATTTTTTTTATATTTTCAGGACATGAGTTATGTACAAACTATCGCACATTATAAACTTCAATTATCATTTACTAACAAAAATGCACACACATTATGTGAATAAATATAGATTAAATAAATTAAATTAAATTATAAATCAAATATATAATGAATAAAGGTATCTCTTGCTTGCTATAGTTATAACACATTACTTTAAGGATCACAATGATCATTAATTACACACACAAGCTCTAGATTAACCCATATACACTCATAGTGGGCAATTATAAGTCAAAACATCATAGATTAAATATTATGTCATAAGTAAGTGAAACAATGACGCCAAAGGACGTTGTGTTGTGGAGCATATTATTCGTAATTAGGACTAAATTGGTGGCATGTCTCATTTGATAGAGCACTTTGGGGGTTTTCCAAATGATCTAAAAATATGCAAATAAATAAATAATAATATTGAAAAATGTGTTATATATGTAAGGCTTATAAAATAGTTATAGAAAACATACTATGTAGATATCATTTAATGGAGCTCGTCAAGAGCTTTATAACGACACCAAGAGCACGAAAATCCAAATTCAAGTGCAAAATATAATATTATAAAGTTAAAATTAACATAACCTAAAAATTAGGCATTAATATTGTAATATTGTTGACTTTTGGGGATCAAAATGACTCAAATAAGGGTAAAATAGGGATTAATTATATAAAACACGGGTCAAACTGTCTGATTTTACTTTGGGGGCTTTCCAATGGTGTTAAAAATACACAAAATAAAATATATATAATATATATAAATATAAAAAATATTATTAATATTTATGTTATATACGTGAGGCTTAAAATTCGTTTGAGAAAATATAATCATGTAAAATCTCATTTGATAGAGCTTGTCAACTTTTAACGATACCAAGAGCACAATAATTTGAGTTCAAATGTGCAAGATATAATATATAAAATTCAAATTAATATAACCTAAAAATAAGAATTTAGATTGTAATATTTGACTTTTTGGGGATTAAAATGACTCAAATAAATATAAAATAGAGATTAATAGTATAAAATATGGGTCAAACTATCCAATTTTAAAAATTATATATAACATTAATTTATTTTATATTATAGTATAATATAAATATGGGCTCACACTCTGTTGTGCAAGCTTCTCGGCGGTGCTCATCATGGGATTTCGATCCGTTAAGACCCATAACTCAAGGAACATATTAATTTTTCCCCTTTGTGTCGTTAAATCATAATCCCAAGGCCGGTGATGCAACCACGGTGAGCCCACTCTAATATAATTTTTTTCCTTATATTTATATCACTATTAATAAAGAGTTTTCTTTTATTAATTAGCAATGACATGATCCTTCTGCCTACCAGGGTTTTTTTTCCCGTTACTCGTTGCTCACCTAACACATCTAAGTACTCTGCAAAATGTTATTAAAATATATACAACCACAAGTCAACAAAAATCGTAGAACATAGCATAGACATTTTTTTGTCAATAAAACAGAAGCATGACATTATCATTCTCACAAGTTTGGCTTCTCACGCCACTGTGTGACAAATTGTTTGTTGGCTTCTCACGCCAATATGTGGCAACTTGGAATGCTAATTAGGTATCCAAACATCATCCAGTAGCTTTTTTTTATGACAATCAACCTAGCTTAAACCAAGGACCACCATTGGCTCATTGAATAATTAATAACTGTTGGCTAATTTGTCATCAGTTTTTTCATAAAAATACTACGTATTGTATTGTAAAATACTTTGTAGTCTAGAATAAAAAAGTAATTTTTTGATAAACTAATTTAATAAAAATTTATCGATAACAACCGTTTTAAAAACCTTGTCTTGTCTGATTTATATTGGATATTATAATGATTGAGAAAAGTCATTTCTCTTGTAGAAATAAATATTTTATGAAAGTCATTGAAGAAGGATGGGCCAGCTGTGTACTCTTTTGCTTGTCGTTTGTCTTGTCTTTGGCGTGAGCCGACTGCATCGCTCGTCTTCAGCTTCTTTCTCTCTAGAAGCAGATATGAGATGTATGATTCGATATCTCTGTTTCGGCTTAACAAAATTACAAAAAAGAAAACGGGGACTCGGCTTAAATCAGCGGACCATACCCAGAAAAGAGCGGACCGTTTACTGAACCAAACCAGGTGTTTTGTATTCGGTCAGTAATACTTCTTATTTCATATATGCTTTGTATAAAGGAGAAAAAATATACTTTATACGCTCGCAAGTCTAGCACACTAGCTGTCACTTGGGCATGCGGCATGTAAAAATGCCTCTGGGCATGACCACCAGCCAATGAGAGCCACAAGAGGGCGAGCTTAGTGCACGTGAAAATATTTTTTATCTGATTGTATTTTTATAGAGCGTTTGATACCACATAGTACCCTCTTTATCCTATATTAATATATAAATTTAGATAAATACTATTTTTTTATTAAATGGTGAAATTTATATATAAGAGAAGGAAAGTAAGCTTATAATACTTTTTTTAAAGTACTTGACTATATAAATTGAACAAAATAAAGCTATTAATATAGAATAAATTTATTTACTAAATAAAAATATTAATTTAATACAAAGAGAATTTTTGTTTATTTGGTAAAATATGTGCAAAATTAATGCTATAAACCTTAATAAAAATTGAGTACTTTTTTCTTATAGTTAAGACTCACTTGCCCTCAAATGCCAATGAAATTCTACCTTCAGACTTTGTCCAAATCTAGATAAAAAGAGATTTAACTAACTCAAATAACAAAGAGATTGACAAACTTTGAGTACACTAACTAATCCTTCTTCTACGATTATTTCATTATAAGAGTCCACTCTTCCTAAAAATCAATAATTTTCAAAAAAATTTGCAGCCAAATTGGATCCTAATAAAACAATCTATTTCATAAATGCATTTATGATATAAATACAAACATAAAACTACTTTATATATCAGCATTTCATTGGTAAACTCTCTATGAAAGTATCAAATGCATGTTGATTTACAATTCCATAGTCGAATCCTTCTCAAATCTCAAGGCATGGTGCAAAGAAATAAAAAAGCAGCTAAAATTCTTAGTAACAAACCGGATGATCTCACGTATTTTTTAGACTCCCGGTTCGGTTCACGGTTTTGCGGTCCGGCTGGCCCATAACTCGGCCCGGGGCCACATCTCATCTCGCCGGACGAGAAGCTTCGAGAAACCGTGAGGGCCGACGTCGGCTGAAGCCCGCCCGCGTGCCTAGAAGGAGCAGAAACGTGCGCAAATAGGATAAGGTTGTCCACGTGTTCGCGCCGGAAAAAACAGAAAGGATCAGGCGTTGGCCCACGCGCCTCTGCCTCTGCCTCGGCCACAAAAGCCCACCAGGCCCACTTCCCGCCCGTTGACTGCTTGACCAGACACTCTCCCGCGCACCGAGTACTATGTCAAATGACCAAACCACCCCCCCTCCAATTCCATCACTCCACAGTTCGCAGCAGAATATCCGGTGGCAATTAGGTCACGAGGATAAGCATCCGCTGGGGAGGAGGAATGCGTCGCTGTCGGGTGGGCCCCCACCTTGTCGACGCTGCCGCACGCTTCGTTCCCTATTTAACTCTCTGGCCGCCTCGAGTCTTCTCGCCTCATTTCCTCTTTTTGCGTTCAGACTTCAGCTTCCCGAGTCGCATTCTTGTTCTTCAGATCAGCATATCCACACCATGGCCACAGCAAAATCCGCCGCCTCGTACTACTCCGCGGCCGCCGGCCGGAAGTGCGGGCTAAGGAAGCGGTGCATGGGGATCGCGAAGCAGCAGAAGACGCGGTTCTACATCCTCGGCCGCTGCGTGTCCATGCTCCTCTGCTGGCACGCCCACTCACTCTCCGACTGAGCGCTTGAAGACTGGCGTCTTGTAGATGACGTTTTGCGGCCAGGGACAGGGAAGGGAGCCTTCCTTATCAGCTCGCCGGAGCTTTTGCGGCGCGGGTTGATGGCAAGCAGAGTTACGACCAGCAAAATAACAGAAAAGAAAGAAGACGGCCGGCAATCAGTAATGGTCCGTTTGATTGATGGATTGAATTGGGTCTGTTTGTTTGATCGAAGCAAAGAAAGCCACCGGTCAGGTGCAGTGACCAAGTCTTTGGAAGGTGAAGATGATGTGGGCGGGTCCCTCTTCGGAGCTATTTCTATAATTTCCCTCATTTTCAACGAGTCTTGGGTATCCTGCTAATGATTGGAGCAGATTAAACAGATTCCCCTTTCTGTAAATATTATACAACATGTAATTTTTCTGGATTAGTTGATGATGCTTGATAATCTCCCTCCATTCTCTTATCCCATCTACTGAAAATTTATCCCAGCAAACAAGGTTTATGGGCCTAAAAAGGGGCGGGGCGCATCTTGGCTTTTGATAGGGCCGAAATGAACCATTTGCCTGTTCTATTTTTATTTTGTTATAACGAAGTTTACCTGTTCTCTTACACTGTGAAAGAAAAATGATTTTTTTTTCTGTTGAAGAGAGGTAGTGAACTGGTCTGGTATCGATTGCTGCCAGTTTAATTTGGCGGAAGGCTTTTTGTGTCTTTGCCATGATTTTTTGTATAAGCAAACACAGGATGTTGGAACTTAGAAGGTCGAGTGAAAAATGTGGATATAAATTTGGAGGTTTTATTGTTTGAGACACTAGATGTATATGTTTGGCACGGATTGATCCTATGGGTCACCCTGAATCTCTCCATTTTATGGACTCATGTCATGAAATGCCACATAATTGTAATTTGAAGTCAAGCCATAACACAAAAAACAATACACAGGTTATTACACATTTCTTCAACAAGAAGGTGGTTTCTAGTTCACGTTATTGTGATGTGAACAAGGAAAATATTTCGAAGAGTTCTACTATTATATTATGAGATAGATGTGGGTATTTGAAGATTACAAGCTCATATTACGAGGTTGTAATTGTAATTGTAGAGACTGTTCTCTACTCAATGATCCATGGCCATTTTCTTTAAGGTGTGGTCCAGGATAAGGTTGCATGACTCACATGGGCTATAGCCTATAGGGAAGCTCTCATTCTAGGTCATTAACGAATCTATCGAAACAAACCTTGAGAGTGACAAGTAGACCCTTTAAAGTAACGTGAAACTCGTTTTTCTCTATTTACTCGAGACCTAAATTTAAAGTTTTGCTAGAAAAATTATGATAATGGTATTTTTTTTAACCTTATGTAATTATGATTATAAAATTTTATAAAAAATTATAGAAATTAAAGATTAAATTGTGTCATACACGATGTCTCGAAGATAGATTTATGCTCTCCCAATGGTGTTTTAGATTTATTGTTTTATAGGATAATTTAATTTACCACATGCTAATTTGATCTAGATAGTGTATGCAATGAACCACTATGGAGTGATTCACTACTCTCTAGTTACTCCATAAAGATGTTAGAAAAAATTTAGTAAAATTATGTTAAAAATTATTTTTTAGTATTTTATAAAGCATAAAAGTGACCCCAGCTCGTTGAAGAAGACACGTTTCCTGGTTCAGGTACACATTTCAGTTAAGTGAAAATTGCTTTTATTTAAATACAATATCACATCTATAAATGTTACGATGGGATAATTATTATTTTTATTTAATTTATCAAGAATATTTTTAATATCGTAAATAATACAAGCTGGCCCGCAAGCCCGGCCCGGCCGATAAACTTACAAGTTTGAGCCTTAAAAAAGGGCATCAGGCCTGGCCGGGCATAAAAATTGGAAGGATGTAATAATTAGGGCAGGCCTTGGCTTGATAAAAAACAGAGCCCAGTTCGGCCCGTAAAAAAAAGCCTTACAAGTTCCTTAGCCTCCAACTCCAAGCCCATTTACTTAAGCCCCTACTCATTTACCTCAACTCACATATAAAATCACTGAAAGAGTAATGTTATTTTGATGTTGAGAAATCAACGTTAAAAGGTTACTCCACGGCTTCCCGCTTTTAATCGAACCCTCGTCCTCGCTTTGCTTCGGATCTCGCATGATTCCCATACCTCAACATCATTAATTCTCCCCCGCCATTTTTATCCCGGAATTGATCAGCAAATCGAGTGACAAAGAGAATGAGGAAAGCGATTTTTGACTGGAATATATGGGCATCATGGTTGTTCTTGCTGTTCATCAGTTGGCTCAGTGGCCAGTGCATAACCTGCCACTCCTGGAGTCCCGACCACTCAAGTATTTCTTTCTCATTCATTCTTTCTCTCTATTTCTTCTGATCCATTGACTTTTAGTTTCTTTCTTTAAAAATTCTTACTTCATGATTCTTGATTCATAATTATAATGTATAAATAATATGGTAAAGAAAATAATCGTATTTATCTTGATTGAAGAATGACTTACTAACCCTGAAAATGTGAAAGATAAATTTAAATTTCTAAAAAGAAAAATTAGAGCAGTTTGGATAAATATTTAATTAAAAAATTATCCCTTAGTAAATCGGTGCAGAAGGATAAACCAGTTTAGATTATCAGATTCAGAAAGGCTCATCAATTTAATTTATTATATCATTTTACTTTTTTTACCTAGGGAAAAAATTTGTGTTTAAATAGACGTAAAACCTCGTCCAATGAACGTAAAATCCCATCATTTTATACATATAACCAATTCAATAACCCTCCAATGCGGCTAAACCTGAAAACTATAACATTCGATCAATTAATCACTCTTACATATAGTTAATTATAACCCAACAAACTTATTTTTATAATGTGTGCAATATAATACATACATGAGCAATATTTAATGAACATACCCTAATTAATCTTGAATATATGAAACATGATTCATTTGTGACAAATTAAAATCATATAAGTATTGGTAAGAGATACATTCATGAATATGTTCTTAATTGAGCTAAATACAATTGAAACATGACTCATTTATAATTAAATGACATGTGCAAGTATTTATATTATCTTATGATCATATGCTACTAGTCATGAAGTAAAAATAAAAGCATCGCAGTAAGCCTAAACAAATATAGTCATCTTCATATTTAAGCTAAAACGCATCCGAAGAAGGTTCATATGTAATTAAGGTGACAAATATAAGTATTCCTGACTCATCATTGTCATAGTAAGTTGGAATCATAAAAAAATAAAAAGAAATGGCTAAAAATTAACTAAAAATGGCCATGTAAACTGCAATTTCACCATACGAACGGCTAGACGGCCTGTTTACCCATTCAAATGGTTGAGACAGTTCATTTTTCTACTGTCTTCTTCTTCTTGAAAATAGAACTAAAATCATTCTGAAATTCTATATAAATTTCCAAAGCATCATAAAATATAATATAATCAATACATAAGCCAAAAACATAAAAGATCTAACATTTTTTATACATATAAAAACAATAATAAATTATATTTTTTAAGGAATCACCGTGATCCATCAAGATGTTTTAAAATCTTAAATAAACCCACAATCATGGTATTACAAGTAAGAAAAACCGCTTAAGGTGAAAGCCCCTTACCTCTATTTAGTTTGTAAATCCCTTGAATGAACTCTAACCTCAAGAAATCCTATAAAAAAATTAAGGTTTTTGGTTAGTTCTAATTAAAACATAGCTGATAGACTCAAATTAACACGAGGATGATAGATTCAAGACTTCCCTAGGTTAAAAACGAAAATCACATATATTAGGGTTCTAAATCAAAATTAAAAAGATAATCTTGATGGAAAGAAGTTAAGAATCTAAATAAGATAAGCGAAAGATGAGATGATTAAGACAAACATCAAAAGGATTAAGGTGTGATTAGGAAAAAATCTTACCTTAAGATGGATTTCTCCTTTGGGAAATAGAGGTAGAGCCCTAGCTTCCCTCCTAATATCAGCCTTTCCTCATTTGGGAATGAGATAGGTTTTTTTGTTATAATATGTGACTAATAATATGGAAATTAGATTATTAGGCTAGAAAATAGGTGAATAGGCCCCTAAGTGACCCTTAAGTGCACATTTGACTCCAAGAGTAAATTTAATCACACCCAAGCCCACTTAGACAAAGCAATAAAAAGTTGGTGGCTGAAAAGGGTAGACACATTTGATACGGATATGGGTCCCATTAGGGTTGGCTTCTTTATTCAAGGAAAAATAGAAAAGTGTCCTTAAATAGGTGAAAATTTGGTGGATTAATGTAGTGTCCGGGATTTTTCTATGATTTTTGTAAATTTTCTACTATTTTTTCTGATCATTTTGCTTTTGCATACTTGTATTTGCGTATTTTGACCTCAATATTATACCCGTAGAGTCGGGTGTGGGGCATAGTCGTAGGTCGTGGGCCTCGCTGAGCTCTTTCAGTGAGAATTTTGGTGGTACGACGCGTAAATAGGAGGTTAACGCGTATTGAGGACATAAAAGGAAAAAAAGAAGAGAGAAAGATATAATAATGGAAAGGGTTGTGGCTCCCCATTCCAGAACATGCAGAACCCCTAGAACGTCCAGAAGTTCTTAGTAAGAAATCCGAGTGAGTTCCAGTCCCTCCGTTGTACCTCCTCCCTCGTCAAATTCCGTTGGTTCTTACTGGGATCCACTTCGCCTTGCCAACATGAATATGTTGTTACTGGCTAGGAATGCCGCCACCATCTCCTCACTCCTCCACTAGGTACCGGTCTTTTTCTCAGTTTTTCTTGCCTTGCAAATTCATTTTTGGGCCATAGGAGCCACCTTCAACTAGGCTTATCTTTGTTTGGCCTCCAGGATCCTATAGGCACTGGCTAGAACCACTGTCATACTCTCCTTGCTCCTCCATGAGCTACCAGTACATTTTTTCAATTTTTTTTCCTATTCTCACTGTCTGGTACATTTTTCAAACACCGGTGCGTTTCTGGTAGTCGTCCGGCCATCGGACGGACTCCGTCTAGCCTACCTTGATCCGGTGTTAGTTGGGGGTTGCCGTTACTGACCCCGCTTTGCCCCTATTGTCCTATTATGCCCTTATGCCTTGATTTGGGTCTTACCCGTATGACCCTTCGTGGCTGGTTTGCCATTATGATGTCTCCGGTCACCGATTGGCCTTGCGGTTAGCCTTGTTTCACTGTAGCCTTTGCCCCGCCACTACTCAACCTTGGGTCACCCCTTTGCCTTTTATATGCGAGATGCACAACCGCCGCACCATTGGTTTTGGGTGTGGGTGGCGATTGGTGATGTTGTCATTTCGGTCGACCACCACCATCTGGCCCTAGGTCAGTTGTCTTTTTGTGGGCCTTGGGCCACCACTGTCCGACTCATCTCCCTCTAGAGTGGCCCTTTTTGGCTGTGTGTGCATGTGGTCACACGTGCGTTTCATGGCTTAGGTGCCACTTTTGTGCTGCCTAACCATTGGATGGTTCTGCCACCGAATGAATTTGACACTTTTCACACTTGAGGTTTTTCTACACATTTACTTTAAAATTTTACTAAAATTATATTTCAAAACACGGATGCAAATCAAATTAAACAACGAAATTCAAAATGTGTGAAAATAATTTTCGTAAATTAATTCATCACCCGACAAAACCAACATTCTCAGACGTGACCCAAAATAAAAACATACAAATAAAACCTGTCATGGCCATTGTCTTTAAAAACAAATACATCCCATGTCTTTCTGAGTACAAGTTCTTTAACAGTTTGTATTCTAATTCATACATATATGTACAAGTCTAGAAAATAATACATTTAACTCCCACCTTAAATAATACATGTAATCATGACACTAAAATACACAGAGCCTCACTTCGAGTCCATTGTACTCAAAGTCGAGGAAGAACGGTCCACCATGGGGAAAAAAGTCAACTCCAAAAAGTTATCGATCAACTTGTAAAAGCCTCCCGACGAATGGACTAAAAAATAGGGTGAGTATTTTCATCTCAGTAGGAAAATACCCAGTAGGGAAAATAAATAAATGAACTTTGCAAGTTCATATATAAATGCATTCAAGCAATCCCACATCAAACAAGAAGTGCATGCAGCATAAATAATGTATCTTATACACATACGGTCGTACTGGCTGAACTTACACTTACTCTTATAGCATACTTTAACACTCTGAATCAGAGTCTTACTAACTTACTCATATAATTGTACACTTACAACATACACATGCTCATACGACCTTATTCGTATGAACTTACTTGTACGACCTTACTTGTATAATCTTACTCTTATGCATAAACGTACTCTTACATCTTCCTTGGAAGCTTACATTTACACTTACACTGAATTATACACCAACTGCTTACTCCAAATCTAATGCATATAACTTACTCTTATTGTCGTACACATACTACCGACAACTGAAGCTCATTACAACTAATAAACTCTAGCATCAGAAAGTAAGGGAATGCCACTGCGGCGTCACCTTAACTTTCGGGGAGCAACTAGACGCCATGGACTTTTCTGAAGGCAAGACACACATATTGTAACATCCGGGAATTTTCTAAATTCCTGAAGTCGTACACGTGGAAATTAAGGTGTAGGACCCCTTAATCTTCCCATGGGAATAACTTAATCATCAATTGGGAAGTGGTGGCTAAAGTATATATTGATGGAAAATAGATGGAAAGAGCTTCAAAACGCCACTAAGAACGCGTGAACCGGAGTTCGGATGAGGGAGAAACGACCGTCTGAAGTTGAATATATCGTGCAAGTTCCGTTTACCCGAATTGAACATGCGAATTGTCCGTTTAAGTCCCTATGCGAGCCCGATCAATTACTGTTCCGAAATTGGGTTTTTGATGGCTAATTTCTCATGGGATTAGGAGCCCTAATCCCATGCTTATAAAAGGCCTTCTGAGGGCACAATTTGGGGGTCTTTTGCCCGATTGGGGAGCTTTTTGGACGGTGAAGGAAAGTGAATTTTTCAGCGAGGCGTTAGCGGCAGTGGATCGACAACAACTCGACCCTAGAGGTAAGATTTCGAATTGAGACTGATCAAAACGTCGTTAATTAATTTTAATGAAAATTATAGTAATTTCTGCATATTTCTGCAAATACTCTTCATTAAGTATTCAATCACCGGAATTACTGTAGAAAGAGGGTTGCTGGCCCTTGCCGTGGAGGCCGTGGCTCTGGCCACTGCAGCCCTAACTCCGGCAGACTTGGTTGCGGCAGTGAAACTACCGCTGCAGGCCGTCCGGCCGCTATGCGAAAAATAAAAAAATAAAAATTGAGAACAAACCTGTAAGGACCCTCATCTCTAAACCGGTTTTGGTTTTCTTTAATTGTTGGTTATCGTGAGATTAACGTGTTTTCTGATCTTATTCGGTGATTTTGTGAATAAATAGGGTTTGTGATGGTTTTAACCAAAATCAACTTTAGCATTAGTAGCTTTAAGTGATTTTAAACCAAATGTGACTTTTTAAGATTTTTTAGAATTTTCACTATTTTCTCAAAAATTAGGGTTTTGGCGGGACTCCTGTGGGCCCCACCGTCAAAAATTTTATTTTTGGGTCAAATAAACTTAGACATCTACCTAAGGTTATACAAAATTTTTTAGAATTTTCCTAGGCTTAATTAGTGCTTAAATTTGTAAAATATCCATTTTTAGCCTACTTTTCGTATTTACACCCCAAAACTTACCCATGCATACCCCAACCCTTACTATAAAAGGGAAGACCTGAGCCATTTTCATTTTTGGGAATAGGCTGAGGGAGGGCTGGCCTAATCCCCATTTAGGCCCGAATTAGAAGCCGATTAAGGTAAGTTTACTCTAATTAAGCATTAATCCATGACTTTCTTCTTAATCTCTTCCAAATCTACTATTTCCCCCTTGATTCAATTCGTTTTTGGGCATCAAAAACTACTGATTTGTGTTTTACTACAAACCCTAACATTGAAAATTTGATTTTTACTACCAACAAGCCCTAGATCTAAGATTTAATTAGGGATTTCTTGGGTAAATCGATTTCTATTAGAGTTTAATTCAAACTCATTGTGTTTTCAAGGATTTCAAGAAGGGTGACTCTTCAATCCGAGCTTAATCAAGTGTTGAGGTAATGGGTCTTCAAAATCTCTGTTTATCCATGGTAAAATTCTTCATTTTTAGCTTATTTCGAAATGGAGTTGCTTGATTTGGTGTGTTAATGGTAAGATTAGAGAATTGAATTATTTAATCCTGATTTCTTAGGGTTTTGCATTATTATGGTATGGTTTGATGTTCTGGAAGTCAAGAAGGACTGTTGATAATGATTAGGGTGTTAGATGTGGAATTGAAGTGTTATCAATGGTGTTTCGGTTTGAATTTGCAAAAGGAAGAAGATGGATTGTTCTGCCTTGTTGGTGTTCGAACGGCCCTTCTGAGCATTCGAACGGCAACACTGCCGGAACGACACTTTTCCAGTTCAGCCGATCGAACGGCCTGCTAGGTGTTTGAACGGCAAAACTGTGAATTTCAAAATTTTGCATTTAACTGATCGAACGGCCTGAAGGGCGTTCGAATGGCTACACAGCAGATTGGTTTTCTAATGCATGATGTTTATTTTGATGATTCCACTTTAGCTTGCCAATTTCATATGATGTGGTGTGTTTTAAGCTGTACTATGCTACTGGAAAGGCATGTTATTGAGGTTATGGAATTGAGATATATGCTTAGAAATTTGTGGAATGACTTATGTTTTGTGGCATGATGTTGGAATCGTTATCTTGAAATTATGAATGGTTGATTCCCTTTGGTTAAGAATATTTTCAGTAGGACTACAACCTATTATTGGACTGATTCGTCATGATAGATTGTGGTTAGTTGTGTGTGGATGTTGGTGAATGCCATGACTCAATGATGAAAGGAGTGATGTTATATGTGTTTAGCCTTTGTGGTTGAGTTTTGAATTGAGATATGATTTTAACGATTCTCCTTCTATGATTTCCGCTAGAATTCATGTTTAGATGGAAATTCACATGTGTAGTGTGGTAGTGAGTTTAATTTCAAGCATGTTGACATGCATTATATGAAATGCTTTTACTAGTTACACACACATGTGGGGGTTAAATGATGATGTTGAAGCTTGATATTGTGATTATGAATGATGCATTAGGGGCTGATGAGAGCACTTATCATGGATTTGGATTCATGTATGCCTTGCCCACGTATATACCATGTTGCATGCATCATGAAAATGGATTTCCAATTGAGGCTTCATCGTGGTTAATCAAATTTGACCAATTGGATGCAATGTGATGAAATTGTGTGCCGGATTGATCGGTCGTGGATTAATCGCAAGTTGATTCGTCCGACAGGACATATTTTGATTTGAGTTCTTGTGTGGAACGAATGCACTCCCCGGGTTAAGTCTAATTAAATGGGATTATGTGGGTACGAGTTGTGTACTTGTCTTGCGAATTTTGAGAATGTTATTATGAGTGTCATCTGGACCCTGAGAATCCAGTGTAGTATGCCGTGTGCACCCCGCTACCACGTGTTCTAGGGTTCTCTGTGTGAGAACTCGGGCTCTTCCCTCCGTAGGAGATGTCCCTGGGCAAACACCACTGCTCTAGATTCTCTGTGTGAGAATGAGACATCCTTCGCCAGGATCGTCCAAGGCGAGCAGTTTCGTTAGGGATTGACAACCCCGATCTTTCTTTAATTCTTGTGTAGAATTTTGGACCATGACACGCCTTCGTGGCCTTGTCTATGCTCCCGTCTGTGTGACATTAATGTGTGATTACTCCTCAATGGAGGTTGTGATGATACAATGCATGTGGGAATATGTATGTTAGAAATACATCCATGCAGGTTGTGATGATATAATGCATGTGGGAATATGTATGTTAGAAATACATCCATGCAGGTTGTGATGATATAATGCATGTGGGAATATGTATGTTAGAGATATATCCATGCAGGTTGATTATGATATAATACATGTGGGAATATGTATGTTAGAGATACATCCATGCAGATTGTGATGATATGACGCATGTGAGAATATGTATGTTAGATATACATCCATGCAGGTTGATTATGCACCATGATGCAGTGTTAGGTGATATGTATGTGTGATCAGAAAATGATGCATCATGTAAATCTTTGATCTGAATGATCTTATTACTATGCTATTGTATTTTCGATGTTGACAGTGATATTAAAACCATTGCTGAGTTTGTTAAACTCACCCCTCTTTCTTGTGTTTTGATTTGGGGCTGCGTGGTGCGACACGCAGACGGACAGGATCTCCTCTTTGAGGAAAGGTCGGAGATGGCTTGGGTGTGATGATGAAGATCGTGTGTGACTTATCTTCTTTAGTTTTATGTTTTATGATTAGAACCTTTGTGTAGGGTTCTTTGTTTTGGATTTATGTCACATTTTACAATTGTGATGCTTATGACTTATTTTGAACCGGTGTGGGCTTTAGTTAACTAAGCTTGTGGGTTTGAGAATTGTTGTTTACTTTGTGATAAGCAATACTCTTTTTCCCTTTTATTTACTCTTTCTCAAAGGATTGTGCGTACTCCGTATTTCTGTTAATCGCCCGTGGTTAGGGTTAAGTCTTCCGCTAGATCGTTACTCAATTTTCACTTCGTCACCCCCGCGCGCTTGACCGGCCCCTGGACTGGGTTCGGCTCGGGCATCACCGGGGCGTGACAAAACCCGCCACCGGATGGAGGTGGGCAGCTACTGGCCGGAAGAGGGATCGGGTTCCCGGAATCGCTGAGCTAAGGCGATCCTGGTCGAGCCCAGCCTATCGTCGGCCATGGCGCCCTGCCGCCGCAGTAGCCCAGGCCGCACGAGCAGTAAAAGAAAAAAAAAGTGGAAGGGGAAAGTGGCGGTTTTGGCCACCGTCCGGCCACTGGACAGCGGCGGGACCGACGCCATCGGTTCCGCCGTGAGCCGGAGGTCGGAAAACCGGTGAGCCACCATCCGTCCGCCATGGTAGGGGGCGGCGCCACCAAAGGCCGAAACGCCTCTGGACGGACGCGGGGAAGACGACCCGCGTTGCGGGTCATCGACCCAAACTGACCCGGTCCGGGTCGGTTTAAAAAATAAGAGAGAGAGAGAGAGAAGGGAGTGAACCGGGTCCAGTTCAGGGGGCTAAAAGTGTCAAATAAATTCTAGAAAAATAGTCATGTATTTGGAGAGGTTTGGGATTATTCTGACCAAGTTTCAGATCAGGGAAAAATTCCAGAGACTATGAAATGACCTTTTTACCCCTACTAGTTAATTATCGTATAATATTAACTTACCCGACTTTGGGGCTCCGGTTCAGGGGCCTATGAGTTGGTTTAAAACTCGGGAAAATTCTCAGTGAGAGTCCAATTGGTTACCAAATTATAGGACAAATCTATTAGTGAAGAAAAATACCAATAAGTGGTTAATTGACCCTTTTATCCTTAAGGTTTATAGTAAACCGTTAGTCAAAACCTGGGTCGGTTCAAGGGGTTCACAAGCCCATTACACGCCAAGAAAATTACACAGTGTCTATGAAGGCCATTAGTAACCTTGGTTTTAATTTTTAAACCCATTGGATGTTATTAAGGCCTTAAACCAAATGATAGAAATACCCCTTAGAGTGGACCTGCCCACATTCGTGTGAATGGAAGCGTGAGTCGGTCTGAGAGTGGAGCCTTGTGAGAGGTAAATGACTTAAATCAATAGAGGCAGTAAAATGACTAGAATGACCCAAGGGAGGGTATTATACCCTAAGTAGTAAAATTACCCTAACGCCCTTAGGGGCAATATATTCTATTTTTGTTGAAACGAATGACCTAGTGAATCAAGAGTTAGGGTACCGTATAAATGACTTCAAAAGGAAGGAGCATGACCAGTAAGTGACACGAAGACCTTGTTGGGTCGCAGTGTCATGGGAAATAAGGGGTAGAACCCTAATTCTCAGGTTTAAAGCAGCGTATTTCATGTGTCTGCAACCGAGTGCACTGATCGACTAGAGTGTTTTATATGTAACTCGCGGGATGTGTTAGAATTGTTTACACTCTTGGGCTTGAACTAGCTGAGCCCTAGCCCTGCAAATGAGTGCAACGGGCCTTTGTTCATTCTTTATGCATTGGTGTGAATGCATGTTATTTATGTTGATTATGTTGATGCATGCTTTTGATATTGATGTTTTAAGTTATATCAGTAACTTAAGATTAATGAAGATTAATCAAGAGGCATGTGTTGCTGTTGGTTTGAGGGGAGAATACCTAATAAAAATAATGACTAAAATACCTTCTTTAGGGTTGGGACCAATTCATGGAGTGAACGGGGCCCTGACATAGATTTTGACCTTGGTTAATGAACCGAGGGTGATTTTGGGATGTTCTCTGAGTCATAGCTCAGTGGATGAGCTATTTAGTGGGCCGATTCACAAGGTGAAGAGGACCCACATGGTTCAGTGGTTACTTGACTGGATGAAAATAATCTAGTCTAAGTTTTAGATGTTTGAGGGAGTCAATGGTCATAAGGACCTGAGGCTTCTATGGATATATTAGTAATGTCATATAAGACATTTTCTGTAACGTCCCTCGTATTTTTGAATAAAAGAAAACAATTTTTGAAAACATATCAAAATTTAATTACAATTGCCAAGGATCACCGTGTACTAAAATAGTAATTACAACACACTTTGTATTATACAAAGATTTCCAAAATTAGGCATCACATGCTTTTGTACATTGGTCAATACAATATTTTACATAAGTACAAAAGCAGTAGTACAAAACTGTAATTTAAGGAAACCCTTCGTCGACTCCTTCAGATTCGAGTGAAACACCTGCAGAGTCTGAGGGTAGGTGAGTAAATTCATACTCAGTAGGTCGAATTAAGTTTTAAGAATATGCTTCATGCACATATCATGTCATTTTTCTTTTGAAATCATCCAGAAAATCTGAAAACACAATCACAGAATGTCGCGATACTAGACGACTTACACCCGCGCCCATGGGGCGACGCGAGACAGAAAGGAAGGGATTTACCTATGACATCCCAATCCTGTGCGCGCTAGATGCTAAATTTGGCGGTATCCAAAATCATAATAATTCTTAGCTCTGAGGAACCGAGAACTATCCAGACGGCACGATTGCCCAAAACTCGAAGAAATTTTCGAAAAGAGGAGATGATTTTAAAGTCAGAGCTTTTGTTTTCATAAAGTAATAGAAAACTTTTAGTAAAACTTAAACGAGTAAAAATCTCGGCATACGATTAGAATTTAAAGCTACCTACCTATAATACGTGCAAAATGTAACGAGATCTCCTCGTAGAGTAAAGAAAGTCCCTCCTTAAGATATCAGCCTTCGAGCAAGAATTTCTGTAGAATAACCACTCCAACGCATAGAATACCCTTGATTTAGTAGGGTAGGGCTTTGGAACGGGTTAAAAAGGGTTGGGAATGGTCCAGAAATAGTAAAAAGATGAAAAGGGAAGATTAGGGAAGGGGCACATTTTTCGAGGTCTTAGAGGGGTTGCCTTGAGAAAATAACACTTCCGGTGCGTAGAGCACCCTTGAATTAGTAGGAAACGGGTCTTGGAACGTGAAAATTGGACTTAAAACGGGTTCGGAATGGTGAAAACAATGAAAGGGGATGAAAATCGGATGTGGGTGAAATTCTGGCCGGAATGGGTATATATAGGGGAAAAGGAGGAATATTCCGGTGGGCGCCGCCGCCGGAATAGGTGGGCACCCACCGGCGCTGCTGCAAAAACCGGTCGGCGCCCACTAGCACCAGCAAAACTGAGTGCGCGCGTTCATCACCACGAAGGCGCGCCCGTCACGCGTTCGATGCACGCGACATGCGCGTTTGGCGCACACTGCGCTGCATACGTCACGCGCTGTGCTGCGCCGCGCCGTGCCGAGCTGCCGAAAAAAATATATTTATTATTTATTTTAATTTCCAAAAATTTCAAAAATCGTAACTTCCTATCTCGAACTCGAATTTGCGCGTTCTAGGTACCGTTGAGCTCGTATTGACGAGCCCTACAAGACTAGACCACTTAAGAATTATTTTACCCCAATTTCAAAAGTGGTTCTCGCCGGTTGAATACGTTTCCCGAGGTTGTAACTTTTGTTCCCGACCTCCGATTTTTTGCGTTTTAAGACTTGTTACGCTCGTTTCCACAAGCTCTAACCAACACTCGGGAAATAAAATATATAAGAAAATCATGTTAGAATTTAGGGTTATTACATTTTCTCCCAGCGTTGGGAAGGTAGAGATTGCAATATGCATCTTCATTGCCATGACGGTTTGGGTATTGACCAGAGGGTCTTTACCGCGGGTCTCCTGCAGGTCTTGCAGGACTATTTAGTAAGTACAAAAAGCGGAGTTACATGAGCATCATGGAAGGCTTGTGTTTCTTGCCAATCTGTGTCCATGAGCATAGTTGGGATCCTCTTCCCCAGATTCGTGGCAGGTTATTGAGAGCCCTGGGGATTTGGGTCAAGCCGTCATAAGGGCCCACTCCAAGGCTAGAGTACTTTGTTTGGGGATTTCTCGAGGGGCGAATCATCTCCGAGTTGCAGATTTGATAGTATTAATTATCGAACAAGGGATGTGAGATAATTCATAACAATTATTGATATTGTTTGTTAATTAGACAAGTGGAATGGTTAAAGGACTTACTAAAATGTAGGTTGAAAATATCTAAGCATTGCATGTGTGATGCTATGCTTCGTAGGATAGAGTAGTTTCTAGGCAGAACTACGTCTGGATCCGATCTTGTTGGAAGCATTGGAGATGTTGTATGATGAGTACGTAGGCAACTAACATCGGGTGATGTTGGCCCGATCCGAAAAATATTAATAAAACCTTTTGTCCTTTGGAAGCTCTTCTCCAGTAGGCCGAGATGCTCCATTATGGTTGTGGTTGTTGTTTGGTTTGCTTTGTTGCAAATTCTCTAGGCGACAACAGGTGAGACCAAGAAAGGTGAGCACAAGAAGAAGATTCTGCGCTTTTCCAACTCCGGTACGTTAGTGTATCTTAAGCATGAGAGTCAACTCATTATTTATTTTCAGACGGACGATGGACTTGTACTTAGATGGATGAGCTGGTCTTTATGAATTTTCAGACGTTAATAATATCGTATGATTTGATATTCGTATTTGTGAACCCCAGTTATCATGACCTGGATATTTAATCGAAGGGTTTGTTTTGTATTTAAAGAAAAAAAATTCTCTCTACTTACTGTTCGTGCTATTTAAAAATGCTTTTAAAAATCCAGGCCGTGACAGTTGATATCGGAGCCATTTGTCTAACTGCAAGTCTGAAGTTGTCTGAAAATTTATGATCTAGTTGAGGTGGATGGGTTTTGGGTAAGAAGCACTTCTAGGTGTTCATGGAAAAAGAGCTATGGAACGGCTGAGGAGAAACCATTAGATATTTGTGGTATGGGACCGTTATGTCGATGGATAGCTCTACGGTTTGTTGCGCTAGTGCTTAGCTAAAATTGCTTCTATGGCGTCGCGAATACTCATGGTATGGGACGTGAATACTAGGGTCGACATAGGGGTATTTTTACGTGCACACTCCGAGTTATGCTACCTAGTGGTGATTCTTTTGACTTGAGTGCGTAGCGGAAGTTGATACTCGAGAGGGATTGATGTGAAACCCTAGAAGGGGCGAGTATGCCCTCTAGGGCCAAGCTTGTTTAGTATTGGCTTTGGAGAATTGCGGGGACACAATTCCTTTTAAGGGGGGAAGAATGTAACGTCCGGGAATTTTCTAAATTCCTGAAGTCGTACACTTGGAAATTAAGGTGTAGGACCCCTTAATCTTCCCGTGGGAATAACTTAATCATCAATTGGGAAGTGGTGGCTAAAGTATATATTGATGGAAAATAGATGTCCTTAAATGGGAACCTTTAAACCTAAATTCCGTTAGCAAACCTTTACTAATTTTTTACTTATTATTCTTTCATTACAATTCATATTACGTACATTATGCGAGTACAATTATGCTGTCCACTCTCACTAATTCATAAATTCCCATAGACGTTAAGAACCTTAAATCTTCCAAATCCTTACATCGCTTAGGTCTTCTACTCGTTGCTCCAACATACCACCCAACTCAATCCAAACCAATTCTTCAATCTCATCAAATCCAACATTCGCCAGTCAATCTTACATCTTTCCTTGCCCGACATACGATCACAGTTTCCACGTCATAGCCCATGAAGTACCCCTTCGACAAACTTACAATCAAACACTCCCCATGCCCATCGATCACACATCACCAGCTCGCGGCGAAGATCTATCCCACTCTCTGATCACATACATATAATTCATAACTTACTACCGTACCCTTAGTCTTCACTAACATACACACAATTCACATACATATAACATGTTTATTTAATCAGCATAATCATGCAAAGAATTAAGTTTTAAACTCCTAGCATGCTACTACACAATCAAAGCATACTATAATGAAATTACGAGTTCAAGGTCCCCTACCTCATAATACATGTGAGTTTGATGGTGAGCAAATGACGGTGGCAGTGTCATTAGTGGAATAGGTTGCCAAAAACATCACACTGAGAATGTTGTTGCTGTCCCGAGGATTTTCAGAAATGCTGGAATTAATCTCGATAAGTTAGACTAATTTCACTCAAAGCAAAGAGTGGGCGCACTAAGGCAGCTAGACATAAGGTCGTGCCACTAGAAATGACAAAAGTGACCATAGAATGGGAAGTGACTTATTGGAGGCTGGCCAATGGTTTAAAACACTTGTTGGCCACAAAACGTTAAAATAGACCATAGACTACATCCAACGGCAACAATTTTGTATTGTCAAAGCCTCACAACATACCGGAGGGCTTGATTGCTTACTCACGGACATAGGGGAGACAGAGGAGGGCTTTAATGGCCATATTGCCTAGTGATGGAGTCGTTCCATAAACATGCATTGAGGCACTAAGGCCCGGTGCAGGTGGCCAACAAAGGCGGTATCATTTCTAAATGCTACACACAACAAATCATCGTACAGATGGTCATGCATCAAGCACTGCTTAAGGTGGAGGTTATGGGAATGACATCGGTCAAGCCTTCAATGGACTGAGTCTAATGGTTGACAATTTTACTTCCCCTTGGAAGAATTGGAATTTGGGAACTCGGTGGAATTGGGTCAAAAGTGCTGGCCCTTGCCGTTATTGGGCCGAGGCAGAGCCCACGTCAGTCGGACATGCAGCCCAAGTCCGCGCAATAAAGAGTTGAACACATTGGCTTGGGTTGGAGCGGGCCCCATCAACGGCAGTCAAAGACGTACCCCAAAGTTTAGGGACATCTGGTGTGTGCAGAAGACGTGCAGAAGAAACCAAGAACGGTGGCCCCTTGCCGTTATTGGGTCAAATTGACATCCGTAACTGTCTACGGCTAAACAGTCGATCAGAGAATTGAAGAGACCCGATTTAGTTGGGGCGATAGTGTGCCGAGTTGGGGCGGCAAACACGTAATGCTAGGCCACAAATGGCAAGACATGGCCAGGGGGTTAGACTTGGAAGAAGACGGGATCTGGCAGTCACTGGATAGCGGCAATCAAGTGGACATCGGCCCAATATCGTTCGACGTCTGACTGCGGAGGATGGATGCAACCCATCAAAAAGTGCAACTTTGCTCTAATGCGGGTCGGCCAATTGAACGAATTGGGACAAATCAATGCAAGAGGCTTGACCTCGGCACCCTGCCGTCGTCGACTCGAGGTGGCAAAACAGAGGCCAAACAATGGGTGGTAGCCTGCAATGAAAATAAATGAAAAATCAACGAAATGGGAGATATTTTGCCCAGATCTAAATGGGGCAAAGGAAGGGCGGGGGAAGCAACGATTCAGGCTGAGGGCAGCCTTGTCATTGTTGGTATGCAGTAGGCCAAAGGTGGCGATTCAACAATTGCCGAACCATGATGATTCGGATAGATATCTGCCCGATGTCATGCGATGTTTGTCAATGAAGAACAGACGCTATCAGAGAAGGAAAAGAAAGAAAACACACTGTCCAGAATCAGAAAATGGCGGAAGAAGGGGTGTTGGGTTGGAGGAGGTAGCGGCTTAGGCCAGGTGGCGGCCTTGCCGTCGCCGGGCTGGAAGAAGGCCAAAGGATAGACAATGGTGGCCGGCGACCGGCGATATAGCCGCAGGTCACAATGAACAGAAAAACATAAAAGAAGGGGCATAATGGTTTTTACCTCACGTCAGCAACAGAGGGGAGGGGAGGCAGGGATGACAATGGCCGGAGGTTGCTTTAGCCGGGGCGGAACTGTGGCAGCAGCCTGGAAGCCATGCAACCTGTGGCGGTGGTGAATTGGGTGAAAAGTTTCAAAAATGGGGTTTATTGGGTCGAAATGGAAAAAGGGGAGAAAAAGGGGTGGCAGCTGATGGGGCTAGGCTAGGAGGCGGTGGCAATGTCGCCATACCATGGCCAGCCTGGCGGAAGCTGATGGCTATGGCACTTCCCACCTCACAAAGGGAAGGACGTTGCCCTTCCACTATTCTGCCAACGGGTGGGGCGTACTGCGCCCGATTCGTTGTTTTATATTTTATTTTTATATATTTTTTCAGTTTCTGTTCTCCTTTGCGTTGCACCCTTTTTCTCTCTCGTTTTTGCGCCGAAAAATTTCTATGGTGTGTCGAGGCCCATGACCTGTGACTAAACACAATACGCCGAAGCGTTAAATTTCTTCATCGAAAATATGAGGAGAAAACTGTAGAACATTGCAAAAAATTGCATAAATATGTAGAAAAATTATAAAAAAATCAGGGATGTTACATGAAGCCACATGCTAGACCACCTATTGGGCAGCAGGATGCTAAGGGGAAGAAGCCAGCTAACGATGGGAGAGTTTTTGCTATTTCGGCGCAGGAGGCGGCCAACTTTTTCGGTATGGTAGAAGGTGCGATCCTCATTGCCTTCCACTATGCTAGAATATTTTTTGACACTAGCTCTTCTCACTCTTTTGTCTCCCCATGTTTTGCCATTGAGATGGGTGTTGATTTTAAGCTGTTGCATGTTCCGTTACGTGTGTCTACGCCTTCATCCTCTCTAAGGGTGGAGGAGTATGTGGAGATGATTCTTATGGTGAATGATGGGCATATGTTGCACGTGGATTTGATATTATTACCTATGATTGACTTCAATGTGATCCTAGGCATGGATATGAGGTCCAAGTTCCATGTGCATGTAGATTGCCGAGGGAGTAAGGTGAAGTTTGAGTTGCCAAGATCTAAGCCTTTTATCTTCCAATCGGTGAAGCGTCCTAGTGGCAAGTTTTTGGCCTCATCCTTCAAGGCCAAGAAGTGGATTGATAGGGGATGCGAGGCTTTCCTTGTTAGTGTTACGGGGTTGAACATGGAGTTACCTTCTTTGGATTCTGTTCGTGTTGTGGCAGAATTTTTTGATGTCATCCTTAGTGACTTAACTGGTTTGCCACCGGAGAGGGAGATAGAGTTTTGCATTGATATTATTCTAGGCACTACTCCTATTTCTAAGGCTCCCTATCGTATGGCTCCAACTGAACTTAAAGAACTTAAGACTAAGCTGCAGGATCTTATGGATAAGGGGTATATTAGGCCAAGTGTATCTCCTCGGGGTGCGCTGATTTTGTTTGTTCGGAAGAAGGATGGTTCTCTACGGTTGTGTATCGACTACCAGATGCTTAATCAGGTAACCATCAAGAACAAGTACCCTTTACCTAGAATTGATAATTTGTTTGATCAATTGCAGCAGGCACAGGTCTTCTCTAAGATTGATATGAGATTGGGTTATCACCAACTTTGGATCCGTCCTGATGAAGTGGTGAAGATGACTTTTCATACCCGATATGGGCATTATGAGTTTTTAGTGATACCTTTTGGTCTTATTAATATACCAACCTCATTTATGAACTTGATGAACTAAGTCTTTTGGCCTTATCTTGATCGGTTTGTGATTATGTTTGTGGATGATATTATGATCTATTCGGCAAATGAGGAAGAGCATGAAGCACATTTGAGGATTGTCTTGCGAACTTTACAGGAGCATCAGCTCTTTGCGAAGTTCAACAAGTGTGAATTTTGGCTAAAAAATGTGCAATTCTTTGATCATGTGAGCTTTCCGCCCACCTTTTCGATCGCGCTCATCATGAAGAAGGTTGCGGCAAGAGTGGCCAAAAAGTCCATTTATTTTATCCCTCTCGCGGTTGCCAAATGAGCCCTCAAAGCATCTCCAATGTAAGACGTCAAATCCCCTGTAGTGCATGCAACAATTAGAAATAACTTCCCAAATACTCCGACCTAAGACGCCATATCCCCCATGTCCCATATAAAAGACTTCATTTATGGCACCTCCCCTTTTAATTTTTTTTACTATAAGTATAATTTTTTATTAGCTTTATTTTAACATACATAGTTAGATAGAAATAAAAATAATATTAAAATTATACATTTGACATCCAAACCATGGTTGGAGATTATC
The DNA here is from genome assembly GCA_035235625.1 of Saururus chinensis. Classification (NCBI taxonomy): domain Eukaryota; kingdom Viridiplantae; phylum Streptophyta; class Magnoliopsida; order Piperales; family Saururaceae; genus Saururus; species Saururus chinensis. The sequence goes on along the minus strand of CP141143.1, from coordinate 22,427,776 downwards.
TTGTCTCAAATTGCTATAGCAAAAAATTATGTTAATTTTTGTTACATATAAACAATGCTCTTACAATGTTTTGCCTACTCCATTTACTCATTGTGAAAAAACCAATGCATGTGACCCAAATGAACTAAATTCTGGTGGGCCTGTACAATCTCATAGGACCTATCTTGGGAGGCACAAGACAAAAGTCCGGACTGTGGACAGCCTAGAAATAGAATTTTAGGGTACATCTTAGCCCTTTAGGCAAACTTGAAGGCACAAAACCGCCGTAACCCCCACTGGGTACCACGTGTGCGACGGTTAAGGTCATGCCCGCACCCCTCCATGTTATCCGATTCCACCCATTCCCCATGCGCCATTTATCGCCCCCCACACTCCTCCCGCGTCTACTCCGAACAGGATATAAATATAATAATATAATAATAAATAAAAAAAGAAAAATATAAATAAATAAAAACCCTGACTATTTTCGGTTCCATCTCCTTACCCACGCCTGGTCCGTCCAAACCCTAAAATTTTGTCTTATTTTCTTCTGAGCCCTAGCCGCCTAGCAGCCTCCCCGGCCATATTCGCGAATCTCAGCACGACGGCCGATCTGTTTCTGTGAAAGCAATCTCCCGGGCGTTTTCTGAAGAGATTGCGGTTTTCATCGTCTGAATTGGCCTTCGAAACGGGATAAAGCTCTGGACTTTCTGGAAGCTCCCTGGATCGCGCCGTTGGTGGTTGTTTTTGTGGGTTCGAATCAGATTGGAAGCGATGGTGGGCGGTGGGAACCGGAGAGACGACGGGCTTAACCGGACCAACGTTTTTGCGGCGCTTGAGACCCTGCGGAGGAAGAAGAAGAGCGACAAGGAGCAGGGATCGTCGAAGAAGGGGGCCGGATCTAAGGGCCAGGCTAAGGAGCCCGAGCAACCAGTCTTCTGGGCCCCGACGCCCTTGACTGTGAAGTCATGGGCCGATGTTGATGATGATGACGATGATTATTTCGCGACCACCGCTCCGCCTCAGCCTGTCTGGGGCGTGCCGGAGCCGGCTGCACATAAGGAAAGCTCGACCCCGGTGGAGGTGATGGTCGATTGTTCCAGGGGGCTTTGTTTTTGTTTTATTTTCTGATTTCTATATTATTTTTTCTACAAATTGTGCACTTAATCGAAAAACATATCTATTAGTAACTTATCCTCGCGACTGAAGAGGATTCCTATATGCTATGACGTGTAATTTTAGGTAATATTGATTGTCCTGGTTTAAATTACACCGGGACGTTATAGAATGGTTATCAATTATTCTTAATTTTATACCAATAATTATAATTAAGGTTTGTTGATGGGTAGATAGTTATGCTATCTCGGTTTTTTTAGGTTGAAATTTACTTGTTAAAAGTAGTGTACTAGAGTACAGTCTAGCACAATTTTTTATGCTGGTTTCTGTTGTTATCGTTGTTAGATTTACTCACTTGCATATGGGTGAGATGTCACTATGATCACCATCATGACCATCCCATTGCTTTAATCTAGCTATCTAGAGTTGATGACATGAATTCTACATTATCAATTTGAGATGGTCAAATTAATGACTAGATCCCTACGAGAATAACAGAGTGGCAAGGTTGCATGGAGATGCCCTCGCTGATTCAAGTGTCTACCAAGGGAATAAGGCATGCAACCGGATTTCTTACCTGGTCGAGCCCCCTTCTGACATGATAATAAGTTGACATTGTCCAAGTGTGCTCTCCTATATGTGTGGGGTTGACTTCAAGACATGATGGTTGCTGAAGAAATAATATGTTCATCCTTTGATAAGGAATCATGAGATATATTTGGCATCCCAATATGCCCTGTAAATTGCATCTTGGGCCTGTTGTTGGCAGAATGGTTCTTTTAATATACTGCACGAAACTGAGTTATGAATGTTTTTTCAGCTCTCAATTGGTTTCTTGCTGGTAAAAATGCCCATAGATAACTTCTTTTGTGTGTTTTAACGTAACATTAGGTGTCTTGGCTTTCAAATGCCTTTTGCGATGATGCTGTTAATTCTTCTCTCATTGTCCAACCAATTGAGGACCCTTTGATATGTGTCTCTTCGTTCTTTTGATTTTAAAACTTGGGTTTTCTTTTCCAAGCAATGTTTTCTGTGGTTGTTTTACTTTGGGCGGATGTTGTGGATACCATGAATTTCAGCCTAATTATAATCTCTATTGATGGTGAGTGCAATTAGTTTTAATGTTTATAATGCTCCTTCAAGGTTTTAAAATCATTTACTCACATGGAGGTCACATTTGCCTTGTATGTTGACAAGTTGTTGAGCTTATAGTTAAGCGCCAAGAAGTTCTATAAACTTCTCTTGGCACATTTGTGATGACATTTTTGGCTTATGAATCGGTATGACTTTATGGTTGTATTTCTTAGTTGCTTGGTTGAGATGCAGCTTTTGAGAAAAGAAGAGTGAATTTAAATATGCTTTTTTTTCAAGAAAAGTTGGTGCAGGCAAATCTTTAAAAAAAGACAGATTTAGAAAAGGAGGCAAACTTTTGTCAATATTCTACATCAAAGTTCTGGCTACTTTGTTCATGTCTTCTGTGTATCAGATATCAGTATGATCCTTTCGTTTAGATTTGTTACTGTGATATTAATTTGGTGCCTAAACGAGATTGCAAGTTGCTCCTAAATAGGCTTTTCTGTGATGATTATATTTTCTACCCAATTCTTTTATTTACAGCAAGAATTGCATTATTGTGACTTGAAGCATAATCATGTCTACATCATTATTGCCATTGATTATTGCAATATTTTTGTTACTTTAGTCACTTCTCTTCTCATTACTGTAGTACAAAATCTCCAAATCATATGTCAAAAGGTTCATTATAATAGAATTTTGTTGTGTTCCATCATTCATGTGTTAATTAAATTAATTAATGCGTATGTGGACAAATACTATTCTCTGTGGGTTCTCCTATTCTGTTTATTTGAAACGAGAAAATTTTATTCATGCAATGTTCAACAGTCATTACTAACTGAATGTTGTTGGCTCAGGAAAGTGAGAGTGAGGAGGATAATCTCCTTGATGAAGGTGATGATGACGTTGAAGATGAACATGAAGTTGAATCTGAGCCTCCTGTCCATGAAGAGCCTGATAAAAAGCTTCCTTTAACTCCAATGCCACCCAAAGACACTGAGAGACAGCTCTCAAAAAAAGAATTGAAGAAGAAGGAGTTAGCAGAGCTTGAGGCTGTTTTGGCTGAATTGGGGATCTCGAATAAAGAGACCGATGGATCAGTTGGTACACATGGTAAGTGAATGCCTAGAATAATTTTGATTGAATGTTTTTCTTTAAGTCTTATAAAGTGGGCCCCATTATGTGGGTGCGAGTTGAGACCAAGTAGGATTAGTGACAAAATGCAGGAATCATGTCTATTAAAGTTCTGGGTCCTGTTGTTCCACGGGATTTATTTATTTAAACCTCTGATATTTTATATCTAATTGCTGGTTTTGTTTTCCTACCTTATATGAAAGAAGGTCCATGTCACAATGGCTCTTGCTGCTCCATTAGTCTCTCTTTCAGCCCCTGCTGGTTGTATAACTGGATTTTTTTGTCTGGGTTATGTATATGTGTATGTCTTTCTGGAAGTAAATTATGTGGGTGTGCGTGTATGTATGTGCTGAATTGTAAATTCTACATTGCCAGGGTTCAACTGCACTTATGGCAGACTTGATGGCTTGACTGTATATTTATGTATGTATGCGTTGAATCTTAATGGTCAATCTTCGGAAACAGGCATTATAAATTCGGTGATATATAAATGATCTGACATCAGATGTGTACTGAAATTTTGATGCCATGTCAATTGCGGGCAATTGAAGCAGAAACAGGAATAAATTACCTTTAATAAGAAACCACATTAGATATTTAGTTTTGAAGAGATGGGATTCTTGTAACAAGTTGTAGACTTCTATTTGGCTTCATATATCTTGCAATTGTAGGGAAAACCTACAACCAATCAATAAATGTAGTAAAACGATGATATTTCATGTGGGACAGTTTTAAAATAGTAGGATTGCATGCTAGTCAGTAAGCTAAAGAAATAGCACCTGTATTGTCTCCAAAATTGTAATTTGAATTATTGTTAACCTGTTGTATTAAATTAGGTATCTATGACAGGATTGTCGGTTAGTCATTTTAATGCAATGCTAGACTGGTCTTTGTTATTTATTTTTATCACTTTTTTTCAACAATATTAAAGCTATATTTCATGTACAAAATATATTTTGGAAGGAAAATTTGCCATGCATCATCATGTTACCTTAGTTCTTACAGCGCCAAAAAAAAAGTTTGTTCCTTCACGTCGAAAGATTTAGTTGACCGCCATGTCCCTTGTTGGTGCTGTAGAAGAGAAAGCTCTTGAGGAAACTGCGGACATGGAAAAGAAGGAGAATGCCCCATCGGAAAGCAAAAGTGCAAAAAAGAAGAAAGCTAAAAAGGCCAAAGAGGCAACACAACAGCAGGATCAGCAAACAAATGGTGGATCTGATGGCACTGCTGCAATGGAGGAAGTGGCATCTGAATTAGCAGAAGAGGAATCCTCTGCAATTGATGTCAAAGAGCGGCTAAAGAAGGTTGTTTCAATGAAGAAGAAGAAGCCATCAAATAAGGAGATGGATTCTGCTGCTAAAGCGGCTGCTGTTGAGGCTGCGGCCAGGAATGCCAAGCTAGCTGCTGCGAAGAAGAAAGAGAAGCAGCACTACAACCAACAGCCGGTGCGGTAATGAGTGTAACGCCAACCACCAATTTTCTCTGCATGGGATGTGATGATGATGATGTTGCATGTGGTTTTCCTCCCTTTTCCTTGTTCATTTGTCAAATGCGAAATAAACAGCGGGTCTGATTTCACATACATATGAGATAGGATGACCTCTGAGGTTTTTTACTTGACAAATCTTATGGGCGTTTTCAAATAGCTGCTCTAAAAGCCAAACTGCAAATATATATGAGTTGGAATGTGACATATTGTTCTATCAAGGATATTATGTTTTATGGTGGAAAATCTCATTTATGCTTCTTGTTCAGGCGATTTCACAACCCTTGTCTTCGCATCATGACATTGATGGCTGTATAAGTGTTTGCAGGGCCGATTCTTATCTTCAACATCAAGTTTGTTTTTCGATTTTGATGTGTGGGGTGTTGCCTATAATTTTGCTTGCCCTTTGGAATTTCAAATGTAATAAGCATGATAATGCACATGAAAATCAGAATTAGCAACGTTGATTATGTACACAGGCGACTATTTATTTACAGATCAAAATCTCAAGGTCCAAAAAGAAAAAAAAAATCGGTTCAAAATTACATCTCTAACCAGCAGCCTGCCTGAACGTGGCCCGCGTACTCCTTTGGTACCTCCTGAGCTGTCCACGAGGGCCTCCTGCTCTCTTTACTAAAGGCCAATGTGTACACCTGGTGCGGTCCACCCACCCTGGCCGAACCACTTACGAGCAGGTCACCTCGCCAGGTCATCAGATACGGGCCCACACGTACATCCGACGGCAGATCAGACACCACTCGCCACGTAGGACCGTCCTTCACTGCCAACTGTCCAGCCCGGCATTGGTACATCGTCCCGTCACGTGAAATTACGCACGACCTGGGGCACGTGGCGGCGGCGACGGCATTTTCGGCCAGTGGGCCCCACTGCCACGAAGCCACATCGAACACCTCTGCGGTCCGCTGGAACCCGCCCTGCGACTCCGTAGGGTATCCGCCGATGACGTGGAAGGTGCCAGCGTGGAAAGCTCCTTTGCACTCGTCCCGCTGGTGGGCCATGTCAGGCATTAGAGTCCACCTGTTCTCCGCCACGTCATAGGCCATGGCGGACCTCAAGGCGTTCTTTTGCAAGTCGTGGCCTCCGGCGACGAAGACCCGCCGCTCGCCGTCCGATGCGCAGGCGAAGAACGACCGCCGCGGGCCCGGCATGGGGGCCCCTCGGCGCCAGCTCGCGGAGAGGAAGTCGTAGATGTAGACGCTCGACAGAACCTCCCAGGAGCGCGGGTTCCACCCGCCGACGACAACGAGGCACCGTTCGGCGCTGGCGAGCTGGCAGAAGAGGGGCAGTCCCTCGGGGAGGGCGGGGATCGAGGGGAGGTGGCACCAGAGGCCGGAGGCAGGGTCGAACAGCGCAAGGCGGTAGACGGAGGGGGCAGAGTATTTATAGGCGCCAGCGGTGGCGGGGGGCTCAGCCTGGGTCATGGCGACAAGGGGGCGGCTAAGACCGGCAAGGCAGCGGTGACGGTGGAACTCGGCGGAGTGGAGCTCGCGTCTCCAGCAGCGGGAGACGGAGCCAACGGCAGGGAAGTGGTCGTAGGCCACCCGGGCAAGGCACTCGCCCGCCACCTCTTGGGGAAGTCCGGGAATCAGCTCTGCCATGTGTAAGGAAGAAGCCAGAGATAGAATAGCAAAGAGGCTGCGAGAAGAAAGACTGGATCTTTGATTCTGAGTAGGGAGGGAGGGGGTGATGATGATGTTGAAGGGGGCGACGACGTGGGTAAGGGTTTTATAAGTGGGAAGTGGCGAAAACGGGAGGAGGCAGCAATGGCTGTTTTGCGGGGTGCGTGGATGGGAAGGAAAGGCGCCCACGGGCCCGCCCGCGGCACATGAAAAATCGACGGGATCTCATGCTCATCACATCACCCCTCCGCTCCTCGCGTCCCCGTCCCGCTCACTGTCAGACTGAAAACCGACTTTCCCCAATTTAGAATGTGAGTGAGTGGGTCCCACTCCACTTGAGGATATCTGGTTTCAACTTTCATCTTTCCAGTAGGCTTGCCTCCAGGTTTACGAGGCAGTTGTTTTTGGTTTTTGGGGGTCTTATCCGCCTTTTTGGGTGCGAGATCAGAGAGATTGTGGACGGTTGGATGCGCCAGCTGCAATGACGGGAAACACTCGAATCGAATGGAAGAAATTTAGCATTTTCAAGGGAGCCCTAATTAATGACGGCCGGAGCCCCGTTAGGCCGTAGGCACCTGGTGGAGCCTGTGGATTGGCCAACCAGCTTGCACCTGGCCACCGGGGGCCTATTCTTGCCTCCGCTAAGCCGCAGCCTTGCCTGGCCAAGCTGCGACCGACTCTCAGGCCGATGCCTGCTCCTGGCCCCTATCTAGGCCTGGATGGGCTCTCTCCTCTTTCAGGTTGGCCCGCAGCCCAAGGGTACAGTATGACATGGCCAGTATCGGCGGCCTATGGGCTTGAAACCCATGCCCAGTATGACATGCCCCTCCTCCCGACATGCCGGTGTGGGCCTGACATGGTACTGTAGCGGGTTGGGGCCAAGCTCGGCATGCTATAATGGATCATTAGCTGACCTAGTGACCTGTCCCATTTACACCCCTAACTACTGTAACTGTGTAAGTAACATAATCAAAATATGGGTAGGTTTTACAAAGATTTAGGTTATTATGTAAAACTTTTTTAATATTCAGCATTTTCAACAAGATCGGGGAAGAGTTATTTTCTTCCGTCTTCATGGACAATGTCCACTAAGGATATTGTTAGGCTCTGATCTTTTAATTAAATTTAAAAGTTAGAATTTTGTAAAATTTGTAATTGAAGAGGCCTAAATCAACCGCGTATAAAAAAAATTAAAAATATTAAATTACAAGAATATAAAATTTCAAAATTAAGGGCTATACATGCCACAATATCATGTCAGCATAAATATATAATGTGAATAAAAAGACATTAAGCAAAACTGACATATCAACCCTTTTTTTTCCACGGACCAGTTTGCTATATCCCCAAATTGGTGTTTACATTTGCAATGTTTGAGGGTGGGTGAGTATAACGTTTATAACCAATAGGTAGCATTAAATTTTACTAACATGCTAGGGCAAAATAAATCATATATCAAGTTGATAACTTAAAATTTAAAGTCAAATCAATTGTATAGCTTAAAATAAATACATTTCATTCACAGAACGTCACTAATACTAAAATGACATACACCTATATTTCACTTGTCCTTGCAATGCCACCTTTTTTTGGCTTTGTGCCATTTTATGACATTTTTACCCTCACACTTTAATTACTATCTATTTAATAAGCCGTTTGGAAATGACAAAGTCTTGACAGAAAAAATTGATGGGCATGCTTCGCCAGGCTGACATGCAGTAAATACAACATGGTTATACTCCCCCCATTCGAGGTTCTTCCTCATCTGCATCATGACCCATTGCCCCTTCTTGTCCTTTGGTTATCATCCACTGCCTCTTCATGTCATCCTATCATTGCCCATCTTGTAGGCTGTAACATCTTAGGTTTTTGCAACAATTTTCAAGGCATTTTTTTGTAACACTTCAAAATCCATTTTGGATAAAGGTACCCAGCCGGGATTTATTTTTAGTTCATAATCATCTCGAATGTTCTCATCATATTATTATTATAACAACATTTACAAAATGTAAACATTGTTATGACTCCTCATCCATGTACAAATGCAACAACAATTTAAAATAACAAACTTATTAAAACATTAAATCTCTCAAACTTATGCCTTTCCCAACTATCCCTGTATCATAAAGATGCATGAGTACTATAATACTCGGTAAAATGTAAAAACCACTTATATTCATGCAATATTACAAATCGGAAAGGAACCACAAACTAATACTGCAAAATGGCAAGTGTCACAAGACAACATAGCCTCATTGATTATAACATCTCTAGGATATCACCAGACTGAATAACATGTTTAGTTGAAAGAAACACACTCCAACTCTAGGAGCACAACTAACTTTGATAGAAGAAGTAACTAAGCTTCATTGCTAGGAAAATAATTCCATGGCTAGGAGTAAACATACTTGAACGCTAGGAAACTAATTCCACAACTTGACGTAAATGGATTCCTGCTCAAAGAAGTAGGCTGCAAACTAAGCAACATATCCCAACATCTCTAGACATCTACTTGGATCAGCCATGGGCATACAAATGTGGGTACCATCATGCTCATGGACATCAATGGCTAGAGGTCGATAGGCCTTCTACGATGCCCATAAACAGGGGTACACACATAGTGTCTTGAAACGGCTGGAGACTAAAGGCCCAAAAATGTGGAAACCACAAAGGCCTGTGACCACACTCGTCATACCACCATGACTATTATCAATGAGCATACTATGACTCTTTTATATTGTCTCAACTCCAAGAGGAGAGAGTCTAACTAGACTCATGAAACTCTTTAGTCACTTTTCATACAATGAACTAATGCTACCAAGTCTATACACCAAGTAACAATGAATACAACCGGATTGTTACAACATCCTCTATCCTCTATGCATACCCAACTAGATGTAACTTAAAACATTAAAATAACACAACAAGATTCAGCCTTTCTTATATCGATTAGAAAACTACCTCAAATAGGCTTAATATAATATTGTTTATTTTGTCATGATGTTCTTTAATGACATCTACTTTGAAAGAGTTTCAATTAAAACTATTTTTCAAGATATTTAGTAACAAGCGAGCATGGTCAAACTTTAGGGATAAATTTGTCATTTTATATTGTGTCCAAACTTTATTTCTAGTGTAAGACCTAATCAAAATTAATAAAAATCACCTTATAAAGGTAGTGTTAACTTTTCATATTTTTTTAGGGTAAAATAGGTCAGGACCTAAAATGGTAGAAAAGGGCCACTTCTGCACAAGGGTGTAATTATAATTTTATTTACAAGTAGAAAGTTTCATTGGAGTTGAAAGTGAGGTCAGGCCTTTAACACCATATTAATCATTTTTAGAATTTTTTTCAAACTTTTTCCATGTATAGAAATACGTGAACTAGGTCTTAGACAGAAATTTGGGGTTTAATTTGATTAATTGTGGACCAGAGTAAAGCAATTCCGAACCGGACCAAATCCTATTTCACAACTCATCTTCTCCTTCAGAATCATTAACTAGGGGAAACAATCCCACTTTAGAAGAGATATGGGTTCACATCAGGTTAAGATTGGCAGTGGCCGGCGGCCGGCCATTGGTGGAAAAGACCTCCGGCTCCAACCTCCAATCCTATGCCAACCAAAATAACTACTTCTAGACGTCTTTATAGATCATGCAAAATACAGTGATGGCCAGATGTAAGAAAATTGAAACTTTAATTATTTACTTTTCTCACCAATTTGTGCCAGCTTATACAATTTAATTTCAGTAAGAGGAGGGGAGAATCTCTACTCAAGAGTAAACTTAAACAATAGCTTGAAGTATTATACATAAAGAATCATAACCCCATCATGAGAACATGAACTCTGAAATTGAATGAATTGTACGAAAGACAACTTCAGGAATTCCAAAAGAACATGACTAAATAAAGTTGTACCAATAAAAGCCATTATTTCATAGGGAACTTTGAACTATGTAGAGACTGACATAATTCAAATGAGCATCACAGAAAGGAGAAAATGAACAATGTGGGAATTGCTAGAAAGTATTGACAACTTATGTAGCATTTGAGCTAAGAAATTCCTACAACATGATATATGGCATGTACAGAAGCTTTAAAGCATTCTACGAACTTTAACAAGGTTCAAGAACAACTTGAATATAAATATAAAAACTATCTTAGACACCTTCACCTCTTGCTTCCACGGTTTGCAAATGGAGGAACAAGAACTACGCTTCACTAAGCCGGGAGAACGCAACAATAGTTTGTTAGGGGGAAGAAGTAGTTGTGCTAATGTGAAATCCCGCACACAATATAACCCAAAAATAATTACTCGAACTGTGATGGCCCATAAAATTGATACTCATAAAATTAACACATCAAAATTTAAATAGTTGTTGCCCAGGGTTATTGTGCATGGAGTTAGGTTTAACTCCATGCCTAGAAACAATACATCTCGTGCCTAGAAACATCATTCAGCATAAATAATAACAAAGATGTATTACAATAGAATACAAATAAATCACTCATAATTTTTTTCTTCCTGTAAAATCTATGTGTAAGTGAGCATATTTATCCTCACTAGGTTGTGCTAAATTTTATAAACATGTTATTCAAAGGGAAAATTATTAAAATAATAATAATAAAAAATATTTACCAAAATATACTACTTTGGGAAATATTTTCCAAAGTGGTGTTCTTTTTTGCCACGCAGGCGCCAGCGTGGCTTTTTTTTATTTTTTAAGTTGATTTTATCGTTTAGAACGATGAAATTGGTTTGAATACGATTTCATCGTTCTAAACGACGAAACCTTTTATTACTTGACCCGGTTTCGTCATTCAGAACGACGAAATCAACTTAAGCTGATTTCGTCGTTCTGAACAACGAAACTGCCACACTTGTTGACCCGGTTTCGTCGTTTAGAACGACGAAATCAACTTAAGCTGATTTCGTTGTTCTAAATAACGAAATCAAATTAAATTTTTTTAAAATTACCATTTAAAACTAATTTTATCACCTGTCCCTGTTCATTCATTCAAAACATACACAATACATGCACGACTTCATTCATTCCACCCATAACAAATATCACCATAACAAATATCACTATCATGAATATCACCATAACAAATATAAGTAAAGTACATCATAGACGAGTAACAAATATAATACATCATAAGTAATGTCATAATCTCCTACGTCCTCATCCTCGACGGTGGTGTACGAGCTCCTCATGATCTACCTCTAGCTCTAGTTGTGGTTGTGGCTCTGGCTCCAGCTGGGGCTTGGGCTCAGGCTCCGGCTGCGACTCCATGTCAAGCTCCTGCTCGGGCTCCAGCTCCGGCTCAACATAAGTAATAGATGGTACAATACGAGCTGGCCGATGTCGTCGATAATATAAAATCGGATCTGGCTGAGCGACATGTGTAGTGTTTGGAAATGATGAACCTGGAGGAGAGCTATACGCTGCTGCTGATGATGATGGAATATCAGGGCATGAAGAGTGCATCGGCTGCATCTAAGTGGCCTCGTCGACAGGATAATCTCGATGAACATCCGTGATCACCGAATGAAGTAGTGGCAAGCTACGAAGGACATCATTAGACGCTCTAATCACCGACTCACATGCTGCTGCTAAGTCCTCGCGTGAAGTACAGGTGACAAGTGCATCACTCAAATACGCATTAGTATGTCGAATCTGACGAAGCTATAAAAAAATAAATTAAATATTAGATAAATAATTAAAATGAAATAAGAAAATAATATATGCCTTAATTAACAAAGTTGTACTTACTAGAGCTGCCTCATATGCTCCCCTAGGCTGATATGTCATCTCCTCTACATCATCGTGCGGTAAAATATATCGCCGTATAATCGGTAAATACCAGTGCATATAAGTACTACGAACATCTCGCAATGTCGTAGCCATCTCCCCTCTAATAACAGTGGCTCTCCTATCCTCCCATCGAGCAATATACGACGCATGATATATAGCCTAGTCGGTAATATGGCGGCCCTGTCGAGTGATGCGATGGACAAACTCGACAATAGAAGGTGGGACCCCTTGTCCAGGTTAAACTGGAGCATTACACAATCTAGCACATACATCTCTATAATCTCATAACATATTAGAGGGGTTCGAGAAAGCCACACCTCTCGACCGTCCGTGCAAAGTGGAGGTATCACAGCCAACAAGTCCTCTGAGTACGGCTGCCAAATAATCTATACAATATATAAAGATAATTTAGTTTAAATAATGACAATTTTTTTTAAAATCATTACATAAAAAAGTTCAACACGGTAATAAAATTACCTGGTATGGCCGCTGGTGGTCTAACTCCCCTCTATACAATCGGAGGACTCCTTGTGGATTTTCGGTTCTCTTCTTCCGAACATTCCACCTTAAGGAGTTAAATTTAAGAAATGAGTTCAGCATATGTACATAAAACGTTGCTTAAAAAGTAATGTGGTAAACATAAATACAACCTACCTCGCCCCTAATGGAGCACCTCGACCAAGCGACCCATCTCAGCAGTTGGTCGGCCAACGTGTAAGTGCTCCCACGACCATAACTATGTCATAAAATAGTGATAACAAATATTAGAATTAAAAAATTATACGTGACTAAAACACCAAGTAAAGTTACACAATTAATTACCTGAAGAAGGGTCAGATAGCCCGCAATCCTCGAGGTCATGGCCTAGCATGCCTTTCCTAACTCTCGGTATAAGAATATGAGAGTAGCACTGCCCCATGAATAAGTGCCAGCCATGTCAAAGTCAGCAAGGAGAGAGAGATACGAAACATGCACGTGGCTGCTCATGGTATTCGCAAATATGGTGGCTCCAAGTAAATGCAATATATAGGCTCGTGCATGCTACTCGATAACTATCTCTGTAGCATCGGCTGGGAGCTCGCAAAACTCCTGTAAGAGCCATCGTAGGCTCACTTGGCTACCACGCATCACTGTAGGAGGAGGAGCTCTACCAAGAAGTCTAACTAATATATCCATATGAGCTCCTCCTGTCGTGCCTGTCACCAGACGTCCATCAATACGAAGTCCTAATAGAACTGCCTCATCCATGAGCGTGATGGACATCTCTCTATATGACAAATGAAACGTCTGTGTCTCCCTCCTCCATCTCTCAACAAGAGCTGTCAATAGAGGACGATCGAGACAGACATATTGTAGATGAATGAAATGGCCGAATCCCGCTCACTTGATATAAGGTAACATACGCTCATCTATGGGCCAATGGCGGAGATATTTAAAATGTTCGGTGCACTCAAGGCACCCGGGGTCCTATAATAAATTTTAAAATTATAACATATCGTACTATATCAACCAAAAAAAATGAAACAAATTTTAAAAAAAGTTATCATACCTCTCCTCTCCAAATAGCAGCAAACCTATGTAACTCCAGCTGTACGAGTAAAGAAGCGTCACTCAGGCCTAGCCCATAACAAGGCTCTGCATGATCCATATGATCTGTAGAAAATGAAGATCATATCATTAATCGTAAGGAATACATGCGTACATAACTAAAAAAATATAATAAATACAGAGGTTGATTATATGTTTACCAATCAACATTTCTTCTGTGGAAAATGAAGATCATATCATCAAATGTAGACGGTTTCTTCATTAATAATCCTTCTATGCGTCCGTCGTAGTTAATTAAAAAACTAACCATTTCTTCTGCCATTTCTATTCAATTAATTCATAAATAATAAATTAAATTAATATTAGATTAAGCAAACTAATACTAATATCTACCCTAACTAATATATTTTCAAAATATATACGAATAGAAATTAATAGATTTAGCAAGTATATAAGCATATCATGAATACTTTATATTAATGAGTAAATTTCCTAATCAATAAAATTACACAATTGATGCAATAACGCATGCAATGTCACAAACCATATAAGCTGTAAAAAAAGCATGTTCAAAAACTCAAATCCTCCTCATTTTCCAAAATTTGAGAGTCTTGTCATCTTAAAAAACAAAAACTCATTAATTAAAAATCCATCTCAATTCAATAATCTTAAACAAAAAAAACACACAAAACGATTGAGAACAATACTTCTAAAACTAGGGCTCAATGATGGGACAATCAAAACTTCGAATTTTTTCAATATAGCATACAAAAGATAAATTTCTTCAATGTAACATACAAAAGATCCATTGCAATGATTGAGGAAGAGGTAAATAAAAAACAATAGAAGCGAAGGATCGCACAAGAAAAATTGAACGGAAGCGGGCTGGACGTGGGCAGTGGTGGGCTGGACATCAGCAGCGGCGGCGGGCTGGACGGCGGCGACGGTGGGCTAGACGTCGGCGGCAGGCCGGATGTCGGCAGAGGCGGCGGTGGATCGCTCGACGGATTTCTTCGATTGCACTAAGGCGACTGGAGGCGGAGCGGATCGAGAAATATAAGAACGATGATTTTGTCGTTCTGAATGATGAAATCAACTTAATTTGATTTCGTCGTTTAGAACAACGAAATCAATGTTGTTCGGAGATCGAAGGCCGAAATTAGCCAAGTGTGATAGTTTCGTCATTCAGAACGACGAGACTGGGTCAAGTAATAAAAGGTTTCATCGTTTAGAATAACGAAATCGTATTCAAACCAATTTCGTTGTTCTAAATGACGAAATCAACTTAAAAAAAAAGCCACACTGGCACCAACTGCTTGGCTGGTGCCTGCGTGGCAAAAAGGAACACCACTTTGGGAAATATTTCCCAAAGTGGTATATTTTGGTAAATATTTTTTATTATTATTATTTTAATAATTTCCCTTATTTAAAATTCTTTATAAAATACTCATAATCTTGGCATAGAGTCATTCATAAAATTATGATAGAAAACAAATCAATCTAAATCTTTTTGTGGAATTCTTCATCAGAAAATAAATATTTGAGCTGTGATACCTAATGACTTACTTCCTCACTCATGGGGCGATGGAAACTATGAGGATAAGAGTATTCTCATGATACTCCACATCCTATGTGCACTTAGAGCCTAATATGGTAGTTATCTAAACTATCATCATAATTCATGGTTTATTTACTAAGGAATCGTTTAGATTGTGTAAGCGCCTAAAATATATTATACCATAAATAAATGATTTCATATGCAAAATTTCTGGATAAAAAATAACCATAAAACTTATAGTAGTACAATATTTCAAGATAATTAAAATCCTCTAGCACAACATAGGTTTAGAAATTAAAATTCCCTACCTTAACTTTTAATTATAATTTTCTTGATTGTAAAGCTCTCTAATTACGAAATTAGCCCTATCATGATATCCGTTACACTCATTTTTTAGAGCTCCACCATAACCCCATGAAAACTCACTTAATAAAAACTTTTAAATAAATAAAATTTACTAAAAAAACTTTATTAAATCGAAAAAATCTTATCAAAAATTTAGAGTCGTTATAGCTAATCCTATGAAAAGTATTTCCTAGATTTACATAGATTCTATTCTACTCACGCTCTCCTTTTCCCTTGATGTGCCTTGCTTCCAATGAACTCAAATTTACTTCCAACAGACTTTAGTTTTAGGGCTCTAATCCTATCCCCCAACTTGGTCCTAGCCCCGCATGTAGACAAGGTCCCACACCACAATTCAAGTAAGAGATGGAACCCAAACAACTCAACTTAATTATGTATGAAGATAAAACAAATGTAGATAATAATAATTAACACCTAAATAAAAATAAAATCATGCAAATTTTGAGATATTATACATCTTGTCCTCCTCAACACTCATCCTCTGTAGTAATCTTCATTTGCTTCATCACCTCTTCTAAATCAAAGGAAATGGTAGAAGAATCGATAGATGCATATGGGGAAATGACCATTGTCTTGGATGCGTAAGTTTGGGGGAAAAGATTTATTATGATCTTAGTGTATAAATATTTTCACATATGTGTTAAAAAGTTTTGAACTTTTCGTCAAATTGTTTAAACAATAGGGTTAATTTTTTTGACACATGTAATATATTTTTTTAAATTGTTTGATTTTGAATTTGTTATCAAAACATTTGAATAACAGGGTTAAAATTATTTTGATTTTTTTTCTTATAAAAGTTTTTTTAAAATTGAATTTTATTTTGTTCTTCTTAAAAACGTATGGATAAAATGTTTTGTTATTTATGCTTCTTCCTTATTGACCAATGAAACAACAATGTTAAAATGATTTGAGAATGTTGTTAAATTGTTTTAAGACTAGTGTTATGATTTTGCGATTAATTTTCATTTTGTTCTTCTAAAATGTGTGGATCAAATGTTTTGATTTTGATGTTTCTTCCTTATTGACCCAAGAAATAGTAGTGTTAAAATTGTTTGAGAATGATGTTAAATCGTTTTAACAGTTGTATTATAATTTTGGTTATTTTGTGAAAATCTGATAACTTTATTAAAACAATAGTGTTAAAATAATTTGACAACAATGTCAAACCATTTTAACAGTATTGTCAATTTGTTTTAACATTGTTTACATAATTTAACATTATGTTAAAATATTTTGACACTGTTATCAAATCGTTTTAATACTATTAAAATATTTTAATTAATTGGTGAAAAAATCTTGGCTTTTAGTTAGATTAGGGTTTAAGAAGCAAATATGTACTTGACATTACAATATTTTCTTATCTTTATATTGATTTTTATGCGTGGAGAAAATAAAAACATTTAACCAAATGTGCAAGACAGTAAGGGTCCTCTATTTTTGCCAAGAAGTGTAGGAAATAAGCACATTTGAATGCATTCTTCCATGGATTCTTGACGAGCAAGATTTGAGTCTTTAATCTATTGATGAGAAATTTTATCCTTTACAAAAAAATTTACACTTACTATCAATTTAGAAAAATAGCCTATTTACCATTTTAGGATCATAAATGTCAATATTAAACATTGAACACACTTCTTTGTCAAAAGCTTGAATATATTAAAAATGGATATACATTCAAACTTGACATTTTTTGAACTTGATTGACATTGACATTAATGACCATGGCAAATGAAAAGTGTGAAAATTTTCATTAAGGGAAAAATGTCCTCAAATAACTAGAGCAATAGATTAAAGACACAAAGTTTCCTCATCAAGAATCTACAGAACAATGTATTCATACATGCTTCTTCTTTGCATTTTTTTTTTCATATTAGAATGCTCGTTGTCTTGTTCATATGGTTCTTATTGTCTTCGATTGCTAAATTGGTATATCTAACGACGAAATGATTTTAAGTGGAAGGGGTTGGACTTGGCGGCATAGTTACTATCATGGCATTTATGAGAACATGTGTTATATATGAGGAAGTAAATGTCTAGTACTATGCAAAGAGATATCTTTGCATATCGATTGAAGCCTATTGAGTGTAATGGCTATGCTTCCATGATAAGTAATAGTATGTCCAGAGCCTTCTCAATTTGTGCATAGAATCATTCTGATAAACATTGATGATTGTAGATGCTAGATTGGTGTATGTGTAAATATAAATTTTCACTATTGCTCACGTAGTTCTCTACAAAAAATTTAAGAAATATAAGCAAAGTTTCAAGCAAGAAAATTGAGTTCTCTAAAAAACCGATCTTTTTTTCTGGCCAAAACTGAAAATTACACATGTTTTGAAGGCCATATATAGTAAGGCAAAAGTTGAGGTTAGTTTGGGCTCATTGTCCACGTTACTCAAGGGGCATTTTAGCCCTGAGTAACATGGGCTATTAGATTTAAATCCGATGATCCAATGAGCCTAGGCTCACACAGCTACGCATGAGCCCAGGCTCATGTCAATGAGACTTATGTAGTAAAACCTAAATGTAAACCTAATAACTAAAATGCCTAATAATAAGTAAAGATAAAATTAACTTAATAATAAAATATTTAAATTTATGAGTAATTTACTAAAATAGCCCTAGAATATATCGTAATACACAAAATGATGCATTTCTATATAATACAAAAAATGACTATGTGCATATGTAAACCTCCACACATGTGACAAGAATTGTCTAAAGTACCTCTATCTTATTTTATTCCTTTTAACTTCACTAACCCACTGGTTCCTTTTGTCAGTAGCTCCGACTTCGACTCCTCCACATCTACCACCAGCTCCATCACTAACTTTGCAATCCGCTTTGCCTTCGTTTTCACCTCCTACGTCGTTGTCTTCTCCTCCCCTCCTTTGCCACCACCACCTCCTCTCATGTTCCTTCCCTCTCTCCTCCTCCCCTATTATATTTCCTTTTCCCCTTTTTCTCCTTAGTCGCCTCCTCTTCCTCTTTCCTAGAATCTGGCAAAACTAGTCGGCATAACTATTAAAAATTTATTTTTTTCTTTACAAGCTCTAATATTAAAAAAATGAACCCATAAATATGTTAGATTACTCAAAACCAAGAGAGTTTTTTCTAATACAAACCCATTCTTGAAAGTCGACAAGTGTATTTATTGCAATAAAAGAGATGTAAGACAATATTTTGAGTGATAAGATCTTCCTCATTATTTATAATGAACTATTTCAACAAACTAAATAAATAAACAGAAAAATAAAACAAATTTTTTGATGCAACTACGACTGTTGGCTATTATGTTGTCCAACTGTTGATGGTCATGCATCAATAAGAGGAATTGTTGCCTTTGAAGGAGGTTTTTAGCGCCAAAGAAGAAAGGTGGTCTTCGATATCAGACGACATGGGAGTTGATTGTCAACAATCATGTGTTTAAAATCTACTTTAATTTTCTGTTTATCTATTTAGTCAATTGAGATAGTTCATTGTAAATAATGAGGGAAATATTGTCCCCTCAAAATTTTGTATTATGTTCCCTTTATTTCAATAAATCTGTTTGTCAAGTGCTAGTATTAAGTTTGGGTTAGCATTAGAAAAAAACTCAGAATCAAGTAAAAATTAAACTCTAATGATTTTGAGTACTTTTACATATTTATGGGTTCATTTGTAAAAATTTAAACTTGTCAAGAAAAATAATAATAACTCTATGCAGGTAGTTTGTGACCAGTCTTGTATAATTCTGAGAAAGGGAAAGTAGAAGTGATCAAGGAGAAAAGGGAGGGGAAGATAGAGAGGAGGGGAGGAGGAAGAGGAAGAGGGTTGGGGAGGAGGAAGATGAGGAGGGAGAGTAGGAGGTGGTGGTGGTAGAGGAGGAAAAGAGGAGAAGGCAATGGTAGGGTAGGAGGCAATTTTTAAAACTTAGCCCAGACCCTGACCCAGATTAGTGGCTGGGCTGGGTTGACCCAGTTGAACCGTGGGTCGACCCGGGGGATGACATCATCACCTAAATTTTTTTTACAAGAATTTCCATGTAATACTAAAAAAAATTAGTTAAACATGTTCAAATCCGGTTCAAAATCTCAATTAAACTTGTTCAAAATCTCACTTGAACCTATTTGACCATTCAAAATATTGTTCATTCCAACCTATTTTAATAAGTTACCATTTCATATTTGTCATTAACATAAAACAACATAAATAGTAACATAAACAAAGTGCAATTCAAGAAGAACGGGAATAAAGTAAATGGTATGAGTAATGTGCAGCATTGGATTTAAATTTAACGGTGTATAAAACTCAGATTCATGCGGTCGCACATAAGAACTTAGGATAACAAAATTGTGTTCAAGGTACTTATTTTGGTCCAATTTGAAGGTTAAAATGCTTAATTATATAGTAGATAACTTTCATAGTCAACCAATGTTTGGCATATTGGTCGTCAGTATGTGGCTGAGAGGCGTTTTCAAAGAAGTAGGATGAAGGAGATCTCGGCCTGATCTTGAACCTCTTGCAGAACCTCCTGCAGAAGGGAAGCCAATGCTTGGCGAAGTGGGACACCTGCACTAGTGTGTAGGACAGATCCGATCCACCATCGTCAGACAGATAGATACTCAACTTTTCTGGAGGGTATTCGTAGGCCATGACAGAGAGCACTGTGTTGATGACCAGTGAAGGTGGTTCGATCTTGGGGTCTGCGGTGCAAACGAATGTCTACTCTTGGTAGTTCCTTCTCGAATTGCCCAAAGCTCCTCCCTTTCAGGCCATTGACAGTGCCGAAACGTGGAGAGGGAATTGCCAGAGGAGATCGTTTCCCACAGTCGCGAGTTTGCCCCAAATCGCTTAGTCCCCCTATGAGTTCCTCTAGTCCATAACTCCAAAATCCCGATCACGCATTCGCGGTCTTTTTTTTCTTCAAAACATTGAACCGGACCGGAACACTAGTTTAATCAACCGGGTTAAACTGACCCAAAAATCTAGTTGAACTAGCCCAATTTTTACAGTAGGTCAACTGGACCTACTGGTCCTGTCCGGTTTTTAAAACATTGGTAGGAGGTAAAGGCTAATAAAATAGAGCTAGTGATAAGAGGGTAAAGTCGGTGATAAAAGTGACAAAGTCAATGGCGAAGGTGGTAGAGCCCGTAACAAAGATTGTGAAGTTAAAATTAGAAAAAAAAAATAATTAGTTAGTAAAATTAAAAGGAAGAAAAAAAATTAGACAATTACTATCGCACATATAGAAATTTAAAAGTGGATAGAGCTATTTTTTATTATACAAAAATATGTGATATTTTAGGTATTATGATAGATTCTAGGGCTATTTTAGTAAATCGCTCTAGCCTTTTCTGTCTCCCTGACCTTATGTTGCTGCAACATACAATTCAGCATTATCATCTCCACTAGGTCCATCATAACCCAACATAAGCGGGCCCATTTAGCAACGGTTCCCCTAGCAGCAATACAAAACTTCAAAAGCAACTCCATACTTATAATTAAGTAGTTTTATACCATGTTACAGTAGTTATACACTATTTTTATTTTCCCAAGTTGCTCAAATGGATCTGAACTTTGGCCAACGTGAGGCTGTATGGCTGCTGCGCTGGAGGGTGCTGCCACTTATTATCTTGTTGAGATCCCATTGTCAGACTAGAAATTCAATAGATTTCAGAAAAATGTCACTTTTAAACCATCATACCCCTTAATAACCTCAAACAATAGAAGACCCACGATGGAGACACCGCCAGCAATGTCCAAACTAGCAGACCCATAACAGAGGCAGAAGAGTTAATAAATCAGTGTCAGAACTCAATTTACATTCAATAAAACAAATAATCACCGGTATGTCCAGTAGCTAAACAGCAAAGAAGGGCTGCATATAAAAGCATTTTTGTGTTCTGAAGCAGTTGCGTTGGCATGCTTAGACATTCAAGTAAAAACAAAATGGACCACCAAGTCCAATCCACCTCCACACACCAGAAAGTATTGTTCTCAAAGAGAAATGAAATCAAGCTTCCTAAAGAACATCATAACTCAACTAGCCCTCTTATAAAAAAGTTATTACATAGCCTTAAAATGACAGTCTTACTGTTCATATAAAGAAAAAATCATTGGAAATTAGAGAAACGCAGACATGGTATAACAAGAGCAATCCTGTACGAAGACAAGAAAATTAAAATGGTCTAAAAAGTGAGTATAATCTTCAAACAAGGCACCACCGACCTGATGCATAATCAACTACACAGAATCACCAATGTGCTTCTTTCCAATCTTGAAAAGAATTTCATGACATATCAGAACATACTTGTCTAGTTTCTCATCCTGAAATGTAGAACACAGAAAAATTAGTTCTATTTGCAACTCCAATAATTTTGTACAAAAAAAATCTAGATCTACTATGGTAAACTCTTGACAGGAAATATACAACATCATATGTACATATATAATTTTTTTTCTGGAAGACCATTGAGTCCATTAAATGGAAATCCACTCAAGTCTACAGAGGTCAAGAGAAATCTATTGCCAACATGCCAAATTAAGTATTAGCCTTACGAGAAGTTACTATATATTTAATATAACATGTGCGAAGATTTTATCAATTATCAATTATAATTTCAAATGCCCTTAGTGGACCAGGTAGGAATTGTTCTCACCAAAACACACTTTCCTTCTGCAGGGAAACTTTCAGACATCTAGAGCAAGTCACAGTATAACTGCAGGTTACCTCCAGCTTTCACAATTCCACATGAAAAGCATAGAGTATATTACTTTCAACGGAATACACACAATTCCGCCATGACTATGATTAGATTACTCCTCCACTATTATAAGATCACCAAAACTAATGTCCTCAACCGGGACTGAATCTATGAGTTTACCTGGTAGGAATATGTGTACTTTCTATAAAACCTTCTTTCAAAACACACCAAAAATAGCAGCATATTGACTGTCATCAATTCTAATCCCACTTTCCATTAGAATCTTTCGTATTTTGATAGCAGCAATCTCTGCAGAATTACCAACTCCACTTTTACTCAAACCACGAGTTAGCACCCCAAATGTTACATTATTTGGAACTATGCCAAGTTCTACCATCATATTAACAAATTTGAAAGCAGCTCTTACATTACCATTCAAACAAAACCCATTAATGAGAGTATTAAATAATACCAAATCAGGTTTTAAACCTGCATCCAACATATTATAGAATAACACTTCAGCTTCCTCCATTTGTTGAGCTTTGCAGTAACCATTAAGCAGTGCGCCACAAGTGATTATATCAGGTTTCACACCATTCTCGCTCATGTAACACCATATCAGATATGCTTCATGAAAATTCCCCTGCTTAGAGTTCAGAACTATCGTGCTTGTAAATGTAAAGACATCAGGAGAATAGCCCCTGCTTAGTAGTTCATCCCAGAACACTTTTGCATCCTTCACATATCCCCATCTTATAAGCCCATATATAAGAATGTTGTATGTTGTAACATTTGGGCTACAACCAGAATGTTTCATCCTATCCATCCACTCATAAGCCTTATGCATAAGACCATGTTTGCTTTGCCCGTAAATCAAAGCATTATATGTAACCACATCAGGCTCAATACCTTCTCTTTTCATCATATTAAACAAGTATTCTGCCCCTTCCATGTCCCCACTCTTACTATAGAAGTCAATCAATACCGTATATGTAACCACTGCTGGTTTAACTCCCCTTTTCAGCATTTCACCAAACATTTTTAAAGCCCTATTTAAGTCATTAATTTTACAGTAACCCCGAATCATAGTGGTAAAGCAACAACCATCCGGATATAAGCCCATGTCAGACATCTCGCAGAATAACTTTGCAGCTTCCACTACATTTCCTTCACTGCATAACTTCGATATAAAACAGTTATACACATAAACATTTGGACTGCAACTTGACAGCCTCAAAAGGTTTGTTGCTTCAGTCCATTTTCCCAGTTTACAGTAACCATCAGTGAGCGAAGTGATAGAGACCAGGTCAGGAGAAAGACCACTTTCAATCATTTTGTAAAACAGACATGTAGCCTCTTTTAAGTAACCCCTTTTTCCGAGAGCATCCATCAAAATTGTATATACAACAGTATCTGGTTTGCAACCATATTTATTCATATCATAAAACAATTGAACAGCACATGAAAAGCTACCTTCTGCACAATATTGATGGATAAATAAAGTTATAACTGCCGAATTCAGTTTTATTCCATGGCTCAGCATTTCTATCACAAATTCCGAAGCCAACTCCATCTGCTTTGACTTGAGCAGTACCTGAAGAAGTTCAATGCAGACCCCAGATGAAGGAAAAAAATTTAAGAGTTTCATGTGATGAATGATCTTAAGGGCAAAGCCTATCAAATGTTTCTGTACACAACATCTAAGTAACATACTGTACACTGTTTCCAGAATCTGTTGGTTCTTACACGTCTTTTGGAGTGTGTTTAGGATTAATCTATACCGGACTTCCCCTCCATCTCCATATCTGACAACAGAGAGAAGAAGATCCATAGCTCTGTAGTTCATATTTCCCATAACTAGTATATGTATCATCGTACAAACAGGATAAATACCAAAATTGGGCCCAAAATGTCTTTCACACATCTGGAAGAAGTGGAACACGAATGAAGCATCAGAACTCATATGGAACAACTCATTCAGAAAGCGGGTCACATCATTATTGCCTAGAACACTTGCACTATTACTACAGTCAGAAAAGCTCATATTCCAGCCTCGATCCTTGAGAATCAAAAGATTTCTTTCCATGTGACTGCTATTCCTTATGTTATTACCCACATCCAAGGGCGTCCTCTGAACTGAAAGGCACTTGACTCCTCTATTACAACTGCAGGGAAGAGGTGGCTGTGCACTCGACCACAACTTCTCATCACTGGAGTCTTCAGGGGCGGACAAGTCACTCTCTGATTGAAGTAGATGAAAAGATGCTGCCGAACTCCTCCTAAAGCAAACAAGTTTAGTTGGATTTCGACCACACAATCCCCAAACGAAGTCATGTGTGAGAGCCAATGCAAAAGATCTCATGAAAAAGTAGATGGCATCAAGCAAGCAGGCTTGACAAAGCATAATATCCACAGGGGTACCAGTCTCAAGCCCATTACCAAAAATCTCATGTAGGATTTCAAGATAAATTCCATGAGCACCAAGCAGAATTCTTATTTACTGAAGCACACCACCTACATAGAAAATTTTCATGCTAAGTAAGAAACGAAGAACAAAGTATTTATTATTCATCAGAATGAGAAACCATTTTTGAGCCAAATGCAGAGGACAAACAAAGTTCAAATTTGGATTCAGTTCCATGGGGGTCAATTCAGTTCGGTTCGGGAAAACTCAGATAAGTTTGGGAAAAATTCATAAAACATTCTGTATAGTTAAAAACACAATCCAGAATGAGATGAATACATGATTTGAAGATCAAGGAATATGAAACATAAAATTATGCAATATCATAATTCACAATGATAAAACCCAAAACCGTGACAATGTTCCAGATTACAAGGACATATACCCTGTTCGGTAGCATTTTTTTCTCTCAGACGATTTTATCCCGGGAATATAGTACATTTGAATTTTTGTTCCAACATCTGAAGTTGCTGCATTTAAGGTTTAGACCTGTTTGGCAGCACTGTCTCAATTTTAAATGTTTGGAAGAATCTGAACATTTTTTACAAAGATAAGATAGGCTTATGCAATGAATTGTTAGTACTTTTACAGTATTGATTTCTGGCCTCATAAAAATGAAACAGGAGACGAGCATGTTGGTTGTGGACTGGGTAATCCATTTCCATTAAGGAAAACTAATTTTGAATTTAATTTTTACTAGCACTACAAATTGAAAACTTCTACACTTGCTTCCACTGTCCATTACGATGGAGTAATGAAGCCACAGCTTGAAATTGGGATCACAAGATACAAAGGCTACTGGAGAAAAGTTGTTCCCTGTGATCAAACTTTCTTACAGCTGTGCAATGTTTTCGCATCTTCACAAGACTATCCAGGAGTTTCGTTTTATTGCCGAGAGGTGGAAGATGTAATTTTTTCCATATTTCTGTATGATTAGAATTTTCTTTTGTATTCTCTCTTGACCTTAATAGAAGCGACAATCCCCTCAAATTACCGATCCAAAAATCAAACTTTGCATCCAGCTTTATATGGGACGGCTTACGCAAGGTACATAAGAAAAACTGCAGAATGTCTATCACTCATGTAGAGCGACTACCATCTTGCCATATAAAAAACAGAGAACACTAAAAATTCTACAAATATGAAAGAAATATAACCGCAAATCAAATGGACCAAATGTTCATCACTCTAGTATCATAAAAAAAATGCAATAAGCTCCACAAAGTCTTCATATGACTGCTACCCAATAACAATCCTGCGATTAAGTAGAATTATAAAACAACCAAAAGACTCACACCAGAGCAAATCTAAATATAACTGCCAAAATATGAATTGTTTTGAAAAAGTCAAAAGACAAGCTAGAAAATCTAATTCATATACTCCGTCTGTCCTATATTAATAGCTCCATTTGGAAAAAAAAGTTTGTTCCATATTAATATTAATAGCTCCATTTTGTCCAATTTAAGTGGTTGGGTACTTAAAAACGGATATCATAAGCTTATATTCTCTTCTCTTAGATGTTGGTTTCACCATTCAATAAAAATCACTAACAGTAAAGTGAAAAACAGAGTTAGGCAATATAACTTTCAAATTATTTTTCTCTAAAATAATCTGATATATCAAGTGTACAGACATGAAAAAGGAAGAAACAATCATTTGAATACTCAAGATGCTACATAGTCTGTCCAAAAACACATGTTCCCCGAAGGCAGGACCAAGGAATATTTTGCATACGCATAACTGGTCCTTTAAGGAGCACATCAGTGGCATCAACAACAGATAAATCACAAAGCAGAATCCGCATAGTATTGGACTTCAAATTTACATAGCACCAATTAAATACTCACCCACACCCAAGAAAAATCAATTGAGGATAAACACATTAAAACCCAGAAATCTAATAAATAAATAACAGAAAAGAGGGGAGGGAGGAAGGGATGATGATTCACCATCTAGTGGCGCTCTCCGACTGGAAGGAGAGCTTATGTTGGTTCTTGGCCGGGGTGTAAAGCTGGGAAAGGGAGTGGCGGCGCTGGAGAAGGTGGCGTTCATGGTTCGATCGACCTCGTCCAGTCACCTTGCGTCCGATTTCCTCTTCTTCACCAACGGGCTCTGTGAGAAGAGAGGTGGAGAGGAAAGGAGAGGGCGGTCGGGATGGGTTTCGACAAATAGAGGCAGTCACGGGAGAGGACGGAGGAGGGTCTCGGCGAGTGACGGAGGTGCGGCGACGGGATAGGGGGAAGCGACGGCTGCTTGGAGAGGAATGGAGGGCTTAAGAGACCGACTGAGAGACTAGAGACCGAGTGGGAGTCTTGGCGAGGGCGGGGAGTTTTACAAGACGGGATTGGACCGTACAGTTACGTACTCCGGACTCTGTCCACAAAACCTAAGACGGTGAAATGTGCGTTTCAAACTAAGATCAAATCCAGGCGTTACATTTGTTGGCCTTTTGAGGCCATTTAAGGTCTAACCTCGTTTGGATGCAAATGTTGTGTGCCTCAATTTATTTCTTCACAAATGGCGATAATGAGCATAAATGACTCTACAAATCTTCTTATTCTATAAGTGACTCACAAATGTGCCTTAAAATACACGGAATTGCGTTGGAAAACCCTAAAAAGTCACTTCTCAAAGGAAAATGATATACCACCTTTGATTGGATGGAAAAAATAAGAGGCATATAGCGTGGAAAAATTCAAGTAAATATAAACTTCTCTTATAGATAAGTTAAATAGAAATTAAATAATATTCTTATACCTTATTTTTTTTATGTTATAGGCCTTAACAACAACCTTTGATTGAATAAGAAAGGTAGATCCTACTTCACAACATGAGAATTATTTAATTTGACCTTAATCTCATTGGACAACATGAAAATTACTTTTTCCTATCTAATTATAAGTGGAATAAGTTTTATGATATAAAAAATTAATTTACATATTTCGAGGCACAATGATGACCACATGCTCACGGAAATTGAGCTTCATCTCCATATTTAAGTTTGAGGGAAAAAAACATCCAAAATGACATTGCTAAACATGCTATAAATTTCAATGGGGTTTAACACTCTTATCTCCTCGTTAGTTCATTCTTCTCCATGTGCTTCTTCCCTTCTCACAATCTTGTACTCTGTATCATCCTTCAATTGAATTAGAATAGTCCCTTTTGAAGTCTGCGTATATGAATTACTTATACCAATAAGCACAATTCATCATTTACCCTGCCAAATGCAACAAGTTCCAAAATTAACCATCCTATGTCAAGCTTATCAAATTTTGCTTCTTTTATAGCATATGTGTATAGAAATATCCTTAACAGCAGAAAATAATAAGCCTTGGTTTCCTATCACCAAATCTCAGTAACATGAGTCTACCACCAAAAAATAATTCAAAATCCGTTATAATTGGAAGAAGTTTCTCAAGGCCTTCACTTTGTACTGCATCAAACCCTTTAGAAAGTTCAGCAACTAGACCTTCATTTTTAATATTCTTTGATGATTTAATTTTCTAAAATATGCCCACATAATATTCACTAGTTGCTTCTAACGCATGTTTACCTACCATTCACTTTCAGCAGAAAAAGTTTGACAATCACATGTCATTTCTTGGTCTTAAGTGTAGATGAAAAAACTATTGGAAACTCTACCTCTAACAAATATTCCATCCCATTGCTGAATGCACTCGCATGGGCTGCACTTGCACCTGCAACAACAATGTTACCACCTGATGAAAAATGAGTTTTTTTCCATATTACTTGATTGAAGAGGCCAATATTTTATATTTCTTGGTTTTAAAAAAATGTCACATTACATGTTTTAGGATGAAACTACCTTTAGGTTTCCCAACAGCCATACATATTATAATAAATGAACATCAAAATAGTAAGACGTCATTCTAGTGGGGAGGATTGATCGACGACAAGTCAAAAGTTTCTAGTAGGAGATGACTAGTTGTGACTCACCAACAAGTTGTTGGAGAAAGTAAAAACCCATTTTTTTTAAATGCCAGAAGCTGTTCAAGGTAAAAAAATACTTCATTTTGGCATATCCGATCACCCCTTTATGTAACATTCCCGAAGTTGACTACGGGGAAATTAGGGTGTAGGACCCCTTGACCTTATCATGGGAATAACTTAATCATTTATTAGAATGTAGTTAAAACTATATGGATGGAAAGTAGACAGAAAGAGCTTCAAAACGCCACCAAGAACGCTTGAATTGGAGTTCGGATGAGGGAGTTGAAGTTGATTACAACGCGTAGGGCCCATTTACCCAAATTGGACCCGTAAATTGGCCGTTTAAGTCACTTTACGGGCCCAATTTATTAATATTTCAAAATTATATTTTAAAGGCCCAATTAAGTGGCCTAATTGGGGGAGTTTTGTCCCACTCTTAGAGGGATTAGGGTTCCTAATCTCTACGCTTATAAATAGATAATTAAGGCTCTTAGGGAGGAAGCAAAGGATGAGGAGCCATCATTGGAATTTTTCGGCTAGGCATTGGTGGCGGTGGATCGACGACAACTCGGCCCTTGAGGTAGGATTTCGAGTCAAAATTAGTAGAGATTTGTAAATTATAATATAAATCATATTCGTAATTTACATAAACAGTGATTTCTCCAATCACTGTTCATGCAATTTTGTTTTGAACAATTATTTATTTTATTGTCCAATTGTCGGCTAGTCACTGGCCGGCCATCGACCAACTGTTGGTGGCTGGATCCATTGCGGGAGGGGTGTGCCGGCCCTAGCCCTGGCCACAACCGCCTTCGATCAGGAGGCCTTGGCTGTAACGACCCTGAATTTCCAATATGTTGTCTAATAAGTTAATTTTGGTGTTGGTAGCATTCTTTTAATTAGTTAAAGTTGTTACATATTTAATCTTATTAGAGTATGGTGGAGTGCGGAAAAGTAAGTGTAACGGCTTTAGAAGCGCTCGATTCGGACACCGGGGCCGAAAGTTACGGCCTCGGGAAACATGCTATATGGGTGGGAC
This sequence comes from Saururus chinensis, assembly GCA_035235625.1. NCBI lineage: Eukaryota > Viridiplantae > Streptophyta > Magnoliopsida > Piperales > Saururaceae > Saururus > Saururus chinensis. Next base: position 22,397,912 of record CP141143.1, on the reverse strand, counting down.
CCACATTGAAGTGCTGGATAACCTACCCATGTGTGGTCTAGTTTTGTAGGGCTCGTCGATACGAGCCCAACGGTGTCAAGAACGCATGAATCGGAGTCCGGGTGATAAAGATACGCGCGTTTAAAGTTTTCATTTTTTTTTAAATAAAAAAATATTATAAAAAGAGAGGCTGACGCACACGGCTGACATCAGCCGCGTCTGCCGGTGCCGTGGAGGCAGTGCCGCGTGGACCCGGGCCCACGGGACCGCGGGCCGGGCGCGTGGCGGGTCCGCGTCAGGCGGGGCCGGGCCCACGACGATGCGCGGCGTGCGTCACCGCGCATCGTCGCGTCGAACAGCGTGACGGGGCCTGGGCACGCAGGAGATGTGCACACGAGTCGCACGCGTGTCGCCTCTGCGTGAAATGCACACGGCATGGCGCGCGTGGGCCCCACATGCGCGCGCGCCTATAAATAGTGACCCCGGCCAATTTTTTCGGGTTGTTTCCAGTTTTTTCACTCCTGAACTTGTTTTCCTCCGTTCTCAACCATTTTAAGTCCGAATCAAGTGATTCAAAAGGTATTTCCTACTTAATCGAACATTCCGGATGCTGTGGCGGGGTCGGTTTCTTTATTCAGTGCTTCCACAGTTACGAATTTGTAACCAAGTGTTAAGGTAGGGGACTTTAAACTCTAAACGTGTGCTTAGTATAACTTATTTACGCATGATTTAACATGATTGAGCTTATGTGACTGATTTATGTGAGACATGTTATGTGATGAACTGTTTTAGCATGAATATTGCTATGTTTTGAACGATGTGATGATTAATTCATGGGCTTAAGAACCCAGAATAATCATAGAGTGATGATGCCCGCCGAGAAAAATAATCAGCAAGTGGCGCGCACAGGGTGGAGCATCGTGGGAAAGCTCTGTCCCTAAGTGGCCCTCGTTTGCCCCATGAGCGCCGAGGGTAGGCCGTAGGGTGTCGCGGCTTGTGGATTTGGTTTGATTTGGAATCGCAGTGTTTTCTGCATAAATTATCGTGATAAAGGTTTCTAAAGAAAATGTTGTAGGGTTTTCAAAGAGATTTCTGCTTAACATCTCTGTTATATTTTAAATTAACCTGTTAAGTATTTTAAAATACTCACCCACCCCCAGATTCTGCAGGTAATGCAGCGAGGGCGGAAGTGAAGAAAGAATAGTCTTTCAGATATTTTATTTGCTCTCTAATTTTGGAAAATATGTAAATATTTATATGACTGCAGTTTAAGGGCATGATGTGCCCGAAGACTTATAAGGCTTGTAAACTATCAACTCTACGAACCTAAGTCCATGGCTTGTGTGAAAGTTTCTTTTCAGCGCATGTATAATATTTTGTTGTGCTATGACTCCATGGTATGCCTATGATTAATATAAGGCATATGTGACTGTGATCCGCATCGATGGCCATCGTGTTCGGACGCGCATGTGTTGGCCGAGCGTGTCGAACATGATGACGATATTAAAAAAAAAAGATGCCCATCACATTAGCGGTGGTGGATCGGCTTCCATTGTGCAAGCCACCAGGTAGTCACAATAGAAAAAAAAATGAGAGAACTCGAGGGGGCGCGGCGCAGCTCCCAACTGGAGAATGGACCAGGGTTGTCGAAAGCACCAGACGATGGCGATCTGGTCAAGCCCGGCCCATCGGTGGGCCGTGGTGGCTTGCCATCCTAACGCCTCTACTGGTTTTAAAAAGAAAAGCCCCTTTCTGCGCTGGCCAACGGCAGGGCTAGGCTGGTTAGACTTACCGCCAGACGGCGATTCGATTCCGCCAAGCCCTTGCTGTACAACGATAGCCTGGGATGGCGCCGCCATGGCCTCTGGCTGGCTATGAAGAGGACAACCCGCATAGCGGGTAGTCAGGCTCTATTTCGGGCCAGGCCAGACCGGGTGACCCGATCCGTTCGTCTTGAGTTCAAAAAAATAATAATAATATAGAAGCGAGTGAAGTGGGTCTAGTTCAGGGGCCTAAATGAGTAAAACAAAATTTTAGAAAATTAATCATGAATCTAGAGAGGGTCTGGAGTGTTTTGGCCAAGTTTTAGACTTGGGAAAAATCCCAGAGACTATAAAATGACTATTTTACCCCTTATAATTAAATTATCGTGTGAAAACCACTTACTCGACTTTGGGGCTCCGGTTCAGGGTCCTATGAGTTGATTTAAAAATTAGAAAAATTCTCAGTGATAATTTTAATGGGTGACCTCATTATAGGCTAAACCAAGTAGTGAGGCAAAATTTGAGTGAGTGGGTAATTGACTGTCTTGCCAGGAAGATTGCACAGAGTCCACCTGGGTCGGTTCAAGGGGTTCATGACCTTGTCACACTTTAAGAAAATTACACAGAGTCCATGAAGTCAAGTAGTACCATTGAGTTCAATTTTTGGACCCATTGGATGTCAATAAGAAAACCAAATGACAAAAATACCCCTTTGAGTGGACTTGTCCACATTCGTTTGAATGGAAGCGCGGGTTAGTTTGAGAGTGGAGTCTCTTGAGAAGATTATGACTTAGAATAAATAAAAGGGTAGTGAGATAACTAGAATGGGCCAAGGGAGGGTATCATACCCTAGGTGGTAGAATTACCCTAATGCCTTAGGGGTAGTATATTCTGTTTCTACCGAAACTAATAACCTAACTACCAAGCATTAGGGTACACTATAGTGAGGTTAAACTGCTTCGAAAGGAAGGGGTGTGACCAGTAAGTGACACGAAGACCTTGTCAGGTACAGTGTCATGGGAAAAAGGGGAAGAATCCTAATTCTCAAGGTTTAAGGCAGTATATTACACGTATCTGCAACCCAGTGCATTGATCCACTAGAATATTATAAATGTAAGTAGTGTGATGCATTAAAGTTATTTACATTCACGGGCTTGAATTCACTTAGCCCTAGCCCTGCAAATGAGTACAACGAGCATTCTTTTATTATTTATGCACTTGTGTGATTGCATGTTATTTATGTTAATTATTTTGATGCATGTTTTATTATTGATGCGTTGATTTATATCTGTAACCTAAGATTAATGAAGTTTAATCAAGAGACATGGGTTGCCGTTGGATTGGGAGGAGAACATCTAATCAAGATAATGACTAAAATACCCTCAATAGGGTTTGGGACCTATTCATGGAGTGAATGGGCCCTGACATAGAATTTTACCTTGGTTAATGAACTGAGGGTGGTTATTGGATGTTCTTTGAATCATAGATTAGTGGATAAGCTATTTATTAGGCCAATTCACAATGTGAAGAGGACCCAAGTTGTTGAGCAAATACTTGACTGGATGATAATAATTTAGTGTAAGTTTCAGATATTTGGGGGAGTCAATGGTCATAAGGACCTGAGACTTCTATAGATACATTAGTAATGTCTTAGAAGACATTTTCTCCCTGAGTTGAGGAATGGTGGAGATTGCGATACACTTCTTCATTGCCACGACGGTTTGGGTATTGACTAGAGGGTCTTTACCATGGGTCTCCCACAGGTCTTCCCAGGACCATATAGTACATATGAAAAACAGAGTTGTATGAGCATCATGGAAGGTGTCACAGGTGCAGAGCTTTGCCTAGTGTCCACACCCCTGATGGCCTGACTGCACAGCGCAGCCAGCAGCCTACTCTCGTGACCTTCCCACTCGTATGCACAAGGGAAAGTAAACAATCAACAAACAATGCCCACTCTGGTGCAAAGGGGCTCCGCCCAATGCTATGTAAACTCAATCCGTCAGTTACAATGGCAGGGAGAGGGCAAGGGCTGATCAACCAGGTCGTTGTGCTCTTTCTCCTAGAGCACTCTGGTTTGTCTTCGCAAAGTATTCATCATCCATGGCCGCCCTACCCACTTCCCTTATATAGACTCAACCTTGGCTGGTCCGTATCGTACTAGGAATACAAGAGCCCAACCCATACAAGAGTCCCTCCCTGTCCCAATGTCATGCCCCAGGATTTTTGGAAGTATATAAAATTTTCTTTTCAATAAAATATCGGAGTTTACCCGGGCCCGCAATTGGAGCTGTTCACCTTATGCAATAATATAATATTAAAATCCCCAGGAACCACGGTCCATGTACAAACACACAAGAGAAAAATAATAAGGAGAGTTCTTACTCATTTTGGTGTGGTTAAAATCTTGAAATCACATTGATAAAACTCGGAGTAGGCCCTTCTACCCGCACACTAAGCTTCATCGAGTCCTACAAAGTTTGGGGGGTGGTGAGTATTTTAAAATACTCAGTACAAGAGTTTATACTATCAGGCATGAATAAACACATGACAGTTTGACATCACATAGATATAATATTTTTCATGAAAACGGGGTGTGTCTCTCACCCAAAACCACCCCTAGAGCTTCTTCCTACATATCGAAGATGCTACTAGGGTTTGAAAGCTTTCACGGCTCACTACAAATGTCCTAGACATATATATATTAATAAGAATTTGTTACGGGTACAAAGCAGCGACCTCTTACTCCTCCACATATCATCTCAAAATATTTCATGTTTGTGGATAGAAGAGTCGCCCGTGCTCATGGGGCGCCAAGATCTAGAAAGTAGAGAGTCTTCCCATAATACTCTCTACCCTAGTGCGTGTATCCTTGATAGTTGCCCTTCGTTAGGGACAAATCAGGGGTCTTGCCCGGCTCACCATGCTAAAATAGGTATCATGCATCTGATTCCGAATTGGATTAATTGTGCCCTTAACTAGTCAACGGAGCTCTATCGGGGTGCCCAACAATAGCTCCAGACAACCAAAATACTCTTAAGTCTCAGACTCAATCAAAATATCCTAGAGTTCCCATACTCCAAAAAGGGTTATTTTCTTTTAAAACATTCCATCCCAATATTTATCATTTTGAAAATCCTAGCTCCGCTTCTACAAGCCATGGGAGCGTCACTATCAATGACTACAAAGGCAAGGTTGGTCGCTCATTCACTATTAATCACCATGCTTATACGTCTTTTCAAAAATAATCTCGAGAATCATCCTTTCAACAAGGACGAGTCCTCTAAAACCGTCTTTCAAACATATTGTATTCATTCGCAATGAAAATAGTGGCAAAGCTAGTTTGTCTCTATCTCACATGCTCCAACATGTATAATTTATATCAAAATCCATGGATAATCATTCAATTAAACTATCATATATGAGGCAATCATAATGCATGTAGTATAAAACATATCCGCTTCTAACGGCAAATCATTCGACTAATCGACTCTATAACCATTTGATAGATTGAATATATATATGCATAAATCATAAATCATAACTTGAAAGTAATCTCAAATGCATAGCATGCGAGAGTCATATAAATAATAAGTTTAAAAACACAACCAAAGTTTATAATCATGCCTTAAGAAAGGATAAACACCCCTACCTTGCTCTTCGCGCAAGTTTGAAACTGATAAATCGGACACAACAAAATTGGATGTCCACTTATGGGGTTCTGGAGGTCTCCAACCAAGAAAATAACCCCGCTACGACATCTGACACACTCGATTTAGGCAAGAACGCCTCTTTAACGGAAGAAAACAGACTCAGATCGACTCCATAAATTCTTTTTCCGTGCCCGTAGGCTACGAACATAATCTTCCCTTAACCCAAAACATTTTTCTCTTTCCATGCCCGTAGGCTATGGACAAAATCTTCCCTTAACCCATAACACTTTTCTCTTTTCGTGCCCATAGGCTACGGACAGAACCTCCCCTTAGCCCTGGACACTTTTCTCACAACACACCCGTAGGAGACGGACATAATCTCCCCTTGCCCTGGGGCATTTCCCCTATATAGGGTTGTTAACTTGTGGAATGAATGCTTTCATTATGTAGAACACCCTCGAATTAGCTAAGAATGCTTTTTGAACAGAAGAAAATAGACTTAAAACGAGTGAGAAACAAAGAAAATAAGTTTCAGAATGTTTTGAAACAGAAAGTCAACGCCTATTTATAAGAAAACCGGACTAACGCGCATCTGACGCATGTTAGACACAGTCACGCATTAGACACGCGTCTGACATGTCACTGACGCGTGTCAGACACACATCAAATTTCTAACATGCGACTCTGACACGCGTCTCTGACGCGTGTCAACTTCTGACACTGCCATGTGGCAATATATATATATATATATAATATTTTTTGTTTTTCAAATATAAAAACTTCATATCTTTTTATCCCGAAGTCGGAATCTTTAAAAACGCTTGAATGGAGGAAACTGGGCTACAAATAGAGCGCGCAGACGAGGAATCTTTTCCTAATCGCTACAAAAAATAGATGGAACACAGAATTTGAGGGACGAGACATCAAAAGCCATTAATGCAAAGTTGAAAGCCTGAAACACGCTAGTTAGGTCACATGCAAGTATGCAACCACAAAAAATAAATGAATGTGCAGCACAAACCTGACAAGAAAGGAGCGGCACCTCTGTCTCAAAATGCGGACGAGGGATATGAAGGGTGGTCCAACCCCAGCGGAGGCGGGATTTGTTCCGATATTAGGAGGCCAAAGTTGTGAAGGACCCGTTGCCGTTCTGGAGCGGCAAAGGGGAGGTCGTAGGGGGTTGATGGAGGCTTCCTCACCGGAAGCCTCTTACTACGTATGCCTTTGTTGATCATCATCGGAGACGTAGAAGAAAAAACCCAGAGCGTCTCTGTCGCGCCCCGGGATTTTTGGAAACATATAAAATTTCTTTTCATAAAGATATCGGAGTTTACCCGAGCCCGCGACTAGAGCCACTCGCCTTATGCGATAATATAATAATAATTTCCCATGAACCATGGTCCATGTACAAACACACAAGAGAAAAATAATGAGAGTTCTTACTCATTTTGGTGTGGTTGAAATCCTCAAAATCATATTGATAAAACTCGGAGTAGGCCCTTCTACCCGCACACTAAGCTTCATCGAGTCCTGCAAAGTCTGGGGGGTGGTGAGTATTTTAAAATACTCAGTAGGGGAGTTTATACGATCAGGCATGAATAAACACATGGCAGTTTCACAACACATATCATATATAATATTTTTCAATGAAAACAAGGTGTGCCTCTCACCCAAAACCACCCCTAGAGCTTCTTCCTACGTATTGAAGATGCTACTAGAGTTTGCAAGCTCTCACGGCTCGCTACCAATGTCCCAGACATATATATTAATAAGAATTTGATGCGGGTACAAAGCAGCGACCTCTTACTTCTCCACAGATCATCGCAAAATATTTCGTGTTTGTGGATAGAAGAGCCACCCGTGCTCATGGGGCTCCGGGATCTAGAGAGTAGAGAGTCTTCCTATGATACTCTCTACCCTAGCGCGCGTAGCATTGATAGTTGCCCTTCGTTAGAGGCTCACCAGGCTAAAATAGGTACTGTGCATCCGATTCCGAACCAGATTAATTGTGCCCTTATCTAGTCAACTGAGCTCTAGCGGGGTGCCCAACAATAGCTCCAGACAATCAAAACACTCATGAGTCCCAGACTCATAGTCTTTAGTCCCAGACTCATAATCTTGAGTCCCAGACTCAATCCAAATATCCTAGAGTTCCCAGACTCCAAAAAGTTGTTGTTTTCTTTTAAAACATTATCTCCCAATGTTTATCCTTTTGAAAATCCTATCTCCGCCTCTACAAGACATGGGAGCGTCACTATCAACGACTACAAAGGCAAGGTTGGTTGCTCATTCCAATGAGACAGTTACCCCTTCTTTATCTCGCCCTAGTGACTCGATCACCATGCTTATACGTCTTTTCAAAAATAATCTTGAGTATCCTCCTTTCAATAAGGACGAGTCCTCTAAAACCGTCTTTCAAACATAATGTATTCATTATCAATGAAAACAGTGGCAAAGCTAGTTTGTCGCTATCTCACACGCTCCACCGTGTATAATTTATATCAAAATCCACGGATAAACATTCGATCAAACTATTATATATGAGGCAATCATAATGCATGTAGTATAAAACATATCCGCTTCCAGCGACAAATCATTCGACTAATCGAATATACATAATAGCATTATAAATATATGATATATAAATCAAATTCTATCTCAACGATTAACCATTCAACAGATCGGATATATGTGCATAAATCATAAATCATAACTTGAAAGTAATCTCTAACGCATAGCATGCGAGAGTCATATAAATAATAAGTTAAAAACACAACCAAATATTATAATCATGTCATAAGAAAGGATAAAAGCCCCTGCCTCGCTTTTCGTGCGAGTTTGAAACTGATAAATCAGGCACCACGAAATTAGATGTCCACTTTTGGGGTTCTGGAGGTCTCCAACCAGAAAAATAACCCTGCCATGATGTCCGACACGCTCAATTTAGGTAGAAACGCCTCTTAAACAACTTAAATCGAGCTTAAAATGAGTAAGAAATGAAGAACATAAGTTTTTGAACGTGGGAGAGAAATGAGAAAACGTGGGAGAGACTGGATGCTGTGGATGCTATTTATAGAAAAACTGGATAGATGTGAAACTGACATGTGTCAATCGTATCTGCTCTATCAGCAATCCTGCCCACTTTGTCAGCAACCCTATCTGCTTCGTCGTCAACCCCATCCACTTGCGTCATCAATCTTATCCGTTTCATCAGCAATCCCATCTGCTATAATATTATTTTATTCAAATAATATATCAACTTCAAAACGCGATAGCTTCCTATCTTGAAGTCGGAATTGCACGTTCTTAGTACAGATAAACTCGTATTGACGAGTTCTTCGAAACTAGACTGCACATTGGGTAGGTTACCTCATACTTTCAAAGTGGGTCCCGCCCATAAGACACTTTTCCCGAGGTCATAACTTTCGCTCCCGACCTCCGTTTTTCGTGTTATTGGGTTCCTTACGCTCATCTCACCGAGCTCTATCAACCCATATAAAAACTCTCCAAAAATTTACCTTTAAATAATTTAAAATAATTAAAAAACTCACAAAATAGTTTTATTAGAGGCAAGAACTCATATCGAAAATTCGTGGTCGTTACAGTCTCATGAACATCTTACCATACATGATTTTATTACACCAAATATGTACATAGGACTCATGATATGATAAAAAAAAAGAAAAAGAAAAAGAAAAAGAAAAAGAACTATTAATATAGGATAGAGGGAGTATGAGAGTCGTTTATCCATACAATTAACAACATGGACATGCTAATATATGTTAATATGTGTGCTATTAAATTTAAATATCTATAAAATTAAGGGAAAATTATTTAAATAATATTTTTTAAAAATTACCGAAATGGTACACTTTGGGAAATATTTCCTAAAGTGGTGCTGCTTTTGTCCACGTAGGCGCTAGCCAGGCGCTAGGCGCCTATGTGGATTTTTTTTCAATTTTACATGATTTCGTCCTTTAGAAGGACAAAATCAAGTTTAAATAGATTTCGTCCCTAAAGGATGAAATCAGTTTACAATAGTTAACCTGATTACGTCCTTTAGAAGGACGAAATCGCCATACTTTAACATTTCGGCCGCGGGTATGTATTAGACATAAGGACGAAATCAACTTTTTAAACTTGACTCTCAGCTCTTTGCCATTACATGCATGACTTTTTTACACATCTACTACTTACAAAAATATGTACTCGACACAATTCTATTCTCCTCGTAGTTAGGAGTATTAGGAGAGGGATATACATTTTGTTATTCTCTCCAAGAGCAACAAGACATCCCCGTCGCCCATGGTCTGTTCGCATTAGGAATACAATGGACTGTATGACTAATTGACTATGGAGAGAGATGGTAGAGGAGGGTATAAATGCGGGAGGTGCTAATAGTGGGCATACTAGTAAATCATGTAGAAACCCTCCTTTTGATTGGTAAATATATAATCAATCTTTTTATTTATTCTCTATTTTAGGTATGATTATATGTTCCTAACAATTGATGATATGTTCGTAATTCTACGCAGATCATATGGATCATGTAGGGCCTTTTTACGGGCCAGGCCCAATTGATGATATTGTACTTATACAATATGAGTCATATAGGTCGGCTTCTATTTGGCGAGGAGAGGTATGTTAACTCTTTATAAAATTTATTTTATTTTTTAGATTATAAATTACATTAGGTTGTAATTTTAAACTTTATTATAGGACCCCGGGTGCCTTGAATGCACTAAACATTTTACATATCTCCGCCATTTGCCTGTAGATGAGCAGATGTTACTGTATATTGAGTGAGCTGGATTTAGACATTTAATTCATCTACAGTACATCTGCCTAGGTTGGCTTTACATCATGCATCATATATTGCTCAATGGGATGATAGGAGAGCCACTATTATTCATTGGGAGATGGCTACAACATCGTGAGATGTTCATAGCACATATATACAGTGGTATTTATCAATTACACGACGATATATTTTACCACGCGATGATGTAGAGGAGATGACATATCAGCCTGGGGGTGCGTCTGATGTAGCTTTGGTAAGTATAACTTTGTTAATTATATAATATCATTATTTTGCTTCTTATTTATTAGTTATCTAATCTTTAATTTATTTTTCTTATAGTTTTGTTTAGTGCGACATACGCATGCGCATTTGACTAACATGATTAATACATGTACTTCGAGTGAGGACTATAAAACATCATGTCAGTCGATACTTAGGGAGCATGATGATGTCCTTCGTAGCTTGCCACTGCTTCACTCGGTGATTACAAATGTTCATAGACATTATCCTTACGACGAGGCTACTCAGACTCAGCTGAGGCAAGATTTATTTCCTGATATTTCCATCTTCATCAGTAGCGCATAGCTCTCCTCCCCATTCATCATTTCTGGTCACTCCATATGTAGTTCAGCCAGATCCGATATTATATTATATTATAGATGACATCAGCCAGCTTGTGTTGAATCATCTGTTACTTATGCGGAGCCAGAGATGGAGCTGGAGCCAGAGCCAAAGCCATAGCGGGAGCTAGAGCTAGAGCCGGAGCCAGAGTAGGCAGATCATGAGGAAGAGCTCATACTACACTGTCGGGGTCAAGGTTGAGGTTGAGGCCGAGGTCGAGGACATGGTCAAGGACATAAGAGATCTTGACATTGAGTGTATTACATTTGTTACGTGTTTCTTTTAAGCTAAACTAAATATTTATTAGCATGTGGTGTAATATATTTTATAAACATTTATATCTTGTGCTTATTTTTATATTATGTAGATGATGGTTGATGTGAATAACTTTAATGTTATGTGATTAATGTAGATAAGTTTGATGTTTTGTAGTTGTATAATGTGAATGCGTTAAATGAACAAGGACATGTGTTAAAGATAGTTTAAAAGAATTTTTTTAATATGATTTCGTCATTTGAAAGGATGAAATCGTGCTTGGCCTAAGCGGCCAAAATATCCAAGAATGACGATTTTGTCCTTTAGAATGACAAAAATCAAGTTAAGTGTTGTAAACTAATTTCATTCTTTAGAAGGACGAAATCAACTTAAACTTGATTTCATTTTTCACGTAAAATTAAAAAAAAATATACTCTAGCAGCAGCATGCTTACATAGACAAAAACAGCACCACTTAAGAAAAAATTTCTCAAAGTGTACTATTTTGATATTTTTTTAATATTATTTAAATAAATTTTCTTTAAATCAATAATACATATGCTGACGCTAACATTAATTGGGAGCACAGCTTTGGCCACTGCCCAGCCGCTCGAGGGTATTTTGGTCATTTCTGACGCAACGTTCGCTTCTTCCATACAAAGGGAGGGAATAAATGGGAGAGGGAGCGGGGGAAGGCAATTCTTTCTAGCACTCAACAGTGACGGTATTAGGAGGCTTGTATTGAAGGAGACTTGGAATTGACGAGAAGATCTTCTTCAAAGATGCCGATTATCTTCCAATCTGGTTGGTTGATTAATTTTGTACTGATTATATAGTTTTAATGCGTGTTCATTTGTGTCTACTCTCTGCGAGGTTGGATTTCTGTGATTTGGAGTAATATTCAGTTAAATGACTAATTTTGGAATAGGTTCCATTTCTTCAATACTGATTTTCTTGGTTTCGAACTTCTCTTACCTGAATTTGAGCATTCTTGGCTGCTGCCAGCTTGTTGGGCTGGTTACATACTTGCTTTGTTTCATGAAAATTTGAAGTTATTGCTTACCTTAAAGTGAACTTTTATTTTTCTTTGTCTGAGACCTTGTTACTTGTTCGTGCTCAACGTGATCAGTTGCTTTCATTTCGTACTGCGGAAGATTCTCTAATTTATTTATAGCTTTGAGCATGATGTTTACTGGTTACTTGTAGTGCGGATTCCTTTTTAAGATCACATAGATTTTAAGTTATGAAAATTCAAAACTTCTGAGCTCTTTTTAATTTCTTGTTCTATTGGATTCCGTCGAAATAAACCGCTGATTTTTGTCGCTGTCCCTTGATTTTTAATACTCTCTCTCTCTCTTTGATTGGCACTGGTGGGCAACTTACATCGTTTATCTTCCACTTCATTAGGGTCTGGGTCTTCAGGCCTCCGGTGATGTTCAGGCAGAAGGGGGCCGAGATTTAGTTCTGGGTCCCCTGTTAATGTTTGTAAAGTGAAAGAGATATGGTGGGTAGAATGAATGCCCATTCTCTGCGAAGCCCATTGCTAGGGATTCACCTATCAAATTTGGAAACTCAGAAAAACAATGGAAGCTACAAGGTTAGAGGAATGTTGGAAGCTAGGGCTTTTGTGGAGTTCTCACATGCTAGGACTCGGAGAAGGCATGAAAATGTCTGTTTGCTACAATTTGGTGGGAGATCTATTGACTTTTCCTCAAGGATTTCTTTGTCAAGAAGCAGGTTCAGGATTGGTTGCGCACAGGAGCCATTTGCTGAAAGCAAGGCTTTAATTAGGTCACTTGTTCTTCTGTGTAAGGAAGGCTTGCTTTTGATTAGGTGTTCCATTTTTATTGCCGTGATGTCTGCAGTGGGATTATTGGTTTGGTATGGCCAGATGAAGGCTAAAGCTTTTATTGAGGCCCGACTTTTACCATCAGTGTGTTCTAATCTGAGTGAATGCCTCCATCGAGAGCTCAACTTTGGTAAGGTACGTAGTGTGTCACCTTTTGGGATCAGCTTGGATTCTTGTTCAATGGGGCCCCATAGTGAGGAGTTCTCCTGTGGTGAGGTCCCTCGGATGAAGCTCCGTGTGCGTCCATTTGCAAGTCTAAGGAGTGGAAAAATTGTTTTTGATGCTGTCTTTTATAGGCCAAGCATATTGGTAGCGCAGAAGGAGAATTTCTCCTGGCTGGGGATCCCTTCACCTATTGAAGATGAATTAAAGAAACACCACTCCACCGAAGAAGGGATAGACCACAGAACAAAAACCAGGAGGATTGCTAGGGAGGAAATTGCTGCTCGGTGGGCTCGTGAAAGGAACTTAGCAGCTAGGGAAGCTGCAGAAATGGGATATATTGTGCCAGAACAAACTGCAGGTGCTTCTCTGGGTGATGATTCTAGTGATGACCTGGGTTGTCCTACTGGATTTCCAATTTTTTCTTGTAAGGATGAACGCATGCATTGGAGAGATCATCATTGTATTGATACAGGTGTTGAATACACATTGAAACATGCTGATTTGGAGAAATCTTTTGGTGTGAAAATTCCAAGAACTGGTCTTAATTTCTTGTCTAGATTGATCCCAAGGCCTGTTAGGCATCCTCTCAAGAGGAAGGCTCACAAGAAAGAGCTTTTTGCTGTGGAAGCTCTTAAATGCAAAAATTTAGAGCGGTCCAGATTGGCTGCCTTGGCATACTTCCATGGTTTAGATGGTGGGAAATTTGGAACGCCAAAGAGCAAACAAGAAAGGTCTCTTTCACTCACATTGACAGATGAGGAAGCCAATGGACTTAACAGTGAATTAAGCACTAAAGAGGAGAAACAAACGATTTTGGAAGATGCATCTGAGACGGTTCAATGGGAAGAGGGGAGAGATTCTGAGGATGTGCCCATTGATGTCGCTGGGGGACCCCCTATAAACAGAAAGAATATTGGGCTTCTTAAAGATAAAAAGTATACAGGAGGTAAATGTGTGAGAGATCATGGAGGATTCAATTTTTCTCAAGGACCACTTTTTATGGCTGTAAGAAAGCTCAGCAGCATAAGAATGATTGCATATAATTTTTCATCAAGTGATAGCATTTCTGCTGCAGGTGCAACCCATACTGCTGCAGTCAGCAACAAGGATTTAAAAAAAGATCAGAATGAAGATTGGTCAGGTGGTAGAGCTTCTAACAGTTTTTTATCTACACTTAGACCAAGGGACAAAATGTCTTGGCCAGCCATACTTTTTCTGCCGAAAGTGAATGATAGGTTAAGGTTTCACATGAAACATGCATTAGAAGCAACTAGTGAATATTTTGCTGGCATGATCCAGAAATTTAATTCATCCATCTATATTAAACTTGAAGATCTGGTTGCTGAACTTTCTGAAGGTGTTGATGCAGTGCAAAGTGAAGGCATTGAGAAGTTTCTTCCAATTACACTGGACTCTGTATATTTTTCTGGTGGTACGCTAGTGTTACTGGGATTTGGTGATAGGGAACCTAGGTATGTTGTTTTCTGCTCATAAATAATAGCATGTTTATACACGGTTAGTATAATATAAACAAATTAAAAAAAAAATACTTGAAAGCAAAATGGTTAAATTTGGAAATTGTTACCGAGCACAAAAGAATAAAGAAGTTGGAACTTGTTACTTATTTGGCATTTAAATGTTGAATAGCTCTTATTAGTATCAGCAAACAGACTTAAAAAGGACTATTCCAATGCAATTGAAGAATGAAAGCAAATAGAAGACTTTGAGAAAGGGAGAATCATGTGGGGATGGAAGAATTAAGGAGAGCTGGAGGATGGTCAAACAGAGAGGGGGAACGAGTATTAAACTGTGATAATAACTAGCTTTATGTAAAATCTTATATTGGTAGGGAAATCATGTATTTATACATATGCACATGTTTAAACCCTACAAAACCTGTATTAAATTTGCATAAAGATTACGTAACTGCTGCCATGGTGTGCATTGCATATATACATGTAAGGTTAAGGTGTATTGGATAGATAATATTGGTAACATATATGCTTTTTGCATATGGTCCATGATTTAGTGGGATAACAAGATAGAATTGGTGTCTAGGGCTATAATTACCCAAGCCAGCTTGCAACTTTTTTAAGCATGATTGGACTTCGCTCGAATCTTAGGTAGGGCTGCCAATGGAACGATACGGTGATGGTATAACTTATTCCATTTCCATAACCGTTTCCAAAATCTTTATCTATAACTGTTCCGTTAACTAAATGGTATAGGTTATTCCATATCCATTCAATCCACTGTTATTTGGCCGGTTAATTGGTTAACCATTATCCATTCCTCTTTCATAATGTTTTATAATTCAACATAATCTCATGCTTTTCCCAACACGGCTAGTCCTAAAAATTAAACGAAGCAACGAATAATTTATCACATTCATCTCCAACTCCAAAAGCTATCGTATATCTAAAGAGATGCTGAGACAAAAAATTGAGTTTGAACTGAAAAATTAGATCATCAACTACAAAGCAAATGAAACCTTACTCTTGTAGTGGAATTAAGGAGCGTGGTGGACCCATCGAGGAGAGGTGAGAGGTTTGAGAAGTGAGAGCCAAGAAGGAGAGACTCTCATTGCAGATTTGCAAGTTGTCCATAGCCGGAGCGAGAGGGAGAGAGGACTCCCAAGTTGGCCCTTGTTAGGAGTGGAGGAAAGGTACGAGAACTTAGAAGGGGAGACTCTGATTTGCAGGTAGCTGCAGCAAGAGGCAAAAGAGGATTGAGTAGAGGACTTTTGAGTCAGCCTTTGTGAGGATTAGGGTTCGTTTTCTGATTTGATCTGTCCGTAGGGCATAGGGCAAAGTAATTTTTTTTAACAACAAATTTTTTGAATATTCGTAAAAAAGCTATGAATTTACGAATATTCATAAATAAGCACCGAATTTACAAACATTTGGAAAATTCACCAAATTGCACGATTAAGCAACAAACTCTTTTGTGAGGCTTCAATTCGGCGAATATTCCGAATATTCGCCAACTTTGTGACAAAGCTTTGCATGTACACAATGAAAAATCTTGCCTTAGTTGTTGCCTTGTTGGACTGTGAGAACTTGATAGTTGATACTTCCCTTGCTCCCCCAATTTGTGAAGACAGTGTAATATTCTTAACCAGTACGCAATAGCCCAACTATGTTGGCCATCGTGTCCAAATTGAGGAAAAAAAGTTTATGATGTAATATATAGACTTAACCCTATAAAGGGTTCTATGACCCTATATAGGCTATGACCCTTTATAGGAAAGAAAGTTTATGATGCAATATATATACTTGACCCTATATGTTCTAGTAAGGTTCTATTAGGTGAGGGTGGGTAAGGGTTATACAAAAGAGGACATAATTATATATGTACTTTTATGCTAAATGGGTAACAAATAACGGGTATGGAAGAACTTTTTATGTAACCGCATTTAGAAAATAGTCAGATATAATTGTTTACTTATTTACCTATCGAATAAATTTAATTATGCCATTTAACTTCTTAGCAGTATGGTATGGACAGTAGTACATGTACCATTGGCAGCCCTAATCTAAGGCGTTGAGCTTTAGCTTGGCTAAGCCTAGCTCTACTATGCTCGGCTAAAAAGTACGTGGATTTAAATTTTTTGTGATGTATATTTTTTATTACAATAAAAGTACTTTTGTCGTCATAATTAAATTTGAATAAATACCTGCAAAATTGTTTTTTAGATTCTATTCTATATTTAATGAATTAAGGGAATTAAATTAAAAGAATGTTCTCTGTTATCAAATGTTTATTTGTTTCAAAACTAAGTTAATTATCTACTTTTTTTGAAGACAATAAGATACTTTTGGGTTAGAAAATGGATAGATCTTGGCTGATATCCTTCTCCAAAAATCAATTCAATGCCATGGGGAAATGAAGTCTTTGGATACTCAGCAACACAAGAGTCTATCAACAACTAGCATTTAGGGGCTGTTTGGATACAAAATTATTCAGAAATGGAGTTGAAATTCTTTGGAATTAATTCCATCAATTCATCATAGAATCAGAATCAAGGTTGGTAATGGAATTTTTTAGAATAAATTTGGATAGAACTTTCAACCAATTTCTCAAACTTTTAAGGACTATAACTTTCTTTCTCGAATTCGGATTTACATGTTCTTGGTACATGGGTAGGTTATCTTGAACATTTTAAGTGGGGCCCACCTATATGACATGCTTCTCGAGGCTTAGATCAATATGAGGGATAACAATTGAAAAATGGCAAAATCCATAATTCCAAAATGTGGGGCGGGGAGCTGGAATCTGCGGAATCACCTCTCGAGGAGATTTGGTGATTCCGTTGGAATTTTAATTCTGTGCAACTTCTCTGTCCAACCCTAATTCCACTAAATTGGGACGAAATTGTAGCAGAATCCTTGAAATCAGAGGGGAATTCCACACCCAAGCTGCCCCTTAGTAGTCGAAAGAATTGTCCTACTAAAAGATGCATATAAATATACATCTGGCAATGAGATGCATCATTTTTTTGGTTATGGTGCATAGTTTGAGTCATTAACTAAACTTAATCATTGTCTTCGGATGTTGTTGCCAAGTGTTTGGCATTACTAGGTTGTCCTAGACGCGAGTCTGTTGTAGTTGTGTATAAGTAGATACATTAGGTAGCTTTTGGCTAGCTTGGCTGAGGAAATTGACCATGCAGTTTAGTCTTACGGGCTGCTTATACAAATATTTAACTTTAGATTTTGAAAAATTTTGGTAGATTTGCCGTGGTTCGCAATATTTGAGATATAGATTTATCTCATCTCAAATATATCTATAGTTGTCGGTTGACCAATACAAGATATGGGGGAAGATACGATTGTTTCTTCCCTAATATTTGAGATATTTCTACGATATCTGATATATATATATATATATATGGGATATTTGGTAATATCTTGGTCCTACCTCCACTTTGCAATGCCCTTCCAAGCACCTGGCGAAAGATTGGACAATCTGACAGCCTTTCTAGCAAATTCTCTAGCACCGATGACCAACACATATTATGTTCTCTACTATGTGTTCTTGTTTTCGGTTTTAAGCTTTTTTTAGATGTACACCAGCATGTTCTCCACTTAATCGCTGATATTACCTTTAAACTTGTTCTTCTTTATCATTATTTATCATGTTTATCACTTAATAAATGCAATTTATGTTAGTATAAGTGTATGCACATGGTGTTATGATGGGGATTAGTATTAGGGCTTTTGGATGCTAGTATATGCTTAGAACAATAAGATACTTGTGAGAACATTTTTTGGGATTCCAATGTTTTTTCCCAATATCTCCAATATATGTTATGTTTAGGTCACAGATATATCTTCAATAAAAGATATTGCGAACCATGGGATGTGCACAAAACTCTGGTTTAATAATTAAATTCTATTTGAATTTAAAATTAGCCTAAAATTAAGATTTTGACAAAATCTTCCTAGTTTTAACCAAGATTCGCAATGTCATTTCTTGTCCGCCGAAATAGACGAGATCGTGTCTCCATGATCCTAAAGAGGTTTTCTATGTATGCTTTTACAATCTTATATATTAACATCTAGAAGCAATACTAATCACAAACAATTATAAAATAATGAGACTATTCTTCTATTAACAAAATTTTATTCTAATTAAGTAAAAAACATGATGATACTTGAGAGTTTATTAACCAAATAAAGTCAATAGGTAGGATCTTCTACATGATTTAGGTAAAGATAAAAAAGTGCATGAAGAAGTTGCTTAGGAGAAGTTGGTACAAAGAGGGAGGGAAGCCAACGCTGTTGGGGTTAGCTAGATTTTTAAGGGGTGTGGAGCTAGAGGCAGAGAGCCAGGACCAAAATTAAAAAGAGGGCAAGCCTAGGATCCGTTCTTGCAGTTCTCTTCTTGTCCTTACCCCTCTTCTCAATCCTCCCCTTTTTCCTTTGTTAACTTGGGGGGGGGGGAATGGAGGGCAAAATAAATTGCAATAATTTCATGTTATAGGGAAAAAACAGGCCAAAATGCCTCATTACATAGTCTCGTACCTTGGTTGTCTCACTGAGGCTGAGATTGCAAACCATGTTTTTAAGTAGGATTTTTCCAGAATTAAATTGGCTAAAAAATATTTACCAAACGAAATTCTGATTTTTAATATTTGAGAAGAATTACTTTTTCTGGAATCTACATTTTAGCCTAATGAGATTTTGTGTCCAAACAGTCCCTTAGCCATTGAGAATGCGAGAATATGACAGGATAAATAGGGAAGAAGAACTTGAACTTCTTGTAGAACATTGAAGCAACATGCCTTTATATGACATGTTTATTACATGTGCAGGGGTGGGAGCCATAGGATCATATGGCCGACAGTTCCCACCCATTCACACGTATTGGGTATGCTTTGTAAAATGCTTTTTTTCGTTCTTATATTAATAGTATCTGTTTTATATTTATATTGTTGTAACGCTAGTGTTTTCAGTTCGTAAAAGATATACTTCTCATGACCGAGCTAGGAAAAGATACACTTCTCCTGATTTTACGATTGTTTTATCTTAATGTTAGTGTAATTTAGTGTTTTTAGTTGGTAAAATGCATACATTTCTTTCCTAATTACAGATATCTTTTCCCTGATCTCTCCGAGATCTCTCTAATCTCTCATAGATCTCTCTAAATCTCTCATCTCTTTTGTCGACCAAGTTAACACCAAAATCGAATGAGCAGAGAAGAAGTTTATGCTTATATAAATATTTGCGTGGTAAACAATTTAAAGATTCTGTGAGGTGATAGAAAGGCATGAAAGTTGATCAGATGGCTAATTTATTTGATCTTGTATATGCTTGACCATTTCTTGTGATTTTATCTGTCCGGGATTTTTAGGTTGGGCTTTTACCTGGAGTTATACAGCTTTATATTCATGTTTGTCATATGCTAAGTATTTGCTATTGACTTTTATTGTTGCTTGTTTCTTTTATGAGCTTGTCCTGCACATTTACAATTTTGTTTGCTCTACAGAGAGATGGAAAATGTGAATGGACACGTGAAATTTCAAAATCACTATGGCCGTGTGCATGTTCAATTGAGTGGAACTTGCAAGGAGTGGAGATCTGGTCTGTCATCTGGAGGAGGAGGCTGCTTGGGTGTAGATGTTTTTGTTGACACCATTGAGCAGAAGTGGCATGCAAACTTAAAACTTGCTAATCTTTATGCTCCGGTAATATATTGAATTTTTTAGTGGGTGTAATTAGAATTATGTGGTGCTTATGTAATTATTTATCTTTGAAATATTTGGAATGTAAAATGTTGTGCTGTTTACTCTATGCAATTTCAATTCGTTTGTAATAAATATTGTCTTTGTTCTAGCTTTTTGAAAGGATTCTCGACATCCCTCTCAACTGGTCTAGTGGAAGAGCTAGTGGTGAGGTGCTTCTCTAGTCTTGGAAACCTTTTTGTTTTCTTTGTTCAATTCAGAGACTTCCACAGTAAGGTCTATTGTTAACATTTCCAATTAGTCGGGCACTAAAAGAAAAAACTGTTATATTGTTCTCGTGATGTCCAAGTTGTATATGCAATTTATGGTCGAGATTTAATACAATTTGACTCTTAATTTCTTCTGTTTTTCATTAGAAAATAAAATCTTGCCTCTCTAGCAAACATGTGTGACATACATTCTGCTTGAACGGGCTTATATTGCTTAGTGCTATTTATCATCATCTTGCTTGCAGGTCCACATGTGCATGTCAAAAGGGGAGAGTTTTCCAAATCTTCATGGTCAGCTTGATGTAAAGGGATTAGCTTTTATGATATATGATTCTCCTTCAAGTTTCTCGGTATGTCTAAGATCTTTTGACATTGAAATAGCTCTCTTCTACCTGAAATATCATCCTTTTTTCAATCTATCTTTAGTGATTTAATTGAATGAAAGCATTATCCTGTTCGAGGCTTATCCTAGTTATCCAGGGCTAGCGACTTCTATATTACCATTTCGCTTTGGAAACTGATGGTTAGTAAACATGGTGGGAAATGATGTATGACTTCTCTGATGCTACCTTCTATTTTGGAAGTGATAATATGAATAATCTCCACCATCATCACATTGTAGTACTTTTTTCTTAGTTATTTGGAATCATATTTATGAGATGGTGTTTGCAGAAAAATATTGATGCAGTTATCTTTCTAGTCAAAGCTGGCTTTAAAACAAGCAGTTATCTTATGTGTAGAAGGATGCCAAAAACAATTGAGTGAAATGATTCTGTTTATGGGGATATTTACAATGACCCCTCATATTTTTACCTATCCTCACTCCCCTTAATCTAAGGATTTTACAAATGAAATCCATTGTTAAAAGTTCACTTATATTTCCATCCCATGCCATCACGGCCATCCAAACCACATGAAAGAAAGTCAAAACTGCCTTTTGCATTTCAAGAGTAAAATTAGGTGTGTGGGCCTTCTCAGTAAGGAACAATTAGGCTGTTTACAACCATTGAAAAACATCTTCTTCTTCTACCATGGCTCCAGCAGTAACTAAAGTCCTAGCAGGTGGTTTTGTGGAGGCAGAGCATGAGAAATTTGAGGAACTTTCTCACTTGCAAGTGTTTCGGTTCACATGAAAGTTGTCCTATGGGAAGAATTTTTATCACCATGTAGATTATGTATTCCATGAGTGCCAATGTGACCATGGCGAGGAAGTTGTAGATCTCCTATAGACTGGCTTCCCTTTAGGTCATGGGTGGGATGCCAAAGGCAATGAAGAACAAAGTGGTAGCTACAAGGAGGACTACCCAAAGGCAAAGCTAGCTTTCTTCACTGTGACAGCCTAAAACAAAGGCCCTACAGGGGGCCACAATATCTGCCATCCCTGATGCCACCCTTCACAACTTCTTCTTCCCTTCATGGCTCCTGTGAAACATTCTTCACTTCTATGCTGCCCCATCCAAGCTCTCTTTTGAAGACCTTTCCCTCCCCACCTAACTTCCTGGTGAGACTCCTTGAAAATCAACAAACTGGCAGGAAGAAGGTTTGTTGAGAGTAGTGGTGTCTTATCACCCGACCTAACATCTTTCATAGATTTAGCAGCTCTTGTTCTCACCCATGGCCCAAAACAAGGGCATCTCTGCCCAGCATCCCAGTTTCAGTGCTAAGTCTAGCTTCAGTGCCAACACGGAAATGGTGAATTTGAAGAACTGCATTCCATGAATTTTAATGTCAGGACTCTCATTTATGTGGGCTCATCTCCTCCTCGATAGGCCTGCGCTTGGTTCTTTACAGTGTAGTCTGAGTCTGGAACTTGACCTATTTCATGGGTTTCTTCCCTATCCATGTCAGTTGAGCTTGATCACCAAAAATTGCAGAGCAACAAGTTGTATCTGCTCCACAAGCCATTAGAGAAAACCTCTGGAGAGAAAGCAGATTGTGAATGTATGTGATGAAGAAATTGCAGACTTTGTGAAACTGATGCAATAAGGAACTGAGAAGATAGAGGCTGAAAATAGGTTAGGTCATTGCTGACCACTTTTCCTTCCATTCAATTGCCGTGACAAAATTGAGATGGGCATGTAAAGAAACTATCAATTATGGCTCTGTAAATTGCCAGAACTTTTGGATGGGAGAGGGAGAGGTGAATTTGTAATAACCCCTGTTTATTTTTATTAATGGAATACATGTGGTTAGTTCTTTGGACTCTGACGACGGGAAATTACTGAGTTATACTACTGATCCATTAATTCATTTCTTCCTGGGGTTCTCTCCTGATTTAATTACTTGTCTCATCTGGCCTTACAAGTTGGAAACCTATCAATTAAACCTTGTCAGATCTATGAAAGCAGAGGATGTGGAGGACTGTTCTTTAATTGAGGGCTCCTAGTTTGTGATACAAGGCAGAATAGGCTTTCTGTGGTATAGGACTCTGGCTGATAGATCAAGAAAATCAAGATCTGACGAGTCCACGAGTAACTGTGAGCATGCAAATAACGTACTGAACCCACCCTTACTTAGTAAGGAGTACTGCATTAGAAACTACACTACACTACTTAGTAAGAGCACCATGTTACTAACATAAATCACGTCCCTTAAAAATGTACTTTCTAGAGTGTACCGCAGACATTTTGTCTTTGCAGTAATCATAGAACTGTTTCAAGTGAACATTTAGGTATAATTTTGCTTTATGGTCCAAGTTTATATTGTGTAGCTGCCACCTTTTGAATTTTTGTATAGTTTTCCCCATACTTTGATCCATTGTGTATTACCTCCTCATACTGTATATATTTTAAATTTTGCCCTCAACTTTTGCAAGGTTAGTAGAAGGCACTCCTTTGAGCCAAAACCATTTGTCCTTTTGCCAATTTGCCGTTCAATGGAAGTTGCATATTATGTTAGCTGTATATTTTCTTCTAAACTTTTGTAAATACTCTTTATGTCAACTTTTTTGAGACGTCTAGTAATATACAGATTTCTGTTACAAGTGAAGTGAACAAAATTGGTGTTTATTCACAATGTCAATTGCCTATTAAAGAAAATCATAAATTTCGAAATTATTGAGCAAACCGCATATGCTAGGAGCAATTTAAAGTAAGAAATATGTTTGGTCATTATGCGTAAAAAATGTGTTCTCAATATGTATTTGAGTATGAGGATGATAAGAATTTGAAATGACAAAATTGGAGATAGTTACTTTGTATTACTTTGTTTTGAGTTTTTAGAAGTAAAATTAACCTGTGATTTTTCAATAGATAAGTTATATCCATGATCTGGATGTCTGTTTCATGTACAGACATACAGGGACATATAGTTAAGTTATATCCATGATCTGTAATATGTATATTCATAGAGACTATTGCAATATAATCACTACTGGAATTTTATCTAGATGGGTGATGGGTATATTTTCAAAACTGGTAAGAAATTTGAGGGCAGATCTGCATATTAGTGAAGTTTTTGTGATCTACAGAATAACTTAGCTGTCAATTAGCCAATTAAATAAAAAAACCTTTGCTGTCATTCAACCATAGTCAATAAGATAACTGGTTTTTAATTTAAGAGTCCTTTTTGCCAGAAGGTAGAAAAGTTTGAAGGGGATTTTACAAACTAGTAAAAAAAAGAAGGAAATATGCAATTAACACAATAATGGGGTGTATTTACTAACAAAAGAGTCATTTTTTTAATATTTATACCTTTTAATCCTGCCATGAGTTTGTTGACTTATTGTGACAAACACAACCTTGTGCATTAAATAAGTCATAAGATTTTTTATAATTGGGCACATGTTTGTGCAGGAGATTGCTGCAAGTTTATTCTTCCGCGGTCAACGAATTTTTGTGCACAATGCAAGTGGCTGGTTCGGGGAGGCTCCTTTGGAGGCATCAGGTGATTTTGGCCTCAATCCTGAGGATGGTGAATTTCATCTAATGTGTCAGGTCTTTCTTTTTCTTTCTCCATTTTTTTTAATTGTTACTGAATGTAATTTAGTCAGCGCTGAATATGAGACTTGGATGGCTGAATGAAGCCGGTGTCCTGACCATCAAATCTGGTTCACTTTTAAAATAGATGTGGATCTTGATTGTACCTTCTCCACATTTCAGAGCCCAAAAAAAACCAGATTTTTATCCACAATTTTTTTAAGTTCTGCTCGATATAAGGTTTTTGTAACTAAATTGTTTATATATGTGAATATCTAGTGCATTAGATAATAATTTTGATATCATTTTTATCATATTTGGATAAAAGAATGATGATCGGGCCTAGATCTTTCATGGATTTTCAATTTGAATTTGTCAAAAATTTCAATTTGTTTTATCCTGGACCCAATAACTAGGTACTGGTCCTTATGTAGCCTGGTTTCAACCCTAACAACAGCTCATTTGATTGATATGATTACTTGTTGCTGTGGTTATATAACTGAGTAACTGCTACTGAAGAGTTCATATCTAAATTTCTTCAGGGGACCAATTGTCCTATCTTTGTGGATTTCCATTCTTCTTCCTTTTGATATCCTTTTTTTATGTATTCAGTGGAATTTTATACTTCACAATACAATTTTGACTTGCAGGTTCCCTCAGTGGAAGTAAATGCCCTTATGCAAACTTTCAAAATGCGGCCACTGATGTTCCCAGTAATGCCCATTACTTTTTCTTGTATCTGGATCTCCTTTTTCTTTTCTCTTTAATTTATGCAGTTGCTAATCCTTCCAGGATCAGATATATCTAACTCATCATCACCATTATTGCAATCATTATCATTCTAAACATTATTCTAGCCATATGTGGTCAGTGACATGGATTATATATTATCATTTGATATGCTCAAAATGGTTATAAAATCCATGTGAGAACATATAGAGAACCTCTCTACAAATGGACAGGTTATGTTCTAAATAAGACTTCTTCCACAACCATAATCATTTGCTAGATTTTTATCAATAACTGTTCCATTAACTGTTAACTATTTGGTCAATGGTTACCTGTTTTGCCACCTGTTTAATTGATAGCAATTATATTATTGGCTAAAAACACTTTGAAAGGGAACAATTAGCTGTTTTAAAAAAGGGCCCATATATAATGACATGCAAAGAGGCGGAATCACAGAAAAGTTGCACAAAGTTGCATAACCGTTAGTTGCTTTGTACAAACTGCTTAGGTTGGGGACCATTTGCAGTGAATCTTCAATGGCTTCCTGCAGCAGATCGGTGGCAATCGTGAGCCAAAACTTCATTGCCAGGTCAGGGACTTAGAGCCACTTAGGGGGCACAGGGAAGAGAAGTGAGGGTTAGGGTTTGTTTCCTTATATATCCATATTAGGGTTTTTTAAAAGAAGGCATGGATGTCTGGTATTTACATTTTTGCTAAATGGCTAATGGTTAACAGTTGCGGAAAAATGATGTCCATGACCATTCCATCTAGGAAACAGTTGGATAACATTATTTTGCATTCTTAACCAATAGGCAATTTTATCCTACCCATTTATTTTTTAATCGGTACAGTTTGGACGGTAGAACAGTTAACCATTTACTGTTGGCAGCCCTACTTAGCACCAGTGTTTCTTACTTTTTTGCCCCATATCGTAGCATAAATATAAAGGAGCAAGAAACTCAGTAATTTTCTTATATAATTTTCGATGTATTAATTTTGTTATGTGGATGCTACTATGCATTCCTTCATCTTCTATATGATCTTTGGACATGCTTTGGGGATATTATTTGGACATCTTTCCTCTGGGGTATATCATCTCATATGAATGATAAAAGAGGGCTAAGCCTGCTGGACACGTATCTGAATCCATTTTGAGCTACTGTTATTTTTATGATTTTTTTTCCAATGGATATATTGTTATAATCTATCTCACAACATGTTCAAATATTATTTTTCATTTCTAAAAAAAATTGCTGGTTTAATTCTGTTTTTAAATGGCTTCAGGTGGCTGGTGTGGTATCTGCTGTATTTAATTGCCAGGGTCCTCTAAATGCTCCAATATTCGTTGGAAGTGGAATGATTTCACGAAAAACAGCATACAAAATTTCGGATTATCCATCATCTGCTGCATCTGAAACATTGACTATGAATAAAGAGGCTGGAGCAGTAGCAGCTTTTGATCAGATACCTTTGTCTTATGTATCAGCAAACTTCACTTTTAGCACTGATAATAGTGTAAGTGCAAATAGGATGCCTGAAGCTTTTGTTCTCCTCTTATGTTGTACAATTAAAAAAAAGCATGAGCGATGATTAAATTTAATAGTTGGGCCAGGCTGTTCCAAAATGAGTGGGCTGTCCATGTTGACCTGATATGATAATCATAGACACTGACAAGGATAAATTCGAGTAACCTGACAGGGGAATGGTCATTTCCTTGCAAAATAACACTGTTTAAAATTTTAATTTAGCAGAGAAAAAATCCATCCCGCACCATACATGGCTCACTCTTCAAAAACTGTGTTAAATTGTTAAATCAGAATGTTGAACGTGACCAGAAAAGGATGTTGTAGAGCGAGAGTCCAAGATTATGAATTTTCAATTTTTTAGGCATAAACATTCATTTGTGAGATTTAAATTAACTGATGGAGAGAAATTTAAGGAAGTTGAGATCAGAGGAAAATATTACAAGTACTCGAGTGCAGAGATGTATTTTTTGGGTGATTAGGATAAAAGTGAGAACATGGCTTGTAATGGTGACAGTAGTTAGTGATGATGACTGATGGCGGTGGTTGAGCATAAACTGGGGAGAGATCAAGACCTGTTTTTCAAGTTTATCAAAGTATGAGAAGGGGTCATAGTTGTGTAGTTGATGGTTATTTGTTTGGTAGACTTGAGTATTCTAGCTCTGCACTTCAACTGACCAAGTAATTAATATGCTAGTTTTAAGCTTCTAGGTGGCCTGGCAGTTTTGTCAATCTGATTCAAGGCTTCAAGCTGGTTTGATCCATTTGATTGAGACAGGATGTAAAATAGGATGCTGATTTGGGTGCTCCCTAACTTGGATACAAATCAGCACCCTCCTCTTTGTTTCCTTACATGCATTGCATCCAGGCTGAATCAACACTTGAATGAGTGGACTGAAACTTAATTTGCTATGTGCTCTGGATTTGAAAGCGCCTCCTCGCTCCCTCCCTCTTATTATCAGAATATGTGGCCTTGAAATCACTTTGTAGTTTACGTTTCGTGCATTAACCGTCTCCTTTACTTAAAGAGGTATATGTAAGAACTCATTGGGTTTAGGGATCTGCATTAACCATCTCTAAATCCACTTTAGTATTTTAGCATATTGTTGGAAGTTTTTGAAAACTCATTGGGTTTGCAGGTTGCTGACTTGTATGGTATTAGAGCTACCCTTTTGGATGGAGGTGAGATTCGAGGTGCAGGAAATGTGTGGATTTGCTCGGAGGTATTGTATTCTGAGTTGTTGTCTTGTATTGTTAGTTAAATGTTACAATTTATTGCACCACCAAATTCAGTTTTATTATGGAGAGGCTTAGAGATGTATGACATGAAAGTGAAATGGTCTGGGATAAAGCTGAATGGTGGAGCAGAATCTATGTATGAGTACAATGACTTATTCTAGAACTGCCTAAACTGTACATGATGGTGAAGTAAAATGGAAATGCAAAGTTGCTCATTTGTTGCTTTTTGATTTACCTATTTGAGAAGTAGAAGTGTATAAAAGAACATAAAAAAATAGTTTTTATTTGTAAATGGAAATCTTTCATGTTTGAAGGATATACATATTAGCATATAACATTACAACTAGTTGGTTGGTTATTAAATATTCAGAATAATTAACCATTTACTTAGTCTTTATTGATGCTATCTATTATTTATTTGCTAAGTCTGGTGTTCCACTCGTTTCTTCTTTCATTACCTTTTACAGGGTGAGTTGGACAATTCAGCGATGGATGTAAATTTATCTGGCTCATTGTATTTTGACAAAGTTCTAAATAGGTATTTGCCTTCAAAAGTTGAGATGGTTCCTGTCAAAATTGGGGAACTGAATGGAGAAGCTAAACTTTCTGGATCACTTTTGAAACCGTAAGAACTGAAGCTCCGGCCATTGTAATCAGTGATGAATTAGGAACTAAATTAGACATTTTTTTATTGATTATGGTTTTGTTGTTGTATTTTGGGTGCATGTAATTTTTTAGTGATCAGTGTAATCTGTTTGCAATTCAGGCGATTTGACATTAAATGGGCGGCACCAAAAGCAGAAGACTCTTTTAGTGATGCTCGTGGTGATATTATTATCTCACATGAGTATGCCATAATCAGTTCTTCTTCTGTTGCCTTTGACCTGTATACAAAAATTCAGACTACTTATCCTGACAAATGGCTGCAAAGTCAAGAAAGCAATACAAAAAGAAAATTACATCTTATAGTTGAGGGTGTTGACTTGGATCTCCGTATGCGTGGCTTTGAGTTCTTTA
Organism: Saururus chinensis; assembly: GCA_035235625.1. NCBI lineage: Eukaryota > Viridiplantae > Streptophyta > Magnoliopsida > Piperales > Saururaceae > Saururus > Saururus chinensis. The sequence continues at coordinate 22,368,947 of CP141143.1, read as the reverse complement.
ATCTGCTTTCTTCTTATTCTTTTGATTCTCCAAGATCAATGCATTTGAAGGCAACTGGAAGGATCAAATTTCAGGGGAAGGTAGGAAAATTTGAGTCAATGGCAAAGGCTGATGGAAAAAAGCTCTTGAATGAAACAAATGATTTGGATAAAATGATGATTGGCAATGAGGAAGCAAGACTTGTTGGGGATGTGTCATTGACAGGAATAAAAATAAACCAATTGATGCTGGCACCTCAATTGACTGGTTCGATTAGCGTCTCCGATGAAAAAATAAAGGTAGAAATTATTGTATAATCTGCAACTATCTCTATGAGCAGAGTTTTTCTATAAGGAAAATGATTCATACTTGTGAAATTCATGTGAGAGCATAATAGCAAGACTTATGTGCCAGATGCCCTTTGTGAAGCAGGATACGTGATCCTTGAGATTTTGATGTGTATGTGTGTGAGTTCGATTATTTACATTTTTCGTGTCTATTCAGTTGAATGCTACAGGGAGGCCTGATGAGAATTTGATTGTGGAGGTTCTGGGGCCTCTGCGGCCTACTGTTGGCGAAAAGTTGCAGAAGAGAAGAGTCTCAGTTTCTCTTCAGAAGGGACAGCTTAGAGCTAACATTTGTTATCAGCCTCAGAGTTCTGCAAGTTTGGAGGTACCTTAACCTTCAAAGTGCTTCTGGAGCTCGAAGTTTATACCTGGATTCTATAGTAAACATGCATTATTAACTTCTTTAATTTTAATATGAATTTCTAAGTGTTTATAGAGTATCTTGTTTAACCCTCAATGACATGAATAGGTACGCCACTTGCCACTTGATGAGCTGGAGCTTGCTTCACTTCGTGGGACAATACAAAGGGTAATATTTTATTCAGACCACTATTGTTCAATCATATGTAGCATGATTTTTGGATTATTTCAAACTTATGGTCTAATATAATTTCACTAAAGTGGCAATATTTGTAACATTCAGGCAGAGCTTGAACTTAATTTCCAGAAAAGAAGGGGTCATGGAATGCTCAGTTTACTTCGTCCGAAATTTAGTGGTGTGTTGGGTGAAGCCCTCGACTTGGCAGCTCGGTGGAGTGGGGATGTTGTGAGTACTCTTATTATGATGCTTTTTCAGCCATTTCCTCGGCAATGTCTAGAATGGGAAGTGTTTGTTGATGTTTTACTTTCTTTTAAGTACTTATTATTCCAATGTAAATTCAGGAACTAATTTTCTATAATGTGAAACAAATCTTTTATAATGGGAAATGGGCGTATCTAATTTGGCTATATCAGTGTGTTATCAGTTGTTGGATTTCCATCCAACAGCAAGCATTCATTTATTCCTTCTGAATTCCTATTACTAGTCCAGTTTTAGGATGGGATTGGAAATTGCTCCTTCGTTGAACCAGCCGAAGAAGAGGTGAGGGAGTCGAGGACTGGAGGCAGGTGCCATGGGGGAGCCTACCCATTATCTCACTTCCCATTCCCTTCTAGCTCTCTAGATGTTTTTGGTTTTCTTAATTACGGAAGCCATTGCCTCCTAAACCAGGTGTCTTCCAGCCTTTTTGATGACCAAGTTTCTCTTCTCCTGTAGTGCAAAGGCAGAGGAAGAGTTGAGGAGGAAGAGAGGTAGGATGTGACAAAGAGGGGGATGGAGCTATGTGGGACTTCATCCAATTCACTTAATAACTGCTACACAGCTCATTTGGCTTGTACTGCAATACAGGGTCCCAACTGTGACCGTACGACCAGTTTTTCTTTTGTTATGCTATGGCCTGCCTAAGTCTACTACAAGTGTTATATTATATAGACCTACTGGAACGAGGAATTTCAGAAACCTATGGTAGAAGATTTTTTAATTCAGAATCATTGTCTAGTCTGGCATGAAAGTCTAATATTGATATTTTGTCTTTTATATATTGCTACTAAGTGAGTGAGTTTTTTGGGTTGATATTCACAAATTATATTCTGCATTTTGTGTCAGATTACTGTTGAGAAAACTGTTCTTGAGCAAGCTAACAGCAAATATGAACTTCAAGGTGAATATGTACTTCCTGGCTCTCGTGATCGGTACCCTGTTGATAAGGAGGGAGGAGGATTCTTGAAGAGGGCAATGGCTGGCCACTTGGGGAATATGATGTCTTCCATGGGTAGGTGGAGAATGAGATTGGAGGTTCCTGGTGCTGAAGTTTCTGAGATGCTTCCACTTGCTCGCCTTCTATCTCGTAGTACTGACCCAGTTGTTCGGTCTAGATCAAAGGTGGCTAAACTTTGCTTATGTTTGGATGGAACCTATTTTCAGGCATAACATGAACTTTTCTTATGCTCTTAATGCTGTTTAACTGCACAAATTTTCTTTTCAGGACCTTTTCATGCAGAGTTTGCAGTCTGTGGGGTTTTACGCTGAAAGCCTTCGAAACCTCCTTGAGGTACCTACTGTTGAAATAGATATTTGGACTAGTTTAAACGTGAACACATGATGACTTATATTATATTAATAAGTTGTCTATTTGTAATAGAATTTACCTGTTAGCTTCCTATGTGCTGTTATGTATCTAATAATTTTCTTTGCAGGCCATACAGAAGCACTACACCTCATACGATGAGGTTATTTATGAAGATGTGAATCTTCCTGGTCTGGCTGAACTAAGAGGTCGGTGGTGTGGATCGCTTGGTGCAAGTGGTGGAGGCAATGGTGACACAATGGTAATGCATTACAAAATCACATTTACATAAGTTGATGACTTTTGGATGAACTGGATTGATGTAGCATGAACCCTTGTGAGCCAATAGCACTATGTCTTGGACAAATCTTTTAGAAGACTTTGTGATTGAGCTTTTGATTCCCTTTGTGGTGCTCTTAAGCTGTCATTAGATGTTCCTTCTTGCTTATAGCACTTGTATGCTTCCATCTGGAATATATGATCAAAACGTATCTCAATTCCACATTGTCAGTATTTGGCGTTCACAAGCAGATGTATATACTATGAGCTACTGTTGTCATGTATTACTGAAGTTGAAGGGCTCATCATCAGGTAGATCAGAAAACAGAATTCCTATTATCAGTGGCTGTTTTGACAAGGTGTATGGTTTGATATAAAGAAACCTTTATTGACTTTTTTAAACAAAAAAGGAAATAAACTCTTTTGGTGAAGTTATCCATAGGTTTTTTCTTCGCTCTGATGTTTCTATAAAGTAATAGAAAAGGCACCTTCCATATCACATAGTCCTCATTTACTGAAGATTTAGGTTTAAAAAGTTTATCCGCTGGCTTTCATTGTTGTGGCCAACCGACCATTACTGACTGCAAGAATCTAGGTTCCTTATCCTTGAAGCGTTTTTTTTTTATTGGTGTCCTTGGCCCTTTATTTGGAGCTGGCTTGATTTATTGCAGACTGCAATGTATCTAATGACCTCAGAAAATTTTGTTTGCATTTATGGAAAAGGACATTCTAGACAACATCAGATAATAGTTTATTTATCATTGTCATGATCATCATCACCTTATCCAATTTTATGTGGTTGGTAATGAGGATTCAGTTTCACCATCTGGCCCCATTAGAAACCATATCCACTTTTAGCTCATACATGTCTTATTCTTCTGTCTATTCTCGCTGCCTCCTTCCAAGTTCCCTCCCAGGTTGCCTTGGCTTTCTTCTAAGGGCATCTAAAGGTCATTGATACACCTTCTAGCAGGTCAATCATACATCTCCAATTTATTACATGCTAAAATATACCCTACATTGATTACATATGGTGTTGAAAGTGCTTCCAAAATTCAAGTCACTGTTTTTATATTATAGTACTTAATCTTCTGTGAGATTATTGGATGCATTTTGTATTCTTAAATTCTTACGCAGGCTGAATTCAATTTTCGAGGGGAAGATTGGGAATGGGGTTCCTACAGAACTCAGCGTGTTGAAGCAGAAGGTGCATACAGCAACAATAGTGGGCTTCACCTAGAGCAATTTTTCATCCAGAAAGATAATGCTACACTTCATGCAGATGGGACTTTACTGGGGCCAAAAACCAATCTCCATTTTGCAGTTCTAAATTTTCCAATTGGACTTGTACCCACCTTAGTTCAAATATTTGAATCTTCCACATCAGATACTATACATTCCCTGCGTCAACTGTTAACCCCCATAAAGGGCATACTGCACATGGAGGGTGATTTAAGAGGTAGCCTTGCAAGGCCAGAATGTGATGTACAAGTGAGGCTCTTGGATGGTGCCATAGGAGGGATTGATCTCGGCAGAGCTGAAATTGTGGCTTCTCTGACTTCTACTAGTCGTTTTCTTTTCAATGCTAATATTGAACCAGTCATTCAAAGTGGGCATGTCCATATTCAAGGAAGTATCCCCGTGACTTCCATACAAAATGGTTCAATAGAAGAAGAAGATGGAGAAACTGGTCGATTGATATGGGTCACAGGACGAGGAAAAGAAAAAGTTAGAGGATATAATGACGAGTCTAGTGAAAGCAAACCTTGCAGAGACTGGGATGTTCAGTTAGCTGAAGGTCTCAAATGTTTAAACTGGAATGTCCTTGATGCGGGAGAAGTGAGGATTGATGCGGATGTAAAAGATGGGGGGATGATGTTAATAACGGCTTTGTGTCCCTATGCAGACTGGCTTCATGGCAATGCCGACATCTTTCTTCAGGTAGTTGATGTTGCCATCCAGATAGTGCATTGAGCTGATTTGGTTCACATAACTGTAGTATATATATGTACTTTTGTGTGACGTGCAAATGGGGGTATTTTTTTTTGTAATTTTATTACATGTCACAATTTGGAGTACATTTTTATGTTTTTTTTGGTGGTCGTTAATAGGTTCGAGGTACAGTGGAACAACCAATTGTGGATGGTTCTGCGTCATTTCACAGGGCTTCTGTATCTTCACCAGTGTTCCAGAAGCCTTTTACTAATGTTGGAGGAACAGTACATGTCAAATCTAATAGACTATGCTTCACTTCATTGGAAAGCAGAGTCAGCAGAAAGGGAAAGCTCTTACTGAAAGGAGATCTGCCTCTTCAAGCCAGTGAACTGTTTCAACATGATAAAATTGATCTCAAATGCGAATTACTCGAATTGCGTGCGAAGAATATTTTGAGGTTCTTAACGAAATGTTCTCTTCTTTTGGTGGTTATATTTTTTGTAGTGTACTTTCCGAAATAAGTTTATCACTTGCTACATGATATGACATGTAAAATGATATTTAGAACCTCTTTTATCGAAACAATTTTCTTTTTGTTGATTGCAGTGGACAAGTTGACAGTCAAATACAGATAAGTGGCTCCATATTGCAACCTAATGTTTCCGGAATGATAAAACTGAGTCATGGAGAAGCATACCTGCCCCATGATAAGGGTAATGGAGAAGACACAAATAGGTTAGCTTCAAATATATCGATCCTTTCAGCCGGTGGTTATAATAGATTGGCCGGCTCAGGAAATGCGTCACCGTATTTTGGTTCAGGTCCTACTTCGGCACGGGCCAAACTCTCACAATCATCAGGTATATTGTCTCTGAACATGTCTACTACTGTTGTCTTCACTGTTGAAGTGGGGAAATATTACCATTGTTCCTGCCTTATGTAGGTAAACATTCTGATATTGAAAAAAAGATGGAGCAAGAAAATGTTAAGCCTAGAGTTGATGTCCGCCTCACAGATCTGAAGCTTCTTTTAGGCCCGGAGCTTAAAATAGTGTATCCATTGATTCTTAATTTTGGTGTTAGTGGTGAACTTGAACTGAATGGTATGGCTCATCCTAAATGGATTAAACCCAAAGGAGTTTTGACTTTTGAAAATGGTGAGGTGAATTTAGTGGCGACTCAGGTACATTTTCTACACTGAGTTGAGTTTTAATTTTGCATGAATTACATTTGTAACCATCTTTATTGGAAAATTTCCAGAGATAATTAAGTGTGATTCATTGCAGATGAGGCTTAAACGCGATCATCTAAATGTTGCAAAATTTGAACCTGAATTAGGACTAGATCCAATACTAGATTTAGCTTTGGTTGGATCAGACGGGCAATTTAGAATCCAAAGTCGAGCAAGTAACTGGCAAGATAATTTGGTGGTGACGTCAATGCGCTCGGTGGAGCAGGATGTTCTTTCTCCTGTTGAGGTTTGCTTTATTTGCTTTATATAATCTGTTATAGCTTGCAAATGCTAGTTATGGCCGATTGTTAGATTGATAATCCATTTAAATTATTCATTTAGTTTCATGTTTATTTTCAAGTCCTTGAATTTGTGTTATCATCCCATGTTCATATATCATATTTGCACACTTGTGTCTTGCATGCGAGCTTTTAAATTTGTGTAATTGTATATTATAAGCCAAAATAATTTCCAAGGTGACCTGTAAATGCAGGCACTTTAGTTATTGCAGTTGTGTTCCTGGAGTTTGATCCTTTTTATTTGGGCAAAGGTGAAATTTATGCCACAAATGTTCTTTGGACTTTGCGTCATAAGAGCTGAAAATACTTACATGTACTTATTTCTGCCTCGAATATCATTAAGGTGGGTAAAATTGATTAATAATTAGTGCTCTTTGGTACGACATAATTTTCTATGTCAGATGGATGTGAAGACTCAGCACTATTTTCAGTGAACAGGGTCCTTTCTGATTCTTTGGTGTGATGTCTGTTCTCTGGTTATTTTTGACAAGTTGGTTTTTACTCTGTAAAGGACACTTCAGAATGTTAGAATTAACATATAATTTAACTGTTACATCTTCAAATGCAGGTTTTCTGACAGGTGGGGTAGGGAATGTGGGAATTGGTTTAGTGGGGAAGATAATGGGTGTTGAAGTGTGGGTCTGGGCCCCATTAATTGATCATACAAAAGTTCCCTTTCTAATGGCTGAAATGTTGTTGTGTCCCGACCTCTAGTGTTTAGGCTACTCTTTTATTTTGCTTAAATAGGGCTTATTGTTATTTCTAATTAGGTTTAGTTTGATTTCTGCTTATGTAGTCATTAGATCTAATATGGGCCCACCTGGCCATTACGGTCAGTACTATTTAGGCCTTTCTTTTGTAATTTAGAAGGCAAGTAAGAAGATTATCCCTAATCCCCCTCTCTCACGATCTCTTTTTCCCCCCTCTTGTCCACAACTTCCAACCACCTTTTGTCAGCCCTTGCCGCCGGCAAGAGCTTCCTGACCTCTCTTCGTCCTACTACCCTTCCTTCCTAAACTCTCATTCGATTCACAATATAGCCCTGTCTTATTTGGGTTATATCAACTGGTATCAAAGCCTCAACATCCTGCATCATGACGACCCAAGTGTATGAGCGGCGAAACCCCAATGCCACCGCAAAAGAACAGTCACCAGAGGATGCCACTGCAGAAGCCATTTCCGCTGCCAGAGGAGACACGACCAGCCCTTCCGCCTCGGGTGGGAGCAGGTCATAGCTGCTCTATCCGCCCACCAGACTCAGGCGGTTGAGACCCAACGCCAGTTCTTGCAGGAACTTTGAAAGGACCTGCAAGTGTCAGCCAATCGCCATCAAGCAACGCTCAAGCAGATCAGGAAGGACCAAGCTGCCTGCTTGGTTGTGTTCACAACCAGTCCGACCTCCACCCCAGCAGTCAATGGCTCCACCCCGGTCGCTTGACCTCACGGCAAGGGTCTCTTGCAATGGCCCTCCCCACCAGTTCTTCCTCACTGACTGCCGCGCGTGCCAGCACTAGCCTTATTCCATGCTTCCGCTTCTAGCATAACCAGACCATTTTCTTCTTCTGCAACTAGCATGAGCCGCCAGCCGCTCCACCCTACTGATGCCCACAAGCATGGTTTCCACACCCATTGGTGTGGTAACGGAGTTTATTTCGATGAAGCGGCTGACGACACTGCCTTTGGGAAAGGCCAGTACAGTGTGCCTTAATTTCCCGGAGTATTCGGGAGATAACAGGATGAGTGGATATCTTTTGCATAGCTCTTTTGCTCTTACCAGGGGACTAGCCCAGATCAGTGGGTGCTTTTTGCGTCCTTCCATCTCAAGGGAGGTGTCTTGGTTTGGCTGCAAAAACTGGAACAACAGGAAGGTGTTATCACGTGGGATTATTTGGTGGCTGAACTTTGTGCGTGGTTTGGACTGAACTAGTATTAAGATTTTGACTCTCGCGTGCACAATCTCTGCCAAACCTCCACTATTCAAGGCTACCAGACTGACCTTGCACGGCTAGCCACCCGAGTTGATTGGACACCCTCGACCCTCCTTTCAAAATTTTTGAGCAGTTTACAGGACATACAAGCCAAAGTCTGACAATTTGAACCTACTTCCCTTTGTCATGCCATCCGCCTTGCCTGCATCCAAGAGGAGCGCCTTGTGTTCATTTGGTGGGGTAACCGTGGACTACCTGTCTCATGCCTAACTCCTACAACTCCATCTAACAGGTCCATCCTACGCCTCACCCCTGCTCAAATGGGAAACTGATGCTCTCATGGACTCTGTTATAATTGCGACGAGAGTTTCGTTCCTGACATAAATGTAAGCCTTTGGGATTGGTTCTGATTATGGAGAACAGATTGGATCTCAATGACATCCCTTCACTTGCCGAGCCAGTGGTCATTCTAGAGATATCAATGCATGCTTTTTCGGGATCTTATGAGCCACAAACTTTTAGGGTGCAAGGGTTTGTAAAAGCATCAACAGCTCCCTTAACGAGTGAAGCGGAAGTTGGAGTGTTCTATACAGCAGTCGCCTACTTCGATGTGTTGATTGGTGATGGTCGTTATTTGCAATGCAGTGGGGTATGTCCATTTGTCCCTCTTATAATTCAAGGCTATATTTTCCACATTGATTTATTTTTGTTCCCTGCCAAGGGCCGAAATTGTGCTTGGGGTGCAATGGCTTCATGATCTCGAGCCAGTTACATGGGACTTCAAACACTTGTGTATGGGTTTTATCTTGAATGACCAGCAAATCCAGCTACTTGGCCAACAACCCAGCTCCCTTAAGTTCATCCAATTGGTGGGTTCTCTTTTTAAATTTGCCGTCCAAGGAGTCTTGCTACAACTTTGTACTTCCGTGGCTGATGAGCTTGGCCCCCTCCCTTCAGAATTGTCATCTTTGTTGGAGGAGCATGATCGGTTATTTATGGAGCCTACTTCTCTGCCACCACCGAGACAGCATGACCCACCATATTCATATTCAGCCTGGATGCCTTCCCGCTAATGTTTGCCCATACCAGTATCCATAGGTGCAAAAAGATGAAATTGAAAGACTTGTGTAGGAAATGCATGCCGCAGATCTTATTCAGCCCAGCACGAGTCAATATTCTTCACCAATGCTCCTCTTCTGCAAAAAGATGGCTCGTGGCATTTTTGTGTTGACTATCGTGCTCTTAATGCCATTACCGTCAAAGATAGATATCCTATCCAGGTCATCGAAGAGCTCCTGGACCAATTATTAGGTGCAATCATCTTCACTAAGCTTGACTTGTGCTCTAGGTATCACCAAATCCGGATGCACCCCTCCGATGTACAACAAACAACATTTCGAAGATGACGGCCGTGACGAGTTCCTCATCATGCCATTCGGCCTATCTAACGCACCAACCACCTTTCAGAGCTTAATGAATTATATTTTTTGGCCATTCTTGCAATGTTTCATCTTGGTCTTCTTCGATGATATTTTGATCTACATTCATTCTTAGTTGGATCATCTGCAGCATCTTCGAAGAGTATTCTCTACCCTACTTGCCCATGATTTATTCCTTAAGAAGTCAAAATGTACTTTTGGGTTACTGCAGGTTAATTATCTCGGGCATGTCATTTTGGCTGCCGGCGTGGCCACCGATCCATTCAAGATTGAGGTAGTCACGAAAAGGCCAACTCCATCCACCGTTTGCTCTTTGGGGCTTCTTGGATCTCACTAGTTATTATTGGTGCTTTGTTAAGGATTATGGGTCACTGACAGCCCCTCTTACAACTCTTCTCAAAAAGGGGGCTTTCTATGGGACTTCTGAGCCACAAGCATCTGTTGAGATGCTCAAGCTGGCCATGTCCCCTCTGCCTATTCTTGCCCTTCCCAATTTTTCTCAGCCTTTTGTGGTGGACAATGACACTTCAGATCAGCCAGCGGTGCCTTCGACCAGCCCTCCTACAATTCTATTATATGTTCCCCATAGATCAGCCATCAGCGCCTTTGACCAGTCCTTGCAAGAACATGACGATACTCTTTGTGCTCTCAAGTGTAATCAAAATCAGCCCAAAACAGGATGAAGCAAAGACAAAGAATTCAATGTTGGCGATTGGGTGTACCTTCGCGTCCAGCCTTATTGCTAGCTATCCGTTTACCCGGCCGGTAATTAGAAGCTCATGCACTGCTACCATGGCCCTTACTTGATCGTGGAGAAAATTGGACCCATGGCCTACAAGCTCCAGCTACCCGCCAAATCCTGCATACACCCTTTCTTCCATGTCTTTTGACTCCGATGGTTCATGGGTGATCTGGATTCTATCCTGCCATATGCACCACCGCCTTCACAGCCTTCGGATGCCGCACCTTCCTTGATTCCTGCTGCCATCCGTGACACTTGTTGTGTTCGATGTCATGTCCGTATTGTCACGGAGATTCTTGTTGCATGGAAAGACCAACCTCCGGAAGATGCCACTTGGGTCCTTGAGGACGATTTTGCTAGTCAGTTTCCTAATTGGATGCCTTGAGGATAAGTCATTTTTAGAGCATGGTAGGATGTTGTGTCCCGACCTCTAGTGTTTAGGCTACTCTTTTGTTTTGCTTAAGTAGGGCTGATTGTTATTTTCTAATTAGGTTTGGTTTGATTTTTGCTTATGTAGTCATTAGACCTAATGGGCCCACCTGGCCGTTAGTGTCAGTTCTATTTAGGCCTCTCTTTGTAATTTAGAATGCAAGTAAGAAGATTAGCCCTAATCCCCCTCTCTCTCCCTCTCGTCCACGACCACCAACCACCCTTCATCAGCCCTTGCCGCCGGCAAGAGCTTCCCTACCTCCCTTCGTCCTAGTATCCTCCCTCCTAAACTCTCCTTCAATTTACAGTATAGCCGCATCTTATTTAGGTTATATCAAATGTCCTGAGCTCAGATAGAAGAGAGCGGGCCCAATTTTTTGCGGCTCACCATCAACTTAAGTTCTGTTTAAATTCCTTTAATTCTTTTCTCAGATAACCTGAGTTATATGTTATAACATATCGTCTTGAATTTGAAATTATGTTATTCTATTGAGTTGTCATTGACCAGTAGAAAATAAAGTCCATGCTGTTATACAATAACATTTGGAATGATGTTGACGATTCTGGTGGCTATGCAATTGATTTTTCAGCTTTGTTCTGCTGCATCAGCATTTATAACCTGTTGTATTTGCACAGGCTGCTAGAGTTTTTGAGAGTCAATTAGCAGGATCACTCTTAGAAGGCGATGGCCAACTTGCTTTCAAGAAACTTGCTAGGGCAACTCTTGAGTCTTTGATGCCAAGAATAGAGGGGAAGGGTGAGTTTGGACAGGCGCGATGGAGATTAGTATATGCTCCTCAAATCCCACTCGATCCCACTGCTGACCCTCTTAAGTCACTTGCAAGTAACATCTCATTTAACACTGAAGTTGAAGTGCAACTTGGGAAACGCCTTCAGGTAATATTACCTGCTTGTTTTCTAGCCATATTCCTTGAATAGTTATTTCTGGCCTAGGCTTTTTATGGCCCTCGTAGTTTTGTCATCTTCACCTGCCATTTCTTAGGAATCTGTTCCAAATTTTGATATGCATTGTCCCGCTGTTTATATTTTTGTCATTACCCATGTTCTTGCTGTGGCCTTGCACTGTTTAAGTGTTTCAAATCTTGACCAGTCCTGTGGTTAATCTTGATTGGGTTGTAGCCCTAGTTCTTCATCATGTGCCTTCACTGATTCCTTTGTGTTTCAAACCTTGACCTAGGAAGATGCATGATTGTATCAAGGTGATTTTGTTATCAAAACGTGTTCCACATTCTCTCTATTATGACACAGATTCTCAATAAATCATATATAAAATGCTTATTTTATTCTCGTACCTTCCAGGCATCCATAGTCAGGCAGATGAAGGACTCGGAAATGGCAACACAGTGGACCCTACTTTACCAACTTACAAGCCGTCTAAGAGTTCTTGTACAGATTCCGTCAAATGATTCAAAACGTGTTATGTTTGAGTACTCAGCTACATCTCAAGATTGAATTCGTACTTAAACACACAGATGCCTATTAAAAAAGCAGACAAACGAGAAATCTCATCAGGTAGCAAAGCATTTTTTTCTGTAGAATTTCGACCATGTACCATAGAAGAATGTACATCCATTCCTTGTGTATTTTGTTGAAAATGTAAAGCTAAATGTTGTAAATAGTATGCATCTATTTAATATTCAATATTCTTTGGCGTCTAACACTAACAGTGTATTAATTCTATCTTGTTACATTTTATCTAAACCCTTTCCGTCCGGTACTTGGAAAGTTGTGCAAATGTGTGTTTAAATCAAATTTAGATCTCTTTTATTTGACACTTAAAAAGTCTCAAATATACTTTTTTGGTGTGTGTTTTTGCCGCGTAGGATATCGTTTAGTATCAACGCGTCAATCGTTTTAGGTGCACAACTAATGCTTCAATAATCATCGCCATCACTATGGTCAAAACCTTCTCTATTTGTGTGGGTTCCCATTAAGACATCTTTGGGTTTTTAGAACTTACTCACATCCCTTAGTGTCGCTGTCTTTTGTCTCTTTTGACATGTCTGAAATATTTCAATTAGTTTTCTTTTCAATATTATACTGGAATATAAAGCAAAATAGTGAACTATGGAACTTTTAAATTTTTATTATTTAACCCATTTTTATATCATTAATTTCTATTTTAACCTTATTTCATTCCTTCTAATCTCTTAAAAGCCAAAGATATTAGAATCTTAATCTCTATTTTTTGAAGTATGTTAATTTTAATTTTATAATATTATATCATTTACACATGTTTTGTATCATTAGATCTCTTTTAGCTCCACTAAATAAGATTTTACATAACCATGTATTTTTGAACTTTTTTATAGGCTCCACATATATAATATATTTGTTAGTAATATATTTTTGTATATATTATATATATTTAGATTTTTATATTTTTAATGCCTTTAGAAAACCCTTGAAGAGCTCCATCAAATGAGACATATCATGCGCCAAATTAGTCATAAATATAAATAATGTGCTCTATGACACAATTCTTTGCTATCACCTATGACATAATATTTAGCTTGTGAAATTTGAATATACATTTGCTTACTATAAATGTATGTGAGTTAATATAAAACTTTTATGTATAATTAATAATCATTGTGATTCTTAAAGCAATGTATTGTAACTATAGCATGTAAAAAAGACCTTTGTTCTATATATATTTTATTTTTAATTTATTTATTTACTCTTATCTTATAAATATTTTCATGCATAATATGTGTGCATTCTTGCTACTAATTGGTATTACTCAAGTTTCTTTTTCTGTAGCGCTCTTGAATAATATCCTTTGATAGTTTTTGTATAATTCTAATTTGTGACACTCTTTATGGCTGAATTTTTTCCTTGTTATCAATATTTTGCGGTATATTACATTCCACTTCTAATTATCTTAATGTACAGAAAAAAGGACTATTACTACGCACAATTTACCTTCCATATTTTAAAAAGGTTGCACATAGAAAATTATTTGCGCTGGTAAGTTGGTGACTTGGTAGTGTAAATCTTACCATGGAAGAAGTGCAGTTATATGAAGGATATTTTAGTAGTTTTTGCCTGGTTGGAACAAAGTGGATAGAGGATTTGTTTAAAATAGATTCCGGGCCTATTAAAATGCCCAAAATGTGTGCAAATTTCGTATAATACTTAAGCTAGACCTGCTGCACATGTGGCAGTAAAAGTCTTAAATATCCCCCCCTCTTATCTTAAACTCAAGGTTTAGTTTCCCATAATCCTCCTCCCCTCCCACTATGGTTCCCCTTCTCATGCACCTCCTCCTCTCCTTCGTCACCTCTTCCTCCCCTCCCCCACCTCTCCTCAAGTGCTTCATCCTCCTCCTCTGCCTCCTCTTCCATTTCCCCAAACTCCAATGGAGGGGAAGGAAGAGGGAGTGGTAGGAATGCTTGAGTTGCTTTCTCAATTTACTTTTATTGTGGTAGGATCGCTTTCTATAAGGAATGTAATTTAACAACATTAACAGTTTCTGATAATAAGAACCTCAAGTTGCTGTCTCAATTTACTTCCATTGTGGTATGACAACTTTTGCACTACATTCTTTGAAAATGAAACTCCTAAACATAGCAAACAAAAAGACAATTCGCCATAAGCTGTTTAATCTCTTTTAACATGATATACCATATAAAGTACAAGACTTACCAAAGAATATTCTACTCAGGCTCCAAGTCAATTGATTCATGGCTATCACATTATCCTTGGTGGGAGTTGACTATTTGTGTCATTGTTTTCACCATGCATTTTACATCATTGTTTAAAACTATGAAAACTAAGTGCTTTTCAATTGTATCATTTGAAATCTAAAGATCTCCCATCTTCATCACTGAGAAGCTTCTTTGGACAAGCATTTGAGTAAAGCTACTTTCTAAACTACAATATCATACACATTTGCTCTGACTCTCTCAAGGGAGAAACCTAATACCCAATATATGGTGGTATTTTCAAATAAAAAAAATGTGATGGTATTTTGTGTGATCGTTTTCCGCCTCTAATGTGAGAAAAATTATATACAAAGTGAAAGCATGTTACACTTTACTAAGAAGTAAGTTATGTTGTATAACACTATTATCTTGTAACAACTAAAACCAAGATCATAAATAAAAAATGCATCAAACACTATCTAATATTCATAAATAAGACAGCTCATGCTAAAAATCATTGAAATCATCATTCTTTCAAAAATCATTTTCACAAACATAAAAAACAAGAAAATAAAAAATACTCCTTTTATCCTTATATTAAGATCTCTATTTAATTTTTCAAAAATGAATTAAAATTAATTTATTTTGAAAAATCAAATAAAGCTACCAATTTAAGACGGAGGGAGTATTGTTAAGCACAATACATAGATACAAGGGCGAAAGTACATAATGAAAAACAAATTATTTACATTAGTCTAATCTCCATGTTTGTGCATTGTAATCGATAGTGCTATTAAAAAACAACTATAATTTATATCTCATGCTTCCATCTTGATCAGTATGCTAATCGGAAAACTAATCTTCAATAAATGATATATAACTTTCATCTTTTTTAAAAATATAATAATTTGTATGAAATAATCAAGAACAAGTTAATTTAAGATGATTATACATTTAAACAACAACTATCGCAAAGGGCCCACATAGTCCTTTGGCACTTGCTCCGCTCTCCACACCAGCTCGTTGTCGTCTTTCTCCAACGCCGTTGTGTACACCTCAAGTGGTCCCCGCTCTTTGGTCAAGCCGCTGATGAGGAGGCCACCTTCCCAGGCCGTGAGAAACTGGTCCACAGGTGTATACGATGGCAGTTTCGACACAATCGGCCACGCGTGTCCATCTCGCACGTGCAACTGCCTGGGACATGATAGGTACGTCCTGCCGTCACCTGTTACCGCGAACCACTGGGCGAGGCTGGCGCGGGGAAGGACGTTCTCCTCCACTGGGCCCCATTTCCAGGAGGCGACGTCGAAGCACTCGGCGCTCCGGTCGTAGGCGAGCGGCAAGGTGGTGGAAAATCCGCCGATGACGTGGAAGGTGCCACCTGAGAAGCCGCCCTTTGCCGACTCCCGTGTGTGGGCCATGTCGGGCATTGGGGCCCACCTGTCCTCGACCACGTCGTAGGCTATGGCGGACCTCATAATGTTCCCCTCAGCGTCTATGCCTCCGGCCACGAAGACCCATCTCTCCCCGTCGGACTCGCAGGCGAACTCCCGTCGCTGCCCGCCCGGCATGCGGGCTCCTTGGCGACAGAGACGGAAAGGAAGTCGTAGATGTGGACGACGTTGGAGCTGGACAGGGCGGCGGGCGAGCGGAGCGGGTACCGACGCCCGCCCACGACGACGAGGCACCGCCCGGCGCCGGCGATCTGGCTGAAGTGGGGGACCACCTCGCCCTCGTAGATGGAAGGAACTGGGGGGAGACGCCTCCAGAGGCCGGAGGTCTGATTTCAGCCTCTTTCTTTCCTTCCAAGTAAAACACGGACAGAACCGGTTGGCGGCCGCTGGATCTTAGAGATTTCAATCTACTGGGCGGTGGAAGCACCCCCACCTCCTATCGGACTCTTATCAGTAGATTCCGTATCCAGGGAAGATCATTGGACGTGGAGCATCTATGTATTATAGTAGAGGTAAATATTCTAACATGATACATAAGAGTATGTTTCCCTCGAAATACTATGTTAACTACCCTATATTCTTATTTACCAAAATGCCCTAAGATATATTATATTATACAAAATATATCTTATTCTCATGTAATATACAAAATAACCTTATGTACCAGGTCATAAATTATTTAAAATATTTTTTTCTTATTTTTTTCCTTATAATTTTATGAACTTACTATTTCTCATTTTAACTAGCTTTAGCTTCGATTCAGCCACCGGCTTCAACACCTCCATATTGAACTCCGCTTATGCTGCCTACTTTATCGTTGTCATTGACTCTGCTTCATCTAAGTTTGCCTTCACCTCCTCCCCCATCGTTGCCTTCCCCTCATTTCTTCTTCTGCAACCTCCTCCCCTCTCCCTCCCTCCCTCCCTCCCTCCCTCCCTCTCTCCTCCCCTCTTCCCTTTTTCCTCCTCGGTTACCTCCTCTTCTTCCCTCCAGAATCTAATAAGGACGATCATAAAATTAGTAGACATAATCATTAAGAATTGGTTTTTTTCACTATAAGCTCAAATTCTAAAAAATGACCGTCAACAATCATATTTATTGCAATACAGGGGACATATGACAACATTATGAGTGACAATATCTTCCTAAGTATTTACAAAGAATTATCTTAACAAACTAGGTAGATAAAATGAAAAATGAAGCAAGTTTTCAACACGTAACTATCATGATGTGCCCAGAGTAGGCATAATCGGCACCTAGGAGATCTACGTAGGAAAAGAGGAGAAGTAAGGAAGACATGAGAGAAAATATGAGTAATTCCAATTGCATAACCATCAACATGAGAGGATCGCCCCATATAGGAGACGTTGAGCCTCCTAGGGAGTCGTGCCCGACCCAACCCATGCCAGTCTAATTCCCTAGGTAAACCCACCAGTTAGTGGTTCAGCTAGCCCAGGCCACTAACTGAACCAACACAGTTTTACATCCAAATACCAAACTAAAGCAAATACGAAACTATTACAATAATAAACAGTTCAATGCAACTAAGTAAAAGCAAGGAAGTAGAGTCTGATCATCGTGCACAATACTCCACCATGCTTCCGTTATTCGCCTTGTCCTTAAGGCGACCAAGCTGGGAAATGAGCCAAAAACTCATCCTCAGGCATCCACGTAGAGTCCTCCAACAGCTGGCCCTGCCAAGAAAGCAAGACCTCAGTAATAATGCGACCAGAGCGACGTACCCGACGCTTCTCAAGCACTAAAGTAGGAACAGGGTCGGACGGCGGAACTGGGCCCATCAAGGGGGGAGGAGGAGCACCCACAGCCAAAGACCTATCACCCACAAACCACCTTAGACGGGACACATGAAAAATAGGATGAACCAAGGAGTCAGGTGGCAAGGTAAGGCGGTAAGCGACCGGACCAATGCGCTCCTCCACAACATAGGGACCATGGAAACGGGGGGCGAGCTTGGAGTGCTCAAGCTGAAACAAAGAAGTCTAGTGCATTGGCAAAACAGAAATATAAACCAAGTCACCCACTTCAAACTCCCGATCAGTATGGTGGCCATCATAAAGCTGCTTCATCCGGTTCTGAGCAAAAGCTAAATTCGCCTTAAGCTGACGCAGGACCTCATCTCGAGTCTGAAGCATATAGTCCACCTCAGCCACAGAGGAGGGGGAGGTACATATGACAAGATCATATGTGGTGGACGGCCATACAACACCTCAAAAGGAGTAAAGCCAGCACGCATATGATAGGCGGTAGTATAAGACCACTCCGCCCATGGAAGAAGCTAAAGCCACCGACGGGGCTGCGTCATGGTAAAACACCTAAGATACTGCTCCAAACAACAATTAACCACCTCGGTCTGACTGTCCATCTGAGGGTGATAAGCAGTGCTCATATGAAGAGAAGTCCCCTATAAAGCAAAGAACTCCCACCAAATCTAAGAAATGAATATTCGATCATGATAAAAAACAATAGTGCGAGGCATACCATAGAGTTTTGCCACCTCCCGAACATAAAGCTCAGCCACTGCCTTGGCGGTGAAAGGATGACCCAACACACAAAAATGAGCATACTTGGACAGGCGGTCGACCACAACCATGATCACTGACTTACCTTGCACCAGAGGCAAGGCCTCCACAAATTCCATCGAGATATCCTCCCACACCTTATTAGGAATAGGCAAGGGTTGCAGCAACCCGGCGGGAGAAGTCGTGACAGCCTTGGCCCTCTAACAAATATCACAAGCGGCCACATACTCATGGACAGCTTGGCGAATACCCAACCATAAGAAACTCTGGCTGACCCTCTTATAGGTGCGGAAAGTCCCCTCATGACTGGCCACTGGAGAGTCGTGAAAATGAGAAATAATGCAGCGGCGAAGATCAGCTACATCAGGTACCCACAAACAGTCCTTCCAAAAAATGAGGGCATCCTGCCAGACATAGAATGGATGGGCAGCAGGGTCGGTCTGGAGGGCGGCAATCACGACTTGCGTCGAAGCATCATCAAGGTAGGCCTGCTTCAACTCATCAATAAATGGGCAAGATAAAGTAGAGAAAGCCAAGCAAGAGCCCAGGGAAGGGATGCGAGATAGAGCGTCGGCCACTGTGTTCTCAGAATCCTTCTTGTAAACGACCTCATAATCATATCTCAAGAGTTTGCTGACCCACCGCTGCTGAGATGGAGTGGACACCCATTGTTCCAAGAAATACGTCAAGGGCTAGTGGTCTGTGCGAATGAGGAACCGGCGACCCAGTAGGTAGGGCCGCCACTTGGCGACAGCGAGGATGATGACCAACATTTCTTTTTCATACACGGGTAGGGACAAGGAGCGGCCAGCCAAGGCCTTGCTGAAGTAGGCAATGGGACGTTCGTCCTGTAAAAGAACCACCTCAAGCCCCGAATCCGACGTGTTCGTCTCTACCACAATCATATTTATTGCAATACAGGGGACATACGACAACGTTATGTGTGACAATATCTTCCTAAGTATTTACAAAAAATTATCTTAACAAACTAGGTAGATAAAATGAAAAATAAAGCAACTTTTTAACACGTAACTATCAAGTGTCTCGATATTTGAGACATTCAACAACTAACATTAGATAGTCAACAATCGGGACATTTGACAGCTAACATTTGACAATCAAGACAATTGATAGTCGAATGTTTAAAATTTGCTTTATTTTTTATTTTATCTATTAAATCCTTTACACATAAAACATGTACAAATATATCATTCATACATTATAATCCATGAGCAAAACTTATGCAAATGCCTCAATTGAGTATCATAATATGTATACACAACTTGTGCATTCAAGTATCATAATCCATATACAACCTATATAATTAAGTTTTATAATTTATGCACAACTTGTATAATCAAGTGTCATCATTCATACACAACCTGTGTAAATAAGTATCATAATCCATCAAATTAACAATAAGAGTAATCTCGGTATTCGAAGATACCCAATAACCACTTACCTGATTTTCCTAAGCTGAAAATACCAAAACTCGCAAATCTCGTAAATCGAAAATGTCCCTGATTAGCTGGTGCACACAAATAAACCAGCCTAGAGCTCACTCAAGAAGTCTCAATTATTATTCTCATTAAAGCATTCTACTCTTCTCAACCCCGGGAGGATGAACCCGACCTTTCAATACAAAAAACCATGCCCTTTCGGACATAAAACTCCACCCTTTAGGATGAAAAATCATTTTATTCAAATCTCCAATACGACTAATATAGAAAACTAAGGAATACTATTGTTGATCATAGATAAACATAGTTTAGCAAACTATTTTTATGATGCATGCAACATGTGTCACATGTGAATAGTGTTATGTGCATGCAAGCATAAACATTCATACCAATAAGTAGTTCTAATATGCAAGAGACATAATTTATGATTGTATAACATGGTCATGTAAGAATAAGTGCATGTAATCATAGGTAGTCATGTTCATGAATGATCTAAAGTACATGAAATATGGTTCATACATGACTAACATCACATATGTATAAACATTCATACTTCAACATGATCATACTCAACTAGTGACATGTAAGAGATAGATAAAACCTTCAAATTTTGGCTTAAAAAAACATAAAATCAAATTCTACTTAGGCAATTGATCGGCCTTGTGGGGTAATCGATTAGACACAGAAATAGAAAACATTTGTTTTGCAATGTAACCGATTGATCGATTGGCCGATCAATCAACCTAATAGGGCTATTGAAAAATATTTTTGTTTATCTATCGGTTGTGCCTAGAAACACAAAAATATTTTTGTTTATCTAGACAAAACTAATCCTATTTCCTATCAAAACTTCAAGTAAGCATTATCTAAGCTTTAGACATGATAGATCTAGCATAACTTATACATATTCATGTCAAGACATCATCAAAACATATATTCAAAATGATTTAATCTCAGACATCCAACATACTTCAAGAACATGATTCCATATACAACCATGATGTTAATATAAATAAAACATCATCAAACAAAGACCTCTTACACTAAATTAGTTGGTAGACTCTTCAATCTATTCTCAAATTCAAGGAATCCTTATCCAACAAATTATATCACATTACCCCTAAGCAAAAATCACACATTTCCACCAAATAGATACTCAAAACTACTAATAGAAGACAAATTCATCATTCTCCTTATGCCCAAACATGAATCAAAAGAGTAGAAGGAAAAAACAAAGATTTAGAGTTTTAAATCATAGGTAGAAAATGAGCTTTGAAGAAGAAAGAACATGAAATCAAATTCAAGAAAAAAAGAATATGGGATTGAAGGTAAAAATATAAGAAATCATGAAGGAACTTAATTTATTTACCTTAAATGAAGCTTTCCCTTCTTGAGATAGGGTAGAACACTCTAAACCTTTCAAAAATCTCAGTTATGCCTAAATGGGAGAATAGCCAAAGTGGCTATTTATACTAGAGGGTAAGTAAGTGGGTTTGCATGGGCTAAACAAAGGAATAAGTGATCCCACTTAGAAAATTAGGTTAGAATGAATGTGACAAGGTCGAAGCACATCTAAGATATCAAGTGAAGGTCAACAGCCGAAGAGGTTGGCATGACACCAAGGATGGTCGTGGGTCTTAGAGCGTGGCCCATTTTTTTAGTACAAGAAAATACATGAATATTGCAACAAATAGTGTGGTAACATGGTGGTTTATGCTACGCACTAATGTTCTTTATAAGTATTTCCACCTCATGATTAGGAGAATGTGTCTGTCACACCTCGAGTAACCCCTGATAGAATAGTACACTAATGATCTGAAAAAAAATATTAAACAAGACAATAAAAATTCATAATTAAACCAAACCATTACACAATAAAGCAAATAATAATAATAAAATTTTCAGATCTCACATAATGACTTGATTTTAATTTATTGAAGTGAGGATGAACAATATATTTCAAGATTGTGCATTAGAGTTTAATGACAATATTTTGCATAATAATAAAGATTAATTTCTAGATTGTTACAAGATGAATGTGGAAAAAATAATTGATTATCATAATTATGGATTTGTCTAAGTTAATGAATATGGATTTATATGCCCTAGTGTTTAGTCTATTTGATATTCTAATTATTTTGCATTGATTTATTAATCTAGATTAAAACCTTAGAATTTTAATTTGGATAATTTAATTACTTTGTAATTCTTATTTGTTTTTTTAATTATTTTATATTTGCTCGTTAGATTAGAATTAGACTCGATTAAATTAAAATTTAGTTTTCTGATTTCAAGTCTATATGGGATCAATACTCTTTAGCCACTTTTCTACTATAGATTAGTGTGTTTGCTAGTAAACCATTAAAATTCAAAAACATGTACTCCTAGATTGTTAGGTGCTTATAAGCAGATCCCTTGTGTTGATGTTTAATAGGTATTGTCATGGATTGTATTCCAAATACCACACCAATGTCACTCCCCGTTGCCCTTGACCTTAACCCTGTCTAAAGAGAGGTGACGAGGCGCGACTAAGTGGAAGGCCAAACCAAAACTAGGCTAGATCGAAGTACACAACACTCCTATTGTGTGCAAAAATAATTAATAGAAGATAAAATAAATTAATTAAAGTCTTTTTGTCAATCATTTACCCACATAGTCTCATAAAACATAATGTCTCAAGCCTTAAAAAGTAACATGTCTAAGTCATCAACAAGGCTCTCCATAAATATGTAAAATATCAAAGTTATAATGTAAGAAATCAATATAAGTTCATCTCGTCACAAATGAACTAAATGCATCTCTTCGCCTCTATGCTCATAAAATAAATTATCATAAGCACCTGCATAGCACAACTATACAACCCCAAAACAAAACAACACAAATTGGGTGAATTTAGCTCGGTAAGGGTTTGAAAATATAAAGCTCACGTAAACACAAAAATATAATCCATAAGAAACATCATATAAGCCTCATGCAAACTTATGTTAATTACATAAGAGCATATTAATTCCCTCACACATATAACATGTGAAAATATCTCATTCATGCATCACATATCTATAAGCAACACATGTGCATCATGACTTAATTATATTTTATAATCCACATATGCAACTTATGCATTCAAGTATCACAATCCATACATATCATGCATGATCAAGCATTATAATCCATATACATCTTACATGTTCAAGTATCATAACCCCTACAAAACTTGTATAAGCATAAGCATCATTATTCTTACCAAAACCTATGTAAATGAGCATTATAATTCATACACATACATGTATAATGTTTCATGATAGATAAATCCCAATACCCAAATATAAAGGTTCTGCTTACCTTGGCATAAGCCTAAGTAGTCCTACTCACCTTGAAAATCCTAATAAGGAAGATCTAAATAGTTTGGTAAATCGTAACTCGAAGTGCCCCTAGCTAGCTAGTGCACATGGTCAAATCAGCTTGGATTCTTAGTTCAAAAGTCTAAATAGTTTTCTCATTATAGCATTATGTTATTTTCACCGGGGGAGGAAACCTGTCCTTTCAACGTAAAACCCTGTCCAATAGACATAAAACTGATTCATTCAAATCTCCAATATGACTAATATAAAAACTACGACACACAATAACTAATCACGGTTAAACATGATTAAATATGGCTTAACAAATTATTTCATTATGTATGCGACATGATATATATGTGAACAATGCTAAATGTATGCAAACATAAGTAGCTAGACACTAATCACTCCTATTATGCATGAAACATTGTTCATACGTGGCAATTAAGATCATATAAGTATAACTAAGTATAAGCATGCATGGTCATGTTAAAAAATAAGCTAAAATATGTAAAAAATGGTTCATACATTGTTAATATAGCATGTGTATAAGTATTTATACTTCAATATGATTATAATCTACTGGTGACATAAATTAATCACGAAGAAATCATCAAAATATAATTTAAAATTAAACGTATACTCATTTCATGTATTGCCGATTGTTCAACCCCTTGGGGCAATCTATAGGGAACAAAGAATCTCGTTGTCACTGTTTAGTTGATCGATTGGCCTGTCTAATCGATCAATCAACCGACGATCTATCGGCCTATCTAGGTGATTGATCGATCAACCCAAAAATTACAAAAAATAGTTATTTTTCATATTCGAAACTGAATTGAATTCATTTTAAAAATTCATAAAACCTTACAAAACTTCAAGAAATCATTATCTAACCATAAGACATGGTATATCTAACATATTTCATGCATATTTATGTAAAAACAACATTAAATCATCCATTTAAGTAGATTCAAGTTCACCTATTCATAAACTTCAAGAACATGATGTCACCCACAAATATGATGTTAATGCAAGTAAAATTTCATCAAATAAAAAACTCGTACCTCAAATTAGATTGTATACCCTTCAATCACCTTCAAGCTTAAGGAAACCCTACCCAACAAATTAAGTTACATTAGCCCTAAGCAAAAATTAAACCTTTCTACCACATAGACACTTAAAACTACTAATATATGGTAGATCTAGCATCAACTTGTGCCTAAAATGAAAATCATGAGAATAGAAGCAAAAAATCCAAATCTAGGGTTTTAAAACAGGGGTAAAATAATAATTTAAGAAGAAGAAAACCTTGAATCTCATTCAAGGTGAGAAGAACTTAGGATTTAGGGTGAAACAAAGGAAAACATGGAAGATATTAGAGAGTTTTATTTTGGATTAAGTTTTTCCTTCTTGAGAGGGCATAGAGCTCTCCCAAAGCCTCCCAAATATCAACCCACCCTAAATGGGGAAATTGCCAATATATCTATTTATAACTAGGGCAAGTATGTGGGCTTGAAATGGACCCAAAAAAAAAAAAAATTAAGTGAATCCACTTAGTGGAATGGGTCAAAAATGAATTTGATAAAGCCCAAACTCATTTAAAATATTAAGTAAGGGTCGGCGGCCCAAGAAGTTGCACATTGCCCAAGATAATCATCCTAGTGTAGGGCCCACTTCCTTAATAAAATGAATTATATGAAAATTGACACAATTAGTGTGACAACTTGGTTGATTAAGTTAGGCATTAATGTTTTCCAACTAAAAATTATATTAAAGCCAAGCAAATTCATAATTAAACCAAACCATTACACAAAATTAAAACAAATAAAAAATAATAAAATTTTACACTAATCAAAAAACAATAAAACTTTAAAGATCTTACAATCAAAGTCAGTTGCCCCACATATGCATGATAGTATTCCATAACATTATGCAACTATCATGGCTTTGCTAACAATCTTATAGATTGTATTTTATGACAGTATGCAACTATCGTGGCTTTGCTACCAATCTTATATATTGTATTCTATGACAATATGCTACTATAAAAAAGCCCAATTAAGTTGGCTTTGTTCCCAAAAAAATAATTAGTGAATATTGAGGATTTAAGTTTTGATGGATTGTCATGATAATGTAAACTAGGACACCTTATTAAATCATATCACATTAGATTAGGCAGGTCTCCCATAGAGGGCCCAATTGAAGGACACAACATTTTCCTTATTTTGGAAATTATACGTAAGCTATATAGCTCATCTTCTCATATGGATTTTCTACATATTGTTGTTTCTCTCTATGAAAAATATTTAATATGTTGTGGCTTATTTGGACAACTCAAAATGAGGCAACATTTAAATCAGTTTGTCAGGTTCCTCACAGGATAAAAAAACATATATATGTTGCAAAAAATTTACCATTTTCCCTCTTTTGTACTAGCTAAGAAACACAATAAAAAATACCATTTTACACACATAAAATAATATAAGTGTGCCTTCTACACTTCCCAAGTGTAGGATATGCAAGTTAACACACACGCAAAATAAATTTTTCAATGAGGCAATTCAACAAACACATGGAAGCCACAATATTTTACTTAGTTCACTGCCAAAGAAATGGATACATTCATGGGGTCTATGTTGACCAATTTTATTATCAACAATGAGGATATACTTTACCTTGTAGAGATCACACAATTAAGGGTCAATACCCTCTTCACATACAACGAAAATATCTCACCCAAAGGTGGAAAAAATAAAGAAGATATAGAGAAAAGGTTATTAACACAAACCACCTTGATTTGTCTTCTTTATGCTAAGAGGAACAACTTGACCTTAAAAAGCTTCCTCCTTTCTTTCTTCTTCCTCCAAGAAACTCACTTTTTTGCCCTCCCAAGTCTCTCTTAGAGTCTTTGCTCTACTCCTTTCTATATAAAAAAGCTCTTCTTTTAATAAGACTAAGATTATTACCAAAAAGTCTTTCACTTATTCTATCTTTTTAAACCAAAAGTGGGTTAAGTGGTTGGACACTACATGAAAATGGAAGCCCAACAATGAGCTCCACATAATGAATAAGCCCAACAATTCTGCCCCTCCCTGAGTCCCTGCTCATTTGGGGCTCCCCCATACTACACATGAGGGTGAACCTCACCCATCCCGGCCCAGCCTCTACAAAGCTCATGTTTTACTTTATGAACGATCTTAGTCAACATATCTGATGGGTTTTATCGGTATGGATATTCATTAACTCTAAGAGTCTTTTCTCCAACACATCTCTTATCCAATGATACCTCACATCAATGTATTGATTATTATAATAAAAACATGCATTCCTATTCAAATGGATGACACTTTGACTGTCAAAATGCACAACATAGTTGTCTTTCTTTAGACCCAACTCTCTCATAAATCTCTTCATCCATAGAATCTCCTTTCAAGCTTTGGTAATTGCAATGTATTTGGCCTTTGTTATAGACAATGCAACACACTTTTGTAACCTTAATTGCCATGACACAGCACCACCGCAAAAGTGGCCAAGTACCCCGAAGTACTCTTCCTTGAGTCAAGATCTCCGACTATATATGCATATGTAAAACCCTCAAACTAAGGTTTACCATCTCCCATGCATAACCAAATCTTAGAGGAACCTCTTAGATACCTAAGAATCTACTTGACTACATTTCATTGCTCCTTCCCTGGGTTTGCAAAATATATACTAACCACTATTAACAACTTGTACAATATTCGGTCTTGTACATATTATTGCATACATTAAGCTATCTACTGCTGATGCATAGGTGATTTTGGTCATCTCTTACTTCTCCCTCTCATTTAAAGGACTTTGCTTCTTATGCAATTTGAAATGGCTTCTAAATGGTGTACTAACAGGCTTTAGATTCTTTATGTTGAATTTTTCAAGTACCTTCTCAATGTATTTTTCTTATGATAACCATAGCTTCTTATCTTTCATATCACTTGTTTTGTCATCCCCAAGATTTGCTTTGTGGGCCCTAAGTCTTTCATGACAAACAACTTCCTTAACTCATACTTCAACCTATCAATCTTATTTATCATGCCCAACAATTAACATATCATCAACATAAAACAACAAAATAATAAAGTCACATCACAAACTCTTCTATCATTGTCTTAGAGATTACTTCAACCTATACAAACTCTTCTTTAGCCTGCATACTATGTGCTCCTTATCCTTGATTTTAAACCCCTCCAGTTGCTTAAGCTTCATGGAAATCTTTTCCTCCAAATTACCATGAAGGAAGATAGTCTTGACATCAAGTTGCTCAACCTCAAGGTCCATGCTAGTGGCTAGACCCAACGCAACTCAAATAGATGACATCTTCATAACGGGGGAGAATATTTCATCAAAATCAACATTTTTCTTTTGTCAAAAGCCCTTTTACAACCAACCTTACCTTGTACCTTTGATGTGAATTATTTTCATCGGCCTTCAACTGGTATGCCCACTTATTCTTCAAAGCTCTCTTTCATTTAGGAAGCTTCACCAACTCATAAGTATAGTTCTCATGTAAGGATTTCATCCCTTCATGCATAACTTTTATCCATTGATCCTCATGTTCATATATTTGAGCTTCCACAAAGCTTTTTGGTTCACCATATTTAGCACATATGACATATGTAGATAAATAGTACCTTGTAGATGATTATCTCTATATCTGATCTCATTAGTAAGTTTTTCTCTCATTGATGTAAAGGCTCCCCACTTTAACATCATCTTGAATAGAGTCTTCATCTTCATCTAAATCACTTCCATCACCAAATACATCATCAATGTCAAAGTCTTTATAATTATGTTCCACCCTATTTTTTACAGAATCACCATCTTCATATTTAGGCACATCACCTTTACTATGTTCTTTCATCTTAAACACCTTGTGAAACTTGTAGAATATAGATCTCATTAAAGACTTCATGCGCAACTTATTTTGGCAGTTCATATTTCACAAAATCTTTAATAGTTTAATCTTCTCTAAATATCACATCTCTACTTCTAATAAGTTTCTTGTTCTTTAGGTCTCACCACCTATAACCAAACTCATCATCACCATACCTGTAAGGACCCTCATCTTTAAACCGGTTTTGGTTTTCTTTAATTATTAATTATCGTGAGATTTACGTGTTTTCTGATCTTATTCGGTGATTTTGTAAATAAATAGAGTTTGTGATGGTTTTAACCAAAATTAACTTCAATATTAGTGATTTTAAGTGATTTTAAACCAAATGTGAATTTTTGGAATTTTTTGGATTTTTCACTATTTTCCCAAAAATTAGGGTTTTGGCGGGACCCCTGTGGGCCCCACGGTCGAAAATTTTATTTTTGTGTCAAATGACCCTAGACATATACTTAAGGTCACACAAAAATTTTCAGAATTTTATTAGGCTTAATTCGTGCTTAAATTTGCAAAATAACCACTTTTAGCCTACTTTTCATATTTACACCCCAAAACTTACCTATGCCTACCCCAACCCTTACTATAAAAGGGCAAACCAGAGCCATTTCCATTTTTGGGAATAGGCTAAGGAAGGAGGGCTGGCCTAATCCCCACTTAGGCCCGAATTAGAAGCCGATTAAGGTAAGCTTACTCTAATTAAGCACTAATCCATGGCTTTTCTCTTAATTTCTTCCAAATCTACCATTTTCCCCTTGATTCAATTCATTTTTTACCATCAAAAGCTACTGATTTGTGTTTTACTACAAACCCTAACTTTCAAAATTCGATTTTTACTACCAACAAGCCCTAGATCTAAGATTTAATTAGGGATTTCTTAAGTAAATCGATTTCTATTGGTGTTTGATTCAAACTCATTGTGTTTTCAAGGATTTCAAGAAGGGTGACTCTTCAATCCGAGCTTAATCAAGTGCTGAGGTAATGGGTCTTCGAAATCTCTGTTTATCCATGGTAAAACTCTTCATTTTTGGCTTATTTCGAAATGGTTTGCTTGATTTAGTGTGTTAATGGTAAGATTAGAAAATGGAATTATTTAATCCCGATTTCTTAGGGTTTTGCATTATTATGTTTTGGTTTGATATTCTGGAAGTCAAGGAAGACTTTTGATGATGATTAGGGTGTTAGATGTGGATTTGAAGTGTTTTCTATGGTGTTTCGGTTTGGATTTGCGAAAGGAAGAAGATGATTGTTCTGCCGTGTTGGCGATCGATCGGCCTTGCAGGGCGATCGATCGGCTGAACTGAAAATTTCAAAATTTTGCGTGTAACCGATCGAACGGCCTGAAGGGCGATCGATCGGCTACGTAAAATTGTATGTTGTGTGTATGATGCCTATTTTGATGATTCCACTTTAGCTTGCCAATTTTATATGAATGTGGAGTGTTTTAAGCTATGTTAGGCTACTGGAAATGCATGCTATTGAGTTTATAGAGTTGAGACATATGCTTAGAGATGGTGGGATGACTTATGTTTTGTGGCATGATCTTGGAATCGTTATCTTGAAATTATGAACGGTTGGTTCCCTTTGGATAAGCATATATTTTCAGTAGGACTACAATCATTGTTGGACTGATTTGTCATGATAAATTGTGATTAATGGTGTGTGAATGTTGGTGATTGCCATGACTCAATGATGAAATGAGTGATGTTATAGGTGTTTAGCCTCTGTGGTTGAGTTTTGAATTTAACTATGATTTCAACTATTCTTCTACTATGATTTCCGCTGGAATTCATGTTTAGGTAGAAATTCACATGTGTGGTGTGGTAGTGAGTTGATTTTCAAGCATGTTAATATGCATTATGTGAAAGGCTTCTACTAGTTACACACACACACATGTGGGGGTTAAATGATGATGTTGAAGCTTAATATCGTGATTATGAATGATGCATTAGGGGCTGGTGAGAGCACTTATCATGATTAGGATTCATGTATGCTTTGCCCACGCATGTACCATGCTGCACGCATCATGAAAATGGATTTCCAATTGAGGCTTCATCGTGATTAATCGAATTTGACCGATTGGATGCAATGGGATGGAATTGTGTGCCGGGTTTATCGGTCGTGGATTAATCGCAAGTTGATTGGTCCGAAAGGACATATTTCGATTTGAAGTTCCTGTGTGGAATGAGTGCACTCCCCGGGTTGAGTCTTGTTTAATGGAATGATGTGGGGACGAGTTGTGTACTTGTCTTGCGGACACGTGAGAATATTTTTATGTGTGTCATCTGGACCCTGAGAATCCAGTGTGGTATGCCGTGTGCACCCCGCTACCACGTGTTCTAGGGTTCTACGTGTGAGAACTCGGGCTCTTCCCTCCGCAGAGATGTCCACTGGGCAAACACCCCGCTCTAGATTCTCTGTGAGAATGGGACATCCTTGGCCAGGATCGTCCAGGGCGAGCAGTATTAGGGATTGACAACCCCGATCTTTCTTGAATTCTTGTGTAGAATTTTGTACCATGACACGCCTTCGTGGCCTTGTCTATGCTCCCGTCTGTGTGACGTTAATGTGTGATTACTCCTTGATGGAGGTTGATTGTGATAACATTATGCATGTGGGAATATGTATGTTAGAGATACATCCATGCATGTTGATTTTGATGATAAAATGCATGTGGGAATATGTATGTTAGAGATACATCCATGCATGTTGATTTTGATGATAAAATGCATGTGGGAATATGTATGCTAGAGATACATCCATGCGGGATTGGTTGTGATGACATTATGCATGTGGGAATACGTATGTTAGAGATACGTCCATGCGGGATTGGTTATGATGTGAATGCATGTGGAAATTGGTATGCTAGAGATACATCCCTGCATGTTTGAGTTATGATGTTATGCAGTGTATAAGTGATGTAAATATGTGATCAGAAAGTGATACACCTTGTACATCGTTGTTTTTGAAAGACTATATCACCATGCTACCGTATTTTCAACGTTGTTAGTGATATTAAAACCATTGCTGAGTGTTAAAACTCACCCCTCTTTTGTGTTTTGATTTGGGGCTGCGTGGTGCGACACGCAGACGGACAGGATTGCCTTTTTGAGGAAAGGTCAGAGGTAGCTTGGGTGTGATGATGGAGATCGTTGCGTGACTTTCCTTCATTTTGTTTCATGTTTTATGTTAGAACCTATGTGTAGGGTTCTTTGTTGTGGATTTATGTCACATGTTACAGTTATGTTTGCTTATGACTTATTTTGAGCCGGTGTGGGTTTTACTTAAACTAAGCTTGTGGGTTTGAGATTGTTGTTTACTTTGTGTTAAGCAACACCTTTTCTTTCCCTTTTATTTACTCTTGTTCAAAGGATTGTGCGCACTCCGTGTTGCTGTTAATCGCCCGTGGTTAGGGATTAAGTCTTCCGCTAGAATCGTTTCTCAATTTCACTTCGTCGCCCCCGCGCGCTATGACCGGCCCTTGGACCGGGTTCGGCTCAGGTCGGGCATGGCCGGGGCGTGACAATACCCAATAAAAATACACTCAATGGCCTTACTATCTAACTTTAATCTTTTATCCTTGAGTACATGCACAAATGTCTTGTAACTAAATACCTTCAAATATGAGTAGGAAGAATCTCTATCACTCAAGACTTTCTCCGGTACCTCACAATCTAATGAATATGAAGGAGGCCATTTAATCAAGTAACAAATAGTGTTCATAGCTTCACTCTAATAGCTCTTCAAAATTTTTACTAGAGACAACATACTCTCAATCCTCTCCACTATTTTACGACTCATCCTCTCCGCACACCATTGTGTTGAGGTGTGTAAAGCACAGTCTTCCCATGCCTATACCATATTTCCTACGATAATCCTTTAACTTTTGTGAAGAATATTATCCCCCATTATTAGAGCAAAGATATTTTAGAAGTTTCTCTATTTACCTCTTAACCAAGGCATGAAAAGTTTAAAATGTGTCAAACACTTCATCTTACTTTTTATATCATTCCTTTGTACTTTCCCAGATACATCATCAATAAAAGTAATAGTATAAATAACCTCTAAGAGTCTTCTCCTCCATGGGACCACAAATATCCAAATAAATAAGATCAAGAACATTTATTTGTATGGTACTAATTTTTTAAAATGAAACTCTATGTTATTTTCCAACTAAACAATGATCACTAGGGTTCAAAGAAGTACCTTTCAAATTTGGAAGTGCATTCTTATTCATCAAGACCTTTAAGCTTTTCTCGCTCATGTAAACAAGTCATTAATGTCACAAGTTAATGGATGAGTCCTCAAGATTGGCATGCACCTCATCCTTAGATAGTTCCTCTTTTGTTTTGTAGAAAGTACAACACTTATTTTCTCTTTCTACAATAGATGCTCTTTTATAAGCTTCCACACACCATTATCAAAGTGTGATTCACCTTTATCATCAAATTTGCCCATTAATATAAGACTCAACCTCAAGACCAAAAAGTGTCTTGCATCTTTAAGAACCAACTTAGTGACCCACAGTAGTCACAAAGTCTACATCTCCTTTTTTAACAATCTCTGAAAGCCCATAGTTTTCCATCTTTACCACCCCTAAGGCACCATCCTCATATGTAGTGAAAAACTCTCTATGAAAAGTTGCATGGAAAGGTGCCCCGAAATCAACAACCCAACTAATTACACTTGATGAACTCAAACAACTTTCATCACAAATAAAAATCACAACAAGGTGCTTACTTTTCTCTATGGCATTGACCTCTTGAACTTATTTTCATTTATCATTTAGTGTTTTCCTTTTGTTCACTTAAGAACTTTTTACATATCTTCTTAAAATGTCCAAGACTACCATAATAAAAGCATTTTAACATGTTTTGATATTTAGACCTTTTACCCTCTTTACTATTCTTTGGGCCTCTACTCTTTAACCTTTCCCTTCTTTTCCTAAAACCAAAGCCTTAGATGAAGGCCTTAAGGACTTTCCCCTAATCTCTCCATTCAACAAGCTACTTGTGACTTGACTCATAAATAACACTTTATTTGGTGCCAAGTTGCTAAAAGACACTATAAAAGCTTTTCAACTCTTCGGTAAGGAACTAAGCAACAATAAGACTTGCAACTCATCATCTAAGCTCATCGTCATAGTTGCTAGTTGGTACACAATATTTTACATCTCATTTAAATACTTTGCCACCGAACCACTTTCCTTAAACTTCAAGTTCACAAATTTCCTAATCAAGAAGGTCTTGTTTTTCGTAGTATTTCTTTCATGCAATTCATGAAGTTTGTATCAAAGAAATTTTGCATTAATATTATTAGATATTTGATGGAATATAATCCAATCATTGTCTAATGAAAGCTATAGCTTTCCAGTTCTCTTTCTTCCAATCATCATCTGATGTCTTCTCTAACTTCACTCCCAAAATTGATTCAAATGGATCCTTAAGAGTATAAAAAATTCTTCATCTTGGCTTTTAATATTGTCCAATTGCTCCTATTAGCACAAAGATAATATTTAATCTTAACTATGATACCAATTGTTGGAAAATTACATTATTTTCCCTCTTTTGTACTAGCCTAGAAATACAATAAATAACACAATTTTACACACATAGTTGTGTCCTCTACGCTTCTCAAGTGTAGAATATGCAAGTTAACACACCCACAAATCAGGTTTTTCAATGAGGCACTTTAACAAACACATGGAATACACAATATTTTACATGGTTCACTATTAAAAAAATGGTTATATCTATGGGGTCTATGTAAACCAATTTTATTATCAATAATGAAGATATATTCTACTTTGTAAAGATTATACAATCAATGCTCAATATCTTTTTTACATACAATAGAGATAACTCACCCAAAGGTAAAAAAATAAAGATATTGAGAAAGGGTTACCAATACAAACTACCTTGATTTGTCTTCTCTATGCCAAAATAAACAACTTGAGCGTGAAAAGCTTCCTCCTTCTCCTCCTCCTCCTCCTCCTCCTTCTTCTTCTTCCAAGAAACATATTTTCTTAATCTCTAAAGTCTCTCCCAAATTCTTTACTTCGCTCCTTTTTTTTCAAAAGAAAAACCCTCTTCTTTTAAGACAACTAGACTTATTATTAAAAAGTTTTTCACTTACTTTATCCACTTGAACTCAAAGTGGGTTAAGTTATAGGTGACAACATAAAAAGGGAAGCCCAAACAATGTGCTCCACATAATATATAAGCCCAACAATATAGGTATTTATAAATCAATTACAAATTAGACATAACAAATGCAAGGATCTTAGGAGTCCAGTTAATGGTTATAGTATAAAACAGTTGAAATGGATGCCACCATGGGGGTGGTGTGTACTTAATTTTGATGGTGCATATTGGCACTCCGTTGAAAAGGCTTCATCTGCGTGACTTTTGCAAGACGAAAATGGACATTTTATTGCAGACTTTGCATGTGAGGTTAATTCTTCATCAGCTATTAATGGGTGCTTATGCATGTCTTCTTGTCATCTAATTAATTTCCTATCTGCATCTCTCAAATGTGATTATTCAAGGGGACTTGTGAAATATTATCAACATGTTAGAGGATATTGAGTGTATCACATGGCATATATGAAGAATTCTCCTTGAAATCAAAGAGACTATTTGTCCACACATCAAGGTTATGCACTCTACATGGGAACAAAATCAAATTGTTAATAAATTGGCTAACTTTGCGTTGGATGAATACTCTTGCTACTAGTTCTTGCATCCTTTGAAATTAGGAATCCATTTTAGTATGAATGGTGTTGTTTTTCCTATAATATGTTCATATCTCCCATTACTGGTATGTCCTGAAAAAATTAAAAAAGTACTTATGAATGCCCCTCCTCATCTCTTAATATTTTTAAGTAAAAAATTATTCATCTTCAACCTCTTTCTCCAACTTTAACAGCGATGGCAGTAGCCCTACTCCTCTTTTTTGGACAAAATTTGGCCATACACCCGCAAGTCGTTGTTGGCCACTACCAACAGCCACTCCAATGGCCAAATCTGGCTGTAGGGCCGGCTTGGCAAGCCATGACCAGTAGGATGTGGTCATGGCTTGCAAATAACTACAAAGCTGTTGTTGTACGAATTACCAAATCTATCCGTTGGTGCATCTATAGGCAATGCTGCAACCCTACCCTGATATAGGGTGGTTGGCCAACCCTTATCGTTAGCTGCCCAGGTGACCAAGTATTGGCCACAAAAGAATAAAAATAGGCATAAATAATTAGTCGCCGACCATCGACACCAATGCATAATGGGGGCCATGGGGTGCGACTGCTGGCAATAAAAAATATAATTTTTTAATAAGAAGTTTAGTACCCCATATTTTATAGAGCCTACCTCACTTTTATACAGTCGGTAAATATCCACCAACCCAATATATATATAAGGTAAATATCTACCGATTCTATTAAAGAGGTGGGCTGAATAAAATAAGGGGTAAGAGACTCCTCAATTTTTTTTAATACTCAATATTAACTAGGAGAAAATTGCCACGCTTATTTTAGTCTTCCGTGAACCGGGTTGGGCCGCCTGGTTCAAACGGGTTGGGTTGGGGTCGCATTCAGCTTCCTTTTTATCTTCTTCCCTCTTCACGCGCTGGTTGCTTGAGCTGCCAGAAACATCAATGGCAGCATCCATTCTATATCCTCCCCCTTCAGTCTCCAGCTCCAACTCCATTTTCCCAGTAACTCCCCTCTTCTTTAGGCAAGTAAAAACGTGGAAATATTCCTTTTTCCCATGTACTGGCCTTGTTGGTCTATGAAACTCACTATAGTCTCATACTGTATTCCAGGAACGGTGGCCCAAGCTCTCCCTACAGGAGAAGATATCGGGTTCCGGAGAATGTCATCTTCGCTAGACATCGGGGGTTGCCAGAGATGGATTTGGAGTTCTCTCAGCCGATCATAAGAAGGGAATTAATGTTGCTAAGCCTTTCCTTTTCCGCTTCTCTCACATTTCACACTCCTGGTAAGACATTCGGCCTAACACTGAGTTTCAGTTGAAATTCTTTTGATTTCGTCATTATAGGATGATACTTCTCCAATATTCTTTTAGATAAATTCATTTATAAGCTCTTATATTTCGATAAATTTTAATAAGAAGGGAAAGCTGAAAGCATATCTGTTCTTCGATAATTAGGCCCCGCTAAAACAATGCTTTTACGAATTATATTTATATTACCTGTTGGATACATTATGCTAGGATGATCTTGTAGGCCTTCTCTTTAATTTAATTCTTTCTTGTCCTGTAGCTTAAAAAACGTAGACAAAGGGAACTTCTTTATATTGTTTGTTTTCTGCTATATTCTGCAACCTCCATATGTGGTTTGTTTTAAATATAGGATTGTCTTGTGAAACCATGATGAATTAATATCTATAGTGACGTACTGGTCCATAATTAATATCTATATTTTGTTTGTTCTCTAGTGCTTCAAATGCTTATATAGTTGCTTCTTCATATATGTGAATGTTTACTGGATTTAGATGTCTCAATTCTGTAAAATTTGTAGGTTCTGTTGCCATGGTTGAGCAGGATGGCAACATAAAACTGGCATCACTAGTAGACGATATAAATGCATATTCCTTTCTGTATCCAGTGGAAGTTCCTTCAAAAAAATTTACTTTCAAGTGGTAAGCAGGTCCTACTTCAGCTAATGGATTTACTGGAGAAGAATGAATAATTTTCAATTCAAATTGTTATCGACACGTTTGTCTATT
The DNA here is from genome assembly GCA_035235625.1 of Saururus chinensis. NCBI lineage: Eukaryota > Viridiplantae > Streptophyta > Magnoliopsida > Piperales > Saururaceae > Saururus > Saururus chinensis. The sequence continues at coordinate 22,332,102 of CP141143.1, read as the reverse complement.
ATTGCCTATGATGAATTTACTATTAGACTAGTAATGTTTATCTTAGGTGCTTGCATCTGTTTTGGCAATTGGACTATAAGAACTGTTTTGACCATTTGGAAAAAAAATAGTACTCCCTCCCTCCCATAAAGAGTGTCAGACTTGGAATAACCTGTGTCACTTTGTACAATGGATTCTTCTTAATGGGCAGGCTTTGGGAAGTAAAACTTCTGCTTTTTGCCATGCGTTAGTTGTAGGCCCCACTCTCCCTTAAATTTTACTTATTTTACAACCCATTCACTCTTTATGGGACGGAGGGAGTAACTGTTTATTTTAGTGCTAGCATATGTTTTGATGATTGAAGAACATAATATCAGGTTACATGCTTGTTTTATTTTTATTTTTATTTTTTTCCCCCGAACATGGCTGTTTATAGATTCACAGTGTATCAAGTTCAATAAATGAACTAGTGTCACTTGAACAAAGTTATTTATCTATTTTTTCAAAATAAAATACTCTTTTAATATTTGATGTTCTACAAACGTGGAGTAGACAAATACAATTGGTTACGGGAAACACGTAAGAGCTAACTTACTTAACTTATTTCAAGTTTTAGTACAAATGGTTGTGTATGAGTTTCCTTAGTGAATGAAAAAAATTATCATGCTTAAATTAGTAACTAGCTATAGCACACAGGATGAACTTATCATTGCACCGGTAAAGTTCTTTTTGTCTGTAAGGACCCTAACCATAAAAAATATGTTCTTTTCAGACACTAACAAGTAACAACGAAATTAAGAGGCCAGCATGGGTGCGTCTATGCTTCATGTCATAGGAGCATCTAGATAAGTCTAGACGCTATCCTTAAATTGTTTACCCTGTTGCTTCCTAATTTCATGTCAATCTGCAATTGTTCTTCTGGATTTGATGGTTCTAATTCCTTATAATGTAATCCAGTGGTGTTCATGTCGGACTAGAACTAGATCCATGAACATATTGACTAACATACTTCTTCTCTTTTTACTTCCGCCTTGATCTTTCAACATCCAATGCAGACATACAGCCACTTATAATATACAAAAACCAAGGTTGTGGTGAATGGGGCATCTACTTCGTTATACTTCGACAAGTTTTGGCTGCAATTATTATGCTTCCAAGCTTGTTTACACAAAATCCAGCTTTCTATGCTTGCTCACCTCCGAATTTTATCCGCTTTTAAACAACTTTCCGATTTTAGCCTGCAATTTATTTTGACTTATTTCTTGAAGCTATGAACTAGTTTATTAATCTTGAAGGATTGAATCCAGAAAACCTGAACGCTATTCCTCTGCAGCTCCACTATCCCGTGAGTGTCTTGCTCTGCCTACCCTTCTTAAAAAATGTTCTTCGCATTTATTCAGTTAGAAAATCTGTTTTGCCAATTTTATTCATCCAAATGTGTAGTAAGATTAAATAGTTGACCAAATTTTTCATGTTTGACAGCTGATGCTCGACAGCGCATTGTGTCTGAGCGTGTGGACATGATTAACAATGTTGTCATCTCTGTTTCGGTAAAGTTCATTGACTTCCACTTGCTATTTCCATTTTTCTCTCTTCCATTTATATTTTATACTGTTATAAAACCAAGTGAAACCTCTAATTCTGAATTCATTTGGCTGCAGATTGGCCCTCCTAATTCACGTTTATTACCATCAAAAGACAAGAATACATGGAATGCAAAAGATGTTGCTGAATCTGTTTTGTCTGACAAGTCTGCTCTGGTACTTACTTCTACCTCTACCTAGTACCTACTACCTTTGATGAGATTGACTTGTGGCCACGATACAGCCTCACATGGCAAAAAAAAATTACTTTTTGTCTGAAAAATGTTGAACTCAAGTGAGTTGTGCAAATTATGCAACCATTTCAACACAAAATAAATTGTTGAAGCCCAATGAGAATATGCCTGTAGATTCATGTACTGGTCTTGTGATTTGAACCTGTTCTTGTAGCACTTAAGGTATTTTGGTAACTTTGCAGAGGGTGACAACTAGTCAGAAAGTTGCAGAGAGCTCTGTTCTTGATACACATTCGAGCACTGTAAGTCAATATCATAATATCTTCTTGTGGACACTAAGATCATGCTTGCTTAAAGTTTGCGATGTTGGCTATGTTGTAAAGTAATTTTTCATTCAACTATTGTGTACTAATATTTATTGTGCAGGTTGATGGTGAGCCTTATTGGTACTACGAGTATCTTGTTCGAAAGTCGCCCACAAAATCTGTGAGTCTTCGCTTCGATATCACACTTTTTGGTAGCCTAATGGGGTTTCCTACTAATAGCTGATTACTTTCTGACTTGAAGTAGCTTATAAGGAAAAAAAGGTCAAGTAATTTAGTTCTGCTTTGTCTTAAATTTCCTGCACACAACCATTTGAGGATGCTATAAATGTGAGTAATTTTGCACCACCATTTGTCATGCTTCTCTTTGATTCACGCAGGCTCAAGAACCAAACATTTTTCGGCATTATGTGGCCTCAACGGCTGAGAGAGATGGTATGCTGCATCTTGATGTATATTATTGGTATTATATGTCTCAAATGCTGTATCCGCTGATATGCCCCTGTGTTAGACAAGTGAATCAGCTAGTGCATGTCCTATGTTGTATGTGTCATTTTGGCTGATAATTGAGTTTTTGACTTGCAGGCTACTTGTATTCTCTAAGTGTCTCGACCCTTAGCAAGCAGTGGGATTTTGTAAGTTCACTTCAATTTACCTGTGACTTTCCACTACTGCCTACAAGAGAATTTTGTGATTGCCTTTTGATTTAGTTCTGTACTTACTAATCACTGATAGGTTAGTTACACCTGATTCGTAAGAGTATTATTGTTCAACAGTTCAATCTATTTGCTCTTTAATCATGGGTGCTTCTTTTACTATCTCAAGTGGATGATCTTATATATAGATTCATAAATTTTTTAGCCTTGCGTCCTTGTTGTGAAACTTACGTTCCTAAATGTATTCTTATGAGTAATGATTTCTCTGATAGGCTGACGGGATTTGGAATTTTGTTCTATGTAGATGGGGCCTTTCTTAGAGAAAACTGTGGCTTCCTTTCGTCTTCTTCCACCCACTGACAATTATGTACCCCCATACAAGGACCCTTGGAGATTTTGGTAGTTGAAAATAATAATTTGCTGCATTATAAGAGGTTGTAATTCTCTTGTAAGATTTTAATGACCTAAACAGTTCCAAGGAGGTAGTGACGATAGAATGTGATTGTGACACTCTTTTGAAGCCCGATTCGAGCTGCTAGAGAAGCCTCCCTTGGTCCTAATTAATGTATTGGCCCAAGCCTTTTTGGGGGGTAGCACAAGCCCAAGCCTTTTGAAATATGCCAATTTCGACTGATCTCGGTCATAATTCCGGTCAATCCTGCACAGGGGAAAACGTTCTGAAAATGGATATAGCTAAGTACGAGTACGCAATGTTTTGACAAAAAAGGGAAAGTACGAGCCCAAGGAGATCCACTGAATCATTTTTTTTTATTACAATCATATGTATAAACGATTAAACGTGGAGTAGCTGTAGTACTCTATCCATCCTGTTTACATGGAATTCTCAAATGGTAAATCTTTCTTATCCATCCTCTATTAGGCCTCCTTCTAGACGTCTAAAGCCTCTTTTTAGATCTCCTAAGGCTCGTAACTTTATTTCTTCTATCTTATATTAATAGCTTTATTTGAAAGAAAAATTGCTTCATATTAATAACATCATTTGGACCAATTTTAAGTGACTGGGCACTTAAAAAAGCACCTTAGATGTTTATTTTCTATTCTTTAAGTTGTGGGTCTCACCATCCAATAAAAATGACCATTTTTTTCTAAATTAAGTTATTAATATGGGACGGAGGGAATAAGATCAAGCTTAATAGTCAGCGGTATAGGAGGTTTAGGGTACACCATATGCATTATGCCATCATTTTGGCAAGCCTTCCTATGCAAGAGCACATGCCTGGCGAAGGCCATTTCTGCTCAAATTGAGAATTTAGAGTTTATTAACATATGTTAGTTCATTGAAAAACTAAATGTAAGCATTAATGTGTGAGAAAGAGAGTACAAATTTCCTCACTTCCAAATGTTCTAATAAGTTACAAAGCAATTTTCCCAAAACCCCAATGGCATGTCTTAATTATGCAATAAAGTATATGCATCAAGAAAACGTCACGCAAAACTTGTGAAGTACCTAACCTTTGAGCTTAACTCTTTAAAATCCTGATCACTGTTAGATGGTGTACATGAGAGGTGGTGGGTGATGGCGACGTTGCATAACCATGACTACTTGGTGGTGTACATGAGAGGTGGTGGGTTTTTGGAGGCGATGTTGCAGAGCAGTACATGATGATGCATTGGTTGCAGGATTCTGATGCCGAGGCAAAGATCAAAGGAATAAATATAGAGTATCGGTAATGGCTTAATATCTCCTGATTTAAATACTTGTCATATATTCCCTCCATCTTAAAATAATAGCTCAAGTTTGTTCAATATTAATAATTTTATTTTATTAATTTAAGTAGTTAGGTGCTTTAAAAAGAGTATCATGAGCTTATTTTTCCTTTTCTTAGAAGTGAGTTTTACTATTAATAAAAATCACCATTTTTTTAAATATAACTATTATTATTGGCTGGAGGGAGTATTTGGTAAGGTTTTTGTGGATACACTGACAAGTATTAATAGACCTTTCATTGTTCAAGCATCAAAAATAGTGGAAGTCTTCTAGGAGAGACTTGACTCCTACAAGACTATGTTGAACAGACGAAAATTAGCAATCACAGAATACACATAGGTAAATGAATGCGTAGAGGGTGGGTTAGGGTTCCTAAAAGCTTTTTTTAACTTGATAAAGCGCGTACATCAAATTATAATTTCGTTACAAAAACTTTTACTCAAAAAAAAAGTATGTTTCCATGGTTAGGTATTGTTGCAAGATTAAAAGGTTAGATTTTCAGTGGTGGTCATGGCCGGCAATGGTGGGTGGCAGCCAAAGGTTGTGGTGACTACGACCATTTGATGGTCGGAACTGGTGGGTGAGAGAGCGGATGCAGCGTCGGCTAGTTCCAAATCCAAGCTCTACATATCATCCGCCACATCATTAAACTTACATGCTGCATTAAACCTCAGTATTTAAATTATCATTTTTCATGTTTTAAACTTGGTCCCTCCAAACCCCATATTCTCTTTGTGTGGCCATCTAAACTTTATACGGTGGGTCTAACCCTAAGCCAAATAATATTTGTAGAACCACTCTTTATATCCAAAAAAAATTGATGAAGAAACTAACTTTACCAACACAAGCGACAGTGTAATATTCATGGTTGCCTTACTACATAAAATTTAGCATATAATATTTTGGACTAACAATACAAAAACTTACAGGGTAAAATATACTTACGCCTTCTGACCTTTGGCAAAATAATACTTACACTTTTAGATGTTTAAAAAATTGGGCACACCCTGGCCGTTAACGAAATCGTTAGTAGTTATCTTTTAAAAAGCAAAAATACTCTTATCTAGTTAACACTTAAGAGTGTCATGACTTATGGGAACATGGTGAGGGGTTGTATCCATCACATTCCCCATTAGCACAGCCCTTTATGACAGCCTTAGCGGTTAAGTGAATAAGATTTTTTTATCATTTAAAAATAACTAATAACAATTTTGTAACTATTAAGGGTATCTGTGTAATTTTAAAATATCAAAGGGTGTAAGTATTATTTTTCTAAAAGTTAAAGGGTGTAAGTCAAATCACCCAAACTTAAATTACAAATAAGTCAATAACAATAGAATTGATTGGGGAGCCTATTAATGGTAAAGTAAAGGGGGACCATTCAATTAGATTAAACTGTAGGGGGATCATTTGTAATTACACCATAAAAGAAAGGGGTAGTCAGCAAAACGGTGAACTTGAAGGGGTTATGCAATTAAACTAAACTAAAGAGCCCCTTGTTTATGTTTTTAAAATGTTTTAGTGGCGTGGAGGTTCATATGTAACTGTGTTGGAAGTATGAACCTACTTCATCATCTAAGTGCCATTACTAAAACCCCCTAATTAACTGTGTTGGAAGTATGAACCTTAACGTCAGTTTACAGTTACTCTTCATGTTTTTTAGATCCAAATAAATGCAAGCAGTTACAGGACATCAGTTGATAGATATGGAAAATTACATTTCTTCAGTTCTGAAGCATTGGTAAGATTATTGTGAGGCACTGAACAATGAAAGCAGCCTAGTATTCTAGAGATGTGACATTAAATTTCTGGAAATGGAAAGATTGAGAAGCAGTGGATAAGGCTTAAATAAGCCATTCATGCATCAATTGTTCCTTACCGAACAGCCCCCCGGTGGGAAGACTCTTTGCATGCCCCGCCGCAGACATTTCAATATTCCACTACAAAAGACCAATCCAAACTGCACCTCTTTCCCCTCCACGCTAAACTCTTCCATGGCTCCAGGGGTCCAAGAACTCCATTGCCATGACCTAGACATCCCCATCACCATTGACAGCATCTATCCGGTCACACCGGCCAGGGCCATTCCGGCCGCCTATGGCGACCACCTCTACCTCTCCAACCTTGACGACATGGTCGGCACCCGAGTCTTGACACCTACGATCTACTTCTACCGGAAAAATAGTTCAACCCTTGACTGCCGTGGACTAGCCGGAAAAATCATGGCTGAGGCCCTAGCTCATGTCTTGGTCCCATATTATCCTTTCTCCGGCAGGCTAAGGGAAACAAGTAACGGTAAATTAGAGGTATTTTTTGGGCCTAATCAAGGTGCATTGATGGTAGAGGCACGATCAAGTATGGCACTTGATGATCTAGGGGACCTCGTGGTCCCAAACCCTTCTTGGTCCCCACTCATCTACCGGTTCCCCAACGAGGGGCCGTACAAAGTGGTCGACATGCCGTTGATCATTGCGCAAGTGACTAGCTTCAGTTGCGGCGGCTTCAGCCTTGGCTTGCGCCTCTGCCACTGCCTGTGCGATGGGCTTGGCGCCATGCAATTTGTTAGCGCATGGGCCACAATCGCGCGACTAGGCCCCGGAGCTACAATAGAGCCTAAGCCATGTTGGGACCGGGACTCCCTCAAGCCAGGGAACCCGCCGACAATAAAATTTGCTCACCCGGAGTTTCACAGGGTCAAGGATAGTTCGAGCCTAAGCGCAACCTTAGACCAAGCCAAGCTGGTGCAGAAGTGCTATTTGGTAAGCCGAGAGTTCCAACATCAGCTCAAGGAGCTGGCTCAGAAAGACGGCGAGGAGGCGTGCACTAGCTTCGACTCCATGGCAGCCCACATATGGTGTTGCTGGGCCAAGGCACTCAAAATTCAGCCGTTGGACTTCGAGCTGCGACTAACATTCTCCGTTAACGTCCGTCCAATGTTAAGGGATCCACCACTAAGAGCCGGCTTCTATGGCAATGCACTCGCGGTAGCATGCGCCAGGAGCACAGTGGCTCGGCTTCTTGATGAGGACCTTCCGGCTACGGCTCGGCTCATTCATGCAGCCCGTGCAAATGTCACGGAGGAGTACATGAGATCGGTGGTGGACTACATCGAAGTGAACCGGCCCAAGCGGCTTGAGTTCGCCGGGAAGCTGACCATCACCCAGTGGACCAGGTTTCCGATGTACAAATCATCGGACTTTGGTTGGGGCAAGCCCGTCTATGTGGGGCCAATAGACCTGACTCCGACGCCACAAGTCTGCGTCCTCTTGCCGGCCGGCCAAGAGGCCATCGGTGGGCCAATTGTGGTGTGGATTTGCTTGCCCGAAGATGCCACCACCAAATTCAGAGAGTGTCTGTTAAGCCCTGATCAAGCTGTCCACTAATAACTAGATTTACCTCATAACCTTATTAGCCTGTACCATTAAGTTTTCAATTATAACGCTCGCCAAGTAACTATGAATTGAATTCGGCCAATATGAATATCACAAATTGCTTTTTATCTCAATGTTCAATTGGTGCTTGGTTGTAATTTGTTTGTGTTAATGTTCTACAACCTACAATATCACTTCACAGCTAGCCTTTGCACCAATGCATAATAATCTTAAATTCAACTGATGTTTTCATTTTCCATTTAAGGGGCCTACGTATTTATTATTTCTCCTTAGTGTGGGTGTATATATATATATATATATATAATTTTTTATAATCTCTAATAAAAAACCTACATAACACACACCACTACACAGCCGGGGGTAAGAGACAAGTTGCTAACTAGACAACAAACAGCCATAAAAAATAAAATAAAAAATCCAGACGCTAAGTTTCACGAAATTTGTCCAATAAAAGCGGATTAACTGTAGACAACCTCCTCTATACGAGCTAAAACCGTGGTTTAACCAAATCATTAAACCAGAAGTTAGACTTCTCCATCACAGAAAAAATCGTGAAATAGAGTGAGAAATATACTAATTTTCTTTCCATCAGCTTGAGAAGAGACTGGAAACGGTCAGGATTGCGACTTCAGCTGAAGGAGCTAGAAAGAGGGTGTTGGGGATTAGGGAGGGAGGTAGAAAGAGGGTTCTAGCTTCAGCTCAATGAGCTGGATCATAAAGACAGTGAGGAGGCTAGCACAATGGTAGTCCATAGATGGCTGGGTTAGGGAAGCATTTTTATGTTCTTTTTTTACCATAAGCCTAGCTTAAGGAACGTATGTAAAATGTTTTTTTTTAAAGATCAATAGCGTGAGCTAACACACTGTGCACAGTTGATCTTGAAAATGAACACTTCACATGTATTTTTTACGCTTGGCTCATTCTCAGAATGGAACATGAAAAACGCTTTCGTGGAACAGAAGGCTCTAAATACAATCGTTAGACTTTGAGCTGCGACTAACATTCTCCCTTAAACACCCCTAGGATGCTACAAAGTGCTAGTATGTAGGCCGCCAATCTCACAGATAAATAGCTCCCCGGTGTTTCTTATATTGGGCTCATGGTAAGTGAGGAGCATAGAAAATCCTTCCCAAATGCTAAAGGATCTGTCACTGAGAGATGTCTACATCTATGATTGGGAGAGACAATCCTTCCACTAGTATATAGAAAAACTGGGTTATAAGTTTCTCTACCTTGGAGATGATTCCCCTTATGTCATTCTCTCTTCATCTCTCTCACAAAGAAGAAAGAAAAACAAATCTCCTATGAACTACATATGGAAATAAAATAAAATAAAGCCCACCGAGATAAGCATAAACCAAAATCCTTAGAATCTAAGAAGCCAACTCATTAAATGAACAATCCATAAAAGGACTCCATATACAATGGCGTGTAAGAAAAGGACTCAAGTCACATACAATATATTCACCTTGCCTTGAATTCTACAAGTCATTGAAGAGAACCATCTGCAACTGCCTCCACCTAAATACAGACATGTCCCTGAATCCTCTACCTCAAATGCAGCCTTCTTTTGACCCCTACCCAGGTGTACTCCGGTCCTTAAGTTGTTGTAACGCAATTCAAGCCCAAGCAATGTTTGAACTTCTCTTCCTCTCATGCAACTCCCATGGTTACTAACCTAACCTTTATCAATTCAAGTTCCTTACCAGACAAAGTTTCATTTTTCATAAGTACCCACTTGCACTCAATAGTCTTTCCTCCTTTGGATTAATTAACACTCAAGTCTATTTCTAGGGTAAAGACTTCATCCTCTCCTTCATAGTTGTCATATATTTGTCATTATTTTTAGATTTTATGGCAGCCTGAAAATAAAATAGATTTCACTACTAGTAAATAAAGTAAAAGAAATTATATCCTCAAAGTCATGCCTCATTAGTGTTTTAGTATCCCTTTTAATTTCCCTTTTGCAATGCTATAAGGCTCTTAGTATTGATCATCACCTACATGAAGACATTACTTAGGGTTTGTTTGGATTGGTGGAAATAGGGAGAAAGGGAAAGAGAAAGTGAATCCAGGTGAAAGAGAAACTAAGAGATTCCTAAATACTTTTCACTATTTGGTTACACAAATGATGTTAGAGAAAATTGACAGTAACAGTGGTGGTAGCGGCAGTGGTGGTAGTTATAGCGACAGCTGTTGTAGCGGCGGTGGTGGCAGCAGTAGTGGTGGCAATGACATTAGTAGTGGTGGCGGAGGCAGCGGCGGTGGTGGTGGCAACGAGGCAGTGGTGGTGGCGATAGTGGTGGTAACGGTGGCAGAGGTGGTGGTGGCGGTGACATTGGTGGCGATGGTGGTAGCAGCGGTGGTGGTGGCAGTGGCAGTGGCGGCGGCAATGATGGTAGTGGTGGTGGTGGCGGCGGCAGTGGTGGTAGGGGCGATGGTGGTGACAGCATTGGTGGTGGCGACGGCGACGGTGGCAGAGATGGTAGTGGCGGTGACATTGGTGGTGGTGGTGGTGGTGGTGATGGTGGTGACAGAGATGGTGGTGGTGGCGGTGGTAGGGGTGGTGGCAGAGATGGTGGTGGCAGCGGTGGTGGCAATGGCAGTGGCGGTAGTAGTGGTAGTAGCAATAAGACATAAGTATTTAGTACAATATTTTTTTCTCAAAATCCATGGGTTGATGGGTGGAAAAATTTTGGGTCAAATTTTCATTTATTTTCTCTCACTTTTCACTTTAGTTTCTCTTTCCCCATTGAACCAAACAGTAGAAACTATGAGATTTTAAGAAAATTCATTTCATTTCCTTCGCTTTCTACCAATCCAAACAGACCCTTATGGTTTTCTTCATCATCAAATTTCACCTGAATTTTTATTTTTTGCTTAATTTTCTCCTATACTTTTTCATCAACAAATATGCCCACCAAAGTAACTACAATGGCTTCATCTACAACTATACTCTTTATAAACTTGTATAGGTTTTTAACCTTTTGGCCCTTTATCACCGTTATCACTCTTTTTGTGATAGTTAGCACTCACGTATTGTATTAAACTTACAACTAATTGTATGTAATGTTCTCAAAGAGATCAAATTCCTTTTCAAATCCATAACATACTTAACCCCAATAAGTTTCAAGTTTTACCATCAAACATTTAAATTTTTGCATTCCTTATTCTAATTGTCTTGGATGCAAAATTATGGCCCTTTTAAACCGATCCACTATTAAACAACTCATAGGTAGCAAACCAATTATGATGAGATCACATATGCCATAAACAACCTAAATCTAAAATGTATGAATCATTAAATGAATTCATACATGAAATGACAAAATCACATAAGCTTCTAAATTTTTTATACCATCTTTTATCACGCTAGCTTGACTAGCAATAGCCACATTTTCCTTAATCTTTTCTTAGTCCTCCTTACGCTTTTGACATTTCTTTTTTATTTGCCCTTCCTACATACAATAATAGCATTCAATCTTCTTCTTTTTAAGACTTAGATTGAAACTTATTTCCATTAAATTTACTGTTCTGTGACCATCCTTGAGCTACAAGACCCTCAACCTGCAACTCCTCACCACTAGATCTCTTTCTCATCTCATTTGCTAAAAGGTCAATCATCACATCTTCCAACTCTGCTATCGCCTTCCTATATGATAACGTTGTCACCATATTCTTATATGACGGTGGAAGTGAGGCCAAAAGTAGTAATGTCTTACTCTCATCTTCATTCTTAACACTAATGTTAAGCAATTGTAAGGTTAATTAGTTGAACATGTTGAAGTGTTCCAATAAATTTGCCTATTATACCACCTTGAGTGTATACAATTCTTGCTTGAGGAATAATTTATTTATCTAAGACTTTGTCATATACAAATTGTCCAACTTTGTTTAAAACTTCATAGTCAATTCCTCATTAATAATGCATTACAATACCTCATCTATAAGGCAAAGACGAATTGTATTCACGACCTTCATTTTCAATTCCCCCCATTCATTATCATTCATGCTTTCCGGCTTCTTCAATTTCCCATATAATACTTTTAACAAGCTATATTGTATAAGCATATCCTTAACTCTTTTTAGCTACAAACCGAAGTTACTTTATCTTTCCAAATTTTCACTTTAAATTTCCAGCATCGCCTTATTCCCAACCTCATCTACAACTTTATAGAAATTCAGCAATGACACAACTTAAAAGAAAACACAAATATAAAGTAAAAAATATAAAAATATAATAAAGCAAGAGATACAAAGATTTATATAGTTTGACAAGATATTTACATCTATGGCCAAGTGAGAGAGAATCCTTTCACTAGTATGTAAAAAAATTACGTTATATGCCTCTCTATGTAGAGAGAATTCCTCTTATACAAAATCCTATTTCTCCCTTCACCTCTCTCACAAAGAAAAAAAAAATCTCGTGTGAGCTACACGTGGAAACGAAGAGTCCACCCTGTTGTTTTATTACAAGAGATAAGCATAACATAAAATCCCTAGATTCTAGGAAGCCAGTCATTAAAATGAGCTCCAACCCAAAAAAGAGGCTCCCCGCACATAATGGCGTAGAGACAAGGACTCAAATCACCTACAACAATAGGTACATTCATTCAGCCCGTGACACGGAGTGAACCGGCCCAAGCAGCTTGAGTTTGTCAAGACGATGGACTAGGTTTCCCATGCACCAGTCATCTGATTTTGGTTGGGGCAACATCTACCTATATGGGGCCCATACACCTAACTCCGACGCCGTCCAAGAAGCCATAAGTAGGCCTATAGTCATGTGGATTTGCTTGGGGAAAGATTCTACTAGAATATAGACATCTTCCTTCCTACACTAATTGTCTAGATTTGAAAAAATATATATAAGACAATTAATAGGGGACAAATTTTTTTACTCTATCCACTAATTACTATGAGAAAAATAATATGAAATAAGATAATTAATACGATTAAATTTTTTAAAGTCTAGATATGAATTGTCCTATTTTGTGTAATTAGTAGATGAAGCTGAAAAGATTAGTGGATGGACAGAAAAGGTTAATAAATTAACTTTCTTAAATATTACTCTATGTATCCCATATGAAGTGTGTATTTATAGTTTATTTTAAAAAACCAAATACAATATTATGTGACAAAGAGAGTACATTTTTTAAAATATGGATAATAAATATAGGACAGAGAGAGAATGTCTTCTAAGACCTGGTCAAGTTGTTTACTGAACAGGTGGTTTTTATTTTTATGCAGGGAGTATTTTGAATCTTAATACTAATAAGTTGTATCATTCGGTTTTGTATTACAATAAACAATAGAAAGCCGACTTAAATACCTAATTAAGGGCCTATTTGGGAGGTCATTTAAAAAAGAAAGAAATTATTTTCATGAATGTAAAATATCACTTCATGGGGAGAATTCATTTTACTCTAATCCTCATGAAGAGGGTTAAGGAGTATTTTGGCATTCCTAATTTAATGCATTGTTTTAAAATCTAGCTTGGTACAACCTTCATCAGACCCAAGCTACTTTTCAGGCCAGGTAATTTCTCGGTTTTTTCTAGATCGACCCAAAATTTGCCCAATTGAACTGGGATTTTGCACAGTGGAACCAAAGAGACTCAAGACCCAACCACCGTTCGAGGCCCATGGATAGGTCAATTTTCAAAACATTGGTTTGAGGCTCCTAAGTTTGAGAGCCCAAAAGGTAAAAGGTTATCAAACTGTAAAAATTACTCCCTAATCTCATATTAATAACTCTATTTAAAAATAATAATTTTTATTTAATAACATAACCCTCAGCTCAGAATAAAAAATTTCTTCTAAAATTCTTTTTTTAAATACTCAACTACTGAGCCAAATGGAGCTACTAATATGGGACACAACAATTTAATCAAGCTAGTGGTCCAAAATGAGGGTTATAATTTAAAATGTGGGATAAGATGAATAAAATAACACTTCTTTTGGCCTATATTAATAGATCTATTTGAAAGAAAGAAAAAATCTAATATAAATAGCTCCATTTAGCTCAATTTAAGTGGAAAGTACATAAAATTCAGTTATTTCTCATTCTCTTAACTGTGGATATTACCATTCAACAAAAATTAATATTTTTCTTAAGAGTTATAGAAACAGGATAAGAGGTTGTAATAAATTGACACCTTTATTAGGGACTCCAAATTTCTAAATCCCAAATTGTCTAAGTCACCATATGAGATCTCATATCAAAATTTGGCACCTTTGGCATCTGGGTTGGAGATGCTCTAATGCAAGAAAAAGCCTGAAAATTTAAAATTAACCGTGTTTCCAATTTCGGGATTCTCTTTGCCAAGAAATCATAAGTTCGTTTATGTCCACATGTTTGTTTAACTTAAACACTATAGTCACACATGTAAAATCTAGGCGAGTTGCAGGATTTATTCTAGTTCTATAACCTTCCAAAAAGCTCGTAAGTTGAAGCCCAAAACAAGATACAGGAAAGAAAAAAGGATGTTAAAGGATGTACATATATACAACCCACACCAGTACTAGGCCGAAGGTCAGTGACAAGCTGCTAAATTGACAAGGTCTGAATACGTGTCAGAGACAAAAGACTCCACACCAAATTCAGGATTCTTGTCGTTGTCATTCTTCGAATATTTCACACCAATCACCGTTGCCAAGCCTGAAACACGACAGAAAACAACTAAAAACGATTGGCTTCTGTAGCATTTAAATGGAAGCATCGGCTATTTCAAATGCGGCGTTAAAAGAAATAAAGATTAACAAATAAATTCCATTACTATTCCAAAATATAGAATTTTTACTCCATTTTACTTGGTTAAAATTTTCTAATAAAACAACAGGCAGACGGACTACAAATTCATGCAATTCAATAGATTTAGACACCAAGTCCTTAGCTGATTAAAGGATTTCGGATGTTGAGTTGCAATAGTGTGATTATGAAGAGATTGAAATGTTGCTCTTAAAAATTGGGATGATTTGGGCCAAGAAGAGCATTCTTCATAAGAAAATTAAAAGCTAAACAGTGTTTAGGCATCACTAGTACAAAACAAGGTTAATCTTAAAGTACTCACTCTCATGAATGCGCCCATATAGGAGTCGCTCGCCTTTCCACCACTTCAGAGGCTCTCTTCTAATTCTGGTACTCCGCCTCAAACCAGCTTGCCATGAAGAGCCAGCTCCTAAAAGACACACCTCCCTCAAAAGTTACATCCTCAGAGTATAAATCAAAGTTGAACTTATAAAGCATTACTGTAAAAAAATAGAAGATTTAAACAAATCCTGCTATCTAGAGAGAAGCATAGATTGCTGAGGTACACACATGACAAGGACATAAGTGGAACGTCTCAGCTGCGTCAAACTGTGAGTATTCTAGGCCAACTAGAGAAGAATATCCCGTCACCATTATATCCCTAATGGCTAGCACAATTTCATATAAATCTTCAAAGAGATTACTTAAAAAGTTTCTACATTCTCCCCCAAGCTGGAATGCGTATCCATGTTTGGACAAGATGTAACTACGAGAAGAACCAAGCAAAATGTGGGTTCCGACCTCGAAGTAGTGTTCCTTCACATGAACACTCAGTAGAAACCTATTCACTCCGTAAACAAGAGCAACACAATGCAGGTTTTGAAATTCAAAAGGTTACTATAATGACTGGCAAGTAAAGGCACCTGCAAGGCTATGCCTCTTTGGAACTATCTTCCTTTGCCTCTGTGGATGTGCTTTTGTTTTTACTGCTAAACCTGATTCAACTCTAGCGGGTTCCTGATCAGGAAACATAGGTTACTAAAATTGATAAGAAATAATCACTTCGCCGATTAAAATTTCCAACTAGTAAGAAAGACAGAATAAAAATAAAAGGCAAATCTTAATAACCTGTTCCCACAAAACATTAGAGCTTTGCAGATTTTCTTCCACAGTAGGGTTTGTGTCTAATGTAGTAGCAAGTTTTTCTGTGAAATTAAAATGTTAACATATATATTAGAGTATAACTACATCAAAAGGTCTCTAGCCCTGTGCCCATGCCTCTTTGCAACAAGAGCAGGTTTGGACGAGCAACACAAGGCAGGTTTGGAAGTTCCAAAGATTAACTATAATGACTGGCAAGTAAAGACACCTGCAATATGCCCCTTTGGAACTATCTTCCTTTGCCTCTGTGGATGTGCTTTTGTATTTAATGCTATACCTGATTCAATTCTAGCAGGTTCCTGATCCAAGAAAGCAGGAAACATAGGTTACTAAAATCGAAGAAAAAATCACTTTCCAATTAAATTTTCCAACAAGGAAGAAAAAACAGCATAAAAAAATAAAAAGGAAAATCTTAATAACCTGTTCCCTCAAAACATTTGAGCTTTCCAGATTTTCTGCCACAGTAGGGCTAGTGTCTAATATAGCAGCAAGTTTTACTGTGGAATCAAAATGTTGATGTATATATTAAAATATAACTAAAGCAAAAGGTTTCTAGCCCAGTAGCTACAGAAAGAGAAACTTCAATAAGGAAGAAATGAAGTGGGCAAATGAACGCACCAGCAAGAGCACGCTTCTTTGATTGTGGTCCCTTTTTATGTCTCCTCTGCGAACGTCCTTTCGCTTTTGATTCTTTTCCAGATACATCTCTAGTTTGCTCCTGGTTAAAAGAAAAGAAAGCAGGAAAATTGTCTCACTGAATCTTATATCATTGATCCATTAAAAGTTTGTTTTTAAAAAAAAATAGTTTATGGGAATTGATAATGTTAAGGCTATTAGGCTATGCCTAGACAATAACCTCCATTTGTACAAATATTCTACTTCTGTTACCATATGCAATAAAATAGTATGAAGTACTAGTTCTAAATTACGTTCAATGTTTTCATGTATTCAACAGATCTGAGGCATGCCTACGCAGCACTAGGCAAGGGAGCACTTTCATGACTGAGGCATGCCTACACAAGCACCTTAATTCCTTGCCTCCCTGAAATGTAGGGGTTTTCCTCTCTCTGGCCTTCCCCCAGGCACACCTCAAGCAATATTATAATGATTTGGTAATAATATATTTCAGAATGATAATAGAGATAAGAAGTAAAAACAGAAAGAAGGAATACCTTGACATTCTGTTCAGTTAAAATATTTGAAATGTCCAAATTTCCTTCCGATGCAAGGTTCATGTCTAATGTCGTAAGCTGCTCTGTGAAATTTAGCAAATGTAGTAAAGATCAAACACATAAGCAAAAGAAGATGGGTGTTAATATAAAATGGAAGGATGAAAAAGATATGAAGATAGTTTCCTGCAAGCCATAGCCATGTCAAGACAAGCAGCTAGAAGAAAATGATGAACCATATGATGCAAAAGTAAGCACATAGGGACAACAAATCGGCTTGTATGTTTGTATAATATTCATTATATTAGCGAACAGATATTGAAATATATGATAGCAACTAGCAATTATTGTATCCTAGCACATACACAACTAAAAAAATGGCAAATATTGTACTCAGCCTTCTAATAAAGGACCCATCTAATAACTGTTTGGTAATTGGACAAATACTAAATATCCACTAACTGGTTAATCAATCTTCAGTGAGTCGTGATAATTATATAGGAAGCTGATCATCTCAAATGTAATGTGCCCTAACAATCTACTCGATATGGTAAAACAGATCATTACTTACCAGAAAGATCCAGACTGCCATCGCTAGTTCCCACTGAATGACCTTCTCTGGAAGTTATTGGCTCAAGGGAAACTGACTCTTCTTGCACTTTGTCATTTCTCTGAAACTAGCAATAGCAAGCAATTTCATGATAATGTACCATATCTCTAGAAAAATTAGCTCAGATTAATGCTGAATATGCTTACCTCGTCATTTGTACTGCCATCAGCAATTCTCCCCCCATAAGACTTTTCTGAGTTTTTGTCCACGTGCATGTCACCCAGGCTGAAGGAATCATCTGCTAAAATGTATTTTTGAAACAATCAGTATAACACAGTTTCTTGATTTTGCATTAATAAAGTCAACCCTAACCATATGAGCAGATATGTGATTCACACTTTGGCTTGAACTTTGTGAAGAACTATATTACCATCAACAAGAAATGAAAATGCCTGTTGTACAAGGAAAATATTTAACATAACAGAGGAATTAAAAGAGTTAAACTTACCAATCTGATTCCTAGTAGCATAAGCAGTCCCTTCCATACGGATTTCCAGGCCAAATCTAGACTTATCGGTCACCGATTCCTTGTTATGATTAGCATCCATCTAACATTGGGAATTAAATAATTATGTATTACCAGGAAAGTATGACAGTTATATGGTAACAGACACAGATTTAATCAACTTAATTATATCAGAAATGCTTACATCATCTTGTGTTCTGCTATTATGTATGTCCGAGTTCCCCACGTCAGTTTCCCCATTGTCCATATGAAAAGAGATGTCAACTAAACCAGAAGAAACTTCTTCTGCCCCTTGTTTTGAGTAACTTTTACCAATAATGTTGCCGTTGTTTACCTCCTTTGACGTATGCAATTCTACAGCATCAAAACCTTTTTCCAAATTAACTGGGTTAGGGTAATTGTTTGGGCTAAAACTCCTCAAATCAAATTTTGTTCTGTTAGAAAGAGGTGAATTGGCATCTTTGGTCATCCTTGCATGGGAAATTTGTGACTTGTCACTAAAAGTCAACCTATTTTTATTTCTTGCAAGAAGAATGGAGTCAATATTGCGTCTCAGGCTACTAGTATCATTCTTATCACTATTAGATGATGGCAGAACAACTTCTTTATTTATCCTCGATGGGGTCAATAAAATTTGTGATCCTTTCACAGACTGCTGATCTTTCAAAAGCATATTCCCTGTATTACCAGGTCCATCTGTCGGTTGTGAAGTCGAGATTGATTTTCTTGACCTCCAAAATACTTCTTCTGATGCCTTAAGGTCAACAATCGGAACACTATCCAAGTCAGGGAGATTCAATTTCTCCAAATCAAGCGGTTTCATATTCAGGCAATCCTGCAACATATTGAGAGTTTGGTTCTCATCTAGATCTCTACCAGCAATGAGCAGTTCACCCAACATATTTTCAGCCCTTTCGTCTGTCTCGGTTGGAAAATTACATGACATAAATAATTCATTCCGATCAAAACAATGAAAAATAATGTAAATGTTTTCCAAACATAAATATCTAAAACCTTCTCTATTATCCAGATGTTTACCAGCAAAAGATTCATCATCTTTTGAAATGCCAGAATTATTATTTGCTTCACGCATCAAATTGGATGCATCTTCAGCAACAGAATTTACCCTTTCTCGAGAAATGTCAACCTCCTTGATAGGCAATTTTGGAGAAAGCTGTGTTGCAACAGGAGCCACTGCACTCTTTTGAGATGGCAACAAGTTCTCCGCGTCACTAGCAAATTTCGGATAGATATGCTTGTATGTAGATTTCCTCCTGCAAATGCGGGAAATCACGGGTAACAAGTAATTAAAAAATAAGTTCAAATTTTAGCTTTTTTGTAACCACTGTCATATTCTGCCATCATACATTTCTTATCTTTTAAGCAAAATTAAGTTATATAAACAACTTTTCATATCTAAAGTTTACATGCATGGAGAAGCAATATGTTACGTGAAGTTTCTATTCCAAACTGGTGAGCAAAACGGACACATAATGCTCAACATACCCAATATCGAGTGCTCGTCTACGAACTCTTGCAATGTTTAGTTGTTGATTCTGATTTGGCTCTAATTCAGATTCACCCTTCAACCTTTTCATCTCCTTGTTCGCAACTATAACAATCAACCACGTTACTAAGTAAAAAGTTGCAAGCAGACTAACACAAAACAAGAATCCAAAAAAAAAAAAATTTAAATGTAAGAAATGGTTACACTCCATTCTTTCGTAAGCGGCAAAATATTCATCGGGATCCTCTAGACGGTCAAGGATAGCTTTTGGATCAACTTGAGGCACAGGTTTACTGCCAGATCAAATAGATAACAGCTCAGTAACATTTTAGCGTTCTTCCTCTATGTTCCATAAGACCAAAACGAAGCATTTGTTACATAATCTCCAATCTAGACGAACTCACCTAACATCGGGCAGCAAAGAAAACCGAGCCCGCTTAAGGCCAAAGTCCGGCCTCCGCCTTTTCCCCCCTTCAGGTACATCGGCAGCACCATCTCCACCATTCTCTAGTGCCGCCATCCCGGCACCAAGCTCACTGTCTAAAATTGCTTCCACTTCTCCCAACAGCTTCACCTTGTCACCAGGCCCCTACTCCATTTCAACCAAAATCGAACAAAATCAGCAGAAAAAAACAAAACTTTCACTGCTAAAATCCAGTAAGCAGAAGTTAGAGTGCGATAAATACGGATTCTTACCATCGACGTGAGAAGCTTCTGGATGGGGTCATGATTGCGAGCATCCGTCGCCATGGATATGGAGGCGGAGCTCTTGAGGATCTTTGGGAGGAGGTAGGAGGAGGGTTCGCGGAGGAAAGGGTCTTTGAGGTCGGGGACCTGGAACTTGCCCTCCATCCCCGCCTGCCTTCTTCACATTTGTGGAAGAAATCGATTTGTCGAAAAATGAAATTCAGAATCATGCACGGATTGGGGGCTGCCGTGAACCCTACCTGAGGAGTACGGGCTGTGGTTCGAAAAGCTGTGTTGCCCGGGGAGAGGTGCAGTGGGCGGGAGATCGTGAAGGGTCCCACTGAATGACTGTTCTACCCCTAAATTTAAAGAAATGAGAACGATGAGTGAAACGCGTGTGATTTTGCTGGTTGCGTGCAGTTTAGGAAGTGGTTGAAGGGCTAATATGTGTTTCGGCAACATTTGAAATTGGATGAAAAAAAACAATCCTTTGTGCCCTAGCAGCTTAGTTTTTATCAGTAACACTTCTTTTATTTGGAAAATAATATTTTACTATCAAAAACTCACAAATAGTTTTAATTGGTCCAGAGATGTGAGTCCACGTGAACTTTGCGTAAGGTCCATTTATAAAGTCCAATCAAAACTCTTATTTGAGTTTTTGTATGTAATTTTGTTTTAGGAATATCAATATCCTATTATTTTTATTTTTTAAACTTTTTATTTTCTATCTTATGAATTACAACCTTTCTTTTTTAAGGAATGGTTTTTTATATTTTTTTACTCATTATGAGTTAAGCGTAAGGAACATGTGATATCATTCTAAGATCGATAGCACACGCTGGCACATGTTAGCATCAATGATACTAATATTAATGTGCACTAGCATATGCATAGTCGATTTCATAGATAAATGATCATCATGTTCTTTACACTGGGCTCACGTTGAGTAGGGAACAATAAAAACCCTTATTTTTTTTATGGGAAGCATTTCTTTAAGCTCCTCACTAACAATGTATAAGCTCCTCTATCAATTTAATTCGTCACATATTTCGCTAGCACGTTTTAGCACTATTGCCAATATGTTTTGGCAATAGTGTCAAAACGTGTTAGCAATAGTGCCAAAATGTGGTAATAATGCCAAAATATTTTGGCAATATTGTTGAAATATTGCCAAAATAATAAAACAATGTTACTATAAATGTTTTATTTCAAAGAGATGTAATATTTTAAATTAATATAGTTTAGTACTTAAACTATCATCCATTAACCCTAACATGAGAGTCAACTTTATTTAGTTGTTTACTTCCAGACAAATGTAAGATTTGCACTTATATGGATGACTTTCTTATTTATGGATTTTGGTCACCTTTATGTTTTGATATTTTTTTATCTGTATTTATAAACCCCAGCAATCATAACTTGAATATTTAGTCAATTGATTTGCATTGTTTTAAAAAAAATCATTTGTGATTAATGGTTCCTGCTTTATTAAAAAAAGTTTTAAAAATTCGGGTTGTGACATATCTTGTGGTTGATTTATTTACTTTAAGTTGGATTATTTTATTTAGCAAAATAATTAGTGAATAATTATTATATTCAAGTGAGCCATATTGCGTTGTTCGCACTCATCCCTTATCGCAACTTTGAGCTAGCAAAGGTCATGACTGTAACACCCATAGTTTCCAAACAGAATTTTCAAACCTTTTTAATTATAATAATGTAGATTAAATTACTTTAAAAAAAATAGTAATGATGATAGGTCTGAAGTTAAAGAAATTATGATGAAAGTAGAAGTTCCGTCAGTGAACCACCGACATGCCGATGAACTTGCCGGTGAAACAATGTTTTAACTATTAGTGACATTTGACAGTCAATGAACTTATCGATGGAACAATAAAGTCTATTTTGGTGGTATTCGACATGTCGATGGACCCATCACTGAAGCCATAAACACACTATCAACAAAGTTCGACACATCATTGACACATGAACCAACTTATCAACAGTTGCAAAACTACCATTAAAGCAGTTTTTAGCTATTTTTAGAGTTGGTTACGCACCAACATTTGGTTCCTAGACTTCTCTATAAATACCTTTTACAGATCTTTGACTCAAAGGGTACTGACTCTCCAACTTCGGGGGAGAGCAGCAGTTTAGGGTTTATCAAGGAAGCATAAACGAATTTGTGGAGATATCTTCATTGTTTTGTTCAAAAATTATATTCTTAACCTTAAACTGTAATACTAAGACAAGAAATGCATGTTTGGTGAATGTTGATAGAGTAATATGCATGCTATGGTTGAATTTAATTCGTGGTTAAATGTGATGCTTTGTTATTCTTGATGATGGTAAATTTCATATGAATAATTTGTGTTAAGTAGCAAAACATGCTCTTATACTCGTGATAATTAATCAACGAATCTAATGAATTATATGATTAGATTTCATGAGATTATTTTAATGGTTTTAGAAAAATTTTGCAACTCTTCATTCATCGGTAGAGTCATCAAAGTGTTGATGATGCTACCAATGCAGAAGGAAGAAGATGATGAAATAATGATGGTGAACCGATGATTATATCAATGACTTGCCGATAGGTAAATGACAGTGATGTTGATGTGTCGATGAGGACGTCAATGAGAATGATTTTCATTTTTCATTCCATTGTAGGCAGGGGGTTCAATGAGTCGATGAGTTACTGATGATCATTGATGACTCTCTTGATACGCCAATGAGCCCACCAATAATATGTCAATGTTGGGTATTTTAGCAGGAAATTGTTACGAATATTAGGCTATTATTATGAGATTTGATAGCATATTATTTTGTACATGAAATTGCAATTTGATGTGATGATGTTATGTATTTGTGTATGAATATCCTTGTAATAGATCACACGCAAAAACAAATGTTTTTCGGCATTTGAGATTAGAATAACCCTTAGTTCCTTGGCTCTTCAAGTGAGTTTATAGCCACGTCGACAGAAGGAGGTTGGTATGAAAAATGACCAAAGTCATCCGACTCTCTACAAATAGGAGTTATGTAGAACCGCTTCCTTGGTCTAGGAGTTGTATTCGAATGGATTAGAGCATTAAAAAATGATTGGTCTTATGCAACCCAATATAGGAGGTTTCTATGATAATGGAAGTTAAAAATTCAACTACATGGGTCCATGAGCCCTTGTGGGCATTAACTTCATCACTTGGCTGGGGCTGGTAGACTTCAAAGTATCTGAAGTCAGAATGCAGGTAGTTAGTAGTCTTGCGAGACAATACTATACTTCAAGACTATGAATACAATGACTTAAAGCACCTACGACTTTTACTTAAGAAGTTTGAGACTTCTGAGTAGTAGTCATTGTAATGTCTGGAAATTTTCTAAATTCATGAAGTTGACCAAGTAAAAATTAGGGTGTTAGACCCCTTGACCCTCTCATAAAAATAACTTAATCATCGGTCAAAACTGGTTTATGAAACATACATGGATGGAAAGTAGACAAAATGAGCTTCGAAACGCTACCAAAAATGCACAAATCAGAGTTCAGATGTAGCACTTTTGACCCTTAGGCAGCCACCGTGCTTTGACGGGACTGGGGCTAATAGAATCACTAGCCCAGCCCGTGGGCTAATTGTAACGTCTGGGATTTTTTTAAATTTTCGAAGTCAACCATGTGCAGATTAAGGTGTTGGACTCCTTGACTTTCTTATGGGAATAACTGATCGTTTACAATTAAACCTTTTGCAAGTGTACAAGGTAATTGTATTAGGATAAGTATTTAAGGGTCGTCGAACCTTAGGGACGGATGAATTATTACTAAATCTAAAGAGGAATTTGCTGATTAAAAAGTAGAAAAAACTTAAATTTAAATTAAGCAAAAAAAGGAATCAACTAGTTTAAAAGCAAGAGATTAATATAATAAAATTTACTTAGGAAATAGAATTCACTATAAAACCATAACAATTCCTTAACTTTTAACCTAAATCTAGTGTGAATATGAACAAGTATTCTTAGCTACAAGCTATAATTACTTTAGAAATAATCATTAATAAATTCATGGCATGAACTATCTTCAACAATAGCACGAATCATCTATACTAAACTAGCTATAGACATGACTCGTCTAATTTTAGTATAACTCATCCAATTCATTAATTATCTGAACATTAAAACTATTGTATGAACATCTCATCTAAATCACACAGAAATTAAAATCGATGAAAATATCAAAACCACATCAATCTATCATCTACAAGACAATAAATCAACATAAACTTGAATAAATATTAAAAGCTCTTCCATTAAAAAGGAAATTTTTATCATACAATTGTCATCATTCACAACTAAGATCTAAATTAAAAAGAAAAGAAACTGAAACTTATCTATATCTTCATCAACTCCTAAGTAAAAGAAAAGTCTAGCCTTCCATTGTAGAAGAAAGCACTTGAATCTCCATTAAAAGCTTTGAGTTCTCTTCAATCTTCTTATTCCTTTTTCTCTTTATAAAATCTACTGGAATCCCCCAATTTCAAGCCAAATATGTCTTTATATAGGCATAAGAGCCGGAGAAAGAAGTCCAATATGAAAAGGATTGAAAATTAGCTAAAACTAGGAAACTGCGCGTTATCCCGTTCAAACGCCATGCATGCCCGTTCGAACGCCTATACTGCGTTTTTGTCCAAATTCACCTTATCCCGTTTAATACATCAAATGCCCCGTTCGAACGGCTACACTATTTTTGCAATCTGGACTCGTGTTTGGAGTTGGAAGTCCTACTCGTGCTAGGTGTTAGGAGTCAAAAGCGTACTAGGAGTTAGGAGTCCTAAACGTACTATGAATTAGAAGTCCTAAAAGAACTAGGATTTTAAAGAGGGAGAGAGTCCTAGCGGGATAAGGACTCTAAGCAAAAAGAGGATACAACTAGAACTTTGTTAAGATGAGATAGCATGCGAGCATAGGACTGCTAGCCCAAGTAGGAGTTTGAGGAGTGCTAGGAGTGGTGGAAAAAGTTAGAGGAGGGATCAACTATACATCTAGTTAGGTTAGAACACTTTTGGGACTGTTTTGAGCATATATGTAGGTTGGTTTCCTATTGTTAATGGGGCAAGGATTATAATTTATGGATTGTAATTAATGGAGAGTCCTAGAGGAGGGCGCCCAAGAGTTTGAATAGGGGAAGCCTTATATAAGAAAAAAAGAGGGGGATTGATTGGAGTTCAGCCTCCCTATTCTCCGTCTTTTCTCTCCTATTCCTTCTCTCAGCAAGGACCTTCATAGCTAGCAGTTTTAGAAGGCACAAAGCAGCCATCTTTAGATTGAATTCAAGGCTTAGAAGCGTAGGAGCAAGGGCTAGGAGCTTTGGGGACAAGTTGGTACAAGTAGGTGCTTCTCTTTACACCCTTAAAGCATGAGGTTTTGATAGATGTAATTTAGCCATAGTTTAGCCTGGTTCAAAGGGTATTTTTGATGTCATGAATTAGCCTCTACTTGTTTTGAATGATTGTGATTTTATCTCATGTTTACATGGCTGAATTGTGCATGCATAATTCTGATTTTTGTCAAGTAGATTATCCTTAATTCATACAAGCATGTTACTGATTTTTGTGATCTATCTTAGCCCTATGTTAGGCATGAATGATTCTATTTCTAGCCATGTTTATTATCCATAATTTGGGCATAAGCTCTGCTAAACTTAATCCATGATTCGTGGCCTTACTTTAGGCCATACTTTGGCCAACTTAATCCCTGATTCATGGTCTTACTTTAGGCCATACTTTGGCCAACTTAATCCCTGATTCGTGGCTTTACTTTAGGCCATACTTTGGCCAATTTGATCCCTGATTTGTGGTCTTACTTTGGGCCATACTTTGGCCAACTTAATCCCTAATTTGTGGCCTTACTTTGGCCAACTTAATCCCTGATTCGTGGCCTTACTTTAGGTTATACTTTGACCAATTTAATCCCTGATTCGTGGACTTACTTTAGGTCATACTTTGGCCAATTTAATCCCTGATTTGTAGCCTGACTTTAGGCCATACTTTGGCCAATTTAATCCCTAATTCGTGGCCTGACTTTAGGCCATACTTTGGCCAATTTAATCCCTGATTCGTGGGCTTAGTTTAGGCCATACTTTGGCTAATCAAATCCCTAATTTGAAGCCTTGGTTTAGGCTCTGCTTTTGCTTACTTAGATCCCTATTTTGTAGCCCTGTTTTAGGCTCTATTTTGGCCAAAGTAATGCCAAATTCTCAGCCTTGATTTATGTTATAATCATACTGAGAGAATATCTAAGTTTCAGCCCTAGTTTAGGTTATATTATTGCCTACCTAATACTTGATTCTTAACTTTGATTTAGGTTATAATTTTGCTGATTGAATCCCTGACTTTTGAGCCTTAGTTAATGATATATTCATGTTTATTAAGTCTCTGAATTTTAGCCTAAGATGCCTTTGAAATTCAGCATAATTTATTCATGAATTTTAGCCTTGTGATATACATTAGGGTGAATGTTGATGGTTATTTCAGCCTAACCTTTAGGGGTGTTCACGGATGGAAACGGACGCGAACATAGGGTTGTCCGTGTCCGTCCATCATTTGAATAACTTTTGCCCGTGTCCGTCCGTGTCCGCCTTAGTCCGTAATATACTTTGTCCAAGTCCGTCTGTTACGGACACGGACGGTCACGAACGGACATGGACAAATATTTCAACACCGAAATTTTTATCCCAATCTAATTTTTTTAGAACTTTTATAACATGTAAAAGTTATCTTAACATGTTACATAGGTACTAAAACTATGTTTTCAAGTTATATAACACTCATGTAGTATATTAAGATTATCTTAACATGCTATATAAGTTCTAGATTTATATTTTCAAATTGTTCAGTGCCTATGTAGCATGTTAGGACTGTTCTAACATGATACATAAGTACTGGATTCATGTTTTTAAACGGTCAAAGTACCTATGTAGCATGTTAGGACTGTTCTAACATGGTACATAAATATTGAATTCATGTTTTCAAATTGTCAAGTGCCTATGTAGCATGTTAGGACTATCCTAAGATACTACATCGGAACTGAATTTTAATTTTTTTCTAATAGTTAGTAATAATTACTACTATATTTAAGAAAATCTTAGGTAAGTGGCGGACACGGACGTCTGCAGACACGGAGAAGGGTATGTTCATGTCCGTAGCTCCCTATTAGTGCAGACAAAAAACTTTGTCCATGTCTGTGTCCGTGTCCGGCCTGGACAAAAAATAATATCCATTCTATATAAAAACAGACGGGGACACGGACAAACATACGGACAACGGACGTCCATAAACATCCCTACTAACCTTGTCATGCTAGGTGGCTAATTTGAGTTATGCATCTCAGCCCCAAATCCTTTTCATTATAATGTTGAATTGGTTAGTTCATCTCAGCATGAGTCCGAGTCCTTGTCTTGTTGATTATTTTGATGCTTACATTTATTATTTTTATGTTAAGTTATATCAATAAATTAAGGTTAATAAAGACTAATCAAGAGATTTGGGTTGTCTTCAGATTGGGGGAAGAACACCTAATCAAGATAATGACTAAAATACCCTCTTTAGGGTTGGGACAAGTTCATGGAGTGAACGGGGCTGACATAGAGTTTTACATCAGTTAATGAACCGAGGGTGGTGATGGGATGTTCTCGGAGTCAAAGTTTAAGCTCACGGTAATAGCCATGGCAGATATTTAGGCCTTTGTGGTCTCCATTTCTTCGGGACGATGGATCCCTGCAAATGCACAAACCAGGTTTTTGAGCATCATGGAAGGCTCATCTACCTCCGGCCAGTGTTTCCATGAGCAAAGCTAATACCTACATCTCTAGCCCATGGTTGATCTAAGTGGATCTCTAAAGATGCTAGCATTTCTGATAATAGTCATAGCGGTAATCTTTCAGACCTTCATGGTCTCCGTTTCTTCGAGACGATGGATCCCTACAAATGCTTAAACCAAGTTTTTGAGCATCATGGAAGGCTCATCTACCTCTGGCCAATGTGTCCATGAGTAGAGCTGGTACCTACATCTCCAGGCCCATGGCTGATCCAAGTGGATCTCTAGAGATGCTAGGATATCTGTTAGCATACAATTACTCCTTTGAGCAGGAGTCAGTAGTTTTCAGGTAACAATTAGTGCATTGTTTCCTGAACGGTGTCCATTGTTTTGTAAATTGTGTTGGTTTTTATTGGTTAAAGATCAACCCATGTTTCTGAGCTATGTTATATTCAGTGCTCTGTATATTACTTTACATGTGTCACTGTATATTGATGTTCTGCATGTTAGAGCCTTATATTTGGAGATTTCTCGAGGGGCGAGTTGTCTCTGAGTGAATACAGATTTGTTAGTATTAATTATTGAACAAGGGTGTGAGATAATTAATTACATTGTTTGTTATTACTTATTAATTAGACAAGTGGAACGATTAAAGGACTTGCATAAAATGTAAGTTGCTTTAAAAATACTTAAGCATTGCATGTGTGATGCTATGCTTCTTAGTATAGTGTAGTTTTTAGGCAAAATTACGTTTGGATCCAATCTTGTTGGAAATATTGAAGATGTTGTCTTATGAGTACACATACAACTAACATCGGGTGATGTTGGCCCGATCCGAAAAATATTAATAAAATCTTTTGTCCTTATGGAAACTCTTCTCTTGAAGGTGGAGAAATTCCATTGATGTTGTTGTGGTTATTTAGTTTGGTTAGTTACAGATTCTCCAGATGATGACAAGACAAAATAGGCAAGCATAAGAAGAAGTTTCTGCGTTTCTTTAACTCCGGTACATAATTGTTTCATTAGCATGAGAGTCAACTTAGTTATTTATTTTCAGACGGTTGACGAGCTTGTACTTAGATGGATGAGCTATTCTTAGTGAATTTTGAGACATATAATAATAACATATAATTTGATATTTGTATTTGTGAACCCCAGTTATCATGACCTGGATATTTAATAGAATGGTTTGTTTTGAAAAAAAAATAAAAAATTTTGGGACTACCGTTCATGCAATTTTAGAAAGGCTTCTAAAATTTGAGTCATGACACTAATGGTGGCGGCCGACAGTGACCATCAGAGGCCATCAGGGACACCTGCTGGTCGGAGATGAAGAAGATGCATTGTTTGGTCCAGACCCGACTGGCCTGGCCTTGACCCGGATCTGGTATGGGTCAATTGTTTTTTTTAATAAAGAATCAAGTGAAACGGGTCCGGTTCAGGAGGATAAAAATGTCAAACAAAATCTAGAAAAATAATCAAGGACCCCAAGAAGAGTGGAAGTATTGACCAATTTTCAGACCTGGGAAAAATCCTAAAGACTATAAAATAACCCTTTTACCCCTTGTAGTTAAATTATCATGTGAAAACCACGTACCCGACTATGGGGATCCGGTTTAGGGGCTTATGAGTTGATTTAAAACTTGAGAAAATTCTCAGTGAGATTTTAATGGGTAACCTAATTATAGGCCAAACCACGTAGTGAGGAAAATCCCAATGAGTCGGTAATTGATTGTCTTGTCCCTAGGGTTAATCGTAAACCATTTAGTCAACCTGGGACGGTTAAAGGGGTTCACGACCACATCACACGCCAGGAAAATACACAGAGTCCATGAAGTCAAGTAGTACCCTTAAGTTCAATTTTGGATGCATTAGATGTCAATAAGGTCTTAAAGTAAATAACAGAAATACCCCTTTGAGTGGACCCACCAACATTTGTGTGAATGGAAGCGCGGGTTAGTTTGAGAGTGGAGCCTCCTGAGAGAATTATGACTTAAAATAAATAAAAGGTAGTGAGATGAACAAATGACCCAAGGTAGGATATCATACCCTAGGTAGTAAAATTACCCTAACGCCCTTAGGGGCAATATATTTTGTTTATGTCGAAACGGATTACCTAGTTAATCAAGAGTTAGGGTACCCTATTAATGGCTTCGAAAGTAAGGGGGCGTGGCTAGGAAGTGACATGAAGACCTTGTTAGGTCATAGTGTCACAGGAAACAAGGGGAAAAACCCTAATTTTTTAGGGTTTAAGGCAGCGTATTACAAGTGTCTTCAACCTTGTACATCAATCAACTAGAGTATTAAATACGTACCTCGTGCGATATGTTAGAGTCATCTACATTGTTGGGCTTGAATTTGCTGAGCCCTAGCCCTGCAAATGAGTGCAACTGGCATTTATTTATTATTTATGCACTTGTGTGACTGCATGTTATTTATGTTAATTATTTTGATGCATGCTTTATTATTGATGCATTAATCGGTAACTTAAGGTTAACGAAGACTAATAAGAGATTTTGGTTGTCTTTCGATTTGAGGGAGAACATGTCACGCCTCAGCACTGCCGACCCGAGCCAAACCCGGTCCAAGGGCCGAACCAATGTACGGGGGCGACGGATTGAAGCGATTGAGGAAAATAGTGGAAGACTTGTGCCCCAACTACGGGCAATCTAATTTACGGAGTTTAAGCACTACTTTGAGCAAAAGTAAATAGGTAGAACCAAAAGAGTTAAACTCTAAATTAAAGCATAATCTCAAACCCACATACTAATAATTCATAGCCACACACTTGGCTCCAAAACAAGGTTTCAATGAAACTAAAGACATAATATATCATAAATAAAAAATAAGGATCATCCACGAGGTCCTAACTATCAAAACAAGATCAACGAAGAGACATGCAAAACTAGGAGCCTCCACGACTACTCCCAAGCTCTCTCCGACCTTTCCTCATATAGAGGATCTTGTTCGTCTGAGTGTCATGCCACGCAGCCCCAAAACAAAACAAGAAAGTGGGGTGAGTATAAAAACTCAATAATTGTTTTAAATATAACTATAATCATCATAAAACACAACGGCATGACAATGAAGCAAATCAAATCTAAGATTAGCATGCTATACTACTTTCATATTTTTTACTAGCTAAAACCCTTATTTAACCGTAAACATAAGAATTAGCTTGCATAAGACATACTCATCAAGTCAAGTCATAAATATTCAAGTTATTACCTAACATACATCCCACATAGGTATATGTTCGTGTCTACTCAAATCAAGCATGATAATCCCATAAATCACATAAGAAGTGTCTTTCACACCATTTTTTGATCATTCAACCATATCACCTAAATTGCAAAATAGTGTCACATTTACACACTTTCTAATCATGCATTTATATTACATAAACTTGCATAATAGTGTCTCATTCACACACTTTTTGATCATGCATTTATATCACATAAACCTGCCTGAGATGTATCTCTAACATACATTTTAGATCATGCATCAACATTATATGAACCTGCATGAGATGTATCTCTAACATACATTTCAGATCATGCATTAACATGATATAAACCTGCATGAGATGTATCTCTAACATACATTTCAGATCATGCATCAACATCATATAAACTGCACGATAGTGTCTCATTTACACACTTTCTGATCATGCATTCATATTACATAAACTGCATAATAGTGTCTCATTTACATCATTTCTGATCATGTATTTATATCACATAAACATGCATGAGATGTACCTCTAATATACATTTCAGATCCTGCATCAATATCATATAAACCTGCATGAGATGTATCTCTAACATACATTTCAGATCATGCATCAACATCATATAAACCTGTATGAGATGTATCTCTAACATACATTTCATATCATGCATCAACATCATATAAATCTGCATGAGATGTATCTCTAACATACAATTCAAATCATGCATGTATAAGTGTCTCACACACACTAGTCTAACATGCAAGTCCACACACGGAGAGAATAAATTTGCTCAAGGCTAAAGCCTTCGAGCAACTCCTGTTCCTCAAGGCCGAAGCCCTCAAGCAACTCCTACTCCTCAAGGTCGAAGCCTTCGAGCAACTCCTACTCCTCAAAGCCGAAGCCCTCGAGCAACTCCTACTCCTCAAGGTTGAAGCCTTCGAGCAACTCCTGCTTCTCAAGGCTGAAGCCCTCGAGCAACTCCTACTCCTCAAGGTCAAAGTCTTTGAGCAACTCCTGCTCCTCAAGGCCGAAGCCCTCGAGCAACTCTTGCCCATCAAGCCTAAACACTCGGGCAACCCTGCTTGTCAAGACAGAAGTCCCAAACAACAATACCTGGTAAGCCGGTGCACTCGGACTAACCAAATGGATTCTCAAGGTCCAGATAATCTCAACAACTAATCTCATTCACAAGACAAGTACATAACTCACCCCCACATAACTCAATGTAACTAGACTCAACCTTAGGAGTATACGTGTTCCACATATGAACTTAAATCGAAAACATGTCCTTTCGGACCAACCAAGTTCCGATTAATTCACCAAGCGATTAATCTGACACGCAATCTCAGTCATTGCATATAATCGATTAATTCCGGTTAAATATCGGTAAAACTTTATCCATGAATACTGATCTATGATGCATGATAATATGATACATCTGTAAGCAAGACCTACGTGGGTTCCAACACATGGAATGTGCGGCCAATCAATCCCTTCATCCATCATAATCAAGGCATAATTAACCACAATTTCATGGTAGATTCCCCATATGTGTGTGTATTCATGCATATCTAAACACATGCCCAATGTTTGACATAAACTCATAAGACAATTTACACATGTTTGAACACATTCAAAATAATGATTCCTATTTGAAATTAAAACAAAATCCACCATAGAGCTTAAATCCATCTATGTGAAATCAAACATTCACTCCCATAAACATGATTCTTCCATTTATTAAGCCACAATATGATCACATCCATTATCCATAAACCATCCTTATTATAAGAGAAACACATCTTACCATTTTCCACATCATATCCCTGCTGGAAACATATTCTAATCATAAGAATTCCTACATTCAAAAGTTCAAGGTACTTCAATATCAACATGTATAATTATCAACATAATATAATGCCACATGACCACACTTAAACACATTCCATAAACTTCCATCATCAATTCTACACCTTCAATAGCTTAATTTCATCATAATACACCCCCTATAACTATTAGAATCATCAAATAGAGTAAAACATTGAAATGAACATAAGTTTCAAAAATAGCAAAAACTGTCGTGTAGCCGTTCGATTGCCCTGCAAGGCCATTCGATGGGCTATACTGAAAATTTTTCAGAAATGTAGTGTTGCCGATCGATCGCCCTAGTAGGCTGTTCGATTGCCAACAAAGTAGTTTTGACCTTCTTCTTCATTTTGAAAATCAAAATCGAAATATCATGAAAACACCTTCAAATCTTCATCCATGGTACCAAGCATTATCAAAACCTCATCAAACCTTCCATAACACTAATCCAAACCATTTTAAGACAAAACCCTAAGAAATCGAAATGAAAGATTAGCATTTACTAAACCCACCATTAGAGCCTAAATCAAGTAAAACCCTCTTCAAATAACATCATAAAAACTGAGATTTTTGCTACCCAAAGTTGAGATTGAAGAACCCATTACCTTGTCACTTGTTTAGGTTCGGATTTGACCTTCACCCTTCTTTGAAACCTTAATCCCTTCTAATCTAGGCCTAATTGGGGAACTAGGCCTTAATCACCTCTTCCCAGCCTATTCTCAAAATAGAAATGGCTTAGCCCTTTTTCTTTTATAATAGGGTTTGGGGTACACTTAATGAACTAATGGGGTATAAATAAAATTTTGGGCTAAAAATGAGTAATTTATAAATTTGAGCACTAATTAAATTTAAGAAAATTATGAAATTTTTTGTGTGAGCGTAAGTTGATGTTTGGGGCATTTTGGTCTAAAAATCCTAATTTCGTCGGTGGGGCCCATAGGGGGCCAAACCTTAATTTTTAAAAAATTAGTGAAAATTCAGAATTGACTAAAAACTACTTAAAACGCATAAATGTGAAATTAGTTTTAATTAAAACCTTTATAAAATACTCAAATTTATAAAATTGTCCCGAACCGATCAAAATTAATATTAAACCATAGTAAAGCATTTCAACAAAATGAATTCAAACCGGTTTACGATAAAGGATCTTACAGAACACCTAATCAAGATAAAGACTAAAATACCCTCATTAGGGTTGGGACTAGTTCATATAGTGAACAGGACCCTAACATAGAATTTTACCTTGGTTAATGAACCGAGGGTGGTTATGGGAGTTTTCCCAAGTCTCAAGGAGACTATTAGGGTTTGGGTTATTCTCTGAGTCATAGCTAGTGGATGAGCTATTTGTTGGGCCGATTCACAAGGTAAAGATGACCCAAATGGTTGGACGAATACTTAATTGGATGAAAATAATCTAATCTATGTTTCATATGTTTGGGGGAGTGAATGGTCATAAAGACATGGGGCTTCTATAGATATATTGGTAATGTCTTAAAAGACATTTTCCCCAAAGTTGGAGAATGGTGGAGATTGCGATACGCTTCTTCATCGTCACGATAGTTTGGGTATTAACCAAAGGGTCTTTAACACAGGTCTTCCCAGGACCATATAGTACGTACAAAAAGCGAAGTTGTATGAGCATCATGGAAGGATTGTGCTTCTCACTAATCTATGTCCATGAGCACAGTTGGGATCCTCCTCTCCAGATTCGTGGCAGGCTATTGATAGCCCTGGGGATTTGGGTCAAGCTGATGTTAAGCAGTCTACTCCAATGAGAAAGTCTTTTGTCTAGAGATTTCTCGAGAGGCAAGTTATCTCCGAGTGAATACGTATTAATAGTATTAATTATTGAATAAGGATTGTGGGATAATTAATAACATTATTTGATATTGCTTGTTAATTAAACAAGTGAAACGATTAAAGGACTTGCATAAAATGTAGGTTATTTAAAAATACATAAGCATTGCATGTATGATAATATGCTTCTTAGTATAATGTAATTTTAGGTAGAACTATATCTGGATCCAATCTTGTTGGAAACATTGAAGATGTTGTTTGACGAGTATGTAGGCAACTAACATCGGGTGATGTTGGCCCAATCTGAAAAATATTAATTAAACATTTTGCCCATTTGGAAGCTCTTCTCCTGAAGGCAGAGAGGTTCTATTGTTGTTGTGGTTATTGTTTGGTTTGCTTTGTTACAGATTCTCCAGGTGACGAAAAGTGAATCCAAGACAAGTGAGTACAAGATGAAGTTCTTCGTTTCTGCAATTCTGGTACGCAAGTGTAACTTTGGCATGAGAGTCAACTTAGTTATTTATTTTCAGACGAATGACAAACTTGCACTTAGATGGATGAGCTATTTTTATTAAATTTTGAAACATGTAATGATATCATATGATTTGATATTTGTATTTGTGAACCTCAGTTATCATGACTTGGATATTTAATTGAATGGTTTGTTTTGTATTTAAGAAAAAAAAAATTCTCGTGACTTATCGTTCGTGTTATTTTAAAAGGGCTTTTAAAAATGCGGGTCATGACAACCATGTTATATTGAAAAATGTTGATGGTGCATGCTTAATTATTATGCTTTTAATTATGGAAGTATGATGCTCTTCACCTTTAATTTATACAATATTCTTTCAATGAGAATGTAATTGAGATGTAATTCTTTAAGTATTATAGTTCTTGTTTAGCCATCTGATTGGGTATATTAGTGTACTTAG
This sequence comes from Saururus chinensis, assembly GCA_035235625.1. Lineage (NCBI taxonomy): Eukaryota > Viridiplantae > Streptophyta > Magnoliopsida > Piperales > Saururaceae > Saururus > Saururus chinensis. Next base: position 22,296,266 of record CP141143.1, on the reverse strand, counting down.
CATCCATTGTTGATGCATATTATACAGAGGAATAGTGGGTGGGATACTTGTGCGAATGAAGGACGTGAAGATCTTAAATCTATGCATGATATTTCTGAACTTACTAGTAAATTCTAGTTGATGTATGTAATTTCTAAGACATAGGCACAAGGGTGCCAATTACTTATTGTTGCGCGTATTATGTTGATTGGTATGTACACGGGGTAAGACCCTTTGAGATTTGTCTATGATTTTATTATGTCTTATATATTTAAAGACATGACGATTGATTATCAATATGTTAAAAAATGATTGAGTCACACCTTGGAATGACATATTTGTTGAAGGATTGAGAAATAATTTTATAAATTTTTGTTTTTGCTAGATTTTATTTAAAAAAAATTTGAAAAAATTCACAATGTGACAATGATAGATATGCTTCTTATGGTCATAGTTTTCACTCCTTGCATTTGTTTTCACTTTCGTGGGCTCGTTATATTTGTTTCTCATAGCTCTATCGATATACATAACTTTCACCATACCTTTCCTTCTAATATCCCTTAATATTTAGAATATTAAACTTAGCATAACAAATTAAATGCTATTAGGGAACAAGATGTTACAACTATTGACATGTTCATCCCCATGTCAAAGATTGTCGACACCACTATTGACATGTCCAACCCCATATCACAGATTGTCGACACATTGTTGGCATATTTGAGAACATGTTAACAACTCACTATCTCATCTTCTTCCTCAATGTCAACCTTGTCCCATAGAGCTCACCATTTCTATTATATTGTTCACATTTAACATACTTGTGAATTCTTATAGTAAACCCTTAACTAGACTATCAAAAATTTCCCAAATATATCCTTTTATGCTCATTTATATTTTTCCTTGATTTTACTATCAAAACTATGATAAACAGGTGGAATTCATGTCAACATATCCATGAGAGCACTTCGACATGTTGAAGCCCCTGTTAATTGGTCGATAATTACTATTTTATGACTTTTTGATACACCTATGAGTTTCTAAACCCTCCCGAAACCTTTTTGGTGTTTTCCACAACCTTCAACATCTATTTTTACCAAGTTTTCAGGTTATTTTCTATAATAATTCACAAATGCTTCTCTTATAACTCAACCACAGTGAAAGCACTATTGTATTATAAATTTATCACATATTCTTAATTTTAAGTATAAAAAACTCTATTTTTATAATAAATAATGATTCTAAGTCATGGCTCTAAATCCTTATGCTGCAAATCACCTTTAGCACAATTGCACCCACAATCACAACTTCTCTACCCTTAGGAGCTTCCTCTCCAAGCTGAGACCACCTCTAGATTGTCTAGTATTTTAATTGGGGATTTAATCTAGTTTGAGATTGCCTCATAGTGCAATACTATTACTTTAAATTTTATTTTATGAAAAACTGAAAAAATATTCCCACATATGAAAATTTTATTATGTTTTAATATTATACAACATTGGGAGAAGGGGGTGGCGAGCATGGTAGAAGACATAGAAGACAGCAGTAAAACGTAGGGCAGAGAACCTCCCATGCCCATTGTAGCTTTGCGAAGTGGAGGAGGAAGGTGACTATTAGATATGAAGGGCAAGAGGTTGAGGAAAGACACCTTGTTTGCATTCAAATATTCATAAATTAAAGGAGATATCTCTTCATACATGTTTTTTTAGTTTCAACTAAATATGTATGAAGTTTACATAATGATTTTATAGGTTTATATAATTTTTTAATATTCATAGCTTGTAAAATCCTATCTAATGATGGCTTGGAAAAAACACATAAACAAAGCTAAAATCAGAGTAAAGCTACACATGCTCGAGGCTGCCACACGTGCACCATAATGTGCATGCACCATGCACGTCCTCATGTGCAACACATGAGCTCTTCATTGCTTGTAACAACCAGTCCTCGCCCGTGGTGTATCTAACTTGTAGCTTAGGTAGCCAGGGACCACGCTTGCTTTTAAAGCTTTTAGACCTAACCTTTGTTATTATATCGACCCTTAAATTGGGCAAGGATAAAAGCCCACTCTTATTCATTAACCACGCATAAAAATAGGTGCGACTATTTTGAACAATTTAATTGTAGAATTGTACTAAATTTACTTTTATTTAGGATAAGGACATATGTATAGGTTTAAGTATTTGTAGTTTTATATACTAAAAAAACAATTATATGTTTTGTTTATTTGAAAACAAACAAAAACTGTTAAGAAGATTTGAAGAAGTAAGTTTCATTTATTTCGCCCTTGAACAAAAAGATACTGGAACTTTAAGAGCCAATTGATTTTCACTATGAAGCCCAAACATACTAAAGCCAAATAGAAATCTAGGCTTTTCTCGTCAATATTTAAAGGAATCATCTATTTTTTAAGCTATGTTCTAATGTTATTCTCATTCATAAAATTCAGAACCGATAACAGAATGGAAGATTATATGGCATTTTTATGCATAAGCCTAGAAGTTAGCATTATTTAAAAAATACATACTATTTGTGGTGTCAATGATTGTACATTTTGGGGCCACAGAAGATTTGAGCTTGGGCAGAGTTTATATTAATTTCCATCATTTTTTTAACATCACGTTTTGATTAAAGCTTCATCTTTTGCTCGCTCTCATATTTAACTTCCTGTTCTATGTACAGTACTACAATTGAATAATTATTGTGTTGAGTTTGGTTTCATTTGTCAAATTTATCTTTTGACATACTACTTAGATCATAAGTAAGAGGACACAAATTGGTTCACTTCTATTGTGGAAATATAATCATTAATTTACTTATTTTTAGAAAAAATCTGAAGTACTCCTACGAATCGAGTAAGCGGTATGTTGGTTTTACGTCTCCACGTCTAGGGAGATGTCCTTAGTTTGAGTTCAAGTATGTGGCATCTTTAGGTGTGTGGTGAGTGTGTGTGAGCTGTACCAATTAAAAAAAACTGAAGTGTTTCTTCCTAGTAATAAGATAAATTCTCGTATGGTGTCATTTCTTATAGTCACTTTCAAGAAAAAAAAGTTATAATAGACCATTATTTTTATAGTCGTGTTTGTATGAGCCTGCTTGGACTTCATAAGGTGTCAGACTTCGATCCGATGACAAGGGTAGCCTCCTTATATTACTAGACTCGAAACCTAGGTGCGCGTGAGCCTGGAGTAACTTTTTCCTTACTTTTAACCACGCAGTAGAAAATCTTAGATCTGTCACTGGTCCTTGCCATGAGTTTGGAAGATTTGTAGGGCGATTTAGGAGAACTTGTCTATAATCTTGTTTGTATGCATTATTCCTCCCTTGAATTAATTTATTTGCTTTCCCACATATCCTTCATTTGCACAACTTGCTGTTCTCGGGTTGTTATGACATTTGCATTAGAGAAAGGAGTGTACTATAATATTGCTAAAATTTGAGGTAAAATACAAACTTACAAGGAAATGTTTAAGATGCACTATGATCGTGGAAGTATCGGCCCTGTGACTGATATGGGTGTAGGGGTGGTACCCACAAGAAAAACTGATATGCATCGGTTATATTGTATTGATAAATATAATATATATTGATACTTAATTATTTTATTTAAAAAAAAATTCTTCTTAAAAATAAAAACACAAATTAAACCTAACCTCTTTAAAGGTTTAAAGATGATAATATTTTTGTTATATTAATAGTTTTTTTAAAAATCATATGAGATCAATACGTGCGGGTCCATATAATTTACATAATTATTTTTTTCTAAATATAAGGCTCCATAATTATGCATTTATAAATATTTAATTGTGACTCACATTAGGTATATTATTTGGTTCAAAAATTAACTAATTTCATAGCACTTAAAATGAGAAAGATGGAGTGATAGTTTGTATGGGATAGAGGGAGGAATCCTACTTCGTTCTAAAATGAACTAATTTTAGAATACCTATATTGGCTGATACGTCATTTCATGGCCTTATTATGCTCTAAAAGAAGTATATAATGATGCATTATTAGTTATAATATTTGTTCATATGTATAAAAGGATTCATGCCCATTTCAGCGTGTACCAAGCTTATCATCGGTGTGTATCCGTATTCATAGTTATTGATACTATCATCCATATCAATACGGCCTTCTATGCTTATGATAATGAGTCCACCGTAAGCTACACACGAGGATTGTTCATCCACGAGATCAATGGCACACATGCTGAGCACATTAGCATCAGACTGCTAATATACGTTAGTGTGTGCATTATCCATATAATTATCAATGATTCTCATGTATTGCTTACGTTGAGCTCATTATCATAGGGGAGCATGAAAGCACGTTAACGTCAATATCACTTATGCTAATATACACTAGCATATGCGCCTTCGATTTTAAATATCAAAGATTCCAATACATAACTTACATTGGGCTCATTGTTACAATGGAGCATGAAAAACTCTTCCCAACATGTGACGGGAGGTTAAGAAAAATTTCTATATTACTTGGCCTAAGATACAAATATTCTATATTCCATGGATTTTAACATTTAATCCAATATGACCAATGAACTCATGTCTAAGTTTTTATCTCATTAATGAATAATGGATGGTGGTGGGGGCGTCGGCGAATTACCTGCCCCGGCTCACTGGAGGTATATCACTAGTGGGTCACCGGAGGAGGTAAAACTCCTCATTTCTTCATTTTGTTTCCTCTACAAAAGCTTTCTTGTAAAAAAAACCGTCATTTCTCATGCATCAACGACCCATTCTTTGGCACAATAGTCAAAGTGGCTCATGATACAATGTTGCCCGTATTACATCAATGATAACATGACATATCAATAATATGTATTATTGATAATATGATATACACCATATTGTGTTAACTATAACACTATGTGTTATGTGCGCCATGCCCCAAAATATGATGTGGCTCATATCACATATATAATAACATGACATGTCAACAATATGTAATATTGGTAATACAATATACTCTATATCACATATATAATAATATGATATTTGTCATATCACATATACAATAGCACGATATTCATTATATCGCATATACAATAGCACAATATTCATTATATTGCATATTCAATAACACGATATTCGTCATATCGTGTAAATGATAACACGATATATGTTATTTGAGCCGGTGACCCATAATACGATATGCTCTATATCTCATATATGATACACAATATTTATCATATATGTATACATAATAATATGATATTTGTCATATCACATATACAATAACATGATATTTATCATATCATGTTAATGGTATCACGATACATGTTCTTTATCATATCGCATATACAATAACACGATATTCGTAATATTGCATATACAATAACATGATATGTTATTTAAGCCGGAGTCCCTCTTTAAACAATAGGGCAAGAGGCCATTATAACTATTCTATAGAGTCCTTCATTAGTATTCACATATCTCTCCATTTTTATATAGCCATGTTCTCCCTAACTTGTCCTCCATAACTTATTTTTAGAGTTGTCAGCGCCATCCTATCCTATGTAGGAATAAGTGGTTATAAATTTTTAGACATAAAGCAGAGAAGCGCGATCGCCAATGAAGTGACAAAGGCTGACAATCACCAGAGGGAGATCAGAATTCGTTGTTGAAGGGAATCACCTAGCAAAAATTGCAAATCAGTGGTGAGTTTCAATTGCCTTTTCACTTATGCACCATCGTCAACGAGGTTATATGATTTTAACCCCTAACATATGTTGTAAAGGTATTTTGGTCTAATTTTTTAAAATTTTTATGTAAGCCCCATATGTTTGCTACAAGACTAGGGAATATGAAATATTTACATATTCGGCTAAGTAATATGGAAAAATTTCTTCTTAATTTGCACAACTTGATGCTTGTAGTGAGTGGTCCTCACCCTGTGGTAAGAGTTTTTTATATTTCTTTATAATAATGAGCCCAACATAAGCTACGTATGAGAGTTATATTTATCGACAAAATCAATGGTACAAATATCAATACATTAATATTACTAATATATACATTATTAATCTTAAATATCAATAATTATCACTCATTACTTATCCTAGGCTCATTGTCATACGGGAGGGTCAATATCACTAATACTAATATCAAATGTTCCCATACATAACTTACACAGAGAGCATAAAAAACTCCTAACGGCGTGACCAAAGTGTGCGTTGATCACGGGGAGGTTAATCTGACGGCGCAAATGCGTCACGCGCGTGCGCCTTAACTCAATTTACAAAACAGATGGATAAAATTATAATTAGATCAAATTAATGGGTAGTTGCGCAAATCCCAAAACTTAATCACAGTCTCATTTCCCATTTTCGCCTTGAACAAGTTGCCCAGTAGGGTTGCAGTAGGCGACTAGAGAGATAAAGCATTGTCGCAGAGAGACAACAGAGGCCCCAGGTCTTTCACCGTCGTCTCCGACCTGAAAAACCCTCGTGCTCTCCCCCCTCTTCCCCTCGCGCGGCAATGGGTTCGTCGCTCCCTCCCAAGGAGGCCAATCTCTTCAAGCTCATAGTTGTAAGCTCTGATTCCTTCGCTTCGCCTCTCTTCTTCTCTCCCTTTCACTCCATCTGCAGCTTCGGACTTTGTTCCTCGTTGATCACTCGGGGCAATCTCCAATTCAACTGTTTAATCGTGAATTTTGTACTGACCGATGCTGCAACGCCGAGCTTTATATGCCCCTGTTCGGTGTGCTTGTTGATGCTGGTCTCTCTTGTGCGTGAGGAGTGACATTCACGGTTTGTTTTTTTAGCTCCGATAGTCCGATAAGCAGGGAGTGGAATCTCGATTTTTTTGGGCAGCTGGAAAGCGCTCTTTACTTAATTAAATTTGTATGATTTAGTCTGTTATTGGGAAAGAGGTGCACTTGTCCACCCGGTGAATTGGTGGAAGCATGGGTTTCTACTGGTGCAATTTTAATTGCTGGCTGCACAGTATTGGTTATAGTGTTGCATTTTGGACTGTCGGGTTTGAATTTGAAATACCTCTTTGCGTTTGAGCTTGGCGCTGGACTTTATCGATCCGTTTCAGTGAATTTCTTTTAAACTGTATTCATTTACTCAGATGACGTGTAGATGTGCATATGCAGGAAGTTAGGAATCAACATTCATGCTTTACTGAATCAGCTTTCTTGTATTGCTAATATCTTAAGTGTTAAGTTGGATGCAATTTTCTGTACTTAGATCAACAAATTAATCTTATCAGTTATCTTGAGTAGCAAAAAACCTTTTTTTTTGTTTTGATCGGAACTGAAAACATTTCTTGTTGTCTTATTTAACACATTATGTATCATCTTAGCACGATTTTCAACTTGATATGTAGGAAGATGTTCACAAGCAATTATCTTTTTGTTCACTTATTATTTTCCCTCTCTAGGCTATGTTCCTTTTTATTTTTATTTTTTATTCTTTCTCTGTTGCTTGTGTGAGTGACAAACAGTTTCCCCTCAGTCTGTAACAAATTCAAAATTTGAAGCCAAATAGCCAACCAACAGTTCATTATTGGATTTCTGTTAACTTGCTGTCATCCTTTTTATATTTGGGAATGCTGGTTTACTCATTTCTCATTATGTAGATATAATTGAGAACCTCATGCTTATCATCGAAGTTGATTGTTTATTTTAGACCGTACATAAAATTTCTGTTAGTTTATTCTTTTTTTTTCTCTTTCATCCAGAAATCTTATGAAACTAAACAATACAAGAAAGGCTTAAAGGCTGCAGACTCTATACTGAAGAAATTTCCAGAACATGGAGGTATATTTAAATTTGTTTGCTAATTAATTAAATTGATAAATACTATTAGCTGATTTTCGATGCTTTTATTTTGAACATTGGATACATTTCTGATACTTGTTTGTGGAAGCAATTTAGAAACTGGACTGGCATTGGACCGGCTTGGGTCTGGGTACAGCGAGCTCATCTGGCAGTTTAATCAATTCTGTTTGTGTAATTTGTTATACTAATTTAAAATTGAGAAGAAAAGGGGAGGGATAAATAAGATAACACAGTAAACCATCTGAAAGCCTTACAAAAGAATTGTTTTTAGTTTTTAATGAAATTAAATAAGTTTGACAATCTTTAGTTTGTCTTTGTAAGAAATTTTGGAAAACTTGTGAATTCTTATTCTGTAGCTGCTGGCTCATATTAGAGAACTATTCTTGTTCAATGTAAAAACTTCTTAATCCAAGATCACTTGATTAATAAAGGCATAAAATGCGAATTAAATTATTAAGTAAAAATGTGTAAATTACACTTACACCCCTGACCTTTGTTGAAACTACACTTGCACCCCCTCATGTTTCAAAAACTATATTTATACTTACATTCCATGGTTTAATAGAGTAGTTACTAGAAATTTTAAAAAGGACGAAAATTCACATATTCACTTTTTTTATTGCTTCCCATTCACTTAACTAGGATATAGAAGATAAATATTATCTGTCAAAGTAAAATCTTTTAGCTTATTACTTACAACTAACGACATTCTTTTCCTTTTGTTCAGTGAGAATTTCAATGATGAGTTAAAATTAGGGCATTGGCAAGGGCAATTTTGCAATTTACATATTTTTATTAGCGGTTCTGTTAAGGTCAAGGTGTGTAAGTGCAATTTTTGAAACGTGAGGAGGTGTAAGTGTAGTTCAACAAAGGTTGGGGGTGTAAGTGTAGTTTTGTTTCGAAAGGCAATGAAAAGTGCTACGGAATTAACTGAACAAGCAGATAAAAAAGGAATTCAAATAAAATAGCAGTTAGTAGCAATGGAAAAGAAATTGCATGTGTTGAATGGGTCAGAGATCCCAAAAGGTGTTGTGACGTTTTCCCTAAAAAACTAGGACTTTGCTAGTCTATTGTAATGATAAAAACAACAACAATGATGAAGATAACAATAGTGATGATGTTGTTGTTGATGATGTTATTTAGTGAAGTAGCTATAAGTACACTGGATAATAATTCGACCACATTGATTAGTGTTTTCTTCTTCTTGGTCCATGTATGTACGCACATTTATAAATGCTCAAGTCTTTAGCTGTTAAATTCATTCTTTTGCGGAGTATTTTGGATGATGGAACATCCATTAGAGAGGAAATATTTGAAGATCCGCTTGACCATATTATTTTAGTATGCAAATTTTTTTTTTTTTTTTTTTTTTCGCTCGGTCTTCCAGCATGCAAACTTAATAGTTACATTTTTAAAGTCATTATGGCAACAAGTACCAAAGCTCAATTCTGATCCTTTTTCATGCTTGCATGTAGAAACTTTGTCAATGAAGGGATTGACATTGAATTGCATGGACCGAAAAGCAGAGGCTTATGAACTTGTTCGACGTGGACTAAAGGTTTGGATGCCCTTCTTTAGGTTCAGTGTAGACTTTGTTACCCTGTAGAGGAAACACAGCTTGTTAATGATATCTAGTGCTGCTTTACAGAATGATCTTAAAAGTCATGTGTGCTGGCATGTATATGGTCTTCTCTACCGTTCAGATAGGGAATACAGAGAAGCAATCAAATGCTACCGCAATGCCTTGAAGATTGACCCTGACAACATTGAAATTCTGCGAGATCTATCTCTTTTACAGGTTCATATATGAGCTGTCTTCAGTTTTTGGCATCTTATATTAAAAGCCTGGCCATCTGCCATTTTATGTTGACATATTTGTATTTATATGAGTTGTTATACTCTCTCTCTCTCTCTATATATATAAATAAACATATGCACATATACATACATATATACATGCATGTGTGTATGCACATGCACGAAAGATTCTTATCACTTAAGCAGTACTGAAGGTGTTCATTTTTGAAGATAATATGACAACTTCTTAAGATTTTGATAATCTTGCTTTATATAGGTATTGATGAATTCATTATGTAGCGCCGTCTTTTTGTTACAGGCACAAATGAGAGACTTGGCTGGATTTGTTGAAACAAGACAGCAACTTCTTACATTGAAGCCGAATCACCGAATGAATTGGATTGGTTTTGCCGTTTCCCATCATTTGAATTCCAAGTATGTGGTTATTCCTGTCTTAAAGTGTAAAGGATCAATGACTGTTATGGATCTTTATTAGGCAGTTCTATGATAGGCCATTTTCATGTTTCATTAGGCAGTTTCCATTGATAAGCTTAGGCCTTGATTTATGCATTTAATTAGCAGTAGTTTCTTGATTTATGCATTCAATTAGTAGTAGTTTCCTTAAATAAACCAGGCTTAAGAGCTGGGTCGAGTATATGTAAAGGCTACTGCCCTCTTTTGAGTTCAATGAAAAAATTGGCCTTTCATTATCTTCCTTCCTCTCTGTTGTCTCTTTTCTCTGTCTTTTCTCTTGTCTCTGCTTAAAGTAGCCAGCAGCAGTGATTCTTCCTTTCTTTTCATATATTTTCCTATCCAAAGAACTTTGGCCTAAGGGTTTACAACATTGGTATCAGAGATTTGCCTTCCTCCATGTGGAACTGCTTTCATGGTACAGCCCAAAAGCACGGCTAAACAAAATCGAGGGGATGTTCTACCAGCATTTTCATCCGACATCTCGGCCACCGGCGAGTTGCAAGGGGAACCCACCAGCCGGCATCCATTGGCCAGCGTTCCTACCCAGTCTCCCAGCTGCTTCCGCTGGTGTTCCAATTTAGGCCCCGGTTGACTCCACAACCATGCTGAATATCTTCACCTAACTTCTCCATGAGTTCCGCTCTTTACACACGGAACAACAGGCGATGCGCCATGAGCAACAAGTGTGACATTTGCCCTTCTCCTGAACGGTTCCTCTGGTGTGCCCTCCATGGCCAGCCAGAAGCAGGACAAGGCTAGCGCAAGCTGCGGGCTTTTACCTCTGCCGTTGCGTCCTGCCCCTTTCTTCCACGCCAGGTCGCAAAGTGACCCATAGGCTGCCGCGTTAGGACAACTGGCCGCCATCTGCACAGAGCGATCAGCCGGCGCCCGCACAAGGTAGTTAGATGCCTGCGCAACATTTTCTGTCAGCCACCGCTGGACTTGCACGAGCACCCCATGCAACTTTTGCCGGCCCAGTTTCCCTATCACATCCTCTACAGATCTCACGAGGAGACATTCCGCCCTCTGTTTTCCAGGGTCCACATCCAGAAATGGCGCATGGGAATCGTGATTCCGGATTTGGGTATGAGGATGATTTTGCGGACTATGACCATCCGGACTTACATGGGGATATTGGCCTATGCACAATGCTGAGCTGTGCTTGGCCCGCGTGCAATTTCCCAAGTACACCAGCAAAGACAATCCCATTGATTGGCTATATCATGTGGAATTTTTTTATTATTATTTTGGGACCACCAATGAGGTGGAGAAACTTCGGGTGTGATGCCTTGGTTTGGTTTTAATATTTTGAACAGGAGGTGCCGCACCCTACGTGGCTTAAGTTCACAAAAGAGTTGTGTGCTCAATTTGGACCAAATAATTATTCAGATTTTAATGAGCTATTGTCTGGGCTGTCCCAAACCTCTGCAGTTTGAGCCTATTTGATCGAGTTCATGCGGGTGGCTACCCTTCTTCCACATTGGACCCAGGAAGCCTTAGTTGGAACCTTACGCCGTGGTCTCAAACCTGAAATTGCGGTCAGAATCCATCCTTTCCCTTGTCCCCTACTATACAAGATATTATTTGGCGTGCAAGCATTCAAGAAGAAACACTTATTTGGCAGAGGCAAACCATTTGTCTGCTCGGATCTCTGCCTCCTTGCAACTTGGGGGTTGGCCTCCTAGGGCATGGTTGCCAGCTTTCTAGCACAATTCCAGGCACTTCGGTTCCGTTCTGACATTTATCTTAATCTTAGATGGAGTGACACACTAAAGGATTATGCTTTAATTGTGATGAGTGTTTTTTGCTTGGCCATTGTTGCAAGACCCCTCCTACCGTCCTTATCTTGGAGGAGTCATGGGATGATGCTGGTGCTTGGTCACCATTTGATTACCCTTCCAATGTTTTGGATGTTCTTCTAGAGATTTCCTTACATGCCTCCTCAGGCACCTATACCCCTCAGACTATTTGAGTTCAGGGTTTACTTAAGCAGCAACAGGTGGCCATGCTCATTGAAAGTAGTAGCATACATAATTTTATTAATGACAAGGTTACTCTTCGCTTGGGGTGCCATGTGTCAAACTCATCTCCTTTTGATGTTTTGATTGGTGATGGCAAACACCTTTGTAGCAAGGGGGTTTTGCCCCCATGCGGAGTTGCACATTCAAGGTCATGCTTTTCTCATGGATCTTTATTTATTACCCACAAAGTGGGCCAATATTGTTTTGGGCGCCCAACGGGGACTTGCTATATTGGAAGGATTGTCTTTGGGTTCCAGCAGACACTCAAGTATGTTCTACCATTCTCTCTTCCATGATTCTCCATTTGTAGGACATGAAGGCTCCTTTCGCACTTACAAGTGTGTGAGCTAGAGTTTTTTGTGGAAAGGCCTATGTCATAATGTGCATGATTTTTTTGCCGCATGCCAAGTTTGCCAATGTGCCAAGCTTCTACCACATCTCCAATGGGTCTACTTCAACCCCTTCCCTTCCCTTCCCTGCTCGCATTTGGGAAGATGTTTCTATGGACTTCATTGAAGTGCTACTTGCTGTTCAGAGCAAATCGGTTATTCTTGTAGTTGTGGACCACTTGTCTAAGTATGCTCATTTCAGTGCCTTGGCACACCCCTTCACTGCTAAGGACGTTGCTGGGCTTTATGCCATGGATGTGGCTAAGCTTCACGGTATGCTATGTACCATTGTATCTAATCACGATTGTATTTTTATCTCCCATTTTTGGTTGGAGTTTTTCACACATTAGGGCACTTCCTTGTATATGAGTATACCCACCCTAGACAAATGGCCAAACCGAAAGTCCCGACAATCAGCGAAAGTGACTCCAATTCCTTCCATGGGCTGAATACTCCTATAATATAACTTTTCATACTGCCACTGGTTTTACTATGGCTGTGATCCGCTTACGGTTATGGCTTATGTTCCTCACCGTGCCACGGCTGGGAAGGTCGACCATCTTCTTCAGGACCGGGATGCTCTTTTGCGATAACTCAAATATAATTTCTTTGTCCATATGAAGCAAGTTTATGATCGATGGCATCTTGATCGGGAGTTTCAAGTCGGGGATTTGGTTTTTGTTAATTTTTCTTATCGGCAATCCTCATTATTTCAGCCTTTGAGTTCTAAGTTAGCTCATTGCGTCCATGGTCCTTATTTAGTTCTTGAGCAAGTGGGTTCCATCGCTTACCGCCTCCAACTTCTTGAAGGATCTCAAGTTCATCCGGTTTTTCATGTCTTGTACTTATGCCGCTTTGTGGGCGACCCTACTCGTGTCTCCCCGAGCACCCCCTCCACCGCTGCTAGTACTTACCGATATGCCATTACTTCCTCCATCATTGACAATCGGTGTCTTTGTTGCTTTGGCCAGCTTATCTATGAGATTTTTGTTGCTTGGCATGGTCGTTCTTTGGAAGATGCTTCGTGGTTGTCAAAGGAGGAGTTTTATGCATGCTTTCTAGATTTTGCGCCTTGACGACAAGGCGGTAGTAGAGTGTGGTGGACTGTTATGGATCTTTATTAGGCAGTTCTATGATAGGCAATTTTCATGTTTCATTAGGCAATTTCCATTTATATGCTTAGGCCTTGATTTATCCATTCAATTAGCAGTAGTTTCTTGATTTATGCATTCAATTAGTAGTTTCCTTAAATAAAACCAGATGTAAGAGCTGGGTCGAGTATATGTAAGGGCTACTGCCCTCCTTTTGAGTTCAATGTAAAACGTGGCCTTTCATCATCTTCCTTCCTCTATGCCGTCTTTTTTCTCTCGTCTCTGCTTAAGGTAGCCAATAGCAGTGATTCTTTCCCTCTTTTCATCTATTTTCCTCACTAAAGAACTGTGTAAGCCTAAGGGTTTACAACAACGAGGTCCACATTTGTGTATTTCAATGGGTGTATTTTTGCTGCAGAAATTGGTTGTGGTTGCTGACAGTGTGTCATTGGAGCTTTGACAACTTGATTGATAATTAGGGTTGGCGGATTGTATTATATTAACTTGGACATTTCCTGCTTTATGACAGTGGCCAAAAAGCAATAGAAATTCTGGAAGCCTATGAAGGGACTTTAGAGGATGACTATCCTCCAGAGAATGAACGTTGTGAACATGGAGAAATGTTATTGTACAAGGTAGAGCTTAGAATATAGTTTAGCCTCTTATATGCATTTTAAGTGATTGTACTTGGTAATGTCTCCCTTTCAAACTTCTAAAATTTAAAGTTTGGTGGCCGTAAAGAGAATTATCACGTCTAAAAAATTGCATTGGATTGTATGGATCATGTTATGAAGAATGTGTTTAGTATGCAACCGCAACTGAATTGCCGAGGTACATAGTTCTTTATGTTCTCAATTGATTATTTTGTCCTCTGTGATTATTGACTCATAGATATCTTTACTGGAGGAATGTGGATTTCTTGAGAGAGCACTTGATGAGTTGTACAATAAGGAGGCAAAAATAGTGAGTATTTTCATCCAACAACACCTATGCGATGGGCCTAGTGCCCTGAAGCTTAAGTATATGTTGAGCCTATCTTATTTCTTACAATTTTGTCTTTTTTTCTTTTTAGGTGGATAAATTGTCCTTCAAGGAGCAACAAGTTTCTTTACTAGTCAAGCTTGGCCGTTTAGAAGAAGCTGGGAAAATTTATCGGTCATTGCTGTCTATGATCCCAGATAATTACAGGTAAGTAGCCTTTAGCTGTTTTATCGCCATCCTAAATTTGGTTGATTTGATATAGTACGTTTATTATATCTATTTAGTTGGGAAAGAAATAGATAGGTTTGATGTTTTTAGTAATGTTAGTTGCTGCGCTTCTGGGAAATTCTTTACATCTTGGTAGAGTATTTCTTTACCTCCTTTTAGATTTATAACAACGGTAACTAAATAATGTTTTTATTGCGAGTTATATATTCAGATAAAATCATAAACTGCAAAATTTCATGTTGAGATGAAACTGTATCTATCTAGATTGTGATCCAGGAAGAATGGATTGAATTTATAAAATATTACTATACTAGATTGGATTTATATTTCTTCTAGTTGTTATTTGCTACAATGCTGAGCTTCTTTGGACCTAATTTAATTTGCTCTTGGTTGTGTTGGCATAATGTTTTTTCTTAGGTCTCAAAAGTTTTGCCTCTGATAGTGGGCATGTTTTTCTTGCTTTTGCTTTCTCTTTCCTCCTGGTTGTGCTTGTGAAACTGCAGAATAGCTTTCCTGCTTTACATTTGAAGATGTTTCGTTTATCTTTTGTAGTTATATATCTGGATTGGCACTGTATTTTTCAGATACTACCAAGGCCTGCAAAAATGTCTAGGTTTATACTCTGACAGAGGCCAGTATATGCTCGAGGAAATTGATAAACTAGAAGCCTTGTACAAGTCTCTCAGATCCGAATATACTTGGTCTTCTGCGGTTAAGGTATGCCATATTCCTTGCAATTGATTGCCTATGATGAGTCTGCCCACATTTACAAGATGATTGCCATTTTTTGCCCCCATTTTTCTGTTTCAATGTCTTGGACTGGGGGGTTCTAGAGTCAAGCCCGTTGATTTGTTGAATGAAACAAATTATGCCCCTCTCCCTTCTTTCTACCTCTTTCCTCAGCTTTATGACATTCATCCCACACCTTCTGTTTGCTCTTGTCTCTTCCTCCTCCCTTCGTTCTTCCTATTCCCTCCCTCCCTCTCTCTCCCTACGCACACACAAACATGGATAGACACCGTCATACATATGTACAAACCAAAATATATATGCAAACATATATAGTTTACACATGCATATATAACGCAAAGTTCTCATGTGACTTATTGACCACTCTAACTTAATTTCGAAGTAAAACCTAACAAATTTTTTCTTGTTTCATAATCATGTTAATATCACTTGAAACCCCATGAAATACTTTCTCCCTTGTGATTAGGTTTGAAGAAGTGAATCAAATACACATCTCACTGACCCCCCTTAGGTATCATGTTGTGCACCGGGGTTGCTCTATTTTAGTATGTGCACAATTTTTTTTAAAGTTTGCATCATATTTTACCTTTGTGCAAGCTATTGTCGTGATCATTGCTGAATCTTCTGTTTTGTCAGCGCATTCCGCTTGATTTTCTACAAGGTGAAAAATTTCAGGAAGCCGCTGACAACTATATAAGACCACTTTTAAGAAAGGTTACATTTATCTTATGTTATGCCTATTCTTATGTTGTTCTATGAATTGAGTTCTAGTATTTGCTTATCATGTGTTTTTCTCCTTGATATAGAACTTTTGTTCAGCATAAAATAATCCTAATTTATTAATCTTGATTTCTTCTAACAGGGAGTTCCGTCATTATTTTCTGACCTAAGCCCATTGTATGATCATCCGGGAAAGGTTAGTTTGGCTAAATGATTGATCCTTGCTATGATATGTTTGTTAATCAATTTATTTAATGGAGGGTTTTCTCGACACTTGACACCTGTATAGGCTGACGTCCTAGAGAAACTGATTCTGAGCTTAGAGCACTCCCTTCGAACCTCTGGCAGATTTCCTGGAAGGTAGAAGAAGAAAAGAAACTTTATAATCTTTATGTTTCTGAAGATAACCATGTGAGTTTATTATGGGCCATAGTATAAACAGGCATGTTTTTGGGTACCTTTTTGCTGTAGGTGTTTCTCTCACATCTTTCCTCTTCTGTTAAATAAATGCTTGCTGATATCATCTTTCCGCTGTAAGGGAGATTGGAAAACTTATCCTAACTGTTTGGAGCAACTTCATCATGCAACAATTTGTCCACATTTGACAGCTCTTGCTATTTTCTGAAGCAAACTTACTGGTTTTCCCTTTTAGCAATAATCTTTGGATATTAATAATGCACGTTATCATCATATTTGCACATGTTAAACTGTAAAATGAGCATCCAAGATGATGAATTGATTTGTTATGACTTACAGATATGCTGTTGAGGTCCATTTCTTTTTACTTCTCTTATTCTTTGCAATTTGATGGATCCCTCATAGTTCCTACTCATCTATCTCTGGAGTCTTATTTCAAGTAGGTGCATAGTATCTTATACGACAGTTTGATCCTGGTGAAAAGCCATGGCATTTTGACTTTCAATATATTGGATTCTGTAAGCAATGTGCCTTGAGCTAGCATGCACTTCAGTCCTATAGGCACAATTTAATTTATAACACATCTGCTTGAATTATCAAGCTTGCATTCCAAGCTGTTCTCATTGAGAATCCATTATTTTTGTAACGTGATGATCTAATGTCGAAAAGTAAATCAATAGTAGAAATGAATGGGAAGCAAGTCAGATTTTAATATAATATGAACCCCATTGAGACTTAAAGGGATTGGAAAGTTCCAATTTTTATCTTTGGAAAGGGTAGTTGTGGAAATGAAAGTCTTTATCATTTGGTGCCACAGATAGGCGATTGGACCACCCATGAGCACTGAAACAATGTGTGATTGAGTCCTCCCTAGTGGACCGTGCCAGGGAATGGAAATTAGCACCAGGAATGTGAATTCAAGTTAATTTGTGAAGCTGGAAACTTCCGGATTCTTTCTATCCCATCAAGTTGGAGTTGATACCTGTTCGGGCTACTCTTTAACAATACCTTCCTTTCGATTTCTTCTGGTCTGTACTGATGTGTTGACTTAAGCTCTTGCTTTTCTTGGATGTAATTTTGTTCCCTCCTGTTGTTGGGTTGTAGACAGATTTTACCCAATTTCTTCTTCTTATCATTCTTCCTTTCTAAATATTGGAAAAAGATGGTCTTTTTTATTCCTATTCTTCTAAGTTTGTTTTTTCCCCTTTTGTAGACAGTGGGGAAATCAAACACAGAACTTTTAGAAACTGGAGAATTACACCTTTGCCCTACCACTAATTTTTTGAGACTCTTCTTGGACACACGCATGATCCTTGGTGCATAAACTAATTGAACTACTGCTTTAATTATAGTACTCTGATGGTTGAGTTGATATGGTCAAGGCCCACTCGTAGTTGGTAAGAATTATGATGATTGTAAATGTGGATTAATACACCAACTCTGTGCTTGGAGAACTGCAATATCTCTAATGGGGTTCCATTGACCATATGCCAACAAAACACGTAGGGAATCGTGAATCATCATCCATTGTTTTCTATTCTATGATGCTTAGCGTCTGCAGTATGGGAGGGGCAGAAGTAGTGTCTATTCCATCTTAGATCACGTATGTAGTGGTAAATCCTAGAAATTTTCAACTGTTACAGTGAGCATTCAGCTTCTGATTTTTTTTTTCTTCCTAAAATTGCCGCATAATCTACACTTGTTAAGTCTTATTTTCCTTTCTTTTTCTTTTGGGAAGACAATCTACATGCTCTTATATGATTCTCTCTGTGTGTGTGAAGCAGTGTTTGCTTTCTTGTAAAAGTTTCTACATGCTAATTGACTTTTGCTGTATCTACAGTACCTCGAAAGAATCTCCTTCTACATTTATGTGGACTCTGTTTTTGGTTGCACAGGTTTTTGCTTGAGCTTGTCCTCGTTTGCATGTTTTTCCTTTTTTTTTTACGAGCTATATAAGTCACTGATTTGAGGATCCAATCTAATGCAGCACTATGATAGACGGGGTCAGCAAGATCTTGCTCTTGCAAAAATTGATGAGGCCATTCTGCATACCCCCACTGTGATTGATCTATATTCTGCAAAGGTTTGTAGTGCAACCTGTGCCAGTTTTTATGCTACTTGCCTACTTGTGGTTTTTTAAGTTAATACCAACTAGATTATAAATCGATAAGGCTGTAGTAGCTAGCATGAATATTAGTATCAGTTTGACTTGCTATGAGATGGAATTTGATTGTGTTTTTTATTGTTGGGGTTAATATGTCGTCATTGTTACTGTTCTCACATCTAAAATTAATATGATTGCAATTTAGATATGATCAATCTGCGTAGCATTAGGCTAATGGATTCTACAATAAAATGCACTTAGCCTAAAATGTAAGATGTTAATCTTGTGAGGAAGTAATAGTTGGTAAGCGGTAAAATTTTAAGTGCTTTGGTCAGTTTGTGCTAGTCAGTTATGTATTTCTTTTTTTTTTGGGGAATGTTTTTTAAGGTCTATGCGGTTACATTCAGAATATAAAATTATGCATGAGGACTATGGTGTTTCGTCCATGATGAACCTTATACATGAGCAATGATTTAGCTGGCACAAGGACTATCATTGTGGCCAATTAGCAATTGGTAATATCAGTTCCGGTGGGGATCTTTATTGAACTTTTATGGAGGCTTTAAATGAGTAATATAGATCGTTTGAAAAAAAAATCTTGTTGAACCAAAACGACTTTGCTTTGTACCTGGAGAACACTTTCTCCCTGACATACCCGGGGGGAAAATGTAATGCTGTTGGCAACCTTTTCCTTTGTTTCATATCTAATTCTACTAGTGTTTATTAAACTCCTCTGAATATATTCCCTGTAGATTGGGGTTTCTGCCAAAGTCATTTCCGACCTTTATTTTACATTAGTACGTGACACTCATCAATATGCCTTTGTGTCTGAACTAATTAACATTCATGTTAGTTTTAAAAATCTCATGAGGGATGGTTCAGAAAAATTAACCTTGTTTATACAGATTAAATACGCATTTAGAAATTATATAATTTATATTTACTCGAAAGAAATTGGATTCATTGTGCTTCGCTGTGGTATATCATTTTGACTAATATTCTGTGTCTTGTCATTGCTTTTCTCTTTCTGTTACAGGGCAGAATTTTGAAACATGCTGGTGACCTTACAGCTGCTGCTGCAATGGCTGATGAGGCTAGAGCCATGGATCTTGCAGATCGCTTCATAAATAGTGAATGTGTTAAGCGGATGCTTCAGGCAGATCAGGTGTGATGTTGCAAATTGCCTATCTTAATGACTACGTTCAAGAGCTTCCTTTTTCCTTATCATTTCGCAGAAAATTGTTATTTCAGAGCGATTCTGCAAAGTTTTGGCTAGTGGCTGCAGAAATCTTATGTATGGATTGAAAAAAGGTCCGAAAATATGGAAGTCACATTAAAGAGCATAAAAATTTATTGTTGCAGAACTAAGAGTAGTATATGATTATGAATGAACTTCTGCTAGTAAACACGCAGAAAGATAGTGTTGAGCAACCTCATAAGTGACTATTATGTGGAATGAGGAAGATCACACT
Organism: Saururus chinensis; assembly: GCA_035235625.1. NCBI lineage: Eukaryota > Viridiplantae > Streptophyta > Magnoliopsida > Piperales > Saururaceae > Saururus > Saururus chinensis. The sequence goes on along the minus strand of CP141143.1, from coordinate 22,276,034 downwards.
GTTGCTTTATTGTTTTTTGATCAAATTGGATCCTTATATTTTGAAATATTCTATATAAATGGAAGTATCTATACCGAATAAAACCTTATAAAAAATTGAGCAAAAGATTATCTAATACTGAACAAAAGCTTGAGGCTGCTTTGCTTGTATTTTCACCAACATGGCAATTGATAAAAATCAATTTTTAACATATAGGGAATATGCTATCATATTTATAAATAGAATATTAGGAGAGGAAACACTCTGATGGAATAGCTGTATATGCGTGTATGATTCTCCTTCTATTGTGGCTTGTTCATGTTAATCAACTGTAATGCTGTCACCTTGTTTTAGTGGAAGTTTACTATAATGAAAGAAGGCAGATATAAATCTCCCTTGGAGAGGCTGGAAGATTTTGAGAAATGATCTCCAGTCGACTCATTTGTGGATTAAACTGCGTGTTTATATTGTCCCCTCTTCTAATTTTAGTATCTTAGCAGCACACAATATAAATTGTGTGAAACTGAAACTTCATTCCATTTGTGAAGGTGGCATTGGCAGAAAAAACAGCTGTATTGTTTACTAAGGACGGGGATCAGCATAATAACCTGCATGATATGCAGTGCATGTGGTTGGTCTTTGATCATAGCTGGTTTTGCACCATAGCTCTGTTTGGGCCATTGCTACCTCTGAAATTGTTGTGTTCTTTTTGAGTAGGTATGAACTTGCCTCTGGTGAAAGTTACTTTAGGCAGGGTGATCTTGGTCGAGCATTAAAAAAATTCTTAGCTGTGGAGAAGCACTATGCAGATATAACCGAGGATCAATTTGACTTCCATTCTTACTGTTTGCGAAAAATGACTTTGCGTACTTATGTTGAAATGCTGAAATTTCAAGACCGGTTACACTCACATGCTTACTTTCATAAAGCAGCTGCAGGAGCCATAAGGTAAAATGCTCATCAGGCCATTCCAAAATTTTTATCATAGGCACATACAAATTTATGCTGCAACAAATAGGAAAAAGGAAAACATATTTTCTATATATTATTTATGAGTTTGTACTTTGTAATGCAGATGCTACATAAAATTGTTTGATTCGCCTTTAAAATCTTCAGCAACAGAAGATGATGAAATGTCAAAGCTTCTTCCCGCTCAAAAAAAGAAGCTTCGACAAAAACAGAGGAAGGCTGAAGCACGTGCTAAAAAAGTATTTCTTGCCATTTTTTTGGGCCTCTTGTGCTAGCTTTTACATTTATATGTCTGTTGAGTTGGATTCTTGCTTTTCTGAAGGAGGCCGAGGAAAAGAACGAAGAAGAATTTACTGCTGCTGGTGCATCTAGAAGTGGCAAGAAACAACCTGCAAAACCAGTTGATTTAGATCCTAATGGAGAGAAATTGTTGCAGGTTCCCTTCTCTCTCTGTGTGTGTGTGTGTGTGTGTACACACGGTTGCTAACTCTTTGTGATGTTGTACTGAAACAATGTATTATGGACATTCACTTTTTAGGTTGAAGATCCATTGGTAGAAGCGACCAAGTATTTGAAGCTACTTCAGAAGAATTCCTCAAAATCACTGGAAACACATTTACTGTCGTTTGAGCTATATATGAGAAAGCAAAAAATTTTACTTGCTCTACAGGTGCCTTTTTTTTTTGGCTCTATGATTTATATTTATTGATGGTTGGGTTTAAGATCTGCTTAGGGTTGGAAGAGTGTAAGCACGTGGTTTTAAATGTTCTAGGTATTGTTGAATAGGCGTGAGGGCTATGGATATATGTATTTGTTATTAGGTGAAGTATATGATGAAATTTTGGTGGAAACTTAAGGTAAAATGTTGATGCCTTTAGGCTTGCATGAATATGGAGGTGAAGGACAAACTTTAGGAGAGAAGCAAAAGCTGGAAGGGTACAGAGAAAGAAAATAATACCGAAATGCTTGTTTGACACACTTATCTGATGTGAAGTAATATTTAATTTTAATAATTTCTAAATGTACCCTTTGATTGGGTCTTAAATACAGTGTCATACTACTGACATAGAGAAAATGCTTACCATTAGTGCCCTTATTAATCTCCTTGTGGACTTTGTTTGTACCTATTGAATAGCTTTTCGCACACATGTTGGCTTGCTCATACTGTTAGACAAGCATGTTTCGGCTTGCTCATACAGTTAGTCTTGCCTTTGGCCTTTTGCATGATTTGTTTTCCTTCCTTGCTTTTTTAAAAAGAACGTGTCTATGTGCACCCCAATAATCCCTTCACTACCCCAAAAAACTGAAAATTTCAATATTTTTTTACTCGCTCTTTCTTACCCCAGGAACTCCATTGTTTCTCTCACTTATTAACCCAATTAAAATAACCCTCCATCTCCTTCTCCAACTACCGTGAATGCGAAGTTGGCTCCATGTCCGGGGCGGTAGCCCTTCCTCCTCTCCCTCTCCCTCCTTTCTCTCTTCTCCTTCCTCTTCCTTCGTAGCAGGCAACGCTGAGGAACTGCTGTGTTGGCAATGGCGAGGCGCCTCAGCCCAGATCTGGCCTCAGCCAGTGAGGCCAGACCAGGCCGCGGCCTGGCCCTGGTCTGGCTGAGGCCAGATCTGGCCTCGGCTGCAGCCGTGGCAGGTAAAGAAGAAGAAAAGTTGAAGCCACCGGCTAGTGGTGCTATTGCCGGTCTTGGAGAAGGAGGAAGGGTAAAGTCGAGGAAAAAAATTTCAGATTTTGTGGGAAGACTTTTATGAAGTAAATAAGAAACGGGGTACCAAGGGGATTATTGGGGTGCATGTAGACATGTTCTTTCAAAAATTCTTTAGTGCATTATTATTTATAACGAAGTTTCATAGTGTTGTCAAGCAGCAGTGAGCATATTATTTGTATTTTACACATAAAAACAAGGTTTCTTACATTGGAAGATCTACTATTTGCCAATGTGTAATTATGTGATCTACTCCCTCCGTCCTATTTTAATAGCTCCATTTGGCAAAAAAAATTGTTCCATATTATTAGTTCCATTATGTTTGATTTAAGGGGTCGGGTACTTAAAAAAGAGTATCATAAGCTTATTTTCCCTTCTCTCAGATGTGGGTTTTACCATTCAATAAAAATCACTAATTTTTAAATGTAGCTATTAATGTGGGACGGAGGGAGTATTTGTATACAATTTAGGTGATTGAATGTCATCCCTGAAGGCCATTCTTCTGAGACTGCGTAGTTTCCAGCTTAATTAGACAATGAGATATATATTGAATTTATTTAGATATTTTTGGTATTAGCGCACTCACACCTTCACAGACATATGCATGGATCTAATTGATTTTAAATGTATTGTTTCCAATGACAGCTTTTCTTTTGTCATTCTTTCTAGTATATGTTTTAATGAATCATGGCTGTTCCTCTGTGGACTTTATATTAATCTTAGTTGTTATTTTTAATTTATAGGCGGTAAAGCAGCTGCTAAAGCTGGATACGGAAAATCCTGATTCTCATCGCTGTTTGGTATGTGTGTCATTTAACTACCAACCTGTGGTAAACGAAAGTACTGTCGACCTATGTTCTGATGTTTATATATGGAAATTAAGAACCAGAGGTTCAGTTTTTCGTGTTGATTTAAAACGATATGATTCTGGTTGAGTTTTTTCTTTGTTAAATGTACTATCAACAGCGTAGATAATGTACTTCGTAGATTAATATTTATAGGAAAAAGTGTAAGGTGCTTAGAATTTCTTGATCTAGCCATTGGTGACTTCAGCTAGTGAACATATGATCTCTACAAAAGAAACTGGTCAAATGTTACTGTTAGAGAGCTGTCTTAGCAGAATGTGTGAGATGCCAATTGCCAAGTCATTATATGAATATTTTTCTTCCCAAGGGAAATTTTCTCAACCTTCTTTCCTTACCCTTTGGATGTGGTGATTATCTGTGTATCCAGTATTATTTTTCTTTTATGGTTGTTGTCATGAGAGCTGGTATTAATTGAAGATGATTTACGACTGAGAATGGCTTTCTGGCTATTTCTTCACAAGTTTCTGGTTCAGCTTTGGTCTTGTTTTTCAGCTGCTGACAAATCCACTTCCAATATTGTGCATTGGCTTGTCACACTCCCTCTTCCGCCTTTTTTGTCAACAAAAGATTGCCCTTATTTTCTTTTGCTTCTTTTTTCTAAAATGTACATTTCTATTGTTAAATTATGCCCTTGTTCTACTGGGAGTTGATCACTGTAGATGAATTCTCCTGCATTGAGCTGGTTTTCATGAAATTCTTTTGTTTCTTTGAAGAGGACTTGACTATCTATATGAAACTTAGAGTATATATTAGTAAAATATAGCATTGGGAACACTAAATTTGAATTATAATCCAGCTGTGCTAGCATTTTGAAAGAGATTGCTACTCTCTTGCCCAAGGCATGATCACATGGTTGCCACATTAAGGGCATGAGGCCCACAAAAATGGCCGCTGGCCCAATGTCACATGTGGGACCCATGCCCACATTGTGGCGAGTGTGCAGTGAGCATGCCTGGGGTCTAGTGCGTTTACATTTCACAGTGTGGAAACTTATCCATGAATCTGGCAATTATCAGAGTATGTGGTATTACCAAGAGAACTGTCATAACACACATTGAAGGAATCCGTGAATCTGTTTTATATTATGATGATTTTAAATTCAAGAAATAGGGAAAATAAAAATGCAGGTTTAAGGTTGGATTTGTTATCCATACTAAGTTTCTTAGGATCTTCCAAGATTTATTAGGAGTAAATAGTTAAATTTATAATTTAACTAATTCTACATATGCATAACATTGGTTAGAAAAAATAGTTGAGGAAAATTTCTTTCTTGTTCGAGTTTTTTTTTAAAATTCTAAATTTAGAAACTTTGACAGATTAAATTTTTTCACAAAGTGGAGAGTTATCCTGCTCCTGTTTCCGATTCAGAGAAACTAGTTTGGAATGTTATTGAAGCTGAAAAGGCTACTCTGAGGTATACTTGTCTTATGCACTGACGAGTGTCTACTAATATATTCAATCTTACAGATATTGAAGATCGAATAATGGAGACGCATTTCTATATAACCTTTTTTGCTTTTCCTTTTTTTTTTGGAGCAGTCAGTTGCATGAAACGTCCTTATTTGAAGTAAACAGATGTTTCCTTGAGAGGCACAAGGGTAGGTATTCCTTTGGATGTCATAATTTCTTCATGTTTTTTTTTCTTCAACATTATCATTCAGTCACTTGCCGAGCTGATGCATATTCTATTGCGTGTGAAGATTCCTTAATGCATAGAGCTGCCGCAGCAGAGTTGATGTATGTTCTGGAACCAGGAAAGAAGCATGATGCGATTACACTAATTGAAGAATCATCTGACAGCCTGGTCTCAGGGTAAGTATTGTGTCAGTCACTCGTTCATTTTCTGGATAGGCATTTTTTTATGGCTATTATGTTGGTGTATGATGAGAATTTTACTATCTTTTTCCCGACAGAAATGAAGCACTAGGGCCTATCAGAGAATGGAAACTTAGAGATTGTATTGCAGTCCACAAATTGTTGGAGACAGTTTTTGTTGATTCTGATGCTGCACTGAGTATGTATTGCATATTACATCATTAATAAACTCATTTATTTCTTATCGGTGGAAATTATTTGTTGAGTCCATCCTTTACATTCTTCCATGGTTCTTTGTAGGATGGAAGGCCAAGTGTGCTGAGTATTTCCCTTTTTCTACATATTTTGAGGGCCGGCAAAGCTCATTTGTTGTTCGTACTGCTGAGCCTAAAACAGATAGTGCAGCTGAAAATGGTGGCATAAGGCACATAGACATGAAAAGTGAGAGTGATTCCTGTTCATTAAATGGAAATATAGAAGCTTTAAATGATTTGAAGATCTAGTCACTTCTATTGCTAGTAGATTCATGGGCTGGTAAAGAGTTGATAAATAATCAAAATTGACAGCAATTAGAGAAGAGAGATCAATAGCAAATGGGTTTTCGCTTTCTTCGAAGGGCAAATTTACCCTTCAACAGTGTGAAGACAGAAGAGTGACCTTGATGCCTAATGGGAGATCACCTTGTGGGCAATTTTCGGCAGAAGTGCAGCATACAATTGTTATGGTTTTGGGATTTGCAATTTTGCTGGCGGTGCCAATTATCTAAAATGTATAATTTATCAACTTGAGAAAAGTGCTCTATCCTTCCTGGGCTCGTGCTATGGGATCTGGTTTCATTCATTCATTTTAACTGCAGGGGCACCCGCAATTTGCTAGAGCTTGGCAGTTCTTTGCTTGTTCACCCGAGTCATTTTGCGTTTCTTATGTATACGGTAAGTCAAATATGAAAAATTTTGGTGCCAATTTAGCTTGTAATGCCTTTCAATGTGATTTATTCTGAAATTGGAATTGAAAGAAGCCAATGTTTACTTTGGCTTCATCTGTTCATCTTTGGATAGATAAAGTGTGAACTTTGTATCCTAGATAGGTCTGGTTGGTGGTTCTTTGCCACCTTGCTTCTTGTTGCTACATAAGACCTAATAAAACTGATTGGAAAAGGCTATGTTTATCATGTTTTGTGCGCTTGATTCTCTCGTAAATGTATCACAATTTTTTTATATGAAATAGTAATTTCTGTTGATGAGAGTTGTTGGCGTAGGCTCATTTGCGAAGGTTGGCTTGTCTCTCTCTCTCTATTAACTTTTTATGAGAGCTAGGCTAATGTGTTAGCATAAAATCACTAATAGGATCTCGTACTGACTATGAATAAAGGGGCATTTTATGGCAAGGTGTCTGGCAATCCACTTCAATGGACCTTTCTATTCTTTGGAAATATGAAAACCCTCTTTCTATACTTTATGCCTCACAACTCGACATGAAGCATAGGGAGGCGTCATGACCCAGATCTTAAAAATTATTTTAATAAAGGTTGTGTGATAACTTATGAATTGTTTTATATAAAATAAAATTTTGATTAAAAATTTAGGTCACAATAATTGAAGTTTATAAATACAAATATCAAAATGTACGATATTATTGTGTCAAAAGTACAAAAATATCAAGTTAATTTCTCAAGTATAAGTATGTTATTTGTCTAAAAATAATTAATCAAGTACAACAGCTGGTTCTTACTTTAGTGATTATATTTACTTACTAAATTAAAATGTCATTTTTAATCTCTTATCGATGACTTAATTTTGTTAGTTTTTGCTTAAAGAGCTTGCAACTAATAAGCTAAATAATAATAAAATATCTCCTTTTGGAAGAAAATTTTTAAAAGAATAAAAATATTAATTAATATTTTTTAGATTAGGCCAATATTATTAAGATGTTAGTTGTTTATGCACTTGTTAGATAATATTTCTAATGTTAGTTTCAATAAAATTGGATCTAGAAGTAGTTCTATTTAAAATAAAAAATATATTATCTTAATAAATATAATATTAAATATGTAAAACTTAAGTGTTTTAAATTAATATATATTTAATGCAAGTCTTTTAGGTGTTTTATTTGTTTTAAGCGAACAAATAATTTTATAAATCATTTTATGAACTTTTGTTTAATAATTATTATCTGGCAAATCCCAAAGATAGATATATTCATTAAATGTCAACCTAAGTGATAAATGATATAAATACCATAGACTACCTACACAATCTATCATTTACAGTGTGGTCATAGAATCTACTGAGTACCATAATCCAATTTAGCCCATAAGGACTTAACCAAAGTGAAAAGGTATGACTCATAAGTGTACCTAAATAAAAGTGGTGGAAGAAGTCAATCAAACATGATGTCAGTTAATCCAAATACGTGTACATTAAATGATCATAAATAGATTAGTTGTGAGCAAAGGCTCACACAGAGCTCTATCTAACAGGGAGGTGATCTAACAGGGAGGTGTAACGACAAGGTCAATTTAACAACTCTTCAATAGAGCTAAAAGTAAGAAAAACTATCTTAAACCCTATATGTGCTCGATAAACAACTAAGGATTCATAATAACTATCTCAAACATTATCAATTTCTTTTAGACTAAGGTCAATACTTAAAATGGGCATCAATTAATTAACGGGTCGAGGCTTTGATCATGCTGTGAAATAGTCTCAGACCCTTCTGAGGTATTTTAATATGTATTTTTTTTAGGTGTTCTCGCCTAATCTAAAGCCATCTAACCCCATTAATTAATCTTTTATTAATATTAAGTTAATTATAAATTACTATCCATACTTTAATAACAAATATTAAAATAAATAAAAGCATAAATAATACAAACCTACACATATCTAAACGAATCATAATATTAAAGGTTAAACTTAATTATGGCATTAGAAAGACCAGTACTCTTGTGCCCTAAACTCTCTTCGGGTTATAAGCTTATATATATATAAAAATGGGTTATAATGTACCAAAGACATGAGGGTAATTTTCTATATGGAACACAATTCTCTTTGTTCTTTAGTAAGTCCTTGACCTCTTAAGAGGTTTTAATTCCAAATTGGCCTGTTGATTCCATTCACACAAATACGGGATGATCAACTCTTAGGGGTATTTTTATTATTTTCTTTAAGGTTTGCCTTAACCCTAATGGGTCCAAAACTAATTTCAGGAGTACGCCTTGATGTTATAAACCATAATAATTTTCTAAACAATTCTCTTAAATCGACTTTGGTTTGCTCTACTATTTACCTTTAATCTTAGGGGTAAAATAGTCAATTATCAATTATTGAGATTTTTCCCCACCATATAGTTTGGTCAACATTTAAGGGTATACACACCTCACTTAGTTTTTTCTCAATTTTTAACTCATCTCATAGGCCCATGGACTCAAGCCCGAGTCGGGTAATTAAATAAAACTATAATTCACTCATAAGGTCAAAATAGTTATTTCACAGTCTCTGAAAAACTTGGTCAGGAGACTTGTGACATTAACCCAATTCCATGGTAGTTTTTATGAATTTTTATATTTGTTTACCCTCCAGAACCAAAACCCAAATCAAGGTTTTTTCTTCTTATTATTATTTACAAAACCAGACTAACCCGAACCCAAACTAGGTGCAGCCAAACTGAGCCATGCCAAATGGGTAGGGTAACCCGACCTAGATTAGACCCACGATGTAGGTCTCCTCCATGTATGGCCATAGGATTTTTGGCCTCTGGCAGGCACGACGACCAACCACCATGGTTGGGCGAGGGGCCATCTCATTCGGAGATTCATCACACTGTGACTTTGGGAGTCTCGGTCCCGTCGCCAGCCGGTGCAACATGGCCCCCTATTTTGTTTTTTGTTTTCTATGCTATACCGAAGGTTAGCAAGCCGAGCTCCTTTAAAGGCCAAACAATCCGCCTTTTTTTTCGCAGCTCCTTCCCATCGTAGTGGCCGGCCAATGGCCCGGGCTTGATCAGATCACATCTTTTGCCAATTCCGAGAGCCCCAAAAATGCCACCGGCATTTGGCTGGTCTCGCATTGTCCACTTGTTTGTTTTTTCCTTGCCTGCCCCATAACCCTTTCGACATGCTTTGCTAGGGTTCATCAAATGCATAGAGTTTACCTCAAACCTCTCAACTCTAAGGACATAACCTCCATATGACTTCAAACATGCAGTTAGAGGAATACCTTAGCTACCAACTATCACAACCCAGATTTTTAAAATCATTTTTAATAAAGGATGTGCGATAAATCACGAGAAATTATTTTTTCTTTCCATACAAAATAAATTTTTGATTAAATATCCAAGTCATGATAATTATGGTTTACAAATACGAATATCAAAATGTATGATATTATTACGCATGTCAAAAGTCCAAGTAAAGTCGACTCTCATGCAAGTGATTATATTTACTTACCAAATTACAATGTCATCCTCAATCCCCCAACAATTCTTGGTCTCGCTAGTCCTCGCCCAAATATCTTGCAACTAACAAGGCCAAACAACAATAGAACATATCCTTCATTTTAATGAAAGATTTAAAAAGAAAAAAAAATTAATTAATATTTTTTGGATCCGGCCAACATCACCAAAATGTTAATTGTCTATGTATTTATCAGACAATATTTCTAATTATAGTTTCAACAAGATTAAATCTATACATAGTTCTGCCTAAAAACTACAGTATTTCAAGAAGCATAGCATCAAACATAAATAGTTTGTGTTAAAAACTAGCATACATTTGAAACAAGTCTTTTAAGTGTATCACTTGTTCTAAGTAAATAAGTAATTCCATGAATTATTTCACAAACCTTTGTTTAATAATTAATAACCCTGTCTAATCTCAAGGATAGATAGACTCATTAAATATCAACATAAATGACAAATGATATAACTACCATAGACCACCCACACAAGGTATCATCCATAGCATGGCCATGAAATCCACCATGAAGTACCAAAACTCAACCTAGCCCCTAAGGACCTAACTGTAGTGGAATGATATGACCCACAACCGCACCTAAACGTTAGTGGTGGGAGAAACCAATCAAACATGATATCAATTAATCCAAATACATGTACACTAAATAATCCGAAATATAATAGTTGTGAGCAAAGGCTTGTGCAGAGGTCCCTCCAACAGGGAGGTGCAATGACACGGTCAAATGAATAGCTCCTCAATAGAGCTAAGCCTAAGAAAAACCATCCCAAACCCTATCTGTGCTTGGCAAACAACCGAGGATTCAGAATGACTTGGGTTCACCCTACAGTTCATCCTTAACCCTAAGGGTAAAATAGTTAATTATCTATTTACTGAGATTTTCTCTACCATGTAGCTTGGTCTACATTTAGGGTAACACACATACCTCACACTGAGATTTTTCTCAATTTTTAACTCCTATGATAGGCCCCTGAACCAGAGCCCGAGTCTAGTAATTAAATAAAATTATAGTTCACTCATAAGGGAAAAATAATTATTTCATAGTCTCTAAAATTTTTCCCTAAAAAATTTGGTTAGGAGACTTGTGACATTTACCCAATTCCATAGTAAGTTTTATGAATCTTTATCCCCAATCTTTATCCCCATTTAACCCTCCTGAACTAGAATCCAAATGAGTGTTACTTTATTATTATTATTATTTGTTGAACCAGACCAAGCTAGACCCGAACTAGGTCCAGCCAAACCTAGCCAGGCCACATGGGGCGGGTAACCCGACCTAGGCTTGGATCTGACCCACAACATAGATCTCCTTCCCCACGCAAGGCCAAAAGCTTCTGGCCATTGGCTAGCGTGGTGGTTGACCACCACGGTCAAGCGAGGGGTTGGCTCAACCAAACCGTTGTCACACTTCAGTTATGGGAGTCCGGGTCTTGTTTCTGGCAGTGCAACATGGCCCCTTTTTTTCTATGCTTTGGTGGAGGCTTGCTAGCCTATAGTGGAGCCATTCATGGCAGCCACGGAAGGGCAAGGGGCGAGCCCTTCCGTATTGCCTTCTAGAGGTGATGGGCTGGTCCCATCACCTTCTGGTGGCAGGCCAAGCTATTCCAACTTCCAAACATTCTGCCCTTTGTTTTTGCAACTCCTTCCCAGCGTGGTAGCCGGCTACCAAGGCTGGGCAATGTGTCATGGGGTAGCGAAGCGGACTTCCTATGACACGTGCTGGGGTGCACACACGTAGGAAAGTGTTGTATACGAGGTGTGCATGCATTATGGGAACTGCCCCACCTTGGGATGGCTAGGGCCGTGACAGATGGCCTAGGCTCTATTGGATCATTGTCATCCAACAATTGCGGGAGCCCCGCCATGTCAATGGTGTTTGGCTGGTCCCGCACTGCCTAGAGCCATTCGACTCTTGCTCTTTTTTTCTTCTTCTGTAAACGGTGCCATAAAAGATAGTAGACTTGGCCCTTGCAGTCATGATGGATGTAGCTAGGGCATGCACGCTTGTGCGTAAGAGAGCGGCCTAAGCTCGGTGCTTGGTTGGCCTTCAGCCAACCCAAATTAAAACTAAAAAAACTAATTTATTTATTTTTCTTCTCAATTTTGCAATCATAACAATTATAATTAAATCTCTAATCACATTTAAGAATCGGATAATTAAGCAATTTTACCTCACCACCACCATTCTTCGAGCTCGCTCCTCCCCGCAATCATTGATCGGACTTGCTAGATACTCCTTCAACATCCCCTTCTCCTTCTTCCCCTCTAGGGTCCCTAAAAAAATCCTCAAATAAGCCCTAATTAGATTTTTATACTCATGGGGAATTAGGCTACTTTTTTAAAAAAATTGTCACTACAATTAATCGGGCATGTAGCATGACATAAATGGTTCAAATGGCTGCTAATTTGGGTAAATGGGTCATGCATAACATGTTTAATTTTCAACAGTTATATCTCCCTCATTCAAGCTCTTATTTACGCATTCTTCATGATGTTTACAAGCTTTTTAAATTTACTTTATATCCACATAGGTTCAACCATACATTTCTTATATTTAGGAAGTTATTTAAATGATAAGGTCAAAGGATCAAAGTCTCTATATTGCACGTGGTTAAGTTTCGTGACCTAGGAAAATCTAGGATATTACACAAGGTGAAGTGGGGCTACCAAAAAGTTAAAGGAGGGCAACATAGGTGTTATGACCTGAGATTTTTAAACCTATTTTTTATGAATCAAACAATGAAAATTATTATTTATAAATGATTTTTGTCAAAATGAGTGTCAAGATATCTTAAGGTACAACTAACGTATTTTTCAAACATGCAAATAATAAATCAGAGTAAAATAGTAATCAAGTCAAATCTTATCTTAAATTGAATAAGGTCTTGCCCAAGTACATGTTTAAATATTTTGACGTATAAAAATATAAATAAATTGACATTCACGTGCCAAAAGTTATCTACCATAAAGTAAGAAAATATTAAATATACCAAGTGGCCTATTAATATAGTCTTTGTCATGTATTTAGAGTCTTAAAGTAACTTTTAACTCTGTAAAGAACCTGCAATACATAGATATTGAATATACTATTATACCTAATGGGATGGCTAAACAAGAACGAAGTAATAACAAAGCATCCATAAATCAAGAACATCATAACCAATTGAACATAATTATCATTTCACATACACACAAGTGAAACAAAAGAATATATATATTGTCCATAATAATAGTATGTTCAATAGTACAAGAATATAAACATTCTTTTGTCATGATCACACTTATGAGTCACTTATTCCCTAAGTGAAAGTCACAAAGGTCCTTCATGATATGATAGCCACATCTAAGGAGTTCAACTAAGCCTCACTAGACCATGAACTACTCACAAACTCGACCTCAGTTCTTCAGAAGTCTGCTCGTTCTATCTACACCATGAAGCTAAGCCATATAAGGGCTCTTAGACCTAAGTGGTCGATATATGAAAAACATGATCATCCAAACCCCTGTGTTGGCTGTGTAGGACAAATCATCTTTTTATTTTCTAGTCCATTTGAACTTAACTCCCAGAGCGGCTCTACATAACTCCTACCCATGGAGAGCTGGAAGAACATGATTCTTTTTTCATACCATGCCCTTCAATTTATTTGGTTAAATGACTCACTTGAGGAGTCGACATGAGACTAGTAATCTCTGACCTTACGTGTCATTTACCATCAGTTTGAGATGTAATCTAATATAAAGATTTTTGCACACAGAGGGAACATAAACTTATACATAAACAATCATATCATCGCATATAAATGCACTATTATGTATAGAATTTTATGTTATTATATTACTTAATAATAACACATCATATAGAAACTCATACTGAAAAATACTCATTATCGACTTACTATCGGTAGACTAACCAACGTGTCGGCCAAGTTATCGGTGCCCATTGGTGACCATCGACAATCTACCTCATTGATGCCACACTAATTTTTTAACCTCGCTGCTAATTATTGATTGGTTTTATGCCCACACAATGATGCAACTTAGTGCCAATATTGTCATCTCTCTCCTTTCACTGATGTCATACCGAAGTGTCAATTATTGTATTGATGATATGGAAGAAATGATAGAGATTGTTCCTAGATCCCAAAATCACTCCAAATCATGTCACATCGTAATCTTTCCTACACACAACCTTCCCACACATAACCTTCCCACTCTGACAAATAATAAATTTTTTTATCAAATAATCATTAAATACGTGACAAACATAATATCATAACATAACCGTGACAAATATAAAAAATCATCTTCTACATACTTTCATGCCATAAAAGTAACCAAAGTATATCTCATACAATCACATTAAAACCAAATCATAGTAACAAGGTTTACAATCGAATATAGAATCATAAATTCACAATATTTTGAGAAAACCACAATTCTAAAATCATGCATTTTCTAAGTTTCAAAATCATAGAGAGTTCAAGGTTAGCAATTCAAACTTTTTCACAGTGTAAAAATCCTTTCTCACACTTGATGTTGACCAAATCCATAAACTTACTCCCTCCCTTATTTCTTCTTGATTTGGAGAACCATTGTTCTTCTTCCTCTTCATTTTGAGAAATTTTTCCAAGAAAAAGAGTCTAAGGGCCTAAAAGGGCACCTATAAGGAAAGAGAACAATTTTTTTGTATAAAACCATCAATTAGGTAGTTTTGAGCAAAATTGCATAACTGCTTAAAACCATTGGCAAATGGTCAACATGTCAGTTGCCTATCGACAATAACAATGTTTTTCATCGGTGCGTCCATCGACACATTGGTGGCATGTTTACAATATCCAAGTCCCAATTTCAGGCAACTAAAATTTTTTCATATGAACTTTGATTTATGCATTCTTTGTGTCATTAGGAAGATATTTCTATATACTATATGACTCAAAAATTTTAGATCAAAACTCATTCTTATGCTATTAAGAATGCATAAGTCAGGTCAGTAGGCATCAACAAGTAATTGACAATACCTGAAGTCCAACTTCGGACAATTATGCTTCATACAAACTTGCATTCTTAGAGGCATTTCAAAGCTATGATTATTCCGTTTCTATCCCCAAAGTTTCATACTTAGATTAAAACCACATGATTAGTTATTTCACTAAGAAAGCCTAAATATCAAATTTAATGTTTTCCACATAAACTTTGAAACTTCATTAATGTTGCATCTATCATAACTTATTCATCTGATCGATTTATGCACTTAGTAGATCTTCAAAGTTAATTCTGTCTACTTTTTAATAATCAAGTTTCATAAAGAAACTTTATGTATAAATAAAGTTATTATACCAAGCAGACCTAAGAGTCAAACTCATTTATATCCACGCGGCTAAGTATAGGGAATTTAGAAAATTCTCAAGTGTTAAAATAGGTGAGCGAGAAGGTGATCTAATAGGGTGAATGGTAGGGAAGGGAGAGAAGAAGAAGATGGGCTTGTGGAGGGGAAGTGGAAGAGGAGGCGGAGGCGGAGGGACATTGAAACTAATGGTGGCAAAGAGGGAATAATTAGTTGTAAGGAAGAGGAAAGCATACAAATGATCTCTACCTAGAAAAGAAAGTGGGGTTGAGGGAATTGGAAGCCTCAACTTCCTCCCTAACCCACAATGACCTAAACTTTTAGGATGGTCCTCCTCAATTATCTGCTTGTTATGCCTTTGGTACTACTCCATCTATCCTAAATTGATAGCTTCATTTGACAATAAAGTGTGTTCCATATTAATGGCTCTATTTTGTTAAATTTAAGTGGTTAGGTACTTAAAAAAGTATCATAAGATTATTTTTCCTTTTCTTGGATGTGGATTTCACCCTTCAATAAAAATCACTATTCTTCCAAATGTAACTATTAATATGGGACGAAGCTGAGTATATTGATAGTTTTATTTAATTTTCATGTTATCTCTACCTAAAAATGTTAATGAATGAATTGAAAAGATTAGTAGATTGGCTGTCTCAAATATCTTTGTTTAAAATAAAATTATTAAAATAGGAGGGAGGGAGGGAGATTTCTTATTTAATGCTGGTTTGTATCTCATGCTCACTATAGCATTTGATAACACGACACCTTGACCAACAGTGAGTGCATGTCCCATGTCCCTGTGATTCAATCCTCCATTATACCAATGTATGAACCTAGGGTAACATTATAAATGTCATAAAGTAATCGAATTTAATGGTGGGTAATTGATATTAATTTAGGAAATAAAAATCTAAGTGCAATTTATAACATATTTACAAGCCATAGTGAAAATTCAAAACTTGGCTCGAGCTCAAGGTCAAACTTAAGTGAATCATGAGCCTAGGCTCGAACTAAAAAAATAAAAATAATGTATATAAATTTAAAGTATATAAAGTATCACACATACTAATATGCTTTTAGTATTAAATATTACTAAATATACTTCAACAAGTATTACGACTACACCTTAAACATCTGACTATAGTCACTATAAAAGAAGAAAATTATGAAAAATAAGTTTTAGTTACATATGTTCAAAAGAGGTAGCATTACTATCTTCCTCTCTTTATGTGCATATAATCACTAAAAAAGTTGTAGAAAATAAAAACTCACTTAGGCAATATTACTATCTACTTCTTCGTATTTTCTTTTCTTTACATATTTATAAATCACTTATAAAAGAACTATTATTTAGCTTTAGTATGCATCTAAAAAGTTCTAAAATACATGTAAAAATATATGCATTTTGTAAGCTGAGGATGGTCCCAGTGTCATGCTTCAACTTTTAAAAGAATATCTAATCATTCTTTTATAAACTAAGGTTAGTCCCCCTAATGTCATACTTGTCACGCCCCGGCGATGCCCGACCCGAGCCGAACCCGGTCCAAGGGCCGGTCAAGCGCGTGGGGCCAATGAAGGGAAATTGAGAAACTTTTTAGCGGAAGACTTAACCCTAACCACGGGCGACTTAACAGAATTACGGAGTACGCACAATCCTTTGAGCAAGAGTAAATAAGAAGAAAAGAAAGAAAGTTGCTTAACACAAAGTAAACAACTAGTCTCAAACCCACATGTTTAGTCAACTGTAGCCCACACTGGCTCAAAATAAGTCTTAAGTAACACAACTATAAAAAGTAGCACAATCCAACAGAGAACCCTACACAAAGGTTCTAAACATAAAGCATAATACCAAAGGAAAATAAGTCACACAAAGATCTCCACGATCACATCCAAGTCATCTTCAACCTTTCCTCAAAGAGGAGATCCTGTCCGTCGGCGTGTCGCACCAAGCAGCCCCAAAACAAAACACAAGAAAGAAGGGTGAGTTTAACAAACTCAGCAATGGTTTTTAATATAACTGTCATCATCAGAAACACGATAACATAGCAATGTAATCATTTAGATCAAAGATTGACAAGATGTATCATTTTCTGATCACACATACACATCACCTAAACCTGCATCATAGTGCATGATCCACATAGTGTCATTCACATTATAACAATTTGCATGGAATGTATCTCTAGCATACATATCCAATCATGTATCACATCATAATAACCTGCATGAAATGTATCTTTAACATATATATCAATCACGCTTCAACAACCATATCAATCCTACATGAGATGTATCTCTAACATACATATTCAATCATGCATCCATCATATCAACCTGCATGAGATGTATATCTAATATACATATTCAATCATGCTTCACATCATACCAATCTGCATGAGATGTATCTCTAACATACATATTCAATCATGCATCACATCATAACAACCCGCATGAATGTATCTCTAACATACATATTCTCCCATGCATCACATCATAACAACCTGTATGAATGTATCTCTAACATCCATATTCCATCATGCATCACATCATAATAACCTGCATGAAATGTATCTCCAACATACATATTAAGTCATGCATCACATCATATAAGGAATGCCTCTCTCAAGGAGTAAAACACAATCATTTCTGCAAGTCTGGACGTGGTCCAAATTTTCTAACTGAAAACTTGGGGCATTGCCCGCTCAGGACACAGTCTGAATTCCATAAGAGAAACTAAGATGTAGGGGTAGTCAGCCCCTCTGCTCGCTAAGGATAATCCACATGGGAAATTCAAATTTCCCAAAGGGAACCTAAAGCAGGTCTGCTCGCTAATGACAATTCGGGCCAAGAACATCCAAATTTTACGTAGGGAACCTACAGCAGGGTGTTCGCTAAGGACATCTCTGCGGTGGGGAGAGTCCAAATTTCCGCATTGGGAACCTAGAACACATAGTAGTCAGTGCACGAAGGCATACCACTCTAGGTGCTCAGTGTCCAGATGTGACTATTCTCAATAAATAAATCTCAACCGCAACAAGTACACGACTTGTACTCATATAATCTCATCTTGACTCGACTCAACCCGGGGAGTGCACATGTTTCACACAGGAATTCAAATCAAAACATGTCCTTTCGGACCAATCAAGTTTCGATTAAGCCACGATTGATCAATTCGGCACACAATTTCTCACATTGCATCCAATCGGTCAAATTTGATTAACCTCGATAAAGTCTTAATTGGAAATTCATTTTCATGATGCATGCAACATGGTACATACGTGGGCAAGACATACATGAATCCTAATCCATGATAAGTGCTCTCATTAGCCCCTAATGCATCATTCATAATTATGATATCAAGCTTCAACATCATCATTTAACCCCACACGTGTGTGTGTATCTAGTAGAAGCACTTCACTCAATGCATTTCAACATGCTTGAAATTAACTCACTACCACACTACACATGTAAATTAACATCTAATTATGAATTCCAGTAGAAATCATAGAAGAAGAATCATTGGAATCATAACTCAATTCAAAGCTCAACCACAAAGGCTAAACATATATAAGATCATTCACTTCATCCATAAGTCATGACATTCACTAACATTCATACATCAACTAACCATATTCTATTATGACAAATCAGTCCATTAATAGGTTGTAGTCCTACTGAAAATATGCTTAACCAAAAATAATCAACTATTCATAATTTCAAGATGACAATTCCAACATCATGCCACAAAACATAAGTCATTCCACAAATCTCTAATTATATATCTCAACTTCATAACCTCAATAGTGTGCCTATCCAGTAGCATAATATAGCTCAAAACACTCCACATTCATATAAAATTGGTAAGTTAAATTGGAATCATCAAAATAAACATCATGCAATTAGAACACAATACTGCTGTGTAGCCGTTCGAACGCCCTGCAGGCCGTTCGATCGGCTAAACGGAAAAAATTCAAATTCACAGTTTGGCCGTTTGAACGCCTAGCAGACCGTTCGATCGGCTGAATTGGAAAAATGCCAGAATTGCAGTGTTGCCGTTCGAACGCCGTGCAGGGCCGTTTGAACACCAACAAGGCATATTCGATCTTCTTCTTTCTTTCGCATTTTCAAACCCAAACTCCATTGATAACACTTCAAATCATCATCTAACAACCTAAATACTATTAAAAGTTCACAATGACTTTCAGAATGCTAAACCATATCATAACAAGATAAAACCCTATGAAATCAGGATTAAAGATTACTATTTTTTAATCATGCCATTAGCACACTAAATCAAGTAATTCCATTCAAAATAAACCAAAAAACCAATTGTTTTACCATAGAAAGACTGAAACCTTATCCCTTGATTAGGCTTGGGTTTGATGGTTACCCTTCTTGAAAACCTTACAAAGACATAGAGTTTGAATTAAACTCCATTAAAATTGATTTACCAAAGAAAACCCTAATTAAAAACATAGATCTAGGGCTTGTTGAACATAAAAATCGGATTTTGAAAGCTAGGGTTTGTAGTAAAGATTCAAATCAGTAGTTTTGGTGTTTAAAAACGGATTGAAATAAAGGGGAAGTGGTAGATCTAGAGGGGATTAAGAAGAAAGCTAGGATTTAGTGCTTAATTAGAATAGGCTTACCTTAAACACCTTCTAATCCGGGCCTAATTGGGGATTAGGCTTGACCTCTCCTCCTCGGCCTATTCCCAAAATGGGAATGACTCAGGTTTGACTTTTTATAGTAAAGGTTGGGGTGTGTATGGGTAAGTTATAGGGTATAAATAGAAAAAGTAGGCTAAAAATAGGTATTTTAAAAATTTGAGCACTAATTAAGTCTAAAAAAATTCTGAAAATTTTTGTATGACCTTAAGTAGATATCTGGGTCCATTTGGTCCAAAAATCTAAATTTCGATAGTGGGGCCTACAGGGGTCCCGCCAAAACCCAAAATTTTGGAAAATAGTAAAAATTCAGAAAAATCCCAAAAATTCACATTTGATTTAAAATCACTTAAAACCACTAATTTTAAAGTTGATTTTGATTAAAACCCTCATAAACACCATTTATTTATGAAACCACCGAATAAATCAGAAAATGTATTAACCGCACGATAACCGATGCTTAAAGAAAATAAAAACTGGTTTAAGATTAGGGATCTTACAATACTTCTTTTAAAAGTATTTTTAAATATATTAGTTTGATATCATGTTAACCCTCCATCATATACTTATAGCTCCATTTTGTTTTTCAATTGAACTAATTTTAGTTCATCTTCAAAAACCAAATGAAGCTATTAATTTGGGATATAAGGAGTATATTAGCTTTGCGTTTTTAATATATATTTTTTATAAAATATATATCATATATATAAATTATATATCCATTATAATTTAACCAAGATATATATCATAAAAAAATTCTATATAAGTTTGTTCTCATGTACATTAACATGAGCTAAGACATTATGGGCCATCAGATCGAGATCTGAAAGTGCAAGAAGAAGTAGACTAATTTGCCTCCTGAGTTATGTGTGTTGTTGAATTGTAATATGATGATGCATGACATCGAAGCTCACGCAGTCATGAGTGAGCCTTAACTCATATAATTAGGCCTCATGTATCATATATGATATATGGTATTGATACATATACGTGATTGTATGTCATTTTATATATTTCATTCATCCTTAGATTAATAGCTCCATTTGATTTTTTAGAATGAACTAATCAAATGGAGCTACTAATCTAATACAGATGGGAGTATGTCATAAATATATATTTAAATTAATAATTATATTTATATAAAATATGCATATACGTGTATTATTTATTTTATGTATTATTTATATATAATTTTAAAATTATATTTAAATTCAAGTTCGAGCTTGAGTTCGAGTTTTATTCGAGCCGAGCTTAGTCGAGTAGAGGTCTGCTCGAAGTCAGCTCGAGCTTATTCGAGCTTGAATCGAGTTCAAGCTGAGTCCGATTCAAGTCAAGCCTAATTGAAGCCGAGCTGGGCTTGCTCAACAAGTCAGCTTGGCTCGTTAACAACCCTAGTGCAACCTCGTCCTCTACCACACCTTCTCCAGTACCGTTGGGTCATAGTTCTTACTGTGATTCGGGTGATGGATATCAATCAACCATCTGTTTATGAGGTATGTAACGGTGAATATGACCCACAGTAAGAACAATCAATGTCTGTTTATGAGGTATGACGGTGGGTATCCACTGTTCGACGACTCACTGTGAAAAAGGACAGTGGATATCCGAGTATGGCGAAGATAGAGGTGGGAGGGTATCTACGGTGTGGGGGTGGGGGTATAGGAGGTGGAAGGTGTCCATGATACAAGGGAGGCGGAGGCATGGGGAGCTAGGTAGAGCTCCGTAGAGGGGAGAGGGAGAGAGAGCTTTTGGTGATGAAGAGTCAGGGTTTTTAGTGAAAGAGAAGAGAATAAAAGGGTTACACTTAACAACTTCCAAGTAATTTTATAAGTTATACTGTGTGGTGAATGCTCAAAAGACTTATCTAGTAGTATTAACCTACATGAACATATATAGTTAGGGGATAAACGAAATGCACTCTTTTAAAAAAGTGAGAATTAATACCATACTAGTTAGAAGCAGCAAGAAAACATATCCACAGCTATGCTAGAGGGCATTACGCTGCCTTCTTTCAAGTAGTTTGCGTTAGATGAGCCTTCCCTTCTCGTTGTGCTTGTCATTTACTCCACGGAAACACTTTGAACTTTGAACCTCAGCCTTGGACGATTATGGGCTGTCAAGGAAACTAAAGAAAGAGGGGAGTTTAATTCTGAAGTATTTTCAGCACGGATACTACATTCTTCGAAGTACACAAGACTGCTCTATCAGACGACCATGTGAAAGGATTAATTTACTGTGGAAATGCTCGTTAAGGAAGGTATGTGATAATGTGAACAACATGTTTCTCTCATTTACATGAATGCATTACGAATTGATTGCTAGCAGATAGACGTCTTTTTCTTAACCAAGGTGGTGACACTGTATTTACTGAGCTGTGTACTGGGGACTGCTTAGTGTCTTCAAATATTCCTTTCATCCTATATTAATTGTCTATATTTGAAAAGGCATTATATTTAACGAAAAATGGAGCCCACATCCACGGACCATTTTACACTTAAATGAGACAATTATGCTTATCAGGCTACTCAATAAATGTAGAAGCCAGAAAGTGACATTCTAGTCTGGAATCTGGTCTCTTTATCTTCTGTGCCACAGACCCCATCAAAACAAGGTGCTACTTATACGTAAGTTTTAAAAGATGCAGCTGAGCTGAAAAGTGGCCATTTAAGAACTGCTACCGCCACCGAAACAATTTCATGAGCATGTCTGGGCACCATGTCCATTTGTACAACGAATAGCAAAGTTCCCTTGGGAAAGTGAAGAACCGTCGTGCTGCAGACTGCGTGCCCACTTTCTTGGCTCTCATAGTTCACCTAATTTTAAGCTAGTTGCCTTCTTAATACTGGTTGTATTGGCCACTGACCAGGAGACGATGCTGAACATAAGATGAGATTTTTGTATTAGTGATGTAGAGAGAGTGAACTTGACCAAGGACATGCACTGTATGAATCAGTCTACAGATGTCGGGATCTTCCTCGCGAAGAAACTCTCTCTCGTAAAAAACAGAGAGAAAATTTATCTCTTTTTAGTAAATTTAAAATGTCAAAACATCAATGAGAATCTTTTAGTCCAGCTGCCACATTATTTTTACCTCAACATACTACTTCTTCATTCCTACGTCATCGATGTATGGGGCTCATTTTTGTGAACCCCGCTCATCAATTGTGTAAGCATAAGGCACAATGAAGTAAACATTTTGATATGTGAATCTTAACGTTATAAAATTATTTTTGAATATATAGAAGCCTAGCGACAACTTTTATAAATAATTACGAAGTTCATATAGTCCACCGACATAAACAGCCAATTAAATAAAAATTTACCACTGATAAAAACTCTCCAGTAAGAAAGTATAAATAAATAAAAAAAGGGAGCATGTAACTGGCCTCTTGTGACCAGAACCCCATATCACCTTACTGTTGCTGCCAACTGGTATTAATTGTATTCATTGTTATTTGCCATCTTCTATGTTCTAAGTCCTATATCGGCTAATCATGGGATTGCGGTTGGGCTACCAAACCCCTTGCTCCCGTCAAATCATCTGAATTGGAATTGTATACGGACTGCATCGATCAATTATTTTTGGAAAGAGTAATGCTAATTAAGAATGGACCCACTAATCAATGCTTCTCGATTATGTAGCTTAAACCTCACGTCAGATTGTGTTGTAACACGACGTGAGTTGAGTTCGAAAAGTCCAAGGTGAGGGTGAATCGGGATTTCGGTCTTACTAATGGTCGTTTGGGTACTAAATTAATATAATAATAATAAATTAATTTAATATTTTTAAGTTAATTAATTATTAAATTAATTTAGTAGTAAATTAACTTAAAAAAATTATTATTAAAAATAAATTACATTTGGTAAAAGAATTTATTAGAATAAATTTAGATGACACGTTAAATCTAATTTAAAAATTTTAAATTAATATAACTCTCTCTTTCTCGAACTTGGATATGCATATTTTTTATATCATTAAGTTTGTAAATTCGAACTCTATCAAATAAGATCCCACAAAGACAAATAATTTTAAAATTTTAAAGTAGGTCTTACCTATATAGTATATTTTTCTAAGTTTAAATCGATATGAATAATAACTATTAAAAAATATAAAATTTATTATTTTTAAAACAGTGGTTAGGAAATTAAATCTAAGTTCAGGCTTGAAATGGCCTGAATCTAACTTTAGTATTGAATTTTTAATTCAACATAACTTTTATGCACAAATAGGATTTTAAAAATTCAGTACTGAATTGACGCTGAATTGACAGAATCTTTTGACGATTCAATACCTAAACAACCCCTTAAATTTATCATTGTACATAGGCTAACAAACTTTAGAATGAATTTTTTTCCTTTTCTACATAAAATTAAAAAGTAAAAAGAAAGTTTTTTCTTCAAATCCCGTTTATGCGGCTGCATAAGCCTAGGCTCACCTAGCCATAGGCTATAAATTCAATGACCCACGTAACTTAAGGGCAAAGTTCACCTCAATTAAGTTCGTTTTTTTCTTACTTTATGTAGGCTATAAGGATGAGAGTATTTTCCTTTTTTCTTTATATGTTTGGCAATAAATAGAGCTTACTTTTCTAAACTTTATTTATGTAATAAAGGGGTGAGTAATAAGTAATTAGGTATACTAAGGGGTTCTTCTACGAGGCCATTTGAGAGGCTTCTAATTCATCTAAGTATTTTTTAAGTAATAAAATTTTTTTTTTTTTATTGTAAACAAAAATATCTTGCCGAACCATATAATTTTTTTATTTTTTATTTATATTATTTCATTACAAAATTTTATAGATTGATTTCAGTATCCTCCTGTGAGCATCTTTTTCTTCTCCGTACAATGACAAAAAACTGCAGTAATTAAGTGACTATACGCATCCTTTCTTTGCTACAATGATGCGCGTGCTGCTCCACCATACAAGAAGCCAAAAAAGAGAGGCCGGAAACAAAGCTTGTGAACTTATGCCAGCCCAAGTTGCCCAACCGACGTTCAAAGCTTACAGAAACTGAACGTCGTTGCTGTTCATTGGGCATTATAGCCGGTATGGCCCATGCAGTTGTGCACAGGAACCCTAAAAAATGTACTAACAATTCTCATCCGTTGGAGTACTTTCTGCTGAGTCAAAATGCTGGGCTAGTTTAAAGAGCTGGCCTCAGTCCCTCACCCCAAGGAGAAGAGGATCTTCGATGCTGAAAGGTGTACGATGGGTAGACGCCCTTGCTGCTCCAAGGAGGGACTGAAGAGAGGTGCATGGACTGCTGCGGAGGACCAAGTTCTGATGGTCTACGTCAAGCTTCATGGAGCAGGCCAGTGGGGACGCCTTCCTGAGAAAGCAGGTGATCAGATCAAGTAGCTATGCTACTGTTTTTTCTTGAACATGGATGGCTCACTGCAATTTCTACTTACGCGGTTGTGAAAATGGCTTCATATAAATATGTTTTTATAATTGAAGATGGTCTATTATTAGAAGCAAGTTGTTGTTTAGTTGAGGAATCTGAAATGGTGGAAATGGGTTGGCGAGGCAGGACTGAAGAGATGTGGGAAGAGTTGCAGGCTGCGTTGGATGAATTATCTGAGGCCTGGCATCCAGAGAGGGAACATATCACAGGAAGAAGAAGATCTCATCATTAGACTCCACAAGCTCCTTGGAAACAGGTAGTTGGCACAACCTCCTCCTAGCTGAATTTCAGCTTGAAACGTTACGTTCTAATGGACTTTTTTATTTTCAATGAAAACACGAATACCATTTGGTAAGGAATGTGACAAGATACTAACAGAGTATCAATGATGTGTAAAACTTAGTGTTGTTTAAATATTGCAGATGGGCTCTTATAGCCGGGCGGCTTCCTGGACGAACAGACAATGAAATCAAGAACTACTGGAACACGAGTCTGGGGAAGAAAGTAGATCATCTTCCAAATCAGATCCCTAGAGATCAAAAGCATTCAAGGAGCAAGACCCACAAATCAAATTCATCAGAACTCCAAGTAATCAAGCCACCGGCAGCTGAAGACATAATGACGATCCAAACTTCAGCTAAGCCAGAAGCTACCGAGGGACCACTTGTGGGTTCCGTGGACGAAGACAGCACTTCGTCGAATTTAAACATCCAGGACTTTACTATGTCGGATCTTATTAATTCAGACTTCTCCAATGTGTGTTATGATGTCTCCAATGTGTGTTATGATGCACTAGATGGCACCAGCTGTTTAATGGATGGGGATGGTGACAACAAATTTCTGTACTCCAAGTGGGACCTTCCACAAATGCTGGAAGAGAACTCGTCAGAGAGATGGGTGGGGAATGAATGCATCCAGCAATGTGTTAGTCCTTCTTATCCAACAGCTATTTCGGAGGTTCCATTCATCCAGATGGACGAGGATTGGCTACAAGAATATTTGGAGTTCTAATAATATTTGTGAGAGAGATTTTTATTTAATTGAACAAGGACGCATCAGTTGGCGAGTTATCTCGCGCGCGCCTTCGTAAAAGTATTCTGTAAGTAGCTGACAAGTTATTCTTCTTCTTCTTCTTCTTTTTCTTTTTCTTTTTCTTCTTTTTCTTCTTCTTCTTACTGTAACGAATAAGAAAAACTCCCACTGACGCCTGGTTAGTACGTAGACCTGTAAAATTTGATATGCCAGTGAGTTCAACGAGTGGAGAAAAAATTACATATACACGCACGGGCTTACCCAAACCGACCCACCATGTCAAGTCAATTAACCTCAATAGAAAAATATATAAATCATACAAGGAGATTTTTCCATTTACAACCCCAATAGAAAGATCCAGGTGGAAAATATATAATTAATGTACGATATCTAATGTACAAGTCTTATCACTGTCCTTCAAGAGGAGTTTAAAAAATTGCGAGGCGCCCAATGATTTAGTAAAGATGTTTACGAGTTCATGCATGGTGTGTGTATATATAAGTAATCTTAATCAATCCTGATCGAGTCTTCTTGTATCTAAGATGCATGACAATAAATCTCAATATGTTTTGTCTCCTCAGGAAAAAGTGGATTAGCGGGGCCTGTAACTGTAAGGTTGCTTTATTGTCTTATATGCATTAGTAAATGAACGAGATATAGTTGTTTGCTTCTTAGTTTTTTGTCGAATTTTATAATGGCACAATTTAAAAATAAAATAGGAAAATAATATAAGTAAATAATTAGAGCAAGACACAAAATTTACGTGGTTCGGTAAAGTGCTTATGTCTACGACTAGAGAGAATCTTTTCACTATTACTTAAGAAATATTCGGATGAATTACAAGCCTCTCAAATATCCCCTTAAGAGAAATTCATTGTACACCCAATTCTTTACCCCTCTCTCACAAGAAATAAAACCAAGAGAGAAAACTCTCTTTGCTACCCAAAACCAAGAGAAGATAAGAAAATTCTCTCAGCCTTACAACCCACGTAGTAGAGAAGAAAATATTTTCTCAAAGGCCTGTGTGTACCAAACAGGGAAATAATGAGATAAACATAAGAACCGGTTTCCTGATTCAACTTTATTACCTTCATAACCAACTACTAGAGTCTGACTTTTATTGAACTGTTCCAACTCAAGTCACGTATCAACAATCTCCACCTTGACTTGAGTTTAATAAGTCACCTAAGAGGATCATCTACACTTGCCTATGTCCCTGAGTCCTCCACCTTGAAAGCAGCTCCTTCCACACCCCAACTGGGTACAATGTGATCCTCAACATCCTGTGAGATTAAGCAAGCTCAAGCAATGCTTGAACTTTTCTGTGGTCACCGGCTTTGTTAACATTTTTGCAACATTATCTTTCGTGTCTACCTTCTGAAGATTAATCTCCCCATCTGACACATATTCCCATATCTTATGATATTTTATTGCAATGTGTTTTGTCATGGCATGATAAATTTGATTCTTTGCTAAATGTATAGCACTTTGACTATCACAAAGTACTCTGATATTCTCTTGTTTCAGTCTAAGTTCATTGACCAAGCCCTTCAACCATATAGCCTCCTTAGCTACTTCTACAATTGCTATATATTCAGCCTCTGTTGTCAATAAAACAATCATTTCTTGGAGAATAGACCTCCAACTAACTGCACCACCTGCAAAAGTGAACACATATCCTGTGGTAGACTTACGCTTATCTAGATCACCTGCAAAATTTGCATCCACATATCTAGCTATAAGCGCTGATGTTCTATCATTCTCAAACAAAATGCCAACATTCTTTATCACATTTAGATATCTCAGAATCCAGTTTACAGCATCTCAATGCTTCCTTCCTTGATTAGCCATGTACCTGCTAACAATGCTCACTTCCTGGGCAATATTTGGCCTGACACACACCATAACATATATTAGACAACCAATTGCACTTGAATAAGGTACTAGCTTCATACCTGAAATATCATCCTCTGTGGTAGGACATAACTCTGCACTCAACTTGAAATGTGTAGCAAGAAGTGTACTAATTAGTTTTGCATTGTTCATGCTACACATGTCCAACACCTTCTCTATATACTTCCCTTGAGAGAGTCATAGCTTCCCAAGTTTTCTATCTCTCTGAATCTCCATACCAAGGACCTTTTTTGCAGCTCCAAGATCCTTCATATGAAACTCATTTCCCAATTTAGATTTTAACAAGTTAATATCTGACATATTCTTAGCAGCAATCAACATATCATCAACATATGAGAGCAAATAGATATAAGAACCATAAGAAAGAACATGAAAATAAACACAGTGATCATACTCACAACAAGTGTATCCATTGTTCAGCATAAAAGAGTAAAACCTCTTATTCCATTATCTTGGTGATTGCTTTAAACCATATAAAGACTTCTTCAGCATGCATACAAAGTCTTCCTTCCTTGGTTCTTCAAATCCCTCTGGTTGTTGCATGTAAATTTGCTCTTCTAATTCCCTATGAAGAAATGTTGTCTTCACATCAAGTTATTTAAGTTTTAAATTATAATAAGTAATCATAATCAGCAAAACCCGAATAGAAGAATGTTT
The DNA here is from genome assembly GCA_035235625.1 of Saururus chinensis. Taxonomy (NCBI): domain Eukaryota; kingdom Viridiplantae; phylum Streptophyta; class Magnoliopsida; order Piperales; family Saururaceae; genus Saururus; species Saururus chinensis. The sequence continues at coordinate 22,247,196 of CP141143.1, read as the reverse complement.
TACTACTGGAGAGAAAATTTTATTAAAATCCACACCTTCCTCTTGTGCATATCCTTTGACTACTAACCTAGCCTTAAACTGTTCAGGTTCCTTGTCCAATGAAGCCTCTTTTTTTCTGAACACCCATTTACATCGAATAACCTTTTTCTTTAGGGAGTTCAACCAACTCCCAAGTTTTATTCCTGTGTAGAGATTACATCTCCTCCTTCATGATTGTCATCCACTTTTCATTGTCTTTATACTTTATAACATCCTGAAAACAAGATGGATCTCTACTACCAATGAATAAAGACAAAGAAACTATATCTTTAAAGTCATATCTGATTGTTGTTTTAATCTTTCTCTTTGCTCTTCCTTTTGTAATGTTATAAGGCTCTTAACGTTGTTCATCATCCAAATGAGGATATTGCTCCTTGTCTTTACTATCCCCTTGAGCATCTATCATCATCTATTTTCACCTAAACTTTCATTTGTTGCTAACTTTTCTGTTGCACTAAGTCGCCATCCTGTTTGCTTAACATTTGAGCCTCATTAAATACCACATCCCTACTAAAGACTACTTTCTTTACCTCTTGATCCTAAAGTTTATATCCCTTCACTCCTTTTTTATACCCAAGAAAAATATATTTTTTAGACTTAGAATCAAGTTTACTTCTTTGCATGCTCTGAATATGGGCATATGTAAGATACCCAAAAAATCCTAAGAGTGGAGTAATCTATAGGATTTTCAGTTCATACCTCCTCATGTACCTTCAAGTAAATAGTATAGATAGTGACCTATTTATGATGTAACATATCATATTAACTGCTTCAGCCCAAAACTCCTTAGAAAGATTTACATTCAACCTCATGCTCCTTGCCTTTTCCAAGAGTGTCATGTTCATCTTCTTTGCTACTCTATTTTATTTTGGGGTTCCTAGATTAGTAAAGTGGCATGCAATCCCTTAATTCTTTTTATTTGTATTCAGCCCTATTGTCTGACCTGAGACATTTCAACTGTTTGCATGTCTGCTTTTCAACATTGACCCTCCACTACTTGAACTTCATAAATACCTATGATTTTTGTTTCATGAAATATACCAACACCTTTCTTAGGTAGTCATCAATAAAAGTCACAATGTATTCAGCCATACCTTTTGATGGAGTTGAAACTGGCCCCCAAATATCTGTGTGGGCATACTCCAACACATCCTTGCTTGTATGTTTCCCTGTGTAAAATCTTACCTTGTACTATTTTCCATATAAATAATATTTACAGAAACCTAATTTGCAGCTTTTGACACATTTCAACAATTTTGTTTTATGAAGGTCTTGCATACATATGTCGTAACCTCATGTGCCACAAGTATGTGTTATCACTGCCTTCCATAGGAATAGTCACAACAGCTCCACCTATAACTGTACTCCCTATTAATTTGTATAGGTTTCCAACTTTTGACTCTTCATTACCACCATTGCCCCTTTTGTAACTTTCAACACTCTACCTGTTGCATTAAACTTACAACCAACTGCATCTAATGCTCCCAAAGAGATCAGATTCTTTTTCAAATCAGTAACATGTTCAACATTAGTAAGTGTTCGAACTATGCCATCAAAAATTTTAATTTTCACAGTTCCTACTCCAATGGTCTTACATTTGGCATTATTCCCCATTAGAACAGATCCACCATTATATGACTCATAAGTATCAAACCAATCCCGATTAGGACACATGTGTCATGAACAACCCGAATCTAAAATCCATGAATCATTAAAATAATTCATACCTAAAGCGACAGATAACACATCAGCCTCAAAATCATCATATTGATCCTCTACCATGCTAGCCTAACTTGAAGAAACCTCATTATCCTTCTTCTTCTCTTGGTCCTCCTTGTGCTTTCGACAATCATTTTTTATGTGCCCTTCCTTCTTACAATAATAGCATTCTATCTTTTTCTTTCCCTTCAACTTGGAGCGATACCTATTATCATTAGACTCATTGTTCCTGAATCTTCCTCTTCTCCGATTGTTTCCTTGAGTCAAAAGACCTTCAGCCTATGAATCTTCAAGATTAGGCCTCTTTCTCATCTCATTAGATAAAAAGCAGCCATAACTTCATCCAATTCTATCATTTCTTTCCCATACGACAGTGTTGTTACCATATGTTCATATGAAGGTGAAAGAGATGTCAAAAGTAGTAATGTCTTGGTCTCATCTTCAACCTTAACACTAATACTAAGCAACTAAGAGGTCAATTTGTTGAACGTGTTGAAGTGTTTTAACAAATTTGACCCCTCTACCATCCTGAGAGCATATAATTGTTGCTTAAAGAATAATTTGTTTATAAGGGATTTTGTCATATACAAACTCTCCAATTTTGTCCAGAGTTCCAAAGCTGACTCCTCATTAATAACATTGTATAACACCTCATCAGCAAGACAAAGACGAATAGTACTTACTGCCTTCATCTCTAACTCCTCCCAATCATCTTCGCTCATGCTTTCTGGCTTCTTTGATTTTCCATACAACGCTTTTAATAAGCCCTGTTGTACAAGCAAATCTTTAACCTTTCTCTGCCACAAGCTGAAGTTACTTTTTTCATCAAAATTTTCTACTTTAAATTTGCTAAACCCCTTAGATGCCATCATAAAAAAATTACTTTAAGCCAAAGCTCCAATACCACTTTGTTGAATTTTGTAATGGCATAATCCAAAAATAAAGCAGAAAAATAATGCAAGTAAATAAATAGAGCAAGACACGAAGTTTACGTGGTTCAGCAAGGTGCCTATGTCTATGACTAGAGAGAGCCTTTCCACCATCACTTGAGAAATATCAGGATGAATTACAAGCCTCTCAAACAACCCCTTGAGAGAAATCCCTTGGACACCCAATTTCTCACCCCTCTCTCACAAGAAATAAAACCAAGAGAGAAAACTTTCTTTGCTGCCCAAAACCAAGAGAAGATAAGAAAATTCTCTCAGCCTTACAGCCCACGTAGTAGAGAAGAAAAAATCTTCTCAAAGGCCCGTGTGTACCAAACAAGGAAATAATGAGATAAGCATAAGAACTGGTTTCCCGATTCAACTTTATCACCTTTGTAACCAACTACTAGAGTTTGACTTTTATTGGACTGTTCCAACTCAAGTCACGTATCAACAGTTTTTCAAGACACTCATGAATATTTAAGTATTGCGCAAAACCTAGTAGAAGACCATCATGCCATCGGGTGACTTGCCCAATATGAATAACAATACATTATAAAAAGGAGAACTTGTAGTTAAATATAATAGACTTTGACTAAGATAACACTTAAGATATTGAAGCATTCTCACATTTGTATCTAGGTGAGGTTTGTGAGGTGCATTCATTCATGAATTGACTCAAAGTATGAACTGCAACATATAATATCCAGACGGATGATGGTGAGATAAATGGAACTCCTCACTAAGTGACTATAGGTAGAAGGGTGCATGAGGAGTTGTCCTTCTTCATCAAATAATTTCAATTGTTGCTCCATAAGAAAAATAGGCAGGACAAAGTCTAAGAGGTCATGCATCAAATAGAATAGTTGTGGTCTATTTTCTATGGGATATGCAAATACCATGTATGTAACGACTCACATCATTGCTAATGAATTACTTTATAAGGTCCTTAATGTCTTGAAGGAAGGATTTGAAATGAGTGATAGCTGAAGAGTCATTTCCAATAATGATGATATCAACCACATAGATTAAACGAATAGTGAAGGAAGAATTAACCTCTTTCGTAAGTGAGTAAGGAATAATTAGCTTTGAAAGATGTAAAACCAGCATTATCTTGGAGCTTGCTTGAGGCAATAAATAGACTTCTTATCATGCCCCCAATTTTAAAATAATAATATATTTTCTTTTAATGAAAATCATGCAACAAACTAAATCACTTGAAATAAAAAAATTTCAAAAGTAATTGTGAAACCGTGACTTTATAAATCTTGGAGGACATGAGTAATGATTTGACCAACACATTTCACATAGAGATATTATAATAAGTATCACTAATATTTACATTGAAATGACGATTCAAATGACCTTTAATACCATGAACCTCTTCTAAGTGGCTAAATAGACCCACCCTTTAAGCCCACCTCGACACTTAGTATTCATGACCTTTAAGTGTCATATAATATCTAGTCAAGGTCACTATCCTCTTAGTTTACCTAAACTTAGAGTTTACTTTACCTTGTCCCCACATGTATTTTATCATAAGTTCAAAATTTTACTTACATCAATTATGAAAGTAAAGCATATTAAAATGCTCCTATTAACCAAAAAAATAGCCCTATAGAAGATCATTTCAAAATCACATACTGAACTATTATCAGTCATCCCATCGATGCGTCGTTGTTAGTATTGATGGACATCAACACTTCCAATGATATGTCAATCCTTGCCGACAGTAAGAAGACTCACTCAAGACTTGGCCTCTAACTTCTCGTTGACATATCGAATCCCCTATCAGCACCCATTATTTTCTACAATAACATACCCTTGACACGTCTATGCATGAAATAATTTATCTTCTCCCAACCATTAACACCTCACCGATAATAGGTGATCACAACAAAACCAGTTTCCACAATGAGTTAAACACCCACACATTAACCTAATTATTTAGAAACCATTTCTAACCCATGATGTAAGTATTATTGGCATAAAAACCCTTGTAATTGCATCAATTATAGACCTTAAAGATTAAAGTGTAAATTTACAACATGCTATGCATCATATTGCCCTACTTCATACTACCATGACAATATACACGTAAATATGTATTGATTACATGAAATCTCAAAACCATAAATATGAGATTTGTCTCCTTCTGTTGGATGCTAGCGTGCACTTCACCGGGGCTTTTCTCACTAGATCTCCCATTAATTGGATTGATCATGGACTCTCGAACTCCCAAGGATCTCTGGATTCTCTAGGATCAAGGAGAATCCATATTCCAGAAAATTTTGCCCTTCTTAAGTAGTGTTACAAACCCCATCTACCCATAATTGCATAACTACCTATGATTTTAGTATAAATGATTTTATCTGTGTCACCAACATGCTCACCGACATAACAATGACTTGCCAATGGTCTCAAATTTTGGGAATTTTTGTTGTTGAAAATTCTTGGGTGTTACACTTCTGCAAGTCATAAACACATCACTCCTCCTATTTGCTAAGACCCTCTCATATAAACTTCTTCATATAAATCAGATTCATTGTTCACATCCATTTAATGAAGAGGTCAATTGCAAACTAGTTCAATAGCCAAAAGGCATTGGATAATAGTTAGTTTGGCGATAGGAGCAAAATTCTCATAAGGATGAGAAGTTTGTTACCCCAAACTTTATCCAGCCCACCCCTTTAACACAGTCGGTAGATATCCATCGTTTGTATATATCGAGCTGATGGATATCTACCGACTGTATAAAAGTGGGGTAGGCTGGATAAAATAGGAGGTGGTAGACTTTTCATCCTTTTCATACGTTAATCATTTTTTCTGAGAGTAGCCTTTGGAAACAATGCAGGCTTTCTAGCATCCAATGGACCTATCAAAATTGTACTTTATTTTGTAGACCAAACTACAACTATTTGGTTGTTTACCAATAGGTTAATCAACTAGGTTTTTGTGTACCATTAGCCTCCAAAGTAATGAGTTTAGCATTCACGAATTTACACCAATGTGGGTCCTGTATAGCCTGAGCAAATGTTATAGGTTCTTGTTGCATAGTAACAACGAAGATAAAACAATGGTGAAGAGACAAATGATCATAGAAAGAAATTTAAATGAGGAGATATGAGTACGTTTAGTGGGAACATGCAGAGAATCCGATGTCTGAGTAGTTGAAGAAGTTGGAAGTGTAGACGAGATTGTGTTGACCGACAAAGGGCAAGAGCGTTGTGTTTCATCATAAGTGTCCATGGGATTATGGTCAAAGTATGGGGTGTTATGTGGTGAGCACTACAAAAAAGAACTTATAAACCATTGTTATAGGCTTTAACGGCAGTTTAGTGTTCACTGCTGAAGATTGCCATGCAAATGACTATAGGGAATTTAGTGGAGGACTGGAGGTACTAGTGACCGCTGGTGAAAATTTGATTTCTAGTAGCGGCTTTTGCGAACATCGCGATAGTTAATCTGGCTTAACCATTAGCGACGGTTGGCTTAACTGCCACTAAAAATATTTTCGGCAGTTAACAAGATATTGCTGAAAAATGAAAGCAAGAATCTGAGCATCCTTTTTATGTGATTTTACGGCGGATTTTGGTATGCCACTAAAACATTTAGCGATGATTTTAAGACCGCCATTAAAAAGTTTTCAATGTTTTTTTTATTTTTATATATTACATGTAGTTTCTTGTATATATTGTCAAAACACCATTTACTAGAACCCACTTCGCTCAACCATGTATGAGTTGTATCCATTCACACTTCACGTGTAATCAAAACTACTACATTATTAGTAAAAAGACACAATATCTTAAACAACAAAGTACTTTGAAACACGTGTCTATATACAATAAGTATTAAAATGAAAGTTTGTAAGTACCATAATAACAATTTTTTTCACTAAGTACTTAAGACAATAGTATTTTTTATTAATAAGAAAACATAATTCTCCTCTAGAACTTGATCCAACTTACAAATCGACTTGTAGAATCATTCACCATAGGCCTATACAAATTGAAAAATAAGCGGGATTCATTGGCGATTTGCATTTATCTTCAGTCGAGATTCTCTGTAGTAGCAGCATCATTTTACCCCTTTCATCGGTAGTCCACCCTTAAATTGCCCACTGGAGATAGAAGTATGTGGATGGGGTTCATATGGGGCCCCACTAATGGTTACCTGCTGAAGGCCCCCTGTTTCGTACTGGAGGCTAGTGGTGGAGGAGGGGATGTTGTGTCTGATGAAGGCATACCAGAACAAGGCTGCTCTGATGATGGTAAGTGTGCATCATTATTAGCAAATGGGAATATAATTTTATGAAAAACCATATCTTGGCGAGTAAGAATATGTTTAGAGTCAAGATCAGACAATATGTTTTTTGCCCAAAAGGATAGCCAATAAAAACACAACAAATGTTCATGACTAAGGGTGGGTCATTATAAATTGTTACAAGTATGATAACTCAAAATGTGAGATATGTAAAAACTGAATCAATCAATGGAAAATATACGAGTACATCTGTACACGAAGTGTTGGAGCAAGATTATTGGTTATCCCTTTAATTTCCCATAAGGGTACATTCATGGTACAAATAATATGTAACATAGTGTCAGCACTGTTCAATGATAGCGGCCGGGTTAAATTACGGTTACGAAGTGCACAACAAAAGCCTTAATTTTTTCTATATTGAAATTGAATTTTGTCCTTGATTTAGATGGCTGGAGTGGGTGTAGAAGTCGGCCTGTCCATAGGTTGAGCCTAGTCTGTTAGAACATGAATGACATAAATATGTGTATGGGCTTTATTTCGTTAAAATAAAACTATATATATAAGCCTTGTGAAGTCTAGTTGAAAAACTTAAAAATTTAGAGCACATATTTTAAAGATTCTAGGTTGAAGATTTATGCTTTGTAATTGAATATTAACAAAAATGATAATGAATCACGCACACACTTGGCTTATTAATTTTTTAATCATATATATGTGTTAAAAAAAGGACAAAATTATAAGTTTGTTTATAAACAATTGATTATCCTTGAACAATGATCAATGGGTATTAAATTAATATTAAAATTTTATTAATACTTCATAATTAACTATAAGAATGTGTATTAATAATGTGTTGAGGTGACTTTAACATGGATCAAGCGAGGTTGAAGATCTTGTGACCTAAATTCAGCTAACAGGCATGCTTTTGCACAATTGGCTAGGATTTGTGGGTTTGGGAGGACGCCAAGTAAGTGAATCCTTCAACCCTAATTTGGTCTTTATTATGGTGATACCTTGTAAAACGTTGGTGCTGACCATGGAGATAAATTAGCCAGTGAACCTTAACGCGTAGTCCTTGTAAAGTGTCACCAATCACTGATTGGAGACGACGGTGCACCTATTCTAGTGTACCACGTGCATGTAGGGACCATTTTTTTGCGTTAGGCATGTGCGCTAATTCAATCTAGGGTTATCACAGATGGTAAAACGTCACCATCGTGGTCTTCAATAAAAACTTAAACAGGTTCATGTGCCCTTGCTCAGTAGCTCCCGGGGCCCAGGCTACAAAAGGCTAACTACAACTCTCAAGTCCCCCACGCTGTTGCACTTGCACCAGTGCGGGCATTTGCCGATCGACTGCTCGACCAAGAGCAATTCTATCCCACTAGTGCCTTTTCGTCCTACATATCGGCTGAGTGTTCGACCCAAAGCAGTTAGCACCAAACAAAGCCAAAAAGTCCACAGATTTCTGGCTACCAATCGCATCAGACTACGAGTACGTTCCTTATTGCTAGCTAGCTACTGCTCTTTATGCTCACAGTATTACCGGGCCAGTAAAAGTGTTCCCAAGTAATCAATTTAGGCATGTTCATCTCAAATCCAATCCGGAGTGCTCAATAGGAAAAGACAAGTAGGGAGTAATCTGATGTAGACCGATGTCTACAAAATTTTAAAAAAAAGTATAAAAAAATAACTAAATGATAAATAAAAATAAATTAATTTAAATTTAATTTTTAAACTTAACAAAATAGTCGTAACCTCTCTAATACTATTAAAATTTTTATTTAAAATAAACTTCTAACTATAATAGACCTCTAACATAAACCTAAGCCCGGGTCATAACATAATCCATCTTAGCAACACCCTTTGTAGGAGCTGATCATCATCCAGATTCTTCAATAGTACTCTTAACCCATTATTTGCCACCGTCATTCATTGCATCTTTATCTTAAAAACAGCTAGAAAAGAGAACTGATAAAAGGGACATCTGCAATGGGATTCTTTTCTTTGGGCCAGCGACAGCTGCTAATGGGATTGGGACCATATACAAGAGCCACCCTCCTCTTTAAACGGTGATGCAATGTAATGCAAGAAGAACATGGACCATCATCAGTAGTGTACGAACTCTTCTTTACGTGTCAAATTCTATTCTCCCGGTATCGATTTGCCCTGCCCGAATAAAGAAAGACCTGTGTGCAGCATCTACCCGGCCCCCTCTAAACAGTTATCTCAATCTCAACTTCATCGGAAAAACTATTGATCTTGAATTGCGTGGTACTTTCAGAATATCTGATAATTTTTTTAATTCTTAGAGGCTTCTCCCCAGCACGGTGTTTGGAGGAGGAGGGAGCTCCTCGTGACAGCCAAATCCGATACGCCTTATGCTGTTCAGTAGACTGACTGGTCACGTTAGGCACTGCGGCACGGAAAGTGCGTGGCAGTTGGGCGCATAGATGGCGGCCACCCAGCGGGCGGCCTGGCTGCAACTCTGGCAATGCGGCCTAGGGAGTGGACACAGTTTCCCCATTCAGCCTCCACCTGTCTGCACGCATGCACATCCATCGCCTGCCTCTGCAACTGCTTCCGAGTTCCAACCGGCCAATACGCCGCCTCCTGCCGTTGAACCCAATAGATGTTTCCTGTTCTTCTTGTCTTGTCTGCTGAGGAGGAGTAGGAACTAGAAAGTAGAAACCACACCGCACCACAAATTCCTTGACAGACTTTTCAGCGTCTTCCAGATCTTTTTCATCATAAATGAAAATCACCACATGAATAAATGATACTTATTAGTTGTGTTGTAAAAAAAAAGATCTGACTGCTGTAATTTTTTCCTCAACCTCACAGAGATCTTTCCCTTGGGCAACTCGATCCAGTGTCACATGTTTTATTGATTGTTCTATGAATCAAAGACATCGACATATTCCTTTAAACAAGGGCCAGATCAAGAACTCAATATTTGTGCAAAAACAAAAATTCAGAACAAATAGTTCAAAGTTGCACCAAAGCAAATCACTCTCTTGAAATCAAGCCCTTTTTTGTTCATTTTGTACAATCTGAACTCCAACAATTTTAATCCACCGGATTCATAAGAACATCAACAAAAGGAAGACAGCAAAAAAGGATTTTGAAGAAACACCCAACACATGTTGATCATACACATTAATCTTAAACATGACCTAGTATTTACATCTTGTTGATGCCTTGATGGCTCATCTGCCCAGAGAGAGTGCAGCCTTGACGTCCAACCGCCATGCAAAGCCGCCGCCCTCCAACCTCCAGACGTCGCACGGCGCCGTCATCGAGTTCCTCTCCCCGTCACCGCGCGTGTACTGCACCCTCACCCGGCACGTGAACGCCATCATCGTCTCGGCCTCCGGCAGCTTTTCCTTGGCCACCAGCGCCACCATCACTCCGCCGCCACCTCCGCTGCTGATCTCCAGCCGCTTCCCCCCCACCATCCTCCGGAACGCCTCGTTCACCCACCTCACGCAGTTCCACGCGTCCGTCACCAAACCCGGGCACGCATCCTCTGCCTCCAGCCCCTTCCTTATCTCCTCCTCCCCACCCAGCCCCCACGCTCCCTCCCCGGACAACTCCGCCACGCGCTCCACCGTCACGCACGTCCACGACGGCGTCACCGCCTGCCGCGTCGCCACCTGCGGGGCCCACATCGGGTGCATCTGCAGAGCCGGCGGCAGGTGCGACGACGGCGAAAGGTCCCTCAAAGGCGACCCCTTCGGCTCCGGCGCCTCTGGGAGCAGCGGCAAGGTCACAACTGGAGAAGCGGCAACAGGCGGGCTTCCAGCGCCGGCCTTCTGCTCGGGAAGCGGCTTCCGCTGCTTTCGACACCTTCGATTCTCACGGACGCAGCGGCGCTTGGCACGGCCGCCGGCGGGCGTGGGGGCATAGTCGGAGCAGCGTGGAGCGGTGGCGGGCTTGGGAGCGATGGGGCGAAAACGGAGCATGATGCGGTCGACCTGGGTTCCACCGGGGTAGGGGTAGCCGGAGTACCTAGCAATGCAGCAGCCGCCCTTAGCCTCCATCATGCGGGCCGAGGAGGAAAGCAGAAGCGAGCCGCTTATAAGGTGGAGTAGGGCGAAACGCCCCGCCACGCAGGGACCACAGGTGGCGCCGTACCGATGTGGGCTCCGCGTGAAGGCGGAGAAGAAAGCGAGAGTGATTGGGCCCCACAAGTAGCCAATGGGAGGGCGGGGAGTGGCGCGGGGGTGGGAGGGGAGACAGGGACGCGTGGTGGGAGCATCGGGGGGCGTGTAGGGTGGGAGGGGAGGAAAAGGTGGGTGGAAGTTGTGGGGGGTTACGTGGACCAATCAGAATCGGTCCTAACGTTGGCAGTAGCTGTTACTATAATTAGTAGGGGACGATGGAATACGAGAGTGCCACGTGACAGAGACGTGGATCTCGGGCTTAAGAGCTGACGTCAGGTACCCAATGAGAGGATCCCTCGCGCGAAACATACATTTCATCTTTTAAATTACTCATTTGCCATTTTTCAGCCCCCCAAAAAAATTAATATATACGCTCGATCGTATAGCGAAACATACATTTCGTCTTTGGAATTACTCATTTACCATTTTTTAGCCTAAAGAAAAATTAATATACGCTCGATCATATATCAAAAAATATATTTATGTGATTAGTGCATCGCATGTCATCGTATTATCATTTAATAGTGTATGTCTGATGAGAGTGGGCAGGTTATTAAAACCCACATGTCTCTTAAGTTGTATGGGCCTCGCGATTCATATTGAGGGACTTGTATACGATTATATGGAGCACATGCTAACTACATTGCCGGCCGAAACTTGCCAAAATTTGATCATCAAGGCAATTATGGGTATAAAATTTGGTACAATTAGTTTTTAATACAATGGAGGTTCTAATGCATTGTATTACTATTTGGTATTTTATAATAAATATTTAATATATTATAAATAAAAAAATGTTAATATGGATTAATATCCTAGGTTCATGATCTCATATCACGAGCACCCAGATTTGTTTTAGATTTTGATGTGATATTTGATTTGATAGCTCACGTCAAAAGAGAGGATAGGTTATTTAAACTTGCCTCTCACCTCAGTGGCATGGGCCATATAACTAAAATTGTGCTCCAAAAGAGCCATCAAAGAGCTTTTTTGATTGGAACAGGCTTATAAAAACGGGATGTTTTTTATAAATTATTTTAAATATTTAATTATATACCATTCTATCTATCGTACAATAATAGTTTTGCTTGAAAAAAATTATTTTATATTAATAATATTATTTTATTTAATTTAATAGTTAAATACTTAAAAAATAGTATTATAAACTTATTTCTTTTTTTCTTAATTATTATTTAATAAAAATTATTTTTATTCTAAATTTTGTTATTAATATTTAATGGAGGGAGAATTTTGTTATTACATAAAAATTAGTGTGGCTTGATGTTGTTTTTTCTACATACGCGCTTACATATGTGAAGGGAGTATTTAGATATAAAATAAATTTAATAATAGCTTGTTCAGCTTATCATATTGGAAAGGAGAAATAATTTAAAAAATTATTTACAAATTTGGAATATTTTAGGAAATATTTCTTAAAGCGGTATTATTTTTTGCCATGCAGGCTCCAACTTGCGTGACTTTTTTAAAAAAAAATTTATATAATTTTATCCTTTGAAATCAAGTTTAAAAAACGAAATCAGTTTATTGATTTATAAATTTAACCCAATTTCATCATTTAAAATGACGATTTCGTCATTTAAAATTAAAATTTCATCATTTTAAACGACCAAATCACCGTTAGCTAGAGACCCAATGATGAAATTAGCTTAAGTTGATTTTGTTTTTTAAAAGGACGAAATCATTGTCCTCTTAACCCGCCTCCGTTTCTTCGCTCCAGATCGCGTTATGCTCATTTTGTTTTTGTTGTGCACGATCTACCCCTCCATCGCGTGTTTTCTGTTGTGCTCGATCTGCCCCATCGCCATGCGTTTTCTACAATGCTCGATCCGCCCCATCGCCGTGCATTTTCTACTGTGCTTGATCCGCCCCGTTGCTGTGCATTTTCTACCGTGCTTGATCCGCCCCGTCACCGTGTATTTTTTATTGTGCTTGATCGCGGTCATTTATGTGCTTGTTCCACCCCGCCGCAATGCTTGGTCCTCCGGTGTCATTTTCCCCCGCAAGGTCGAGGGTTTTCAATTCGACAATTTCCCCGATCAGTGTTCTTCAATTCGACACGCACTGACTTGTGTTCTTCAATTGGTACTTCTTCTATACAGACTCTCATATTTGCATTTTGTTATGAATCTGGCATGCTATTTTCTTGGTATTTGTACCTTTGATGTTGATTAACTGAGATTGATAGAAAGAAATTGCAATTGTATCAGACACTTAGTTTAGTTTATCTTTGTTGTTGTGGTTTGTCTTTGCTTAACTCATTACTAAGGATCTCCTCTAGAATAATAAAGGATTTGTTTTTATTTCTGAAATTAATTGTGACTATGACCTAGCCTTTTCATTTTGTTTCAAGAAGGTTAGTTATGATTTGCCTGTTACGATTTGATTTTTTTGTTCTGAAGTGTTAGTGGAGGTTGTAGTAGGTCAATGCTTTTAAGGTCTATCTTTTAAGTTTATGAGAATAGGGTAGATGTAATATTTGAAGAAGTGTAGGAGAATATTTATTGTCTTCTTTGGATAAGAGAAGAAATATGTGAAGAAGTGTATGATTATTGCTCGTTGATATATGAGGCAATTGCTTAATCTAATTTTAGCCTCTTAGTTTTGAGACAATTACTTAATTTAATATTAATTTTATCTATTATTTATGAATTAAGTGAATATAGATGGCAGAAGAAATGGTTAGATTTTTATTTAACTATGACAGACGCATAGAAGGATTATTAATTAAGAAACTGTCTGCATATGATGAATTTGATATGCAAGTAGCTAGCAAGACTGGGCGGGATTGAAGAAGATAGAAAATTATTATAAAATGTGTTATTCTAATATATGGATTGAATTCGAGACAAATATGTATAAATGATGAAGCATCAATGAGTTTTATGTTTGACCTCTCGTGTAACATAATTTGTTTCAACTGATTTTTCGAAAGAGCGGCCCAAGTGCCCAGTGAAAGGCGAAGTAGTTCACATAGGAGCTCACACAAGAGCTCTGAAAGAAATGTGAACAATGAAAGGCATATGCAAATGCCGGTGGACGATAATGAAGAAGGAATTTTATATATGACAATAGCTTCAAATGAACATCATAGGTCGTCTTTATGATGGAAGTGGACCTAATTAGAGGTAAGGTTTATTAAGTTGTGAATCCTTTTTAAATCTTATAATTATCAATAAAATATAGGACGCTAAATTTTCTATGTAATATGGAAGGTCCACAACGCATGTTCATGAGCCATTTAGCTTTCAAATGTCTCAAGGCAGTGCATAGTATGACACTTAAAGTTCGATGAGCATTCCTCGCCCTTACACAGGTGTTGGTCATACCAATGTTGGTAAAATATATATTCATAAATGAATATAACATTTTTAGGCACATGGAATTTAATACATATGTGATGTTCATATGTAGGGGCGCATATGTCCATGATGAAGATATTGATAGAAATGAGGATAATAAAGGTGAAGATAATATTGGTAAAGCAAGTAGAGAAGATTCTGACATGAACAAAAAAGGGGTTAGAGGTGAAGAAAGTGTTCAACAATGGTCTCTTTCCCATGATGGTTTTAGGGCATTTGGCATGACGACTACAAATATAAATGAAAGTTTAAATATCATCTTGAAGGAGACACGAGGATTACCTATGTAGGCTTTAGTGTCAGTTATTTTTTATCGGGTCATAAAATTTTGTGTTAAACGATCTTCTGCCACATCTGCCATGGCTACCCCATATACTCCTAGAGTGGAAGCGATAATTTGAGAACAAACAAGAAAAATTAGGGAGTATATAGTTAATGAGATCAACAGGGGTTAGTATGAAGTGATGTCAATTTGTGGTCGAAAGGTTATGGTAAATGCGGCGATGCATACTTGTACATGCAACATCCCTCAGGTTTATAATTATCCTTGCTCGCACCTTATCACCGTGTGGGCAAAGCCGCAGGAGTCGATACAAGCATCACTGTTTTACACATCTTCCACTTATAAAAATGTGTACTCAGCATAATTTAGTTTCCTCGCGGTCGGGAGTATTGGGAGAGAGATATACATTTTGTGTTAAACCCTCTAAGAGCTACAAGGCAACCCGGTAGCCCATGGCCTGTTCGCATTAGGAATACAATGGATCGTAGAACTATGAAGAGAGTTAGTAGAGGAGGATATAAATGCATGAGGTGTAAACAAAGTGGGCACAATAGTAAATCATGTAGAAACCCTCTTGTTGATTGGTAAACATATAATCAATCTTTTTATTTATTCTCTATTTTAGGTAGGATTATATGTTCCTAACGATTACTGATATGCTCTTACTTCTCCGTAGATCATATGGATCATGGAGAGCTTTCTTATGAGCCATACCCGATTAATGATATTATACTCATACAACAAGAGTCACATAGGTCGGTTTCTATTTGGAAAGGAGATGTATGATAACTCTTAATAAATTTTGTTTTATTTTTTTAGATTATAAATTACATTGGGTTATAATTTTAAAATTTATTATAGGACCCCAGGTGCCTTGAGTGCACCGAACATTTTAGATATCTCCACCATTGACCCGTAGATGAGCATATGTTACCATATATTGAGCGGACAGGATTTAGACATTTCATTTATCTATAGTACGTTTGTCTCGATCGGCCTTTATTAACAGCTCTCATTGAGAGATGGAGGAGGGAGACACATACGTTTCACCTACCCTATGGAGAGATGACTATCACACTTATCGATGTGGTAGTTCTCTTAGGATTTTCGCATTGATGGACCTCCTGTGACGAGCACGATAGGAGGAGGTTATTTAAACTTATTAGGTAGACTCCTTAGTAGAGCTCCTCTTGCTACATCCATGCGTGGTAGCCGAATTACTCTTCAATGGATCTTAGGCGAGTTTCGTGAGCTCCCAGCCAATGCTTTGGAGATAGTTATCAAGCATCATATACAGGAGTATTTATTATATTTACTTAGATCCATGATATTTGTGGATACCATGAGTAACCATGTACATGTGGCATATCTCTCCCTCTTTACAGACTTCGACATAGCGGGTGCTTATTCATGGGGCAGTGCTACCCTTTCATTTTTATACTGAGAGTTAGGGAAAGCATGCCAAGCCATGACCTCTGGGATTATAGGTTGTTTGACCCTTCTTCAGGTAAATTAATTCGTAACTTTAAATATTCTTTTGAACGTATAATTCCTTAATTTTATTTAATAATTTTTATCATATTTTCTGACACAGCTATGGTCGTGGGAGCATTTATACGCTGGTCGACTAAGTATTGAAATGGGTTACCTAGTCAAGGGTGCTCCATTAGGAGCGAGGTAGGCTGTATTTATATTTAACACTTAATTTTTTTAATAAGGTTTTATTTACATATGTTGAACTCATTTTTCAAATTTAACTCCTTAAAGTGGAATGTTCGGAAAAAGAGAACCGATAATCCACAAGGAGTCCTCCGATTGTATAGAGGGGAGTTAGACCACCAACGGCCCTATCAGGTAATTTTATTGTCGTGTTGAACTTTTTTGTAATGATTATAAAATATGTAAGGTTATTTAAACTTAATTATCTTTATATATTGTATAGCTATTTGGCAGCCGTACTCACTGGAAGTATTGGTTGTGTTACCTTCTCCATGCACCAATGGTCGAGAAGTGTGACTATTGCAAACGCCACTAATATGTTTCGAGATTATCAAAATGTATATGCCGAATCATGTGACGCTCCAGTTTAACTTGGGGCAAGAGGTCCTACCTCGTACCATCGAGTTTGTCCATTGCATCACTCGACAAGGCTGCCATATTATCGACTGGGCTATACATCATACAACATATATCACTTGATGGGAGGATAGGAGAGCCATTGTTATCAGAGGGGAGATAACTATGACATCACGAGATGTCTGTAGCATGTATATGCAATGGTATTTACGGATTACACAATGATATATTTTACCACACAATGATGAAGAGGAGATGACATATTAGCCTAGGGGTGTGTATGAGGTAGCTTTGGTAAGTATAACTTTATTAATTAAGACACATATTATTTTATTATTTATCTAATCTTTAATTTATTTATTTTTTAGCTTTATCTAGTTCGATGTACGCATATGCATTTGACTGACACATCATGTTAGTTAATGTTTAGGGAGCATGATGATGTCATTCGTAGCTTCCCACTGCTTCAGTCGGTGATTACGGATGTCAAAGATATTATCTTGTCGATGAGGCTGCTCAGACACAGCTGATGCATGATTCATTCTCTGATATTCCATCTTCATTAGCAGCGCATTGCTCTCTTCCACAGTAATCATTTCGGTTACTACACATGTAGCTCAGCTAGATCTAATTTTATATTACATACAACATTGGTCAACTCGTATTGAACCATCTATTACTTATGCTGAGCCGGAGCGAAAGCCACATTCGAAGCAAGAGATAGAGCTTGAGCCAGAGCCACAGCCAAAGTTAGAGCCAGAGCTGGAGTAGGCAGATCATGAGGAGGAGCTCGTACAGCATCGTCGAGGTCGAGGACATAGGAGATCGTGACATTAGCTTTGTTATATGTTTCTTTTAAACTAAACATTTTATTAACATGTAATGTAATATATTTGATAAACATTTTTATTTTATGTTTGTTTTTATTTGATGTCAATAAATTTAATATTATATTTATTTTGCATGGAATGTGTATAATAAATGAAATTGTGTATGTGTTTGAATGAATGAACAGGGACAAGTGTTAAAGTTAGTTTAAAATAATTTTTTTAAAATTTAATTTAATTTTATTATCCAGTAGGATGAAAATCAGTACATAAGTCGCTTATGTTTACTGGAGTTGTAAAGTTACATGATTTCGTCTTTTCAAAGGATGAAATTAGTTCGGTTTTCAGGTGGCGATTTCATCGTTTGGAAGGATGAAATCAGGTTAAGTTTATAAATCGATAAACCGATTTTGTTTTTTGAAATAATGAAATCAACTCCTTTCAAAGGACGAAATTATATAAATAACTTAAAAAAAAACTATACAGACACTTGCATAGAAAAAAGTAATACCATTTTAAAAAATATTTTTTAAAGTGGTCCAAATTGATAAATAAATTTTTTAATTATTATTTAAATAATTTTCTCTATTAAAAAATATTAGTTATTTTATAAGTTTTCTTAATTAGCTCGTTCCATATTATTTTTGTATTTGACGTGGTTAAACATTTTGTGTTGAAATAATCTAACTAGTACATTGTGTCAAAGGCATGAAATGGTACCCTCTTTTATTTCATATTAATAGTTTTATTTAATTTTTTAAATAAACTATTAATATATGACAAAGAGTATACATTAAGTAGTAATACGGTGGAAAACTAGCAGTAGTCCGATGTCATAGTCTTCTACCGCTTAGAGTTTAGTCCGCGACATAAATATAATTTCAATTGTTTAAGGAAAGAGGCACTTACCAGGGATGCTGAAAGGTGATTAATTGTGATGCATTTTTTACGTTCTTTACTAAAAATGTACCTAACAAAAAAAATATACCGAATCTTTAATATTTGAGATCAACAATCTATATGTTTATGCATTATCACAAATATCATCCATCACAAATATCAAAGATTTTTTTAAACCGAACTCATTGTCAGTAAATAATATAAAATAAACTTTTTAATTAAATAACATAAAGATCACTGGCTGTGGGAAAAAGTAATAAAGAGGAGGTAGGGGAAGTGGGAACCGGGGGGAGGTTGAGGGGTCACACCAACGCAAGGCCCCATGCTGAATGAGACATGCAGATGATGGGAGATGGGGTGGGAAGATGGCACTAGAGCCTCTAATTAGCTAATTGGGAGGCATCTGGCTTACGTGCTACTCTTTCCATCTACTGCTAGTTTGAGGGAAGGGGGGGACCATCTTGCTGGCTGCATTCATTGTAAGCAGTTAGGCGTGGGAATGACTTGTAGATGGAACATGTGAAAGACTTCAGTTCAGTCTTGCCCCTTCCCCCGTCCCCAGCCCCACCCATATTGATGATCTTGTCATCATCGTATGATTAGAAAGAGAGAACTGTTTTTAATAAAATAAGAGTTCAGAGTACGTGCTATCAATCTCAACGAAGGCTCATTATCAAAATTAGACAGCTGGTCTGCTCACTGGAGTCTCAGATTAATAAATTGGTACAACACAGTTTTGTTCAATGATGGAAACTTCTATCTCGCAATTGCGAATCGGAAACCCATCACTGCGTGATTTGTGCTTTGTGTTGGGAAACAAAAGTTTGGTTCATGTCGGCATCACCTCGGTAGCTCTAGGTGAATCTGTTTAGGTCCTAGCTTCTAAATTAACTCCCTGTAAAGTCAGCTACATCTCTATGAGGGACCGGGACAAGTCCCTAAAATTTTTATATTTATATAAATAAAGTTAGTATGTGCTCTATGGCTAATATTCCCTATTTCATGCGGTAGTGTCTGCCAGTTCACGTGTCCCTCGTGTGCACCAGCTGCATATTAACGAGTCTCTATTCATATTCTAAACTTACATAAAATATATTAGATACTTACTATTACTATTGCCTGTCTCATTATCATGTACTCATTTAAAAAATATATTAATTATTTTATTTTTTATTTTTTTATATTAATAATTTTATTTAGTAAAATAATTTATTCTATATTGATAGCTTTATTTTTTTAATTTAAGTAGTTGAATATTTGAAAAAGAATATCATAAAGTTATTTTTCATTCACTTAGAATTTAATAAAAAAATTTATTTTTAAAATATAACTATTAATATAAGACAAAGAAAATATTATTTTTTAAATAATTAATAATAGAATAAAAAGTTTAATACATTCTTAATTATTATTTTTTTAAATATCATATTTTTTCAATTTTGGACAATTAAAATAAGACTAATGGGAGTATATAGTAATAGACGAACCTTTCAATAAAGTAATATGGCGTTATCCATGTCTTATGCCTTGGTCCATTACAGCAAAAGCAAAGGGAAATCTTGTGTCTTGACCACTGCAAACATGCAAGGAAGTCGAAACAGGTAAAAAAAGTAAAAAAAAAAACTTAGGGCAAGGGGTTGTGTCTGCACGGATCAAACGCAAAGTTAGGTACCACTCTCTTTAGAGTAAAAATAAAGTAAGATTCGTATCTATAATAAGACTCAAAGCCCAACCAACCAAGTGTAGACGCCCAAATCGTACCCTTAAAAGCAACGACATGTTCTAAATTCGGATGCCTATGAGTATTTGTGCTTATGTTTGCTTTTGTTCTTCTTCCACCATGGATTTGCGTATCATCGCCATGGGAAAGTACTTTTTGGTCATCTTACCAGTATCCTCCATTAAGAAGAAGAATTTGCACATCATCATAAGGGGAAAGTACTTTTGGACATCTTACTAGTATCCTCCATTAAGAAGAAGTCATCGATCATGATGATAGCCCGCGTATACGCTAATGTATTATTTAAGTTAATATATGCTCTCTTTGTCCTAACTTAATAGTTTTATTTGATAAAAAAATTATTTTGTATTAATAGCTTTGTTCAATTTAAGCAGTTAAATACTTAAAAAAAATTATAAACTTATTTTCTACTCTTAAATATGAATTTTACTATTTAATAAAAATTATTATTTTTAAAATATATTTATTAATATAAGACGGAGTGAGCTCTATAAATTGTCAAAGTTTCCTATATAAAGGGGAGGCGACATAACATATATCATTACATGGTATATACAATAAGGTTATTTAATATATCCTATATATTACTCCTACTATCTTATATTAATAATTTTATTTACTTTTTAAAAAATAATTTTATTTTTTAAAAAATTAAATAAAACTATTAATTTAATAAATGAAGTATATATAAGAGCTAGCGAAGTTTTGCATCACTCAAATATTCAATACACACTATTACACTAGCACATAGGACGTGCATACCCTTTGGCCGTTTAAGTTTGTTCTATGAAAATCCCCTGCTTTGACTGTCGGCATTCCTCGGGCGAACGGATTTGGTTGTTTTCTTCTTTCTCTATAGCAGGGACCAGAGGTGTCGTACCTACCAGCTGGAGCCGATGAGCTGTTCATCACCGGGATACTGTTTCTTGATTTTATCTTCTTGAAAATGGCTCTTCATCCACTCCCGAACACTCTGCATAAGTGTTCTCAGCCTCAGTGAAGAACATTCAAGTTAGGGGTTTTCACAACAGCCCGTAGTGTCAAAAATAATTAAACGGTTCTATTTTCTTCCCTCTCTAACCAAATTAAAAAATATCAATTTTTACTTAAGTTTCTCTTATTTTACTCATCACTCTTATTCTTACTTCCTCTATCTTCTTTAGGTCCCTTAATATATGAATCTTACCTCCATCTCCTCGAGTGATGGCCATGGCTGCAGTTTTAACGGTGACTTTAGCGATGATGACCTCTTTTTCTCTTTTTTTAGACTTGGCTATGCTATATGTAACTAGAAATATGCCACTATGGTCGGTTAGCCTTATTGGCCAAATTTGACCACGTAGCACAATCGGCAAGAATTGGTTGTGTGGTGCGGTCGACTAGATACGGATGTCGCTATGACTAGGCTTGCTAGATCTTGGTTGAGCTAGCCAGATCTGGCCGTGATTGTGCAGTTGGCTAGAGCTTTGTTGCGGTCGATAAACTCGTGGCTGCGCTATTTAGAGCCTCCGCCACTAGCCAACCTCTGGTATTTATGCTAGTGTCAGCCGAAACCAAAGAAGAAAATTAGAAAGATAATAATCAGGTAAAGAGATGAGATAATATTTTATAAAATAAGGGATGAGTGAGATATTTTATTATAGAGTGTTAAGGTAAAAGAAAAAAAGAGATAAAGGAAAAAATTAGGGTTTAAATAGCCATATTTAAAATAATTATATGAATTTTCATATAATTTAGATATAATTTTTTATATTATATTACTAGTTTTATTTAAAATTATAAAATAAATTATTTTTAATTAAAATTTAAAAGATTAGATAACCTATTAATATGAGACGAAGGCAAGATTAGACAATGGTGTTTCATGTCGTTAAAGGCCACTCTAGACTTATAAGCAGAGATGGAATTATGTTGTGAAACTGGGGCCATGGCCCTCCAGTTTTATTATTATATACTCTATTTTTATCAGCCAATGCATATTAACCCCTGAGATCTCAATTTCGTCCCTGCCCATAAAGACAGAAACAAGAAAGCTTCACTCGTATCGTATCCAGACTTATGATTTTTTCGGTCAAGAGTTAAAAGTGGGATCACAGTGGGGGCAACGATGAAAGCATGTTTTCTAAGTCACTTTATCAGTAGACACGGATTACCTCCAATGTCCAACCAGTGAGCTCCAAATGGATGGCAAAGATCTCTGAAGAAGAAGATAAGGGAATATGTAAAGAGCGGCGTCATCCATGACATTGACTTGTCAAAAATCCTAATTCTCAATCTTGGCAACCATTGGAGAAATGGTCGGAAGATAGGTTGACAACAATCTACTTGATATTGGATGGGGACCTTGACAGTGACGAGTTGGGTCCTCCATTATTTTTGGTATTTGCATATGGCATCAATCTAGATGGATGCAGATTGGGTAGACAGTACTTCATGCAGTTTTTGCTCTTAATGTGGTCTGAAACCGTCCTCAATTATATCCCATATCAACAAGGACGACATAAAAAAAAAAAGAGATCAAGAGGCAGGATTGAGGATAAGGCACCCATCATTCAAGAAAAATCTATTTCTAAGGTATATCATTCAGACTTCAGAGTGGATTCGAGAAGATCCCTCACTTGCGCCAAATAAATCGAAGGATAATTAAGCCGAATAAGAAAAGGTAAGCATTAATTCAACCCTCAACGATGTTATATTTTTAATTAGATTAAGATTTTAATTATCTTAATAATTTTATTTTTTAAATTATTCTATTTTTCACTGTAGTTAAGATTATTTTTGTTTACCTTTTTTTAATCAGATTACTATATTATTTTTTTATAAATTATATTATTTAACCCTTTCTAATGTAGAAAATAAAAATCAGTCAAACTTTTATTTAATTTTCTATTATAATCCTCATATTCTCTCATCTCATCCTTGTATAGACCCCCTTAGTCTACACCATTAGTAGTTAAGGGTCATTTTGCTCCTCGTTACTATCCTCCCACCCTCCTTCCACTACGAGCCAATCACATTGGAAGAGTCCATTGCATTGGCCAAGCCCGATGCCCGGTGTCGCACCGCCTCTCATGACCGTAGAGTCTTCATCCCTCAGTGATGTGCCCATTACGGACTATTCCCTTGGTCGCCTCCACGCTCACACACAGTAGTTAGAAACTCAAGTAAAATTAGTAGTTTTGGAGCTTATTGATGTGATCATAGCCATTACTGCCTCTAGAGACGAGCACAAACTGCCGTGAAGAGCAATGCAGACACCACCCAACACTTCGACAATGTTCTGAGCTTGATTTCTTTGCTCACGGATGTTGTTAGTGGGCTTCAGCCGCTTTTACCAGTGTTGTCCGATGCTTCGTCCTCAGTGGCACTCGCCACACCACCAACATCTTTGCCGCTGCTAGTCGCCTACATGCCGTTGTAGGTTGGTTCTGCCGGCCTTGTTGGAAGTTTGTTAGTCAGCAAAGTCACTGCCTTTATGCTCGCTTCTCTTCCGCCGGCATCATTCCCAGCCTCGGTCTTCACCTGTTCCTCTTCGGCCGATCCAGATCTCGAGCCTACGCCCTTGATCCTAGCCCGATTCGCCTCATCTACTTTGAATCTAGCTGTCGTGCCACCATTTTCGGCCAGATCCGCCCAAGTTGCTGCCTTTCCCCTCTCATACGGCTTGTTTGCTACATTGCAGTTTCTGACACATATGTCCTCCTCTGTCGTCTGACAGTTATCCGACCCCATCCTTCTGATGGTTCTATTTTGTCCACCACCCAACCTACCCTCCTGTCTGTCGATAGGGCATCTGCTTCAGTTCCAAGTTCGACAACCGCCTCATCAGCACCTTCAAGATGAAATTCGGGTTGTCGAACTTCATTAACTCTTTATCAATTAGTTGAAAATAATTTGAAATTTGTCATATTCTAGTTTTGAAACAATTGCATCAGGTAGGGATGCCACTTGGGTCGGGTAAATGGTAAAACCCGACCCAACCCTAATGGGTCGGGTTTGGTTTATGAAAATTGACCCAAATAGCTATTCGGGTTAGGTTCGGGTTTTAGGTGATCCAACCTGACCCGAATATAATTATAAATATAAAATTATATTTTTATGCTATTTTTAATATTATTTTTTAAAAATAAAATAATATTTTTAAAAATAATTTTTATTCTATTTGGGTCAAACGGGTTGGGTTCGGGTCGAGTTTGGGTCGGATTCATATTGGGTTTGGGTCACAGTTTTCTTATATGGTATCGAGTTTGGGTTTGGTAAAACCCGACCCAAACCCGACCTGGTGGCATTACCAGCATCATGAAGTAATAACCCTACATTCCATAGGGTGACTAATGATTCCATTGAATAGGTTTCTACAATTTTATCCTTTTAACGCCAATAAGAACCACAATATGGCTTCCCCTTGGCCCTTTTAAGGGGAATTTTAAACCTTATTGACAACATAGCACCCATGATTTGTGGAGGCCCCTTTTCACCAACCATTTCAATTTAATAAATGGTATTTTTCAGAATTGGCCCTAACTTCTTGGGTATTCTTGGAGATGTTTAAAATTATTTTAGTATTATCTAGTGTTGCATTTCAGTTCACCTTTAGTAAGAACCAAACTGAACTGAAATTTAGAGCCAAAAATTGAAACTAAAAGTCTTATAATTAATCCACACTGATACAAGAACCAAAACCGAAGGAGAATCAACTTCCTTGGTCGGTTCTACTTCGAATCGGGAGATGAGGAAGAGGGGATGCGAGGTCGGGGTCGGGGTCGAGATGGTGGTCGACAGGTAGAAGGCAAAGGCAGGGTCAGTGGGGATGTAACTCCCAAGATTTTTTATACATTTTTCTTAAAATTCACGGAATTTTTTTTTTCAATATAACGTTTGTAAATCGGAGGAAAAATGACGAAATCAAAACATGAGAAAACAGTTTATAATTTAAAATGCTAAACATTAATTTCCCATCTAAATATTTCCATCATACAGTCAAACATCGTACGACCAAAGCAAATATCCTCAGGCGCTACTCGAAAATACACGTACGACTAAATTACCATGATCATGGATTTTTAAATACAAATAACTCCCAGGCGTCCCCGAGTACAAGTCCCATAAACAGTCTACTATCTGCTCCAAATTAAAAGTCCAGAAGATATAAACACTCAAATCTCATCTCACCCAATACATCAGATTGTAACACTAAATATACTCTCATTGAGTCAAATATATCTAAATCAAAAGGAGAAACAATCCATTCCAGAATCGAGCATCCATCTCCAAGAGCTCTCCAACACAACCTGCAAAAGCCTCCCGAACAACAGGGCTAAAAAAGTAGGGTAAGTATTTTCATACACAGTAGGAAAATACCCAGTAGGGGAAACCAAAACAGTGAACTCAATAAGTTCATAAAATACATACGTTCATGCAACTCAAACATGAAGCAGTCAACGTAATATAATCAAGTACATCTGCATATAATAATGCATAGCACACAAATGAAAGCAAACTTACACAAACACCCTTAATAAGGGTCTTACAACTTACTCGTACCATCGTATGCATACTCAATACCTTACACATACTCGTACGACCATACTCGTACAATCTTACACTTACAGTCCTTATCGGAATCACATACTTATAATCGTGCTCAGAATCGTACACTTACGGTCTTACTCAGAAACTTACACTTACATTTTTACTCAGAATCATCATCTTACAATCGTACTCATACTCACACAACTTACATGTACTTATACGACCTTACCTGTATAATCATACGCTTACACATAAACGTATTCTTACTTCTTCCTTAGGAGCTTACACTTACACTTGCTCTGGATCTTGCATGTACAACTTACTCAGAATCTGAAGCATACAACATACTCTCACTATCGTACATATACTACCGACAACTGAAGCTCATTACAATTAACAAACTCGAATGTTGAAAAGAAAGGGAATGCCACAAGGGCGTCACCTTAACCTTCGGGGAGCAACTAGACGCCATGGACTTTTTCGAAGGCAAGGCACACCTATGCTCATGGGGTACAAGATCAAACAGATAAGGGTAGATCCATGATACTACTTATCTGAGCACGCAAATACCCACTCTCTAGGGCCATACAATGCCAACAAGGGCCATACAGTGCCAACTAAGGGCGGAAAACATACAATGTCACTCTAGGGTAGTAATCTTACAATGTCATTCTTGGGCAGAACATACAGTGTCATCTATAGGCATAAACATACAGAGCCCACGAAGGGCAGAAACTTACAGCGCTCTCAATAGAGCATCAAACGTCTGGGCTTAATACAACACACAGACCAAATCAAAACATACATCGCTCTCAACAGAGCATCAGACGTCTGGTGCACTATATAGCACATAGACAACATCCCGCAGGAATAACCACCATGGCAAGACGCAAGAAATGCTCAACTGTTTCATTATCGGCTAGCACAAACATGGAACTTAATCCGTCGAACCCTTAGATCTCAAACTCACAACACTATTATTAACTTTCTCATAATTCAAGTTTGAATTAAGTATATTATGCGGTACAATTATGCCACACAAACTCAGTCCTCGACTGATCAAACCGAAGCTGAGCCCGATCCAAACCCTAGTTCATCAGGGTAGCAGGCAACACTTAACCCATCCATACCATGATCAACTCACCGTACATCAAATCTTTATATAATCATACAACCTCTGACATCCACCTTACTGTCAAAACATCTTACTTACGTTGTCAAACTGAGCTCCTCACAGTAGATCCCCGTTATCACCCTTTTACTTAATACCTCACTTATTATTCTTACTTTTCACTTCATAATCTATACATTATGCTTGTACAATTATGCACGCTCTTACTATCGAATAACCCTCGTAAGGCTCCCAGCCTAAGTCCTTTTACTTACCGAACCCCTGACGTATACTCCAAACCAAATTGATCTATTTTAAATCCTCGCTCCTCAAACTTACCTTCTCTGTCTTCCGTCATATGCTTACACGTTCAAATCCACATCCAACTTCGTGCCAAACCCTTACCACTTTTTACCGTCCATCGCCCATACCTTTGCCCACACACACAGTCCACATACGTAACTTACTCAAAATCGTTAGCCATCACTAGCACATACCTATTCCACATCCATAAAACATATGTACAACTCATACATATCAATCATACTTAGCACACGTATTACACATATATCAACCGTACTTACAGCTCATATGCATGCCATATATATATCTGAACATACCATATAATCATGCTTATATGCCCATCATGCAATCTTAACATGCTACTACTCATTCAAGCATGCTATCATGAAATTATGAGTGCAAAGTTCCCCTACCTTGTAATCATGACGTTTGATGGTGAGCACACAACTGTGGTGGCATTGGTGACGAAGTTGGCGGCAAAAGCTTTTCCCAGCCGAGAGAGTTGTTGTCCCGAGGGTTTGGGAAATGCTGGAAACAATCCCGGCCAAAAGGGATGTTGAAGTCAATGCAGAAAATCTGTGATCCACGGCGGCACACTAGGGGCGGCCGGGAGAAAGATTGTGCCAACGAGTGGTAGGTGTGACCGTAAGGCAGGGTGTACTTACTAAAATTCGACCGGCGGTTGAACAATATCCAACCGGTCACAAGACATCGAAATTGACCGTGGACAACACCCAATGACGTTGATTTTACGTTTACAAGGGCCCACATATGGGCGGAGGGTGTGGGGTAACGTTCAAGGACGGAGGAGAGGTGAAATCCGATGTCAACTCCAAATGATGGTGGAGCCATCCGACGATCGGGCGGCGCCAAAGCGGCACCAAAACTCTAACCCGCATGCGTGGCTACTTGCACACGCAGCCAAAGGGAGGGGAGAGAGGGCTAGATGGTGTCGGCGCAAAGCTCATAAGGGCGGTAGGGCCATACGAATGGTGGTGACCGACAAAGATGGCCTTTGCCATTGTCGTGTCGAGGTAGGCCGACTAGAGGCCATACGGTGTCCGGCGAGGGTAGAACGGTAAGAGGGCAACACATGACGCTCTCTATAGAGTGGTCAAACACATAATCAGCTGAGGGAAACCTGGCCCATGTCGAAAGAAGAGGGGTGGTGCCGCACTAGGGTAGCCAACTATCTCCAGGTTGAGACCCGCCACACTAAGGTGGTCCAAAGGGTGCCCGGCATCCAACAATGCTCGATGGCCCAAAACAGGTGGAAAACCCTAGGGGCACAAGGATGAGCAGGGGTTACTGGCCGGCTCCATCATGGCCTTAGCGGCCAGGATGAGCTATCTCCAACCAGAGGTGATGGCCAAAGTCGATGGCCACACGCCAGACAGATAGCACAGTGAGGAGCAAAGGCTCAGTTTTTCTGAGTGAGAGCACCCGAGCAAGGGATGCGGATCGGGTTCCGACAAAGTGGAGGGGACGGAGGCTGAACAAGGTATGGAGGGGTGGCCCACTGGCGTCACTGGGCCATGGCAGAGCCGAACGAAGGTCTGCTCCGACGTGGCTCGTCGCCGATGGCCACAGTTTCACAAAAACAGAGCATTGGCGGATAGGGCAGAGGGGAGAAAATGGGAGGAGAGGATGGGGCCGCGGGGAGGCCAACTGGGGCCAGGAGGGGTGGTCCATTGCCTTCGCTGGACCAAGGTGAGGCTGGAGGGAGATCTAGTCGGCGATGGCTCGCCGCCGGTAGCCACCATTTCACCAAAACCGTGAGGCGGCGAAAACAGAGCAGAGAGGGGAAGGATGAGTGGGGCGGCGGAATAGAGGCCACTCTGGCCGGGAGGGACAGCCTCCAGCCATCGCCGGCTCGAGGCGGGACCATGGTCGGCCGGCCAAGCCATGCCGGCCCACAGCGGTGGCGGTTCAACCAAAATAGAGGGGGATAGAGGACTAACCAGGGGAGGAGGAGGAAGCTGGCCGGGACCGAGGGGGCTGGCCAGGGCGGCGGCCTTGCTGTTGCCAGCCTGTGGCTGTCCGGACGGAGGCTGGGCGGAGCCCACCGGCCACCGCCGATGCTGCCACAACACAAATCAGAGTGAGCAGAGAGAGATTGGGGAAAATAGGGGAGGAGCTCATGACGAATCAAATCGGGCTGAGGCTGTGCCCAGGAGGTAGCCTAGCCGTCCCTTGGCCGTCGCCAGGCCGAGGTCGGCCGGTGGCCTACTGGCAGCTCTCCTCCGGCTCAACCAAAACGAAAAGGGGGGGGGTCACACTATTCTCTTCCAGAAGGGTCTAGATCGGGCTTGGTCGAGCTCGAGCCTGTTCTCTCTTTTTTTTTTTCCTTATCCCTTTCTGCACTTCTATTCTTTAATGATTTTTCACACTGAAACGCGCATCCAGGCCCATGGCCTATGATGAACCTCACGCTCGACTACGGGTATAGATACCGAAACCAAATATGCCAAAATGTTATTATTTGTCTGCTAAAAATTATCAAAAAATAGCAAACAATTATAAGAAATCGTAGGGAAAATCTTGGGCATTACAGGGGAGGAGGAGGTGGTGGATCTAGATTCAGAGGAGAGGGAGATGAGAGAGAGGGGAGGTAGGGTGGTGGCCGACCAGTGAGGAGGTGGTGGCCAGTAGGGAGGAGGTGGAGGACCTGACAAAGAGGGAGGGGGAGGAGTGTGCAGTTGGGCAATAGGAACAAGAAGGGGGATACAAGGGTGGTGGTGGCCGGTGCAGGGAGGTGGAGGGCTTGGTGAATGGGGATGGAGTAAACACTTTGACACTGTTTTTTGCGAATTATTTTTGTGTGTTTAATTATTATGGATATTCTATGAATTGATATTTTGATGTAACGATAAACTTGTTCATGAATATTATGCTAGTGAGTACTAAACTCAGGAAAATAGTAGTGGTGTTAAATTTAGAACACAAAAAGAGAGGTTGTTTATCTGAATGATATGTTGTTCTAGAACAAAAAGTTTATGTCAATTAGCAATGGCACGTCAGTGATCATGTTGGTTGAATTCTAGGCCACTATTTTAAGACTTTGGCACGTTGGCTCTTGCATCGACGAGAAGTTGATTCCACTATCAATAGACCATTTATGCTTCGATGAGTTTGGGTGCAATTTTTAATGTGGGTTTACACCATCATTCAATAATTTTCTCTTCCATATATCTTTAACTCACCTTAACCCAAATCTTTGACTTTGAGTTGAGAGGAAGGATAGGACATGCTAAAGTTCGGAGAAGGAGGTGAAGAGGCTCGATTCTAGAGACCCTGTGTTTCGGTGGAAGAAAAGGTCAAATTGTCATAAATGGCTTTGAAGTGTTCGTATGATTGTTGATGAGTATAAAAGCATGTTTTGGTTGATTTATTAAATTTATCCCATGTTGACGATGTGAGATCATGTTTTCACTTTTTGATGATTATATTCAATAAAAGCATTGTTTTCTATGATGGGATGGTTATATGTGGTGAGGATTAAACCATGCTATTTGTTTTGAGTTATTTAAGTAAATTAGAGTATTTTGTTGTTTTTTCCTGTTCACTTGTAGGACCATCAACATGTTGGTGATGACATTAGTGGAAAGAGGAAGATGATAGTAATACCATTGACATGTTGTGGCATGTCGGTCATCATCTAGTTACTGGTAGTGGTGTCAATGAGGAGGCTTCCATAGCCAACCCATTGTTGGTGAGGGGTCGATGCATTGATGAGGATGCCAATGGTCATTGACGCTCTGACCAATATGTCAATGTATTTATTGATGATACATTGATGTTGAATATTTTCAAGCATTATTTATGATAATGTATATGTTATTACTAAGTATTATAATAACATGATTTTCCTTGCATTTGGATGCATGATTGAATGTTGTTGAGTATGTATTATGTAAACCCTATTGCATATGTGAATCCTTGTGATGAATCATACCCTGGACTAGTGAATTTTGACACTTAAGGATAAGATATCCTAGTGTCCGGTTGACTCCTAAAGTGAGTCATTTTGCCACATAGATGGAAGGGTATAGTACAAGACAGACAATGACTTTCTGGCTCTCTAAGGCTGGGAGTTATATATAGTGCCGCTCTCATAGCCTGAGAGTTATGTTTGAATGGATCATAGCATTAAAAAGATTATTGGTCCGGTGCATCGCAATACAGGAGCTTTCGATGTTTATGGTATTCAAAATCTTGACCACTTAGATCCATGAGCCCTTGTGGGCTTAGCCTCATGACGTGAATTGGGCAAATCGGCTTAAATAAAAAGAAGTCCAATTTATGAGTAGTCATTTGCCTAGTGAGGGAAAAGGACTCTTAGATGTGGCTATTATGTCATAGAGATCCTTTGTGACTGATACTTAGTGAGGGAGATGGACTTCTTAGTGTTATCATGGTGTTTAGGTGATGATACTCTCGTGCTATTATTTATTGATGGCTTTACAATTAATGTAAATAATATATTGCTAGTTCATGTTATCATATTGTTCTTGAATTGTTATTATGTTGTCATTTGTATATGATTTTTGTTTAGTCATCCCACTAGGTATATTCATATACTCAACATCTTCATCATGTTAGTTTCTTAGGAAGAATGATCGGGTGAGAATTGTGGTATTCAGGAAAAAGGACAACAAGTGATTTTGTAGGGATATAAGACTATTTGACTTTATTAACTAAATTTATAGAATGTATGTATGACTTTGGGCATGCAAGTGACAATTTACTTACATTTGTTGTATATTATGTGCCTTGGGCATATACTCGGGCTAGACCCTATTGGTTTGTGATGTGAATTGACTTTAGAAATTATTGTACTTTACTTTCAATATAAGTATGTTAAAAAATGAGTAAGTCGCACATCAAAATATCTTGTCGCAGTTTTGAAAAAGATTTGAGAAAATTTATTTTTGTTGTGTTATTTATGGAAAAATGAGTTTGAAAATCTTAGAGCATGATAGGTAGGGTGGTAGTGACCAACAAAAGGAGGTGCAGGGCTTGGGGGGGGGGGGGGGGGCACAAAGTAGTGGCAGGTGATAAGGAGGTTTTGGCAACTAGTGGGAGATGATAAGGTGCCAGTAGCCGGTGGAGCAAGGAGAGGGAGGGGGAGGAGCGATTGTTTAAGCATAGAGGCAAAGGGGAAGGGGAGGGTTGATGTACAAGATTAGGGTTAATCTTATCTGTTCATTCATGTAAAATGGTTGAGATTATTTAAAAAAAATTAAAGTAAAATATCCAATTTTCATTTAGTTTGGTTTTTTATAGGCAGAAACCGAATCGGAATCAAGATTGAGTCAATTCTTTAGTTTTTGGAACTGAATAAGGAACCAAACTGATTCTTTTCGGTTCAGTTCCATCCGGTTCGATTTAGTTTCAATTTTTCTGTGCAACCTTAGTATTATAAAAAATAATCCTATATACATGAGAATCCCCACATATGTCAACAAATGACCAAAATGCCCCCTCCCCCCTTTCCTTCCTGCAACCCCGTTTCCACTAAAACCCACTAATTTTGCTTTGCCTTTTGTGGCCTGGCCCAGCTTGGCTCGACCCTTCCTCCACCCTCTCCTCTTCCTGCTCAGTGATCAATGTTAATAAATCATATATGCGCATGAAAAACTCATGCTATGAATAGGCTCTGAATTATTTTATGTATGGATATTAGTTTCATTGATCCTTTTTTTAGGAAAAAATGTGTATGAGCCTCATCTCAAGAACACCTACCTGGGCTGTCAGATCGAGGTCCACATGAGCAAAAACTAATCTACCAGCTCATGATGCCGAGGCTCGCATAGACGCATGTGAACCCATACTCATAGGACCTTTTTTTTTTAATATGAAGTTTGAATAACCCAGTTATCATCAAAGTTATTCATAACCAACAATTGAATCACTATCAACCATTACACACTATACAATTTTATGCAGCCTACAGCATACATTTTTTACAAGAAATTTCGTGCCACCGTTTTAGGAAATAAGCCCATCTTATGATAAAACATAACGCTAAGGATCAGAGTTTGGTGACCAATCTTACTAACTACAAACTAGAAAAAGGAACAAATGGTACTGTAGTGTACTTTAGTAACCCATATATGGTAATCGAATTAGAACAATCTAAAAATCATACTCCATTGAACCATCTCTTCAACCACAAAACGTTAGCATTCTTAAATGCCCCAAGACAACCAAATCTAGATGGAGAAAAGGTGGCTCACTTGTGCGAAAAAGAAAAAGCTGGCTCACAAGCCACAAAGTATAAAGGAGTGACAAGAACCGGCATTCACCCCCTGTATCCTTGTCTCTTTCAGGCCACTCAAGAAAGAGGCATTTGGGTGAAATTAGTAGACACGCTGGCAATCTTATCCGCACACAAACTGACCACTAGCACTTGTGGGTCACTCCATGATTCACAATTCACAGATTGATCGATGCCTTGAATTCCTGCACAAAATCAAGCGAAACCATAGTGTTATCCTTACTGCAAATAAATTGTTATGGAACATGTATGAACAAAAGATAGAAAGAGAACCAAGCAGGTTTGCTTTGTACCGGTGCTCCAACGCCTTGGTGAACTACTCGTTCTGGCCCAAGCACTTTCCATGCAGTTTTCGAGGCTTTTACCCCATCACTGCTGGGAACCTGATGAGTTCCCAATATTGGTCTAGTTTGTCGGTGAGGTTCTCTGCAGCAGAAATCAATTTCAAACAACAGGTTGAACCAGCAGACTCATTCAATTTTCTAGGCTCAGTAAATTTTTTTTTCTTGAAACGACCTGGGATTTTGCTCCGTCCAATAAGAAAATGGCCCTACTACCACTTTGGGTCAGTGGCCGAGTCAATTTTAAAAACACTAGGTGAAACACTTACTTCGTGTACAAGTGATAAGATTATGTTTAATTATAATAAAACTGCGTCATGAATTGATATTAAAGTTATATTAAACTTAATTAGCAATTATATTTATTTCTCAAAATAATAAAAAAAATATAATGAAATTTAAATACAAAAGCAATCCATATAGCACACAAATAATTCAAAACTCTAAAAAGTAGAAATGGCAGATTTCACTTTTTGGGCCGTGGTACTTTTGAAGTGCTAAATAGGATAGTGATATTTCCACCAAAAAAATATGCACAAAAACTCATGTATAAGTTTTGATGTGGGTCCTACACAAAGTTCACATGGCTAACTTATTTAAATTAATTAAAATATATATATTAAGATTTTATTGTGGGTTTTTATTGTAAATTTTTTTTTAAAAATAAAAATTAGTTTAAGTGTATTAGGGATGTTATTGGGTTGGGTTTTGCCAAACCCGAAATTAATACAATTTAAAAAATAGTAAATCTAAATTTAATATTAAGGTTTTATCAAAATATAAAAAAAAATAAAAAAAATAATATTTATAACCTTATTGGGGTCGAGTTTTATTAAACTCAAACCCGATATCATTTAAGAATTAGTAAACTTAAATCTAACCCGAATAGCTATTCGAGTTAAATTTAAAAACTCAAATTTGACCTATTAAGGTTAGGTTAAGTTTTATCATATATCTAACCTAAGTGACATTTTTAAATAAAAAAAAAAATTTAAGTGTGCATTGCACATCCTGCTGGCCGTGTATTTAACTTTCAAAATTGCGATTCATTAACATAGTTATAGGACATTATAACACTAAGTGATTATAAATGCTGATAAATCTTATATTAATAATAAAATACATTACCAATAGGGTGAGCCACTGTCTCATTTCCTCCCTTTTCGGCAATCGTTAAAATGTATTTATTTGAACGTTTTTTTTTAGGGTTTTTGAATGTCACGGGGAGGGAACGATTGAATGAGCATATATTTGAATGGTCAAAGTTTTTGCCCGTTGTAGAGATTGAAAGTCATTTAATGGATACTGATGTACAACGACAGTGTCAGGCGTCAGAAGAAAACAAAGAGGCCAGGCTCCAACCTCCAAATCCCAACGTAGAATGAGTACAACTCCGTCTTAGGAGATGAACTCAACGCTTCAATGGTTCCCTCTTCCGTTCATTAACACCGGCCACCGGGTACTGACCGGAAAAGTGTAATGCTCAGCGGTCAGACTTGCTTTACTTCTGCTTTTGACTTCACACCAAGTAGTAAGTTACTTGAAAGCCAGCCATGAAGTTCAACGGCGCTGATATAACTCACCCTCCTGAAGCGTGAAGGCCTTAACTATTCTGTTCAAATACCACATAAGAAGCTCAAACACATAGGAAGAAGGGAAAGGGAGAAAGAAGCAAAGAAGTGGGCAAATGGAAAGAAGACTGGGCCTGGTCTTTGTGGGGCTGCTGTTCGCGGCCATGGCGGTTGTATCCAGAGGCGACATAGAGGCGGATGAGAAGGAATGTGCA
The DNA here is from genome assembly GCA_035235625.1 of Saururus chinensis. Taxonomy (NCBI): domain Eukaryota; kingdom Viridiplantae; phylum Streptophyta; class Magnoliopsida; order Piperales; family Saururaceae; genus Saururus; species Saururus chinensis. The sequence continues at coordinate 22,211,520 of CP141143.1, read as the reverse complement.
GACGAGCTGGCAAACATGGCATCATGCATTCCCTTCGTGAGCGGCAGCGTGAAGAAGCCGACAAAGCGGTGCTGCGACGACACGGTGAAGGTGCGGGCGAGCAAGCCCAAGTGCCTGTGCGTGCTCATCAAGGAGAGCGCCGACCCTGCCATGGCCCTCCCTGTCAACACCACCTTGGCCCTCCAAATGCCTTCGGCCTGCAACATTGATGCCAAAGTCTCCGACTGCCCATGTAGTTATCACATCTCGCATTTCCTTGCGACGCTTTTTTGGATTGTTACGAGTTTTTTTCATCGCCAAAAGTCCAATCTAGCTCATGTCCTTATAGATGTAACTGTAAATTGTATTTGATCATGTCTTTTGATTGGTCTACAGCAATTCTGAAACTGTCACCGGATTCCCCCGATGCAAAGATCTTCAAAGAAGCATCGGGGAATTCTACTGCACCGACAGCCTCACCATCATCTGCTTCCCATACAAATTCCACCAGTCCGGGTAACAAGGCATCTCCAAGCAGAAGTGGGGGAGGGAGGAGGGAGAGCTTTGGGAGCGGAAATATGCTGTGGCTGGTGGTTTCAGTAACATGGCTGCTTGTTAAATTATGATTAGCTGGGCTTTGCAGGTAAGGAATAGGATTAGGATTAGCATGAATGAGAAGGAGTGAGGATGTTTTTGAGGTCGATGTGCAATAAATAGAACAGCCATTTTAAGGATTAATAATAATAGTTCATCTATTTTAATTTTGTCTTGTCAACTAGAATCGAGCTTTACTGTTACAAAGATCCCCAGCATTAATTATGCCTCCTGAACTCTATTTATGTCCTTCTCAGCTTCTTATTCCCCCTTCTAAATATTCAACCGAATTCAAATCTGGTAGCGAAGCTTCCCATCCTTGTCTCCTTTGATGACCCTCGATGGTGAAGACGAAAGAGCACAAAGAATACTGAAAATCACAATCCATGTGTAGATTCCGTGAGCTTCCGTGCGTCGTCTATCCGAGGTAAGGGAAACTTTACCGATGACCTCACTGGTGATGACGGACATGAATTACTCCCTTGGCCTCTTCTACTGTGTACATTAACCATCTCCACTGTCTTCCAATCCACATTAACCATCACCATTGGCTCTTCCAATCCTTCTTACTTATTGGGCTTCTTCGTATACAAATCATTTCTAAATGACTCTCCCAATTATTCTTTCTTATGCTACACATAACAAATTGGTCGAGACTCGGAGAGTGCAAGGAACAAGATGTAATAGCACGTAGATCAATTAGTTTGTGTAAAATCAACAGTGATTTGAAGTATTTTCTTAATGAAATGGCATTTGGAAAATAATCAGATAGTTAAAGGAAGAACTTGTCCTATTAAAATGTTGTTGAATTTTAATTACTTCTCCTAATTTTAAAATGGATATTTTATATATATGTGATTTTTCTCAAGGTATTAGAAGAATTTATAAAGAAACTCAGACTATAAACTAAAGAAACGAGTTTGAGCCCTGCCACCTGGGGACTCAAACAGAAGAAAGATCTGGCTGCATCAAATCAAACATTCTCTTTAATTTGTTTTGAAAAATAAAATAAAATACTTAATATGGGACAATAGGAGTATCAAACTACCAAATTCCCGTTAACACTCTCTTGCATGGTTTTGCGTGGACTTGCAATGCTGAGAAGCCAACCCCAAATACTTTGATGTCATGTTAAAACTAAGTTAATTACTTCAAAAGCTTAAACGGTTAAGGAACAGCTCAGCAATAATTATCAGCATAACAACGCCAAACTAAATACCAACTTACCATGGCACCTCATAGTTTTGCCAAAAGGGAAAGATGCATTTGATTCTTATGTAATGAAATGCATATGTAAGATTTAGATACAAGGTAATGTCTTAAAAAGATAACTGCAATTTCTTAAACAAAGGGGCGAGCTGTTGAATGCATTTGATATTAGAGGGTATCTTGTACAAATAAAGAGAGGATGTGATTTTGGGAAATGATATGAGTAAAGTCACACCAAGACCTTGGCTCTCATACCACGTTAAATAATTATTATTTCTCAATAACTTAAGCTATTAAAAAATAAGCTATAACTCTGTCTATCCTATATTAATAGTTTCATTTAGACAAATAAGTACTTTTGCTGGATAATGAGATCCACAGTGAAGAGAATGGAAAATGGATGTGTCTAGCATGACCGACTTGGCTCCTTGATCAGAGCATTATGTGAGCTAGTCACGGGTCTTTTATTGGAGAGTTGGTATTTTTTAGAAAAAATAATTTTTAAAATAATTTTTTATATACCCTCCACTTAAATTGAGCCAATTGGTACCAAATAGAGCTATTAATATGAGATAGAGAGAATATAAGATTTATTTTATATCTCAACATTAGTTTTGATTTGGTGTTAATTTTGATTTATTAGCTCTGTCATCCATAATAATTCCTAGGAGGGTCTCACCCAGAACAATGCATGAAAAACGCGTCGCCCAATAAACGTATAAAATGAGGCTATTTTTGACGAACCTTTTTATCCAAATTGGAAAATCGCGCGGCCATCTAACGGGTCTCTTGCAAAATTTCTAGAATTTAGAAGATAAAGGCTCAATGAAACCGGTAGGCCTAAAATTGGGCTTAGCGTGGGCCTTTGTAAATTTGGGCTTCTATGTGTCAAAAATCTGCATCAGCACAAAACCACTTTCTCAATTCCCCATTGGCGATTGAAATATTGGCACTATCGTCTCCTTCTATATTTTTTAATCACAAATGCAATTGAGGGCCCAAAAAAAAAAGATAAGAATGCAACTCTGTAGATTGCTTTTCAGCTTTTCATATCTCAAGAAAGAGACCACAGAATCAGGTTTCGGGACACACGCCATAGAAGTCAGGATTCAGACAGGAGGGGAAGAAGAGAAGAAAATCCTTCCAGGTCAAAGGGGTAGGCTCAACAAACTTGACCTAACCCTCTGTTTCATTTTGCGGGTTTAATACTTTTTAACTGCTTAATAGGGTTGAATAAAGTTCCCCTCCCTCTATTTCCATCTCTTCCTAATGAAACATACTTTAGTTGGAAAAAACATGAAAAAGTATGGAGCTTGGACCTGCCAATTGAAACATACTTTAGTTGGAAAAAACATGAAAAAGTATGGAGCTTGGACCTGCCAATTGAGTGGACAAATAGTTTGTTGTCTGCCTCTGTCATTACAGGTGGATTGGCCTTCAAGGCTTCAACCACAAAATTGTGGGCCGGTGCCTATCCACAAGCCATCAAATCTCAGTTCTTGTCCTCCTTGCTTTTAAAATGATCGGCAGTAACCATCTAGGACAAATTCTGATGCTTTTTAAACTACCCTGTAGTTTCAGCTTTTGACCCTTGATGTTTGCAGCTGAGTTTATGCAAGCTGCATGCATTTTTCTTCGTTTCTTTATGTTACATTAAGCGTCTGTGTTTCATAATGTAAACTTTGCCAATATTTTTTCACTGCCTTCCCTATTGAAATCTTTCACTACATATGGCTCAATGTTTAGAGAAACAAAGTGGCTGTCTCTAGGAAACTTTCTCTGTCACTACTTCAGTTTTTTTTTGTCTTATTTTGTAATTTTTCTTTTTTTGTTATAATATGTTACGTACGACTATTGGAATCTCATGCTGGTGAAAGGTGTTGCATCAAGGCTGCATCTTGGATTGAGTTAAGTTGGTTTTTATAGGACCCAGCCAAACCCAAGATAAGAATAGAGGTCACTGGACCCAATTAGCCCTAGATAAGAATAAGCTCTTTGGATGGGATGACCTGACGAGCCTGAGATAAGAACTGAATTTCTTGAACCCAATTTAATATAAGAACCAAAAAAACTAGAGAACCTAAATTCTATATTGGGTTAGGTCGGTTTTAAAAATTTAAATCAAATCAATAATATATTAGGTCAGTTCAATTTATAAAAAATTATAAATATTCTTACCCCCTGGTTTAGATATAATTTTGTAGGTTAATTAAGAATTTGGGTTGTTTCGTTCTCGAGTGTTTTACATGCTACACCTCATCTAACCTAAAAATTACTTTTTTTTAGACCTGACCTGATTCTCATCGATTCTAGCCAAACGCAGCCCTTAATTAGAGTAACATAACACGCTGTATAAACTGTGAAAGTAGTACTGAACGTCTATAACTAGCATACTAAAAATAAGGCAATTTGTCAAATAAGTACTGCAAATTAGGATTTTGTGTTTCAGTTACGTGAGGAGTACTTCCTCTTAAGTAGACTAAACTATGGCTTCTGTCACCCACTGTAATATTGACTCTACATTAGCAAGTAATCTAATTTCCAGAAGCCTACTTAACCTTTAGAATTGCAGTCAAACAAGCCGTCTCTTGTACGTTTCTATTTCATCACCATTATTAAATGACAGCTTACCTAAATTTTTTTGTTTCACCTCAAAATTTTGAAAAGAATACACGATAAAACTATTACCTAATTGAATTTATTATAACCAAGAAGATTTTATACTTGCTTCTGCAGAATTTCGTTTTCTAGTGAACAAACCTGTGTGGTTTTGTGCGGTGGAAGCAGACAAATCGACGCCGTAATTCGCTTGTGCCCACATGCAGTTTCCAGACCAGCCCACATGAGCTGCCCTTGCAACCCACACATGGGGATTCTGAGGCCTGGCACGAGAGGAAAGCGCCACGAACCTGACTTCGGCATGTTGCTTTTAATTTGGTTGCTTAAGTAGGTTGAAGGTTGATCAGACACATGCAAAGACGGTTATACTTAACGTCTTCCAGCATTTATGCCATTGACGAGAGATCTTCCTTCTGGAATCGGCTGCTCTTGAATTATTAGGTGTTGCTATCTAGGTTGGTTGGAGTTGACAAAAGCCTTGTTTGCATGACAAGTACAGAAGGTGACATTAAGGGATTCAAAAAAGGTGACTCATGAGATCATAATAATTTGGACTGTCATTCATCTATGCAGATTGCAACCGAAGAACTAACTCATTGGGTCTTTGTCATTTCTTCTATTTTTTTTCTACAGTGAATGAGATACTTAATGGGATGGGGAACGCTTAGATGTTGGACTAGGTATGGGCTCAGACTTGTTTTGCTTCAATATTATTACGGTTCGGGTGAGTTGGGCCACAGGGTTAAAGGGTGGCGGGGACAGTCGTACCGACTCTACATGAGCCATTGTAAAATTAATTTGGTTGGGACCCGCTTATATCACATATGCACATTAGGCATGTGACTAAGATATGTATTAATACATTGTAGGGCCCAAATGCGCTAATTATGTGTTGATGGTAGGACCTATAGTTAGTGAGGGGTCGACTCTGTCGCAGGCTTGGCCATGCGCAAAGGGTCCAGGCATCTGCAAGCTCTGAGAGACAGAACCCGCTCCCATTGTATATGACCATCTAGTTAAACCAAAAGATTAAACAAGAAAGCCCAATTGGAAATAGCCCAATTTAAGAGTCCATTAAGAGGTAGCTTGAGAGAGGGTATAAAAAGGGATAAAAGGAAGAGGAGGGGACACCCTAGAGTAGTCTACCCCCTCTCTTGTCTCCCCTCCTCTCTCCCAATCAGCCGCCCCCTCTTCTTCCCTTGGTGCGGCCTGCACAGAGCTTGGGAAAAACTCTGTTGGCTGCCCTTCTCCACACACCTCTCTTGCTCCCTTGGCGAGTCAATTGAAGGAGAAGCATCTCCTCCTTGTGTGGGACATGAAAGCTGATTCTTTTGGGGCATTCCTTGTTGAAATCTTCAACTAAGAATGAAGGTTTTGAGGGATCAACACATATAAAAGGTAATCTCCTATCGCTCTTGCTATCTTGTGTATGTGAAAAGCAAATCGAATGATTCAAGGACACGCCAATGACTGGACAGCCAAGGTCAGTATGTTTTAGCTTTCAATTTAATTTTCTTTATACTTGTGATGCGTTGGATGATATATATTGCTTATTGATTAAAGCTAATTTGTATGTTTGTGTAGATTAATCTTAAATATTGAATTTTTATTGGTGCACCACCCCGTAATAGCCATGCTTCCGCTGGGCCAACAGTTGAGGGTGGTGAAGATAGGATGTGTTGGTGAGATCCCAAAATGAAATAGTTGTGGCAATACGAATGTAAAATTTGGAAGTCATGTCCTAATGCATGTTATTCTCTCACTTGACCATACATCATCATGTAAGGGTGAATGCAAATTGCTACAGTGTGACATTTTTACAAGTACAAACAAAAGGTGATTCACAATCAACAGTTTAAAAGATGTTGTGGGTCTTGATTCAAGTAGGGAATTTGTAGCTTAAACTATCAAATTGTTGTTGTTTATGATTGTGATAATCCAGTTTTCCAATGAAATAACGAAATTTATATCTCATAAAATACTACTTCCACCCACTTTTTTTTTCCCCTAAATATTTTCAAATGCTCTATAAAAATGTCATATGGTACTTAGATTGACCACCTATCAGTTCAACTCTTTAAGGAAGAGTCTTTTATGCTCCCCCAATAAGGAGCCTAGCGTAAGTTACACATGGGAATTATTAATATTTAAGATTGATGGAACGTGTATTAGTGTATACACTATCAATCTTGTCGATGAACGACTCTCATGTATAGTTTATGTTAGGCTCATTATCAAAGGGGAACATGAAAAACTCTTCCTCCTTACAAGGTTTAGGTCACCACTATAGGAGCACCACCCATGGAAAGGGGACCCCTTGGGTAGGGCCCAACATAACAACAGCTCCCTTCTCGATAGAGATGTTGAAGGGAGTTAAATCAACCTAAAGTTATTTAAGAAAGTGAATGGCTTGAAACACCGGAAACATACCATGTGATTGACTTGTAAACTCCATTAATAATATTAATGACCACTAGAGAGTCCCCTTCTACAATGACCTCATAAAACTTAAAGCTGATGCTAAGTTTAAGTTTAAGGATGTTGATATTCCTTACTCCACTTTCTCTAGATAAAAAATTTATTTCAACTTTTAATCAGACAAACAAAGGTGGGTCTCACCTAACAATGGGGATCTATTTTTTTCAATCTAATCAAGTTTTGAGTAAGATTTTAAATGTAGAAAAAATAGAGTAAAAATATTATTTCCCTAAGTTTAACTCCCTCCAAGTATGTTGTAGCCTTTGCAACCATACAAAAGTAAATTTCAAGATCAAGACCAACAACAACTACAAAACAAGCCTCATAATAGGAGTATGTCAACAGTTTATAGGTGATGTGTCATGTTGCAAGTAGATCCAGGCCATAGGCTTTTACTTTCTTTTTTAGAATCCTACTAATTGATCCTATAGGGCATCAAATCATAAGCATTTAGTCTTTAGGTGGGATCACTCATAACCAAACGTTATAAATTTTCAAACTAGAAATCTCTTAAACTCTTAAAATATACAACCTTTATTATTTCTCTTTATCTCATAAGCTGAAAAATAATTATTTTTATACATAGGATGGGTCTAACTGGCCTTTTAATTTTTCGCCCCCTAGCTATGGCCCAACCCTATTTAAAGTAGGCCAAAAATTTAGGCCCTAACCCACATTTTTATAGGTGGTGTAGGACTAGGCCGTAAAGTTTCACCCCTAGTTACAAGGTAGTTTACTTGATACCTCATTTTGAAGGAAACATTTTTTATGATCCTTACTGACAGTAATGTGCATTAGTGTATGCACCATTAATATTTTATATGAACAGTTTCCATATGGTCCTTACCCTAAGCTCACTCTCATAGAGCAAAGCTACTTACTTAGGCCCTTGAATTTCAGGCATTGAAGATTTTTTTTGAACAGCTGAAGATTAAGGGTTTAACTAATGTAACGTTTGATAACGCTGAAAGGTGTTAAGTGCTCGATGCTTCTTTTTAGAGCATTCACTAATGCTGAAACGTGTCTGAATATTTGATCTGTCACACATTTTACGCACTTTTTTGTACCTATTGGTGTGCAGGAAAGAATCTATACATGTTCATCACAGAAATAGCACAATTAGAAGAATGGAGAATAAATGGAGGTGTTGGCCAGCCCCGCCCTAATGGAGTTTACAAAGTTTATGTTGACAATTCGGAATCACGATGGTGAGTTTATTGGTGCTGTCGTTATGGATCTGTAACTGTTGTGTGATAGTGGCTAAAGCGAGTGCAGGCTTAGAAGCTTTGGAATTTGGATGTGGGGGGCAGATATTATTATTGAATGCCCCCTCCTTTCTATGTTAGTAGTTACATTTGAAAATAAGGTTGTTTTTATTAAACGGTGAAATACACATTTAAAAGAAGAAGAAATAAATTTATAATACCTTTTTAAGTACTTAATTACTTAGAGTTATTAATATAGAATAAACTTTTTTCCAAATGAAATTATTAATATAGGATGGAGGAAGTATTATCATTGAAGAGTAGTACTTAGTAATCATTAATATTCTCTTAGGCGATTTTACTTCAATTCCTTCGTCTGTAACATAAAAAAACTAGTCCCTCTGTAATATATTAATAGCTCCATTTTGATTTTTTAAATAAACTAAAATTAGATCATTTTAAAAAACTAAATGGAACACTATATATATATATATATATATATATATAACTTTAATTACTTTGTTTACCATAAATCATGTGTACAGGGAAGGTAAACGAATGGATAATAGATTGGTAAATTTTGTGCCTTAAACTAGTTTATGTTGTTGGGTCAATTCCCTGTCAATTTATTTGTGTAGTCAGTGTGCTAGATAAAGAAAATTGTCACACTGCTTAAGTGCACATCCCAAGTCTTTGGACCTATGTTACTAGGTTACGAAATTACGGTTGGAAAAAAATTTTAGATGTGTAATCATGCAATGAGTCCTGTTAAAGAGGAGCATGTGACATGGAAAACGGGCTGCAGCAGGTCACCTGGTAAGAAGAGTTTAACTGTCTGCAGCTGGTTTCCCATGTCACACGCCACTTTGTTGTATAGGTGGCTCATGTTAGACTCTTTGAAGAGTGGTGCATTTAAAATACTTCTTCAGTTTTATATTAATAATTTTATTTAAAAAAATAATTTTATTAAATAGTAAAACCCAAAAGAAAAATAAGTTTATAATATTTTTTTTTAAGAATTCAATTATTTAAATTAAATAAAATAATGTTATTAATATGACATAAATTATTTTATCAAATAGAGCTATTAATTTAGAACGGATTGAGTATCTTTCTAAGGTTAGGGAACACTCTCCCCAATTAAAATTATCAAACTAAATAAGACAAAAATAAGAGCATGGAAAGAAATGACTTTTTAGGGAACATGGAGTATTCGGTTAGGACAATGGAACTCTTTTTTTACCCAAAACTGAATAGAAAAATGAAGAGGTTTCTACCAGCAGCACATTGTTTAAAAAAACAAAGAATAAATGTGCCTCACACCACCAAATGAGGTTTAATTTGTTGAACGCCGTATCCAGTTAGGGGTTCCCTTTCCATCTGTGGTGGTCTCATATGATATTAATTAGTGTGCCTCTGAACCGATGGTGCTGACTGGTTCCATCCTCCATGGATGGTTTTTATGGAACCTGAAGGCAAATCGGGCCCACCAATTGGTCTAGCCAGGTTTAAGTAATTTAGGGGCTAAGGGCGTAATTTAATGGGAGCATAGAGCAACTTAAAGGGACCACGTATTAAGTTGTCATTTTTTCATTTTAGTTAATTTGAAGGCAGATAAACACTGATGCTCATGCCCCAACATGAATTTTTAAGCCGTTACTGTAATTTGCAGCCTCACATGAAATGTTTGCAGTTAAATTTAAGGCAAATAAACACTTTGATGCTCCAACATGATATGTAAGTTCTTAATCACTTTGTATATTACAATTTGAAGACTGAAGAGTTCATATAAATATGTAGAAATTCTCTATTATATTTCATAAACTTAGTGGAAATGTTTCCCGGATACCCAATCGACCAAATTATGCCTATGCAATAAACTGTGTGTAATACCCCAAAAATTTTAAAAAATAAACCTTTGAACTTATTTTAAATTTTCAGCCTAGAAAGCTTTGTGTATTAAATTGACATTGTTTTAGCCTCAATCTCCTTTTATACCTTTTAGATCGTTCATAGGGCTCGGAGAGATAGTTGTAACGAGCCAAAGAACGCAAAATTTTGACACCAAAATTGTAGGTGGAGGCCTCGTTAAGTGTGTTGTTGGCAGGGCCCACGTTACTTTTATAAGGAAACATACCTTTGTATCGTCTTATTTTGAAGGGTTCGTCAATACGAGTCTAATAGTACTAAGAATATAGATTCCGAGTACGGGGTAAAAAGTTATGCCCTATTAATTTTTGTTTAGCATTTAAAACAAAAAATTTAAAATATATATATAATAAAGAAAAAATATCTACATCAATCGACTGACTAACACAACACGTCAACCATTTTACCCTGCTGCTTTGTGGTAGGGTAAATTGCCACAATGTGGCATTTAATTCCTGCTGGAGCAGGCTACACTTGCCGCACTAGGCTAGCCTGTCTATATTGCTACGGGAACCATTCCGGCTCCTGCAGCCACTAGATGTGCAACATGTATCGCGCATTCGAAAGGTTTTTTTGCCTATAAAAGGGGAGGGGAGGGGAGGGGAGGGGGAGGTTCAACTCGCCCCTACCCCCTTTCTCCTCTATTTTTCTTTGTTTTACGCCTTTTTTCTAAGCTTTAAACGGGTGTTTCTATGTCATTTCTCGTTCGTTTTTGTAAGGACCCTCATCTTTAAACCGGTTTTGATTTTTATTTAATTATGGGTTATTGTGCAATTTACGTGTTTTCTGATCTTATTCGGTAATTTTGTAAATAAATAGAGTTTGTGATAGTTTTAACCAAAATTAACTTCAATATTAGTGGTTTTAAGTGATTTTAAACCAAATGTGAATTTTTGGAATTTTTCGGATTTTTCACTATTTTCCCAAAAATTAGGGTTTTGGCGGGACCCCTGTGGGCCCCACGGTCGAAAATTTTATTTTTGTGTCAAATGACCCTAGACATATACTTAAGGTCACACAAAAATTTTCAGAATTTTATTAGGCTTAATTCATGCTTAAATTTGCAAAATAACCACTTTTAGCCTACTTTTCATATTTACACCCCAAAACTTACCTATGCCTACCCCAACCCTTACTATAAAAGGGCAAACCAGAGCCATTTCCATTTTTGGGAATAGGCTAAGGAAGGAGGCTGGCCTAATCCCCACTTAGGCCCGAATTAGAAGCCGATTAAGGTAAGCTTGCTCTAATTTAACACTAATCCATGGCTTTTCTCTTAATTTCTTCCAAATCTACCATTTTCCCCTTGATTCAATTCGTTTTTGACCATCAAAAGCTACTGATTTGTGTTTTACTACAAACCCTAACTTTCAAAATTCGATTTTTACTACCAACAAGCCCTAGATCTAAGATTTAATTAGGGATTTCTTAAGTAAATCGATTTCTATTGGTGTTTGATTCAAACTCATTGTGTTTTCAAGGATTTCAAGAAGGGCGACTCTTCAATCCGAGCTTAATCAAGTGCTGAGGTAATGGGTCTTCAAAATCTCTGTTTATCCATGGTAAAACTCTTCATTTTTGGCTTATTTCGAAATGATTTGCTTGATTTAGTGTGTTAATGGTAAGATTAGAAAATGGAATTATTTAATCCTGATTTCTTAGGGTTTTGCATTATTATGGTTTGGTTTGATATTCTGGAAGTCAAGGAGGACTTTTGATGATGATTAGGGTGTTAGATGTGGATTTGAAGTGTTTTCTATGGTGTTTCGGTTTGGATTTGCGAAAGGAAGAAGATGACTGTTCTCGTGTTGGCGATCGATCGGCCTTGCAGGGCGATCGATCGGCTGAACTGAAATTTTCAAAATTTTGCGTGTAACCGATCGAACGGCCTGAAGGGCGATCGATCGGCTACCTGAAAAATTGTATGTTGTGTGTATGATGCCTATTTTGATGATTCCACTTTAGCTTGCCAATTTTATATGAATGTGGAGTGTTTTAAGCTATGTTAGGCTACTGGAAATGCATGCTATTGAGTTTATAGAGTTGAGACATATGCTTAGAGATGGTGGGATGACTTATGTTTTGTGGCATGATCTTGGAATCGTTATCTTGAAATTATGAACGGTCGGTTCCCTTTTGATAAGCATATATTTTCAGTAGGACTACAATCATTGTTGGACTGATTTGTCATGATAAATTGTGATTAATGGTGTGTGAATGTTGGTGATTGCCATGACTCAATGATGAAATGAGTGATGTTATAGGTGTTTAGCCTTTGTGGTTGAGTTTTGAATTTAACTATGATTTCAACGATTCTTCTACTATGATTTTCGCTCCCATTCATGTTTAGGTAGAAATTCACATGTGTGGTGTGGTAGTGAGTTGATTTTCAAGCATGTTAATATGCATTATGTGAAAGGCTTCTACTAGTTACACACACACATGTGGGGGTTAAATGATGATGTTGAAGCTTAATATCGTGATTATGAATGATGCATTAGGGGCTGGTGAGAGCACTTATCATGATTAGGATTCATGTATGCTTTGCCCACGCATGTACCATGCTGCACGCATCATGAAAATGGATTTCCAATTGAGGCTTCATCGTGATTAATCGAATTTGACCGATTGGATGCAATGGGATGGAATTGTGTGCCGGGTTTATCGGTCGTGGATTAATCGCAAGTTGATTGGTCCGAAAGGACATATTTTGATTTGAAGTTCCTGTGTGGAACGATTTGAAGTTCCTGTGTGGAACGATTTGAAGTTCCTGTGTGGAACGAGTGCACTCCCCGGGTTGAGTCTTGTTTAATGGAATGATGTGGGGACGAGTTGTGTACTTGTCTTGCGGACACGTGAGAATATTTTTATGTGTGTCATCTGGACCCTGAGAATCCAGTGTGGTATGCCGTGTGCACCCCACTACCACGTGTTCTAGGGTTCTCTGTGTGAGAACTCGGGCTCTTCCCTCCGCAGGAGATGTCCCTGGGCGAACACCCCTGCTCTAGATTCTCTGTGTGAGAATGGGACATCTTTGGCCAGGATCGTCTAGGGCGAGCAGTATTAGGGATTGACAACCCCGATCTTTCTTGAATTCTTGTGTAGAATTTTGTACCATGACACGCCTTCGTGGCCTTGTCTATGCTCCTGTCTGTGTGACGTCAATGTGTGATTACTCCTTGATGGAGGTTGATTATGATAACATTATGCATGTGGGAATATGTATGTTAGAGATACATCCATGCATGTTGATTTTGATGATAAAATGCATGTGGGAATATGTATACTAGAGATACATCCATGCGGGATTGGTTGTGATGACATTATGCATGTGGGAATACGTATGTTAGAGATACGTCCATGCGGGATTGGTTATGATGTGAATGCATGTGGAAATTGGTATGCTAGAGATACATCCCTGCATGTTTGAGTTATGATGTTATGCAGTGTATAAGTGATGTAAATATGTGATCAGAAAGTGATACACCTTGTACATCGTTGTTTTTGAAAGACTATATCACCATGCTACTGTATTTTCAACGTTGTTAGTGATATTAAAACCATTGCTGAGTGTTAAAACTCACCCCTCTTTTGTGTTTTGATTTGGGGCTGCGTGGTGCGACACGCAGACGGACAGGATTGCCTTTTTGAGGAAAGGTCAGAGGTAGCTTGGGTGTGATGATGGAGATCGTTGCGTGACTTTCCTTCATTTTGTTTCATGTTTTATGTTAGAACCTATGTGTAGGGTTCTTTGTTGTGGATTTATGTCACATGTTACAGTTATGTTTGCTTATGACTTATTTTGAGCCGGTGTGGGCTTTACTTAAACTAAGCTTGTGGGTTTGAGATTGTTGTTTACTTTGTGTTAAGCAACACCTTTTCTTTCCCTTTTATTTACTCTTGCTCAAAGGATTGTGCGCACTCCGTGTTGCTGTTAATCGCCCGTGGTTAGGGATTAAGTCTTCCGCTAGAATCGTTTCTCAATTTCACTTCGTCGACCCCGCGCGCTTGACCGGCCCTTGGACCGGGTTCGGCTCGGGTCGGGCATGGCCGGGGCGTGACAGTTTTCATCCGCTCAAAAACTTATACTACCTAATTCGAGGGTGCCCGATGTCTTGAGAGGGTTTGTTTTACGAGTTAGCCTCTCTAAAAGGTGAGAATAACTCAGGGCAAGAGGAGAACCCTGTCTGCAACTCTTGGGCTGGAAGCGAAGATTATCCCAATGCTAGGGGAGGTTCTGCCCACCTCACTCGAACTAGGCAAGGAGACTATCCCAGTGCTAGGGAAGGTTCTGCCCACCTCACTCAAGCTGGACGAGGAGACTATCTCAGCATAAGGGGAGGTGTCACCCGCCACATTTAAGCCAACTACAAGCGAATGCCTCACGAGTGTAGGTGGTTTTAAATCCTATTTTTGTGTTAGGGTTAATCTCTATTCTTTTTTTATTCCTTCAAGTTATACACTAGAGCTTACTTTTAACGGGTTTAAAATATCGTTAAGGTCTGGACAAAGGTCCGCCCTTACGAGATTATTTTAGCACCAATTATTTGAATATCATTTGGTTATTCCGTTCATTTTAAAAATTCAAAATTTGAAGGTAATTTTTTGGCACACAACCCAAGAACTACCAGAGTTTATTTCTCCTAGATACTGCCTAATAAAGCTTTTAGCGCACTTAAGAGTTGGGGTATCATGAGAAAACCCCTCTTCTTTTGATCTCATTGCCCCATGAGCATGGGTGTATGTCGTTTTAGTGTCTACGACATTCTGTGAATAAAATGTATTTGTTTTAAGCTATGCAATTAGTTTGACTTTAAATTCTAAAATATGAATTTGTTATACGATTTATTTCTCCTCTACATGTTAGTAGAATTTAATGATACCTACTAGGCATAAAACTTTATACTCACCCACCCCCAGATATTACAGGTGTAGATATCGATTTGGGGCTATAGCAGGTCCATGGAAAAAGTGGCCGATATGCCGGATTTTGTTTAACTATATTTTTGTATGTTTTATATATTTATGCTAGCATAATTTCATGGCATGTATAGCCCTAAATTTTAAAATTTTGTACTTTCATACTTTAATATTATTAAGAGTTTCTTGTTTATACACAATTGATTCGGAACCTCTTCACTTACAAATTTTATAAAACTCCAACTTTTAAATTAATCTAAAAAGTCGGGGCGTAACAATGTGTGGCAATAATTAGTAGATTTGGTTATAGTTGATCCTATGTTATATGTGAACTTTGAATTATATTATTAAATGCCTGATTACCAATCTTCCAATAGTAAAAGAAATCTGAATTAAAAATAGTAAAAAAACCAAAAAACTCTTTTATACCCCCCCCCCCCGTCTATTTCATAGTTTTTTAAACCCATTGTTTTCTTGTAATTCTCTAAGAAATGTTACACAAGCTCCCCCGCTTGTTAGCACATTGGCCAGGGCGCAGTGCATGGGCATTGTTAGTAGCTTGTTTTGTGGATCCATGCCAGTGTGATAGCGAGTGGGCTAAAGGACAAGTGTGCCTTATTTTCCTTTATATTTGAGTTACATTACAAGAATTTTTTTTTGGTAATATTATTTTAAGAAAATAAAATTTAATAATTTCTTAACATCCAAGATCATAGCGTTTATGTTGACAACTATACACTAAATTTATATACCAAATCCATACACACGTAAGGTATTATATTTTTTTAAGAAAGTGATATCAATAACAAAACTATTGGCGAAGAATAAGGGAGCCAACTACGGCTTTACCCCTTATATTTTACTATACAACTCAAGAAATCAACACTAATGCTATAAATAAAATTCCCAATAGCTAGGGGGCTATGGCTTTCCACTCTCATAACATAGGTCAGCCCTTGGCGATAACATGCTTGTATAGTCTACATTTTCGTTCTTCAACAAAAACTCGCCACCTCAAAGATATACTCCCTCCTAAATTAATAATTTTATTTATTTTTTAATTCATTTTAAAACACCAAAGGGAACTATTAATGCAGGATGAAGGGAGTATAAGTTTGTTCTATATGATCAGTATAACATTAATATTTTCTCTGCAAAGTAGTAGCAAGATGGGAAATGAACTAGAAGCTACAGTGGAAATAAGACTAGGAGTGGGAAGTGTTTTATGCCCCTCAGTGAAAATGATCCTATCTCTAAAGGGCTCTATGAGTAGCTTATGCTAAGTTTATTGTTAGTAAGAAAGCATAATAAATACTCCCTAAGAGTGACGTATAGACAAAATGCCTACCAGCATGCAATAAAAGATGTTAAATAAAGTTGATGTTTGGTGAATTAAAAAGCAATGAAGTTGACACTTCCAAGTCTGTATAAATTAATCTGTAATTACTGGAAACTAAGAGCCAGCTTGCTGATAGAGATCTAAAATCCTGTTCTAATACTGCTTTCTCATGTGATGAACTTACACTTTCAATGGTTTCTATATCATTTTCATTAGCATTCAATAGACAATGAGCCAAAAATCACAGTGAAGCGACTTGAAACAGTTAATTAAATAAATGCAAACAGCTCTCGATAATGATTGACTAAAGTTGGAAAACTTTCTAGACCAAGCAACGAGGATATAGATCAACTTATCTGATTTTAATATTTGATGGATGAACTGAGGAAATGAAAAATATTGTTTCCAATATTACCACTAAAATTTTTAAGAGATGTCGAGTAATGCTAACATAACGTTATATTAATTTCACAGGTCGAAAGCCTCTGTCATCATCTAAATACTAATGATGTGTGGTGCTTAAAAAAGTAGGTCGTACTCATCGGCGTTTAGATGGTAAATAGGCTTTTGATGTATAAAACATAACGTCACAGGAGCATTTTTCTAAGTGAGCCCGAGTAAATTTTATGTGAGGGCTATATATTTTGTCAAACTAAAACCCAGGAGTTTTTGTTGAGTAAATTTATTATATGAATATCATTATCCTTATTTTTTTGTAGTCCAAAAAAAATTTTGTGTAGGTTCTATTTGATAAAGTAGAATAAGAAAATCAACATCTGACGGAAACAATGCCATAATAGAAGGGGGATGGGCCCAAATGTAGGCCACACCGATGGTTTCACGAATATTTTGGGCCCTATTCTCTAAGTAGGACCCATGCAATCAATGAATGTAACCTAGGTGGGGTTGGGCTGGCAGAGACATTGAAACTTGAAAGGCTCTGCGGCCCTAAGGGTCCCTCCGTTTTTTCCGCCCCACATTCATAATTTTATTAATTTTTTTAAAATGAACTATTAATATGAGCTGGAGAAAGTATAAGATATGAATATGATAGGTATGATGGATCCACACAAGGGACAAGATTAGACTGAGGAGAAAGGATTCTTAATCTAGTCGTCAATGTGGAATAGAATCAAGAAAGGCTGCTGCATCTCCGTAACAGCTTGGCAAAGAGTAAAACAATTACACACTCACCTCCATGGGGCCACTTCCCATCTCCGGGAGGGATGGGGGATGAGTTTTTAATGATAATGGGCTTAGTGTAAATTATATATAATAACCGTTAATATTTAAATTTAATAACATATATATTAATAATATTAACCTTAATATATATTAATGTATATATCATCGATCTTATGGATAAATGATAAATGGGCTCCAGGGGCGGCTTGACCATTAGGCAGCTTAGGCAATTGCCTAAGGCCCACCTAAAACCAAGGCCCCCATATTAAATATATTATATTTAATAGATAAAATTTTAATGCATTGATGAGAAATAATATTTTTTTAATGTCCCATCCCCTTAATTAATGTACTCCTTTTCTTGCCTAGTAGCTTATTTTCCTTACCTAGCTAGTAGCCTATAAAAACTAGAGTTAAATAGCTTTGGAAAGACACAAAGTTATCCAACGTCCTTTGCCATAATTAATGAGTTTGAAATTGTCTATTCTAAGAATCCAAGTCACAAAGGAAATTACATATAGCCAACGGTTATATGTTTTAATTTATTCCTTAAAATATTTCAATTTCTAAAGTATAAAGAAAACTAAGTTCCACTTTCCATCAATAATTTCAAAGCTCATAATGAGCCATTGAGCCAAGGTTTTCTTTTATGTGTATATTATAAATAAGTTAAACTCCTCTCATCTCTCACCTATTTTGATTCTACATTTATCTTAATTTTTAAGTGTCAAAGACAAAGGCTCTCATCTCATCTCTTGTGCTCACTCATCTCTTGCAAATTTGGAGATTACTAGTCACATCAATTTTTTTTTATATTTTTATTTTTAAATTTTAATTTATATTACTTTTATAGCTATATTGCTCTTTTCTTATAATTTTATCATAGTTTTATATTTCAAGGCTTTGTTTTGTTTGCAAATATATAATAACAAATATGTTTAATAAAAAATATGAATTCGGATATGAAAAACTAAAAAAGAAAAGAAGAGTAGATAAATTAATTCAATCTAAAAAAGGAGCCCTTGATAAATTTGTAACAAGTAATAAACAAGATTTAACAAGAAACTTAAGCGACAATTTAGCAATTGATCAACCAATTTTTAAAGAATTAGAATGTTTTAAAAGAAATTGTGCAAATACAAACACTTACCCCAATTGAAATTTTAAATTATATAAAAAAATTAGATTCTTTTCCAAATGCATGTATTGCTTATAGAATATTATTGACAATACCTGTAACTATTGCTTCTACATAAAAAAGCTTTTCAAAATTAAAATTAATAAAATCTTACTTACGATTGACAATGACACAAGAAAAATTAAGTAGGTGTTAATTTTATCTATTGAAAAAGATATTTTAGTAAAACTTGACTATAAAAATTTAATTAATAAATTTGCCACTCAAAAAGTAAGAAGGATAAATTTTAAGTAAAATTATTTAATTAACATATTACTATTACATTAGATACTAAATATTAATGTTAGATATTTTGCCTAAGGCCCCCAATTACATTGAGCCAGCCCTGATGGGCTCCTAGCTTTTGTCAGTATAAAAAATGCTTTCTTCTTTTGAGTTATGACCCTCTCTTTCTCTCGATAAATTATTCAGTGTGACGCCAACTATGTGTAATTTACTCCCATTTTTATCAAGAAATGTCGATTTCAGAAATTGAAGGTACACACGGAAGAACACTGTGCTCCAGCTTGTAGAGACTAATAACTGGAGGACTAGTCTCTTCCGCGTACACCATTGGTTTCTCATATCGACGGCTCTTGTAAAGTGGGCGTGCTACATGGGGCACATAGTAATTTCTCCGTTGACCGCTGTCTTCTTCCTTGTCTTGGGAAAACTAGAACGGCTAACCACTTTCCAGAATTTGTTTGTCAAGACCCAGGAACCGACCAAAGCAGCCCTGTTGCTTGTAACACTGAATAAAAAAAGTTTGTCAATTTTCCCAGTGTGATGAGTCAAATTAAGCATATATTTCATTAATCAATGTCCCAACTTCAAACCTTCAGTTCTCCGCTTTTCTTCAGTGAAAGTATATTCCTACTAAAGGTTTCATGTCTATCTCTATTTAAGATTTTTGAAAATTATTAGAATAACTTAGTGAGGCCATGTTTTTTTATTATTTTTATTATATTTTTAAAAATATAATAATAAGAGTTGGCTTTTTGGCCATCAAATCATGACTATAACTCAATGAAGCTACAATATTTATGAGAAATCTCTCACCCCTTACTTTATCTCGCCCACCCTCTTAACATACTCGGTAGATATCTACCGTTAATGTATATCGGGTTAGTAGATATCAACCATATCAACCGACTGTATAAAGGTGGGGTGGGCTGGATAAAGTAAGGGGTGACAGACTTCTCATCCTTTTTAATTACTTGAAACAATTAAAACATACTTCATTATAAAAGTCTATACACATTACTGATCAAAATCCCATGTGTAAACCTTCAGTCTACTACTTTTACTACTTTTCTTCAATGAAAATACTAAGTTTGAGCTGTTGGTCCAAAACCATCATAAATGCACTATCCTACCAAAGGAATTAGTCTATCTCTATTTAGGGTGTATTTGGGAATGATGATTTCCTTGTGATTTTTAAAATTTAGCCATTTGGTCTAAATGACACATTTGAGAATATATTTTAGGGTGATATTTGAATTTTTCCTAAATCCTAACCTAAATCACGTAATTTGGTTTATAACAGGAAAATGGATAACTCCAAATCATGTGTCATACCATTTCTTTCAAAATCACACGTAACTAAGATTTTGTATACTAACATTTTTCTAATAATTAATCTTGCTTCTTAAGTCTCTCTTGAGCTCCTCACCCTCCTCCCCAATACTTTGACTCCTCTCTTTAATTTTTTTGTAAACAAAGTTCATCTTTAAGCAAACAATCTCACTCTTAAAATGACATTATTCCCAAACACCAAATTTTTTTAATACAAATATTATAAGTCTCTGATTTAAAATGACATAATTTAAAAATTATACCACTAAATTAAAATCAGGGTTGACAAGTGCACCCTTAAGAGATTCCTAAGTCAATAGAATGTCTTACTAAGACCATGGAATATTTGTATTTTTGTTAATATTTTAAAAAAAATTATACCAAAGAAAATTGAATATTTTATTGCATTGAAAGGGGTGCAAATAACTTAGAATTGGATAGAACTTAAAAACTTGACCTGTTAATAGGGCTAAAACTAAGGGGTTATTTAGGTGTGAAAATTTTTAGAAATAAAGTAGAATTTTTTAGATTTAATTCAATTCATCGCCAAATGAGAATTATAGTTGGTAGTAGAATATTTTAGAATAAATTTTGATGTCGCGTCAATTTTTTTTAAAACTTTAAATCAATATAACCTTTTATTTTAAACTTGGATATGCACGTTCTTAGTACTATTGCACTCATAAATTCAAACCCTATCAAATAAGATCCCACATGGATAGGTAATTTTATATTTTAAAGTGGACCCCACCTATATGACATACTTTTTGAGGCTCAAATCGATATGAAGGGTATAATTAAAAAATAACAAAAATTTTTATTCTGAAACGGTGGGCTAGGAGATGGAATTGACAGACACCTTGATCAATTTGCTTGAAAATGGCCTAAATAAAAAGTTGTGACTACAGTCTATACCCAACCATGATTCTGATTATTTAGGATCGAATTGGGGCAGAATCAATAAAATTTTATATAAATTATACACCCACACAACCTCGTAGTTATGCATCATGGGCACTAGGCAATCATACCACTCTTAAGGGTTGGAGGTTTTTGAACACTCTTTGATAAGTGGTCTCTATAAGGCAAACTTTGATGAAATTTGTTGTTTTGTCCTTTATCCAACCTCTTTATTAAGTGATAATTGTGATTTGCAAGAAAATGATATAGCACAGTCATGAACTTTCTTCTTCGACATGGAATTTGGTAGCATCTCATATGGTCCAAACTTCAGGGTTTAGGCATTAGGCATGCATACCACTCTTAAGGGTTGGAGGTTTTTGAACACTCTTTGATAAGTGGTATCTATAAGGCAAACTTTGATGAAGTTTGTTGTTTTGTCCTTTATCCAACCTCTTTATTAAGTGATAATTGTGATTTGCAAGAAAATGATATAGCACAATCATGAACTTTCTTCTTCGAGATGGAATTTGGTAGCATCTCATACGGTCCAAACTTCAAATATAGTAGGCATCCAAAGTAGTTTTTACTGAATAGTAAAACCCACATCTAAGAGCAGGACAAATAAGCTTATGATCATACACATTTTTAGTACCCAACTATTTAAATTTAACAAAATTAATGAAGCTATTTAACAAAAATTTTTGCCAAATAAAACTATTAATTTAGGAATGAGAGAGTATTACATAATATACACTACTTAGAGAGATTGTGATGGCATCCATATATATGGAGGAACAAACCTTCTCGATGTGTCATCCTTTTTACTCCCTTAAATGATGAAAAATCTGCTCTCTTACCGAAACACTTGATGAAGCACCATGGAAAGCTTTCCAAGCAATGGCGTAAACCTTAATCTTTACGGCTGTTGTAGGTTTGCTCATAAAGATAAACCTCTTCAAGTGTTGATATCTTTCATCAATCTTAAACCGCCAAATTAGGCAAACTTTTTTTCTGCAAAAAGTCCTGACTTGTATTATGGGAAAACCAAGTCACTGAATGATTATGTGGTTTAGTCTAATGCCACGATAACATATATGTTCTTATTACTTAATACTCCTTCTGTCCCACATTAATAGTTCTATTTTATTTTTTAAAATAAATTAAAATTAATTTATTTAAAAAAATCAAATGGAGTTAGTAGAGGGGGTAGTAGCTAGTTATCGTCCATAATAATAATTTGATTAGGTTTGTATATTCAAGGAGTACACATGCTTTCTCCTGTAACATCTCATGAGCACATTCCATCGTGTCAGTCTTTACATTCTCAGCAGGTCAGTGAACTTTATAAGAAGTTTAATTGCATGTTTCTAAGGCGATGTTTAGCAACACGTCCTCCTCAAGAGGAGGGTTATTTTGTAATGCACTTCCAAAATCCAAACGTAGCCTAAGTTCTTAGTAGATCAGTGAACTATTGTATACTTCTGTTATACAGCACAAAATCATGAAATAACTTTTATATTAGTCATATTGAGCAAAAAAGACTTAATAATCATCTATCTTGGTACTGCCTACGTCGGAAATCGCTCTTGAAAAGTACAGAAACCAATATATAGCTAGGTTTCCACGCTAGGTACAAACACAAACTATGGCTTTGCTTTTGACTGTCTACTGCATGTCCAGCAAAAAAAAAATGAAGCAACTCCTAATTTATTTAATGGTTTCCCTCAAATAGACTTGTTTTTATCCTAGGGAGGGGGAAGGCCTTTATGATAGAAGTACCGTTTGGTATTAAAGAAACATTTGTATTCGCTGAGTGCAGCCAACGACTTATTCATCCTTCTGTCTCAATGACGTTCTGTTGCAATATGGAAACGAATCAGAAGCTTGTTCAGCCTTTCATTTTGACTGCCCAACTACGTCTGTAGGATCCGTGTTTCTAGTTATTTAATTAGTTAGCGGATTGGTGGGGGACCGGCCAAAAATTGAAATGCGGATGGCTATGAATTAATGGGTAGTTAGCTCGAGGCACCCAATTAATATCCCCAAGCGTCGAACTTTGCAATTAATGGCACAGTTTTCTGCTTTGCTTTTACTGTATATCAGAAAGAAATGAGAAAAAGGCTATAAGTAATATCTTTTTCGTCTTAAATTAATAGTTTCATTTTATTATATTTAAGTGGTTGGATACTTAAAAAAAGTATTATAAACTTACTTTTCCTCTCTTATATGTAAGTTTCACGATTTAATAAAAATTATTATTTTTAAATATAACTATTAATATAAGACACAAAGGGCGGTCTTCAAATAATGGAAGAGAGAGGTAATGATTTCTCTGAAAACAAAAATAGATTAGGATATTAGCCACAATCAAAATGGTGACAATCTATGTATAGAAGGAACCAATAAAATTTCCAGAGTTAGAATATAAATTGGAATATATACCTGGGCCAAAGTTGGCAAGGAGAGATGGTGGCAATGCCAGAAACTTACCTACAACATGTGAAATAGTCGTTGCTGTTCAATTTACAAATAAATGACCGCAGAATTAGAGATATATGCCTTTCTACCAAATTATTACCAGAAAGAGACTTTTTTTTTAATCAGAAAGAGACTATTGACATGGATGCTGACCTAGTGAAAAATAAGAGCCCCTAGCTGGCCTGCCGTCCTATTAATCTCGACACATATCATTGATATCCAGTCTAGCCAAATCAAGACAACTTTAAATATGCAGTACTTGGTACAATATGATAGACTAATGACAAATACTTTTTGCTAATAATCTTCTACTCACTATCATTATCACCACCTTATCCTATATATATAGTAAATGACATAGGCCTATGCATCATTCTGCTCTATCTCTAATATTTGCCTCTTTAATTTTTGGAATGGGAGAGTCCAACTTGACATGGCCAAAGGTGTTGTATAGGTAGTGGGCAGTCTTATACTCTTCTCTATCCCACATTAATAGCTCCATTTGAATTTTTTGAAATGATCTATAATTATAGATCATTTTAAAAAAATCAAATAGAGCTATTAATGTGGGAGGAATGAGTATAAGTTATGGTGAGTACATGATTCAGACATTTAATTTCTTGTGCAAGCTGAGTTTTGAATAGGTTTATGAGTAAATGTGGGAGAGAACACTCGTGTGTGAAGTGGAAGGGTACAAATGCTCTCTACATAAAGAGCCTAACAGAAGCCATGCATGGAAGCTATTGATATTTAAAATTGACACACATGCTATAGCCCGTACACCTTTAATTTTATTGATGAAAGGCTCCTATGTGTAGCTTACACTAAGCTCATTGTTAGTGAAGAGCATAAAAAATACTTAATATAAAGAATTATTCCTCTGTGTATGGTGGATAAGAGGCCTAGGTTATAGGGTTATGTGGACCAATGTATAGTTGGTGTTTTACGGGGACACGGCCAATGGGCTAGCAGTTGCCATGGCCTCCCAAATCATGAAATATTGTTGTATGATTGCTACTAATATATATATGTTTTGCATTACTTATAATGTAATACTACATCATTTCATTAAAATAAATTGTAGAAAGGAGAATTCCACCGATTTGTTAGTCAATCTCGTACCTAATCACAACATGAGGTTGCATGCAACTTGAGTTTAGGTCATCTTGCTGGAAGAGTTGTTATCTGAAATAACTACTTTTTTTTTAGACTAAGTTGATTTGAAGAGTCACACGTGGCAAACATAAGCTTCAAGTAGGTGGATGCTGGTTTGGTGAAGCTTGATCAATGTCCAAGTGAGAGGTAATTGAGATGTGGAGTCTGACAAGCAATTGGAGCATATTTGGAAGCAAGTTTTGGCATATTTTCAGCTTCTAGTTAGCGCCTCTGCAATTTAATTCAAACAGATCATGCGATCTTTGGCCAATAAATTGACGTTGAAAAAACTTTTTGAGAGTCGGTTTGTACAAAGTTTGTTGAGCTAATGGAGGGTCACTCAAGTTTGAATAGGCACACTCCCTTTGCGTTTGAAATGGACTAACACCATTAAAACGCAGGGTGGGCTGTATATGTTTTGTTATTGTACACTCGAAAAAACTAAAACTATGGAGAAACCACCTTAGAAATGATAGGTGAATTTTCTAGCTATGAACAAGCTATTTTAAATATAAACACCCTATTTGTTTCCAATTTTTTAACCAATAACTACTTTTCTTTAACATAAAGGTCCCTAAGGACACTACCTAAAACTAAGGGGATTACATTGGTGCTCTCAACTATAGAAGGGCTGCATGAAGCTCAAACAAACAAAAAGTATATACACTCCACCATCATACATAACACACATAACATCACAAAGAGGGAAAAGTTTTTATGTTCTCCTTTGATAATAAGCCTAGCATAAGCTACGCATGGGAGCTGCTAATATTTCAGATCGGTAGTGTATACATTAGCTCATATTAGTATAAGTGATATTTATGCTAATATGTGTTATCGTATATATCATCAATCTCATAGATGAACGACTCCTATGCATAACTTGTATGGGCTCATTGTCAGTGAGGAACAAGAAAAACTCTTCCTACAAGGAGAAATGAGAATAATGGATATTTTGATGAGAAATAAAGAACACATTCCTAATTTAGGCCTTAAACTCTAATTTTAGGGGCAAATGCCAAGGGGGTTCGCTAGATGCTGATTGAAAATGATACATTTCCACATAAGAATGGAAGGCAAACAACAATTCCACAATGCGGAAGGCAACCACTGAAAGGTGGGAAGTACATGCTCTTCAAAGCATGCTCCTAAACAACTAAACTGCATAGTCTCTTGCTACGTAGGATTGAAACTTTAATCGTCCAACTTTTGAAAATGGGGGTTAGGGCCTAAAATTTTTGGCTAAGATAATTTCATGCCCGCCTCATATGGGGCCGGGCTAGTCTTGGGGACAAAAAGAATATGGGACCATTTGTCTTACCCCATGTGAAAAAAAATTTATTTTTACCTATTTGGATAAAATTCCAAGTTTACATATAATTATGATTAGTTATGAAGGACTCCACCCAAAGGCCAAAAATTTATGATATTATGTTTAATGAGATTAGATTGTAACATTCGGGAATTTTCTAAATTCCCGAAGTTGACCACGAGAAATTACGGTACTAGACCCCTTGACCTCCTCGTTGGAATAAATTAATCAATGCTTAGATTTGGTGGATGAAATCTATATGGATAGAAAGTAAATAGAAAGAGCTTAGAAACTCCACCAAGAACCCGCGAATCGGAGTTCGGATGAGAGAGAAATGAACGTCTGAAGTTGAACATATTGTGCAGGACCCGTTTACCCAAATTGAACGTGCGAATTGTCCGTTGAAGTCACTATACAGGCCCGATCAATTAGCATTCCGAATTTGTGTTTTTGGGGCCCACTTTGGTTGCTAAATTGAAGAGTTTTTAACCCAAATTCTCATGGGATTAGGAGCCATAATCCCATGCCTATAAAAATAGAGAATTACGGCTTTTTGGGACGGAGGACAAGCCGCCATTAGAATTTTCCAGCGAAATTTCGGCGAAGCATTGACGACGGTGGATCGACGACAAGTAGGCCTTCAAGGTAGGATTTTAAGTCGAAATTAGAGTTATTTCATTATTATAATATAAATTGTTTTGTAAATTATGTGAATAGTGATATTTGCAATCAATGTTCACATAATTTAATTTGAGTGTTGTTTATTTTTTGACTGTGGACCAGTCACCGGTCAACCACTAGTGGCTGGACCCATGTCTGGAGGGGCGTGTCGGTCCTGGTCTTAGCCACGGTAGCCAGGGATGCTTGGCGGCGGCGACCAGGGATGCTTGGTGGCTGTGGCGGCTTCTGTTGCTGCCACACAGTAAAAAAAAAAAGAGGACAAAGATTCCGGCTCTCGACAGGGTGGAGAAGGCTGGGGACCGGTGGCGAGCCTGGGCCTCTAGAATCGTCGGATCTCGGCGATCCGGTCGGTTTGGGACATTGCCCGGCCATGGCGGCTGGCCGCCACGCCGAACAGTGCAGTTTTAAAAAAAAATAAATTGAGGCATCTTCGGCCGGCCACGGGGCGACGGCGGGGGCCAGGTCCTTTGTGATCGTCGCCTGGCGGCGATCTGGACGAGCCTGGTTTGTTGCCCGGCCGTGGTGGCGAGGGGCGACACTGCTAGAGGCGTTCCGCCTCTGGACGGACACGGGGAAGACAACCCGCGTCGCGGGTTGTCTGGGGCGGGTTAGGGTTGGTTGACCAGAACCAGTTAATCCAAGACCCGGACCAGGTCTATGTGTATAAAAAAGGGATTATTGAACCAGGTCCAGTTCAATAGTTTGCTACTGTTGGAAAATTTTAGAAAAAAATACCAATGGACTTTGAGAGGTAGACGAGTGTCCTGACCAAGTTTCAGACTTGGGAAAAATCCCAAAGATTGTAAAATGACTTTTCTACCCCTGGTAGTTAAATCAAAATGTGAAAATCACTTACCCGATTTAGAGGCTCCGGTTCAAGGGCCTATGAGTTGATATAAAAATTGGGAAAATTCTCAGTAAGATTTTCAGGTGTATCTTAATTAAGAAACAAACCACTTAGTGAGGAAAAATACCAATGAGTGGTTAATTGACTCTTTTACCCATAGGGTTTATAGTAAACCTTTAGTCAAAACCTGGGTCGGTTCAAGGGGTTCACAACCCCATAATATGCCAGGAAAATTACACAGAGTCCATGAAGTCAACTAGTACTCTTGATTTTAATTTTGGACTCATTGGATGTCAATAAGGCTTTAAACCAAATGATAAAAATACCATTTGAGTGGATCAATCCACATTCATGTGAATGGAAGTGCGGGTCAGTTTGAGAGTGGAGCCTCCTGAGAGGATTATGACTTAAAATAATTAAAAGGGTAATGAGATGACCAAATTACCCAAGGGAGGGTAGCATACCCCAAGTGGTGGATTTACTCTAATGCCCTTAGGGGGTAGTATGCTCTATTTTTGCTAAAAAGGATAACCTAGCAACCAAGCGTTAGGGTGCCCTAGAATGACGTTAAATGACTTCAAAAAGAAGGGGTGTGAACAGTAAGTGACACGAAGACCTTATCAGGTCACAATGTCATGGGAAATAAAGGGAAGAACCCTAATTCTCAAGGTTTAAGAAAACGTATTACAAGTATCTGCAACTAAGTATATTGAACGACTAGAGTGTTTTATATGTAACTCGTGGGATGCGTTAGAGTTGTTTACACTCTTGGGCTTGAACTAGCTGATCCCTAGCCCTGCAAATGAGTGCAACAAGCCTTTATTCATTATTTATGCATTGCTATGAATGCATATTATTTATGTTAATGCATGTTTTTATTATTGATGCTTTAATTTATATCGGTAACTTAAGATTAATGAAGTTTAATCAAGAGACATGGGTTGCCGTCAGATTGAGGGGAGAACACCTAATCAAGATAATGACTAAAATACCCTCTTTAGGGTTGGGACCAGTTTATGGACCGATGGTGATTTTGGGATGTTCTCTGAGTCATAGCTCAGTGGATGAGCTATTTATTGGGCTGATTCACAAGGTGAAGAGGACCCAAATGGTTGAGTGGATATTTGACTGGATATAAATAATCTAGTCTAAGTTTCAGATGTTTGGGGGAGTAAATAGTCATAAGGACCTGAGGCTTCTGTGGATATATTAGTAATGTCTTATGAGACATTTTCTCCCAGAGTTGGGATGCTGGAGATTGCGATATGCTTCTTCATCACCACGATGGTTTGGGTATTGACCAGAGGGTCTTTACCGTGGGTCCCGCAAGTCTTCCCAGGACTAGTTAGTACGTACGAAAAGCGGAGTTGTATGAGCATCATGGAAGGCTTGTGCTTCTCGCCAATCTGTGTCCATAAGCACATTTGGGATCCTCTTCTCCAGATTCGTGGCATGCTGCTGAGAGCCATGGGGATTTGGGTCAAGTTGCTATTAAGCAGTCTACTCCAAGGTTGGAGTACCATGTTTGGAGGTTTCTCGAGAGGCAAGTTATCTCTGAGTTACAGATTTAATAGTTTTAATTATCGAACAAGGGATGTGAGATGATTAATAACAATGTTTGATATTGTTTGTTAATTAGACAAGTGGAACAGTTAAAAGACTTACTAAAATGTAGGTTGAAAATATCTAAGTATTGCATGTGTGATGCTATGCTTCTTAAGATAGAATAGTTTCTAGGCAGAACTACGTATGGATTTGATCTTGTTGGAAACATTGGAGATGTTGTCCTACGAGTACGTAGGCAACTAACATCGGGTGATGTTGGCCTGATCCAAAATATATTAATAAAATATTTTGTCCTTTAGAAGCTCTTCTCCTGTAGGCGAAGATGCTCCATTGTGGTTGTGGTTGTTGTTTGGTTTGCTTTGTTGTAGATTCTCTAGGCCACGACAAGTGAGACCAAGGCAGACGAGCATAAGAGGTTTTCGCGTTTATGCAACTCTGGTATTTAAGTGTACTTTAAGCGCGAGAGTCAACTTGTTATTTATTTTCAAACGAGTGACAGACTTGTACTTAGATGGATGAGCTGGTCTTTATGAATTTTTAGACGTTAAATAATATCATATGATTTGATATTCGTATTTGTGAACCCCAATTATCATGATCTGGATATTTAATCGAAGGGTTTGTTTTGTATTTAAAGAAAAAAAATATTCTCTCTACTTACCGTTCGCGCTATTTAAAAATACTTTTAAAAATCTGGGTCATGACACAGATAGTGGGGCCTCAGTCAAAGGTTATAAATTTTTCCATAAAAAAATATCATCATCATACAAAAAAAGATAAAACTATAAAAATGGTAAAAAAGGAAAAAAACATGTGGCATGGCCCTATCCTGTACTTAAGATTGGGCTTTTGGAAACCTACCAAGAGTCAGGCCCTAAAAATAAGTTGGTGTATACATGGCTCAAACCAAGTCCCATTAGGGCAGGTTTGAGTTGGGCGTTGGCCTAACCAACTAGCCTTTTTTAAGGACTTAGCCCTAGGAGGACTTCCAAAAGTCCATGTTGTGACCCTAAAGTAGATTTAGATTCTTATTTTAGTTCTAATTCCTAAATTAATTAATAGTTAGACTTCTTATTTAGTTAAAATTGGATTAAGGATGGTTTCCTTGTTCCATTAGAATTAGTTTAGATTTTCTCTATATATTTTGTGATTAGAAGAAGATTATTAATCATGAAATCAGATTCAAAAGTTTAGATTAATTTTAATTTTTCTCTCAATTCTTCTTTCTTTCTCTCTAGCTTATGCAAACATTGGCCTACAACATTGATAGTTGAGGGAGATCTCATTTCATGAATCCTTGTGCTCTCCCACTCTCCATGCTATTGTTGCCATTACTGAGCCTCGTTAAAAAAGTCTGATGCACACCACTAAGTCTTTCCCCATGATAGAGGATCCCTCAGCCCTCCTTTATGTGCCCATCTCATACTCCTCCCCTGCCCACTTTCACACTAGCACACAACAATTATAAAATTAGTTGCAAGTGATAGTTTCAAAGCTTATCAAATTGAAGAGTGTCCTTGCCGCCAATCAAATGGATATGTCTTATCAGCTTGACAAGAACAAAGATGAGAGCAGTCGTCGTTTTGACAAAATCATGCACTCCTTGGCTTCTTTGGCGCTTGTTGTGCATCCATAGATGTTGTGCTTGTCAGATTGCTCTATCATCGCTTCCTCATCTACACCTATCGGACGGACTAGCCCTTCTCTACAAGCATTGATTCCCTCGATGTCGCCGGGTTTCTCTGCCCTAGCACACTCTGGGTCTCCACCCTTGCAGCACCTCCTCTAGCCAGTTACATTGTCACACCAACTGATGGCTCCTCCATGCCTATTTTTGCCTTGGCTACACAACCTCCAACCACATGCAACATGTAGACAAAGTTGCTCACCTCCATCTCTCTCCTATCCCATGGCCCTTTTGGAACATTTGTTGTTGGTGGTAGTCCGCTTAGTGAATTTGCTAATAGTCCTCCTTTGGCAGCACTTCCTCTTGACTATCATGCACCACCATCAGCCAATCTAGTCGTCCCACCTATGGATTGCACTGCCCCATAGACACCTTCCATCGACCACATCTACTACTTTGGTTTCTTCCAAACAATCAGTCATGGACCCTTTTTTGGCCGGCCCTACCACTTTGGCCCTTGACACTGTTGCTGCCTGCCAACTCTTCCCTTGATCCCTCTTGATGCATCAGCTCTCCTACCACTTTGGCCTCTTGACACTTTGGAAGACTTGATGCATATTGAAGTGCCTTTATTTTGGCTGGTTCACACTGAGTATAGGGCTGTAAGTGTGCCAGGGGTAGGTCAGAGCCTAGCCCTAAAAATACCTCTCAATTAAAAAACTAGCCCAATCGACCTTATATGTAAGCCTAGGCCGGGCCATAAGCTTTTTCGGGCCTTTTTAATATTATATTTTAAAAAAATAGACTTTAGTCTTTGGTTGAGGTCTCACTAATAGACCTTTAGCCTTTTGGGTTGGGCCCTTCATGACAAATAGATATAGGTTTGGATGTTTTGCCCCTCTTAAATTGTCACGACCTGGATTTTTAAAAGCATTTTTTAAATAGCTCGAATGGTAGGTAAATTTTTTTTTTCTTTAAATACAAAACAAACCCTTCGATTAAATATCCAGGTCATGATAACTGGGGTTCACAAATACGAATATCAAATCATATGATATTATTTAACATCCGAAAATTCATAAAGACCAGCTCATCCATCTAAGTACAAGTCTGTCACTCGTCTGAAAATAAATAACAAGTTGACTCTCACGCTTAAGGTACACTTACGTATCGGAGTTTCAAAAATGCGAAAACCTCTGGAGATCGCCTGCCTTGGTCTCACTTATCATCGCCTGGAGAATCTGCAATAAAGCAAACCAAACAACAACCACAACCACAATGGAGCATCTCCGCCTTCAGGGGAAGAGCTTCCAATGGACAAAAGGTTTTATTAATATTATTCGGATCGGGCCAACATCACCCGATGTTAGTTGCCTACGTACTCATTAGACAACATCTCCAATGTTTCCAACAAGATCGGATCCAAACGTAGTTCTGCCTAAAAACTACACTATACTAAGAAGCATAGCATCACCCATGCAATGCTTAAGTATTTTCAAGCAACCTACATTTTATGCAAGTCCTTTAATTGTTCCACTTGTTCTAATTAAACAAGCAATATCAATCAATGTTATTAATTATTTCTCGAACCATTGTTCGATAATTAATATTCCCGTCTAATCCCAAAGACAGACAGACACATCAGATGTCAACCTAAGTGACAAATGATAAGAAACACCCTGGAATCCACCAGGCCCCTGGAATCCACCAGGAAGTGCCATCTCCCAACCTAGCCCATAAGGGCCTGACCGGAGTGGAAGGGCATGGCCCACAACTGCACTTGAACAGAAGTGGTCATAGACGCCAACCAAGCAGGATGTCAGTGACCCTAATTGCGTGTACACTAAAAGATCCTCAATAGATCTACGGTGAGCCCGGCTCACAAAGAACTCCCTCCAATGGGGAGGTGCAACTACACGGTCAAATCAGTAGCTCCTCAATAGAGCTAAAACTTAGGAAACCATTCTGAACCCTATCTTGCTCATCTATAAGCCAGGATTCCGAATGACTATCCCAAACCATAATAGTCCCTTCTAGACTAAGGTTTACAACTCGAGACATGTCATCGGTTCATCAACCAAGGCAAATCGTCAGGTCAAAGGCTTTGTTCACTGTATGAACTAGTCCCAAACCCCTATGAGGTATTTTAGTCTTTATCTTGATTAGGTGTTCTTGCCCAATCCAAAGCTATCAAACCCTAAATAATTATTCTTTCAATAATTTTCAACTAGTGATAAATTACTATCACAACATCAATATCAAAAATTGAAACAACGAACAACATAAACAATTAGAACCACAAAGGTCCAAGCAAATCATAATATCAATAATAAAATTCATTAATGATATAAGAATTATTCGAGCTCTCGTGCCCTAACCCTCCTTGGGTTATCTTAATAAATCTTTATTAAACTTATCGTAATATACCCAAGGGCATTAGAGTAATTATCCAACATTGGATACAGTCATCTCTGCAATTGGGTAATTCTTTAACCTTTCAAAAGATTTCAGTATCGCATTGGCCCATTAACAACATCCACACGAATGCGGGCCAGTTTGCATAGGGGTAGTTCTGTCATTTGGTTTAAGGCCTTAATGTCATCCAAAGGGACCAAAATTAAACTCAAGGTACTACTTGACTTCATGGACCCTGTGTAATTTTCCTGGCATGTGACGGGGTCGTGAACCCCTTGAACCGACCTAGGTTGTCTTAATGGTTTACTATAAACCCCAAGGGTAAAATGGTCAATTAACCACTCATTGGTATTTTTCTTCACCAAGATATTTGGCCTATAAATATTTTACCTATTAAAACCTCATTGAGAATTTTCCCAATTTTTAAATAAACTCCCAGGCCCCTGAACCAGGGCCTCGAACTCAGGTAAGTTAATATTATACGATAATTAACTAGTAGGGGTAAAAAGGTCATTTCACAATCTCTGGGATTTTTCCCGGTCCTAAAACTTGGTCAAGACACTCGTAACCCTCTCAAAGTCTACAGGTAATTTTTCTAAATTTTTAGAACAAGTGAAGGACCTTGAACCGGACCCGGTTCACTCCCTTCTATGCATTTTTTTTTTAAAACATCAGACCCAAACCGGGTCTGGGAAAATGATGGTTCGGGTCGACGACCCGCAACGCAGGTCGTCTTCCCCGCGTCCGGCCAGAGGCAGATCGCCTCTGGCGGTGCCGCCCCTGGCCACCACGGCCGGGCAGCGGGCTGGGCTCCTCCAGATCGCCGCCAGGCGGCGATCATAAAGGGCCTGGCCCCCCGCCGCCGCCTGGTGGCCGGCTGGGGCCGAAGACGCCTCAATTTTTATTTTTATTATTTCCAACCGAACTGCTCGGCGCGGCGGCCAGCCGCCACGGCCGGGAAACATCCCAGAATCGACCGGATCACCGGGATCCGGCGATTCCGAAGGCCCAGACTCGCTACCTGTTCCCAGCCGTCTCCGCCCTGCCGAAAGCCGGAAAACTTTCCCCTTTTTTTTTTTTAAACCAATGGCGGCCTGCGCAGCGGCAGGCGAATTTGCCGCCGCTAAGGCCGCCGGAGCCAGGGCCGCTGCGGTCGAAGCTAGGGCCATCGTGGCCAGAGCCAGGGCCGCCGCGCGGCTCCGATCCGACAACTGTTCCGGTGACTGGAAATCGCAGTACTGTTTACGTTATTACATGAACAGTATTTGCAGAACTAATTGCAGAACAGAAATTACAGTAATTTTTATATAATTCAGCTAATAAAGTCTATAATAATCGCAACCTGAAATCCTACCTCTGTGGCCAAGTTGACGTCGATCCACATCGCCAATGCTTCGCCGGAGTCTCGCCGGAAAATTCTAATGACGGCTCATCCTTTTCCCCTCCAAAAAGCCCCAATTCTCTACTTTGATCGGGCAAAAAGACCCCCAAATTGTACCTTAAGAAGGCCTTTTATAGGTTTGGGATTAGGGTTCCTAATCCCATGAGGAATTAGACCTCCAAAAACCCAATTTCGGAACAGCAATTTATCGGGCCCACATCGCAACTTAAACAGACAGTTCGCGCGTTCAATTCGGGTAAACGGGTCCTGCACAATATGTCAACTTCAGACGGTCGTTTCTCCCTCATCTGGACTCCGATTTGTGCGTTCTTGGTGGCGTTTCGAAGCTCTTTCTGTCTACTTTCTAATAGAATTAGCTTTAGCCCCAGATTCTATCTAGGGAGAAAGTTATTCTAATAAGAATGTCAATAGGTCAAACACCATAATTTCCACGTATTTAAATTTCGAAACCCGGGAAAATTAGGGATATTACATTCTTCCCTCCTTAAAAGAATTGTGTCCTCGCAATTTGCCACAGCCAACCCTTTCAAGCTCGGCCTCTAACTCAAAAACCGTTCTACCCTTTCAAACTACATCAATTGCAACTCATAATTAAGTAGGACAAAAACTTAATAACCCCTAAAATTCAGGTCGTTACATAAATAAGCAATTTCTCCTTGAATTTTTCTTATCTCCATGATGTGGGACTATCTCATATAATAAAAAAAATATTTTTCTTATTTAAGATTGGGCTTGCGGCCCTTCCGGCTTTTTATTCTTGGGCCTTGGTCTAACCCTATTTATAATGGGCCTAATAGCCCACTATTTTGTGGGCTAGGTTGGGCTAGACCAATGGACCATCCTGCAAACTTGCAGCCCTAACTGGGTATGGCCCTTATGACAAATTTGTCCATGTGGCACCACCAAGCATTGCCAAATCAGTTGCAATGTCCCCTTTTTCAAGCATGTAGCCCCTATCCGGATGCATCATCCCCTTATCCACTTGGTTATGCCTCTACGGAGGACCTTTTGACTATGATGATGCTTTTCTTAATGAGACAAACTACATTGAGTATGTTGGCCATCCAGCCGTGTCGACTACACTTATGGCATGTGTGCCCAATTTGTGTCACATTTCCTGTCTGCAAAGGTGATGACTCAGATAAATGGGTTTCTAGGGCTGAGCATTTCTTCTGCTTTTATCACACTCCAACCCATGAGCAGTGTGAATTGGCTTCCTTCCATATAGAGGGCCATGTTATGCATTGGGTCAACTAATTTCTTGCTAAGAATCCTCAAGCTACGTGGAATGAGCTTGTGCATACTTTCCTTCTCCGCTTTGGCCAAACTTCCTATCAAAATTTTAACAGCTTGTTGTCACTGGTTCAACAATAAGGATCTCTCCATGACTATCAGGATGAATTTGAGTGCTTAATGAACCATGTCCAAGGATGGCCCGAGCATGGCCTTATCGGGGTCTTTGAAGCCAATCTTAAGCCCGTATTAAGGTTGAATTGTCAATTTTCATGTAGATCTCCTTACGAAAATGATGCACATGGCTCGTGTATGTGATGAGAAGTTACACAACTAGGTTGTCTTTCTTTCTCCCGTCCATTGGCCTCCACCCTTTTATCTTGTTATGCTCCATATTTTGACTACCCACGAGGTGGCTGTCTTCCGGTTACTTCTTCCTCCACCCCTCTCATTACTTGTCTTACACCTACTCAAATGGTCGATCATCGTTCCAAACTAACTTATTACCCCAAAAATCAAATTAAACCGACAAACCAACAAATTGACACAATTAAAAAGGAAACTTTAGAGATCTTACACCAATAGCCGAATTTGATGCCGATCTGGATATGCTAGTCAATGACATGCATCTTATGTTTCAAGCTTTAGAAAAGTAGTCTCTTTGAGGACAAGTCGATTCGGAAGCAATGTTAGAATGTTGTGACCCTAAAATAGATTTAGATTCCTATTTAAGTTCTAATTCTTAAATTAATTAATAGTTAGACTTCTTATTTAGTCAGAATTAGATTAAGGATGGTGTCCTTGCCCCATTCTAATTACTTTAGATTTTCTCTAAACATTTTGTAATTCAGAGAAGATTATTCATTTAGAAAATTATATTTAGAAGTTTAGATTAATTTTAATTGTTCTCTTATATCTTAATTCTCTAATTTTCTCTAATTTGGCTTGTGTAGACATTGGTCTACAACAGTCTAGCCCTAGCTTGACCCTAAGTGGGTTAGGGTTGAGCTGCGGGCTTATTTCTATTTAGTTTTTATACATTTTTATAAAATATTTATTTAAAATCTATGACCTTCGGGTGGGATCCCTTTAGTTGATCCTAGAAGGCACAATATGCCTTTGACATTTGGGTGGTTCTTCAGTACTAACTATGATGACTTGCAAACATAGAATCTCATTCAAATAGGTAAAAATAATTTTTTTTATACTTGGGGCTAGCCCGAATGGACCCATACATATTTTGCCCTCCAAGCCCAAGCCCGACTCTATTTAAGGCAAATTTTAAAGTTTTAGGTGGTAACCTATATTTTTATAGGATAACCCATAAAAATTTCACCCCTTACTAACTGGGTGGGCCAATGCCCAACTCTAGCATGGTTTCAGGCTTTCAGCCGTATCGCTAATGCATGAGATAAGAGTTTTTTTTAATAAAAAGACCAATACCTTATGCAAAGGGAAGAGTTTTTCATACTTCTCTCTGACATTGAGTCCACTATAAGGAGTATGCGCTAGTGTATATGCTATCAATCTTATAGATAAAAGGCTCCTATGCATTCCTTAAGCTAAGCTCATTGTCATAATAGAATATTAAAAATGTTTCCCATGTAAAGAGGATAGAAGACTAAAAGTAGGAAGGAGTCTAGGCTCATATTCAGCACTAGTCAAAAAGACTTTCTTATTCAATAAAAAAAGAATAAAGAGAAAAAACTACATTTTCTAATTTATTTGACTTCTGAGAACATAAGATATAGATCTCAGGTGTATTATGTTGCAAAGAAAAGTTGCTCATGCTTCTTACAATGAAAAACGAGGAATAGTGCCACAACTGAAAAATACTAGTCAGGAACTTCATCTAAGTTAAGAGTGATATGTAACGAAGATAAAATAATAATTTAAATTATATAAGTTAAGAGTGATATGTAAGGAAGATAAAATACTAATTCAAATCATACTTCCATGCAAAAGCGGACTGTAAGTTTGTTATTACCAGCTTTTGTTATAGAAGATGGCGTTGTTAATGTCTGACACGATAATTATTGGGATAGATGCTGAACCTTAATGTGAGTGTTCCTTCTTTAAAGGGTTACATCACGAAGGACGTTAAATGTTAAAAACTTATCACTAAATTCTTTTGACATGGATTGCGTATCAAATTTTGGCGAATCTAACGATTTATTATGAATAAGATACATTTAAGAATTTTTGTAACCAAATTTAATTTACAAGATTTCTCTAAATCTTCATCAAACAGCCCTTAAGTACCTTATTTTTTGGCAAAACATTGCAAATGTTCAATGGTAATTATTTAATCAGCGCCCCAAAACCAGAACCAAACCAAACTGGATAATATCATATAGTTAAATATCAGTAAAACTAACCAAATTGGATTAATTTGATTTTAAGTTAAAAATTTGAGTATCTCCCTTGGATTTGATTTCAACACGTAAAAAATAAAAATTATATTAGAGATTAAAATTGAGTTATGATAAATTTAATTTATTTCCTACAAAAAATAAAAACTAAACTATTATAACAAATTCTGGTTCTAAAATAATTTAACAAAAAACACTAAACAATATTTCATAAATAGGAGTTGAGTTATTCAACGACTCTAGAGATGGAGGAAAATGATTTCCCGGAAACCGAATTCCAAATCCCCGAAAATTCTAACCGAAATGCGCGTGGGGGGGGACAGAAGTGGGGCCCGCTCGGAGGGAAGAAGCAGGAAAAGGGAAAGCGTCGTCAATTTGGAAAGTTCCGCTGCCTCCCCAACTTCGTCTCTCTCATCCCAATCAGACCAGCCCGCAAATCCCTCCCCTGTAATTCCCGGCCGCGCCGGGGGCAGTTCGGGGAAAAGGACGAAGACAACTTGAAAGGGAGACGCGGGAGGTGGAGTCGCGTATAAAGAGGAGGCCGAGCCCCTCCACCACCCCAGACCCAGCCCTCCTCCTCATTTTCCTCCGTTAGAATATTCATTGTTGATTTTTCCGATAACTCGCTGCATTCCTGATCTTGCCCCGCAGATTCCGTGGGAAAAAAATCGATTTTTTTTTTGTTCATAGAAGGGGGATTTTGTTCGAGATTGGAGGAGCAAGGCCCGTTGATCGATCGACGTGGATCCTCCCCTCCGCCCCACGGCGGCCGTTGCTCTGGTAATGAATGCTGCTTCTGCCCATATGCTTCTCGTCCTCTCTCTGTCTCTCTCCCTTCCGCTTTTTTTAAGTTTTTTTTTTTTGGATTTTTTGAGCTGGAAGTTATTTTGCTTGTTCATTTTGAGGTGGATCTGACGATTTTCGATTGAATGTGGGTTCTTGTTCGTGAACTGGGGGGCGCTTTGTGCGAGTAATGGTGATTGTTGCAGCATCTTTTGCTATTGGGCGGGGTTTCAGGATTTCCTCTCCTTTTAATAATTCGGTGTCACTGGCCGGGAAATTGGGGGTGGGAAGGATGACATTTTTGCTCGTTTTTAGCTCGGGTCTTCCGGGAATGGTTGTTTGTTATGTTATATCATAAATTCGCCCACCAAACTCATCTGCCTTTTTTTTATTTCCAAAGTTGGGATCTTTTTCGCAATTTGCTGCCTCCCGTCTCTTTAATTGCTGCTCCCCGCCTACTAATTTGGCCGTAATCCTTCACATTTCTCTGGTTTAGGACTTGGGTCTCCTGAATTTTCCTTCAATTTTTTTTTGTTTCTGAAAGATAAAGCAGTAAAAATGATGGGTTCTTTTGTGGCATACGTCTCTAATCCTTCCTGGAACGCATTTCAACTTTATTGCCAACTTGCCCTTTTTTTATTCACCGCCATACAACATGCTTTGCAGGGCACAAATTTTGTTTCAAAATTAGTTCTTTAAGAGAAAAATATTAGGAGAAAATGAAGATTTCCTGTGATTTTTAATTGCATGTTATCTGTCGGTGTTTCGGAGCATATGTTGGTCTGCTGAGTAACAAAGAAGTGCTGGTATATTAATTAGTGTGCATTACGTTTTGATATTTATCCATTTCTGAAACAGTTTCGTGTGCTTGGTGAAGATTGAATACTCGAAGTCTTGGAGCCGGTGATCTGCGAAAAGGACTTGGCTTTGTTGGGGTTTGAGTCTCCTACCTCGCCTGCCCAATTGATCCAGCTGTTGAAGTTTCGTTTTCTCGTCATGGTGGCCACCACCGCAGCCTCATCTTTCTTCCCACTCACTTCTCAGCCTTCCTCCAAGGCGTCGATGATGCTCAATGGTGGTCCAGACAGTTTGGACACCAGGGGCCTCAAGCCCAAGACCACGTCTTCTGGCGGTCTGCAGGTCAAGGCGAATGCCCAGGCCACCCCTAAGGTTAATGGCACCAAGGTGATCCTAGAGTGCGCCAAGGACGAGGACTTTGTTCCGTCATCCGCACCGGCCCCGAGAACTTTCATCAACCAGTTGCCTGATTGGAGCATGCTCCTTGCGGCCATCACCACCATCTTCCTGGCTGCAGAGAAGCAGTGGACGAACCTCGACTGGGACTGGAAGCCCAAGAGGCCGGACATGCTTGCAGACCCGTTTGGGCTGGGGAGGATTGTTCACGATGGGCTCGTTTTCCGGCAGAGCTTCATGATCCGGTCGTACGAGATAGGAGCTGATCGTACGGCATCTATAGAGACGCTAATGAATCATTTACAGGTAGTTAAAACTGTTGTTTTTCTTACCTCGGTTTATGTAATAGCTTTCTCACCCGCTTACTTGGGTTTAGGAAACGTCCCTTAACCATGTCAGGGGTGCGGGGCTCCTAGGTGATGGTTTTGGTTCGACGCCAGAGATGACCAGAAGAGACCTGATATGGGTTGTGGCCAAGATGCAAGTTGTTGTGGACCGCTACCCGTCTTGGTAGGTATATGATAACTGAATTGCACCTAGGCTAGCTTGCTAATGGAATGTTAACAAGTAGCATTCAAATAGTCACCTTCTTATTACTGAGTGCTTATCT
Source organism: Saururus chinensis (assembly GCA_035235625.1). NCBI lineage: Eukaryota > Viridiplantae > Streptophyta > Magnoliopsida > Piperales > Saururaceae > Saururus > Saururus chinensis. The sequence goes on along the minus strand of CP141143.1, from coordinate 22,170,733 downwards.
ATAGCGGCTCAACAATTTTTTAATTAGCAAAATGGTTAGAGCAGGAGTTTGTGTGCTGATGCATAGGTGAAGCTAATTTTTTGTAGCCTTTACAGTGTTATGTAACGGCTAAAAATACTTGAAGTAGTTCATTTGAATGAGCTTTAATACTGGATTAAGCTCCATTTTTTGAATTGCCTCGGATACTGTATGGATAATATAAAGGGATCTTGAGTATCATAGTGTGCATGGTCTTCTTTTATGTACAATTACACAAGATTTATGTTGTTATTGGAAGGCTATTTATGTGTGGAACAAATATATGGGGAAATTTGATCTTTTTTTATTCTCTTTGCAGGGGAGACATTGTTGAAGTAGATACTTGGACATATGCATCTGGAAAGAATGGTATGCGTCGTGAATGGCTGGTCCGTGATGGCAACACTGGCCAAACTCTCACCAGAGCTACCAGGTTGTGTTTCAGATCAACTTCTTCTATAAGTCATGAATAATGGAACTGTAGAACCTTCTGCACCAGAGTTGACTTATTAGTAGTTTGTAGTTGATGCAGGTTTTATCCACTAAGCTTGCTGAAATTATATTGGCTTCTATTGTATGTTCTTGTCAACATGTAGTGTCTTTGTGATGATGAACAAGAAGACAAGAAAGCTGTCCAAAATGCCAGATGAAGTTAGAGCAGAAGTAGAACCGTACTTTGCAAATCCTATTGCGGTCTTGGAAGATGATAGTAGAAAGTTGCCAAAGCTTGACGACAGCACAGCAGAGTATGTCCGAAGTGGCTTAACTGTAAGTGTTAGATTCATCTTCCCGAATTCATTTGCTTTTCCAAAATTTCATCGTATTTTCTTATAGCATATATTTCTAAAACTAACAAGGAACTGTTTTTGGATTCCTGCAGCCTCGTTGGAGTGACTTAGATGTCAATCAGCATGTGAACAACGTCAAATACATAAACTGGATTCTTGAGGTATGCTGCCCTTTAAGCTATTGAATTTTCTTTTCTTCCATCAGTTAAGCAAGTATTATGCGTATTACAAAAATTTTGGAGATGTTACAGATACAGGTCTTCCTTTTGATTGTCTACTTTGAAAAGTGAAACCGTTTGGGTAGTCTGTGACAATTTTTGGCAGTCGTTCTTTGTGAACTTTTCTAAGTGGTAGATACAGTTAATAGTTGTAATATGTACATATGAAAATGCATAAGAAAATATTGATAGAATGTGTGATTTAGATTTGTGGCTGTGCTATCTAATGAATGTGTCATTGGGCGAAAAAGGTAGGGCAGTTGCAATCTAATATGTCTTAGAACAGGAACCTGCTATCTTCCTTTCTGAAGATGTTAAAAGCTGTTTGGTTCAATGATGAAAGGGAAAATTGCTTTTACACTTAAATAATTAGACCTGGAAAGATCCAAAGGATTGTTTTATTATTGAGGGCTGGAACTCTTTATGTAGAGTACTCCCTTGCCATTCAATTGCTGCAAGGGCCTGAATTGCATCTTTTGATGTCAATCATTGATAAGGAGGCTGAGATGACGATGGAGCCTCACATGTCAAAGCGGGCCAAGCCCTCTGTTTTTTTATGACCCTCTTCGTATATCCCTTTGTCTATGGCACCAGTAGATGCTTGTGGGGGTCATGATGACAAGTTTAGTGTTAATTGACCTTACTGACACTTAACTGTGGATTTCTTTTTCCGGTTAATAATTTATGAAATTTATCAGACCGTGTGAGGATGTAAAGTGAAAATTTAATGAAAAAGGTAGACATGCAGAAGGTGTTATAATATAGTTGAGCCATGTATCTGGATTATGATTAATGGGTTTCAAAACGGCTGGAGCAGATAAGGTATTAGATATTAAGATGTGTTTCAATTGGAATCTTCATTTTTTATAATCAAACGACGTAGAATGTTAAATGCTTGTGATTTCTGCCAAGGAGGTTATCTGGAACAAGGTCTAGCTCCAATTTGGGTTTTCTATCATGTGTTTAAACTAAAATCCTAGTCCAATCAAGAGACCTGCTGGCATGTCTAAAACCAAAAAAATTGCCTGCTTTGTTTTGTTTCCTTGTGGGTGGGTAGCCAGCGTCTCTCATCTCTTTTGTCTTGTTTTTTTTCAATGTTTTGGGTTATCACCTCTAATACCATCATCCAAATACTTCTTGCTTGAGTAGTGCTGGGGCCGTTACTCTCCCATTGATGGTATGTGAGCCCAAGTATGGTGTCTGCATGAAGCCTGCGCTATCAATGGGAGCACTCTGAAAGTCGCAGGCTTTGAGCGGTCTTGGCATATTCAAGCTTACTTTAATGCCTCCTATAGATCAAGTGCTTTTGGATATGTTCAACTCTTAGAAAAAGAGTTCCTAGATCCTTCAATCATGGAAAATTTGAGACAGTTAGTTCCATGCACATGCTCTGATTATTGTGTATATAAAAGCCCTTGCAACAGCTGTGTAGAATGATTAGGCTACCAGCCATGATATTCTGCTTTTCTACCTAATATTGAATATTAGTGCCCAATATGATGTATTATCTTCTGAATTTTTGTGAAGTATCTTTGTTTGAGTTTCTTTAACTACGCAAATTGCAGAGCGTCCCTGGTACACTTTTGGAGAGCCATGAGCTTGCTGGCTTAACTATGGAATACAGAAAAGAGTGTGGCAAAGACAGTGTACTGCAGTCGCTTACTGCAGTGTCTGGTGGCTGCAACAGCCACGGTAGGGGCCTACTGGAAGGTGGTGATGGAATCGAATGTAACCACTTGCTTCGCCTGGAGAATGGAGCGGAAATTGTGAGAGGAAGAACTGAGTGGAGGCCAAAGCGCACCATCTTCAATTCTGTGGGTCGCATTCCTACTCAGAGCGCCTGAGGACCGCTTTGCCAGCATCTTTATATAATGTAATTTCAAGATCACATTGTGTAGAATCCGTCTTGTGCTAGTTTTTAAAATAATTTTTTTATTTATCAATCTCTGCTCTCGTTTAGTGGTTTCCAGCATGCGCTTTGTTCCAAGCTTGTGTAATTATCCATTAAATCTTACATTAGTGAACCCTTCGTGCCAGAAGGGGAAACTAGTCTCATAAGGGCTTCCATATTTGTACAGGTTGTTTCATTGCTGCTGAAATTTATGTTCCTGGTCTCGCACCTGTTGCATGATGTGCTGTTTTTTAAGTGTGACCCCCTTGAGTTTTCGTCACTGCATATTGCACACTTTCACCTCGGATAATATTTTGGTTCGTATTAAAGGATTAACTTGAATAATGTGCGTTTAAAAGTAAGTTGCCGAAGACATGAATGGTATTCTTTGTGTTTTAATGGCGTCTAATATTTATTTTTTTGTTAACTAGTGTAAGGTGTTAACCATATGGTAACTCAATTAACCTGGAAATTGGCGGATCCAGGTTTTTCACATAGGACGGTAAAAAAAAAATTATCCATAAATAAATTTTATAAGTATATTAGAATTATTCTATTTTGTTGAAAATAGCTAGTTAGTTTCAATAATATATTTTTCTGGAAAGAAGCGGATCAATTTATTTCTTTTTCACAATAGAAGCATATGTGATACAATTGCACAATAATGAGCTCTCTCTCTCTCTAATCCTACAAATTTGTAAACAACAGGAAACATATTAACTTAGCTAAAATTCAACAAAATTAATCATATCTAAAATTAAAATCCACACAATTGAAGTTGTTGGCAATTAAAGGGAGTGGCCTTAGACAAAACAAATTCTGATGATGCATCTTGATTTTTTTACTTAATTTTATCTTTCTTTTTGGGATTTTCTTAGATTGCTTCTCTTGGGCTCGGGGAAGGGTTTTTCTTCAATTGTCTTATCTTTTGCCCCTTTCTTTTTTAGCGATTACATTCTTTACTTACCTAGCATTAAAATTAATGACTCCAAGTCACAGCTAGCCAAACCAAGTGCAATGGAGGGGGGCCCTTGTAGCAAAATTATGGGTTTCGATGAGGGAAGAAAGTCTCTCATAGCCTGCATTCACAACCGAATGTGTAAGGTCGAAAAGACTCTTAGCTCAGGCATGTAATTGAATAGGGTTTCAATTTGATGAAAGGAGGGAGAACTAAGGAGAGGGTTGATTGGGGAGGGCATGAGCATGAGGGAGGCTCATGAATAGGTTGCCAACTTTCCGGTTCTAATCTATTTAGGTTCAATCATTTTCAAAATAGTTTAGGTTGAACTGGGTCAAGTGGTTTGCTTGGGTTTAATCAGTTTTAAAATAATTTAAGAGTGAACCAGCTTTTAAAACATAGTTTTGTACTTTGGTCGGATAAGTTTAACAGAAGTTGTGGAGTTGAGACTTATGGTGGTCAGGGATTTCGTTTAGCCGTATCAATAAATAAGTTCAAGTTTTCTCCGAGGTAATTTATAGGGGAAATTATTTAAATAATATTAAAAAAATATATAATTACTAAAATTATGTACTTTGGAAAATATTTCCTAAAATGGTATTAATTTTGGCCATGTAGGCACTAACTAAGCGCTTGTGCCTGCGTAATTTTTTTTTTCAAGGATTTCATTTTTTAGAAGGACGAAATCATTAATTTGTATAGATTTCGTCCTTTAGAAGGACGAAATCAATATGATACCGAAATCAATATGATACTAATTTTTCCCTTAGAAGAGAGGATAGTACAAAATTAGCATTTATGGATTTCGTCCTTTTAATACAATGCATTGATTTCGTTCTTCTGTATTGTTTTCATATACAATATTGACTTTGTCTTTTTGACATTTAATTGATTTTGTCCTTCATATGGACGAAATTTAAAATAAATTAAAAAAAAAGTCATATAGGCACCTGTGCTTGGTTGGTGTTTATGTAGCCAAAACCAACACCACTTTGAAAAATATTTCCTAAAGTGCGCAATTTCGGTAATTATTTATTTTTTTAATATTATTTAAATAATTTTCCCTAATTTATAAGGGGCGGTTCAAGAGAAATCAGGGTGGTAATTTGATGACCCATACTACAATTTATATCTGCCACTGAGTTTCAACATAGCTTGTGGGGCCTACAACCCCCTTAATCCCCTAGAATATGAGCACTAGTTTTTCTTCCTTCTTTTCATAACTTTGAATCCCCAAAGGATACTCAAAGTGTCTATTAGAAGTTGGCGTAATATTTAATGGGTTAAGTTTATATTATTAATGTGGGCATAATATTTACATGGGTTAAGCTCATATTATTTACGTAGGTCAAGCCCATATTGTTTATGTGGGATAAACCCATATGATAAAAGAGAAAATATTAGGTAAAGATAAGGTACCTACGTGGTGGTGCCTATCACCAATCAAAAAACGACTTGCTCACATTTTTTCGGTTAACTCCTTAAAAATAGTTAACTTAATAGGAAATATGGTGATATATTACATCCTGATTGGTTATAGGCATGCCACGTTGGTACCCTATCAGTACTTAATATTTTTTCATCGTAGAGAGCTGAAACTCACTTTATATTAAATGAGAATCATACATATAAATTGGTTAAAATTGTAAATAGTCTCACATCGCCTAGAAGAAGGTGATGATGTTAATATATAAGGCACAAGTTTGGCCTTTTAAGTTAGGCCATTGTCTTTTAAGTTGGGTCCCTTATATACCAACACCATCACCTTCTTTTAGGCAATATGAGACTATTCAATCCAACTAATTTACACGTGTGATTCTCAATTAATACAAAGTGGGTTTAGGCTCTCTATTATATGAGCTTGTCCTACATAAGTAATATAGGTTTAACCCACATAAATAATATGACCTTAATTCATATAAATATTATACCAACATTAATAATATAAACTTAACCCAATGCCCACTTCTAACAATGTCCAATCTTAGCATGCAAAATTCTCCAAAACCAAATTAGTTTAGGTCACCTGTAACCCTACCAGCTAGCCGATAGATATGAATTATCCGACATGCATTTCCGGATTGAAGAAGGTGCTGGGCTTTGGATAGGAAACCTGAAGTTTCCTGGGTTTGTCTGAGCTGGGTTTCTGTCACAGTTGTGTGGTGAATTAGGATGAGGATTTGAGCAGACGATACCAAAGGCACCCGGTTACATAACCACTTTTAGAATACTGCTACTCTCACAACCCGGGGGTGCTTCATCAGAGTCACTTTCCACAAGTTCAGCCCTTAAGTAGGAACCGCCTGACGACCACAATACAAAAAAGAACCCTTGGATAAGTGCTTCACATTTTCTCATCATTTGGAATCCAGGATCCCATTTGATTCGGCCCCTTGAATTTCAATCATTACAAAATTCTAATATTTTAAAATTCAACGGCCTTGAATTGAATGGTGGTGCCACTTTCCGGGGAGGGTCCCTCTTTGTGAGCCCCAGGTCTCTCTTTGCATATAGAAAAATAATATTTCTATTCTACTTTTTCAACACCAAAATCATACTCGCCTTTGAGTGAGGCTGAGTGTGAAAATATACGGTGGTGCCACTGCCCAGGGTAGTGGTTCCCCAGGAACCCATGGGAGGTGAATGTGGTGACACATTGAAATTGAAATTGAATTTGATAGTCTGATCGTAATATATAACAAACAGGAAACACTAGAATTAGCCTGGAAATTTTCATTATAGTTGTATGATGCCTAAAATCCATACAACTATATCCTCCGAAAGCTTCAATCCATTGGTCGCTGTGGTCACCGCACTCCTGCACAAACTCGATTTTAGGCAATTTGATTCTCGACTCCTCGACTCGACTGTAGCTGCACTACAAAAACGGAGTACATTTTAAGTCGAGCTCAGGTCGAGCATGAAACTAAATCTCCAATTCCATTTTACTCCAGAATTTTCTAGTCTGCTATAAGGTATTCGTATAACGTTGCAAATTATATACCAGTAGCCAAAAGGGCTGCCTGTTTTGCTGTAAATATATCACAATAGTTGGACCTCTCAAAATGCAGATAACAGATTGCATCTGACTTCGAAATATATCCTCCGAAAGCTTCCCGGAGAAAGCATTTGCCTTTTTTCCAAGGGAAGATAACCATGATTCAAACTAGTTGAAGAATGCTCGGGCACCTAAATTCTTCCAGGCAGATCCAGCACGGATCTTAACTCTGCCACCAACCGGGTTGGCGGCTGAGTCCAGTTTTTTTTAGTTCAACCAGGCACAAATCCAATTCAACTGCGTAAAATCTGAATTTAACCGAAAAACAACTCGGCCGGGAAAGCCAACCGGGTCTGATTGAAGTGAATGGTCTAATTGAAGTGTTTTTAAAACACTGGCTCAGATGCACCACTCTCCCATGCCACAAATTAGAGTACCTCATGTCACAGATATTTCTGTTCTAAAACACCGGGGGCAGCTCTTTTTAACGAGTCCCCATCGCTATCATAAAAATCCTGATAACAGATGTAAGTTCAAATAAGGGCAGAAACCTCATAAAGCACGACATGACACTGAGGAACCTTATTATGATGCACAAAATGATAATCTTCCCAAGGTACTCTTCAACCAGAACTAAGAACCCAGCCAATCGAACACATTCACTTCTAATCAGAATGGCGTTCCACATCGCTAAAGCAACACATAACGCTTGTTTTTAGGGGACAAAAAATTAATGTCAATGTTAAATTACATTTACACGACTAAACAGCGAGGTGCAAATTCTGGGAGCTCATTTCCTCATTTAAATGCAAGTATCACAATAGAAAGAAAGAACAGGATATCTAATTATTTCATTTGCTCAGCTCGTCCAATAATAGTACAGTATCTCAACCTGCATCTTCTATCTCCAAGTGGCTCCACCAAGCCTGATCACTTCTTCAGTGCTAGTATCCCTGGCCCCCCTTTCCAGTATACTATCACCCTTACCATCTCCACCATCGCCATAAAGATCCCTTAACTTAGCAAGGTTACTCGACACAGAAGTTTTTTCCTTGGAAGTACCATCATGTGCTGGGCTTGAACGAACCTGCAAACCACGGCTAGCACTCCTACTCCGACTCCTGCTCCTACTGCTTCGACGAGAACTATGTTCCTTGTACCTACTGCGACTATCCCGGAAGCTCCTATCATATTCCCGCCTCTCACGGTCTCTAACCCTGTCATGAGCTTTAATCTTGTCCCTATCCCGGTCTCTATCCCTTTCCTTGTCCCTTCTGTCCCGGTCCCTATCTCTGTCGCGTTCCCTATCTCTATCCCTGTCTCTGTCTCGTTCCCTATCCCTGTCCCTTTCTCTCTCTCTATCCCGATCCCTTTCTGAACGCTCCCGATCAGGTCCATCACGACTTCTACTTCGAGGAACAGATGGAGATCTCTTTGCATCCTCACCGCTCTCTCTTTCATGTGCAAGTGGAAGTGTCCTCCGTACAGGAGATGAGTCCCTGGTGGATGCTCGATGAGGAGCCCTTTGACCAAAGGAGACTGACAGAGCAGCTTTAACAGAAGGCGGTCGTCGTGCAGTGTCATCAGACCCATGACGGCTGGATTCCCCAGTTGTACCAGAATGCTTTGTGGGAAGCTTCATTCTTTCCAGGTTGGCAGTGATTGAGCGCAACACTGGAACAGGGATACGAGGAAAAAGGGTATCAAAGTAATACTGCAAAATCATAACAGCAAACGGTACAAACAGTTGTTAGCCTTTCATGCAAACTTCAGCTATTAAGAAACCAACACAGAATAGCTATTTTACTTAAGACATAAGAACAGTAAAATAAGTAATCCCACCAAACCTCATGTGCTCAATAGATATCCAAATACAGAAAAAGAAGGTCCCTAAATCCAGTGAAAGTCTAAGTGTCTAGCAACAACTTATGAAATGAAACTAAATGACAATATACTTGGAAAACTGAATTTCACTTCCATAAATGTTCTTGGATCAAAGCAGCAATCTATACATATACCACAGCAATCACTCTCAATAGATGCATTCTTATACACAGTTTGAATCCCATTCCCTAAGACAATTTTTGATATCTTAAAGTGAAAGATATTAAACGCATTTTATTTACTAGAAGTTGCTCCCTTATTGTATCAACTCTCCAGTACAGTAGATTGAACAAAATACATCAGTGGCTCCATATTAATGGGATACTAGTTAAGTTTTTCACTCTACAAAGATCATCAGACGTAGCATTCAAAAACTAGTAGCTGGACATAACATATAATTATCAAGTCAATCAAACCATGTTATATGTAATAGGATTATAGTTCTTCATAAGCTAAAGATTGAAAGCTTACTTTATAAAGGGAAAAAAAAGTTATTATTTCAATCAAAACCATATAATAACGTATTCTTCTATCAGCTAAAAATCAACTACAAACCTTACTCAAGAGTTGCTGCAGAAAGATAGAAATCTCCTCTCTTGGCAACCTCCTATAGGCGAAGAACCTCAAAATCTCACACCAGAGAATGAGTCATATGCTACATATAACAAACTTTGAACTAGTACCCACTACAAGATCAGTTTTCAGCCGCGAGAATATTCAAAGTTAAATTCTATTATTCATGTATACCATGCAGCACAACTAATAAATCTCACTCAAGCTGAAGCACCTACATTGCCCCTGACATACCATTAAACACAAGCATAAAGTAACAGATAAACAAGCAGGATCCGGATGACTACTAACCTGTCCAAGAAGAAGATCACGCACATATACACCCATCGTTGTCATTCGACCACTTGAACCTGGGGAGAACTCCTAACAAAAAGAATTTCATAAATCTAGATAAGTATAGGTGAAAGCAAAAAGACATCAAACACCATTTAACTCTGTATCAGTGAATAATCTAACATTCAAAACAACTAAGATACATAGCACATTACTATATTCAGAAGATACCTCATCATCTTTCAAATAAGGTTCACACCACGTCCACAAAGTCTTTGGATCAGCTGCATAACGTAAGTAGAGAAAGCCTACCTGCAAGTATAACTTAGAGATATCAGCTCTGACAGGTAAAGTTGATTTCCACATAATATCTGTAATCAGATGAGCGCTAAACACTTCCATGGCTTCAATTGTTGATGCACACAAGATATAAACCCCAAAAAAAGGTTCCAGCAGTGTGACAATAACGACCATCAATTTCATTTTTTACTTTAATAGTCATTTGTGAGAAATGTGACAGAAACATTAAATGCATGTTGTCTTTACAATCAACAGCAGTTTTGTGTGTAACATAAACTTTATGCCACCCATGCTTACCTCATAACAATATAATATGTAAGTTACACCGAGAAAAGGCAATATATCTTAAAAGCAAATAGATGATGCCAAATGGAAAAAGATACTTACAGCTCTAATGTAGGGAGAATCTGAATGCTTCAGAAGCCCATGCATCTGTTTCACAGTGAGTTTCATCGTAAAAAATTTGTACAGAAGGCAAAACGCTGTTGATGGGCCTCTACAATTACCAGTCATCCAAGGTTCCACATGATCAACTTGATTATAGATCTCGTCAATAACTTCATGGTAAGTCTTCAATCTGTAAAGCTCTTTAAAATAGTCAGATGAAAGAATGTTCATACAAAGAACTTTCTCCAGCAAGGAATCTATTGGTTTCCCGCAATTTTGTATCTCCATCACAAAATAAAGTATCAGTAACACCACCAGACAAACTTGTACACAAGGAGATCCGTATCTCAACCAGAAATAGTCTCCAGACAGATCAAGTAACCTGCAAATGCAAAAAAGATGTTAGAGAACGCGTGTTCATAGCTAGGACAGCTCCATACATAATGCACCTCATTAAAAACCAAATACATTAAGAAGGCAGGTGCAGGTTAAGGCAATAACATCACCCTTTACAAGTAAAAGGTAAAAAAAAAATTATGAAAGGAAAGCAAACTAATACAAGCTTGCTTATAGTAAAAAACAGCAGTCAACAATCAACAAGTTCAATTTTTTTCCGTTCCACATAATCACTATCCTCAAAACCAAATGCAAAGGCATACCAACTACTGATTAGAAGTGCGATTTGACCATCAGAAGAAACATACATATCAATTGACATAGAATAAAAAATCAAATAATCCCCACGCCTAGTGTTTCTAGACAAAATATAATTAATCTTCAACAGTAAAGCGTAGATATAACCTAAAAACCTTCAACCGCTAGGTACATAATCCCGCCACAGCCAACGAGCTCAAAGAACAAGAAGACATTGGTTGACAAGGTCTGGGCAACAGGGCAAGCCTGTTGAAATTCAAACACGCACGACACGCCCCAAACAAGGAAAACACTTCAACGGATGAAACATGAACGGCGGAAGAAAGAGGTTTCGAGATATACCAGATTGATCACAGATCTGCTGAAGAAAGCTTCGTTTCCTCCTCCGTCCAATCTACGGGTGGAAGACGAAGACGGAGGAGCCCGGAAGCCCTTCGGGAGCCGGAGGAGCCCGGAGCCGATTCGCGGGCTAGGGTTTCCTGAAGAGGAGAGGGGGACGAGGATAGCTCGCAGAGCTTCTTCGCTCTCGCGGGTCGGATTTGGATTTTTTTTTCTCGCTTCCGAAATGTGATTTTGGGAAGAGTTGTGGGGTTACTGGGGATAAGCGGAGCAGCAGAGGCCCAGCCGGCCCGGCCCGGCCCAGTAGTTATTGGGCCGGCGTAGTTTTCAATTCCTGAAGGTGCAGAATGGTGCACGCCACATCACGTTTAACAATGAATTGGAATGCTAAATAAGAAGTGCGAATATAATAACGAAAATAAAATAAGGTACAATAATCAATAGCAAGCCTTATTAGTATCCACTAATGAAAAAGTCTAAGAATCAGCTAATTTCTGAATATCTACTCAGCGTCAAGAACAATTGTTTTATTTGGGTTTCTTTTTTTTTTGTATCTTTTTTAGTGTTTTGTAAGCATGTAAAGAAAATAAGATATGAAGAAGTAGATGATTATGTCACATATATAGGTTTCTACTTTTTGCATCTTTTTTAGTAATTATATAAACGTAAATAGAGAAAAATATAAATGCTTCCTTTGTGGTTTATATGTAATTAAACTCATTTGTCTTATTTTTCTTCTTTCCTAGTAACTATTTATAATAAGTTGTTAAAAGTGTCATCGTAATTATTGTTTAAGTATATTTATTATTATTTAATACTAAAAATATCTTACTAAATGAGATACTTCTTATACTTTAGATGTAGATATATTTTACTATTTTTTTTAGTTTGTGCCTAAGTCGAACCTAGGTTCATGATTGACTTATTGTAGTTCAAGTTTTATGAGATTGAGCTCAAGCTGAGCTTTCAATTCCCAATTTGAGCTAAGCTTGTGCTAGAAGATTCGAGTTTCTTTATGCTTCAAGCTGAGCTTGAACTTGGATGTTTAAGCTGAGCAATCCCAATACTCAACTCCTTAGCATCTCTAGATTTTATAGCTAAAAGCAACTAGTTTGAATGTAAAGAGTAAACGGACCCCAAAGAGGATTTAACCAATTTATAACATCTATTTAGGAGTTGTTTGGATAGAGAATATGATATCAAATTCCTAGTTTTCGACTTGCCTTTATGAAGCCTTTATTAGTAGGAGTTTAGTGAAATAGGAAGGCCCCATTAGGTCACTTTGGGGTGCTAAAGTCTCGTTTGGATTTGATCAATTAGATGCCCTTAGTCTTGGGTAGGTTTTTCCCCATTGTTTAGCTAGGGTCTATTGGTTCTTGCTTTTGTATTAGGGTTTGGGAATTGCTTAAACTCTTTTTGTATATTTGTAGTGAGAACTAAAGTGATTTCAGGGCTTTGATTTTGGGGATAACTATCTTTGTACTTGCTCTTGTTTCAAGAATATTTATTTTAGATGGGGTAAAATGCTCATTTGGTTATTAGTAGCATATGATTTTGCCTGCACTTGATCATTGATTATTGCACCGTTAGTATATGATACGTGAAGGAAGTGCTTTGTTCGATTGATTGATCCCGTTTGAACTTAGATTTCTATTTAATTTGTTTCATTGTCACCCTTAGACTGATTTGGGGTGGCTTGGTCTTATTTGTTTGGCTCCATTTTTGGGATATTAAAACACCTTTAAGTTTGAAAAATATTTTCCTCACAACCCACGACCCACCGTGACCATAATGCATGCATGATCAATGGAAAAGGAAACCTTGGAATATAGATTAGATTATCAAGTTTTTCTCTCACTACTTTTTATTGATATGTCAGCCTCCTACTATTGATCACCATGCCTTGGTCAAGAAAATTGGGACAAGTTCTTTTAAGTTTGTCCCCGATGCCCAAGACCAATGTCAGTTGCGATAGGCCCAAAGGCCAGAATTTTGTTTCTTGTGTGAGAGCAAAGTGATCAAATCCACAGTTTAGAAAATACGAGCCATATGAAATCCATATGGCACAAACTAGTGTCATGCTCAGTATGTTTCGAAGGACATAAAATGTTGCCTCCTTCGGCCACTTCTGCACTTCCTTCCGACACTTATCACTCTTTTTTCTTCAGCATTATCTTATATGTTAGGTTCAAAGTATGCTGAATGGAGAAAGGAGTCAAGTAGTTTCCAGTAGCTCTTACCAATAGCAGCACTGTGCATGTATACGTGAGAGAAAGTTCATGTTTCTATGGTTTATGAATTAGACAAACCACCATCCCTCGGCATATCCGATCAATTGTGGGAATATGACGCTTTCAGCTCCCTCAATCTGCACATAATCCTACTATTTCAAGTATTTCGCAAATATGCATACAAGTAGAGTCTCCTCTCGATTTTGTATAAACTTCTCTTATTCTAAACATGTAAGAACTCTTTTCATAAATCAGATTATTTTTTAATGTTATTTATCAGTTACCGTGTAGTTTAAGCGTTTTCTAATTAAATACGGTAGTTTTAAAAAAAATGAGGTTTTTAAAAGTTTTAATCAAAACTAACTTCACATTTATGAGTTTTAAGTAATTTTAGGTCAAATTTGAATTTTTAGAATTTTTTTAATTTTTTATTAATTTTTTAAAAATTAGGGTTTTGCGGGACCCCATATAAGCCTCACAAACAAAATTAAGGTTTTGATAAAAAAATGCCTTAGATATTAATAAAAGACACTATACAAATTTTTAGAATTTTTCTGGACCTAATTTTGGGTTAAATTTTTAAATTTTTTAATTTTAGTTAAAAATTTTATTTCAACCACACATTTGAATTAGGTATAGCTCAACCCCTCTTATGAAAGGAAAAAGTTGTGTCATTCCTAAATTGGGAATAGGCTTAGCAAGGAGAATGAAGTCTAGGTAATGGGTCTTCAAATCTCAGTTTTATTGTGGTAAATTTTTTTATTTTTATGGTTTTATTTGGAATAGGTTTGCTTGATTTGAGTTCTAATGGTGAGTTTATCATATGTTAATCTCTTGCTTCGATTTGTTAGGGTTTTATCTTAGAATGAATTAAATTAGTATTCTGGAATACTTGATGAGATTTTGATAGTGTTTGAGACCATGGATGAATGTTTTAAGGTGCTTTAATGATATCTCGGTTTTAATTTTCGAAATGGGGAAGAAGGTCTTGAATCTGGCTTGTTGGTGATCAATCGGGCCTTATCACCGATCAAACGGCCTACCAAGCTGATCTATCGGCTATACAGCAATTCGGCTATTTTGGAAAATTTATGCTCATTCTAATATTCCTACTCCATTTAATGGTTATGGAGGGGGGGTGTTATGTTGAAATTAGGCTACTGGAGGTGTAGAATTGATAATGGAGGTATATAGATTAAGTTTAAGTGTTGTTATGTGGTATTTTATTATATGTTGATAATTGTGCATGTTGATATTGAGTTACCTTGAACCTTTGAATATTAGAACTCTTTTGATGAGAGTATGTTTTCAGTAGGGATATTGTAAGATCCCTCATCTTGAACAAGTTTATTTTAATGATTATTTATCGGTTATCGTGTGGTTTAAACTTTTTCTAATTATATTAGGTGAATTTCGAAAATAAATGGGTTTCTGAAGGTTTTAATCAGAACCAACTTCATGATTATTAATTTTAAGTGATTTTGGGTCAAACCTGAATTTTTAGGATTTTATTTATTTAAATAATTTTCTAAAAATTAGGGTTTGACGGGACCCTCCTGTGGGCCCCACCAACGAAATTAAGGTTTTTCGATCAAAATGCCCCAGACATCAATGGAAGATACTATAAAAAAATTTAAAATTTTTTTAGACCTAATTTTAGGTTAAATTACCAAATTTCCTAATTTTAGTTAAAAACTCTATTTTTACCCCGCATTTATATTAGGTATAGTCTAACCCCTCATATAAAAGGAAAGGGTTGTGTCATTTCCCATTTAGGAATAGGCTTAGCCAGAAGATTTGAAGCCTAATTCCCGATTAGCCCCAGAAAGGAAACAATTATATGTGAGTTTAACTTAATCTTAGCTTAATCTCTAAGTTTTTCTTAAACTCTTCTTGATCTTGACTTCCCCCATCCTTTCAATCCATTTTGAAAGCATAAAACTATTGTTTTACCTCTCTTCTCCAAGCCTTAATCTTCAAAATCTCGTCTTTAGGTTTCTAAAACCCTAGATCTAATGTTTATTTTTTATTTTTCAAAGCTAAATCGAGATTAGTTGTGTGTTAATTTAAAATCGTATTTTTGGAAGGTGTTGGAGGAGATTGAAGGTTCATTCCGACCTAAATCAACAAAGAAAGGTAATTAGTTCTTCAATCTCAACTTTGGGTAATAAAAATCTTGGTTTTTATGATGTTATTTGAAGTAGATTTGCTTAATTTAGGCTCTAATGGTGGGTTTAATAAATGTTAATCTTTCACATCGATTTCTTAGGGTTTTGTCTTAGAATAGTTTAGATTAGTATCATGGAAGGTTTAATGAGTTTTTGATAGTGTTTGAAACTATGGGTGAAGATTTTAAGGTGTTTTCACGGTATCTCGGTTTTGATTTTTGAAATGAAGAAGGTCAAAATTGCTTTGTTGGCGATCGAATGTCCTACTAGGCCCATTAATCGGCAACTCTACATTTTTGGCAGATTTTCAATTTAGTCGATCGAACGTCCTTACATGGCGATCGATTGGCTACACGGTAGTTTTATTATTTTTGAAACTTATGCACATTTCAATGTTTTACTCAATTTAATGATTTTAATGGTTATGAGAGATGTGTTATGTTGAAAATATGCTACTGTAGGTGTGGAATCGATGATGGAAGTATATAGATTATGTTTAGGTGTTGTCATGTGGTATTATGTTGTATGTTGATAATTATGCATGTTGATATTGAAGTAACTTGAACCCTTGAATGTTGGAATTTTTGTGATTAGAATATGTTTCAGCAGGGATATTATATAGAAAATGGTGAAATGTGTTTTCTTATAATGAGGATGGTTTATGGGTAATTGATATGATCATGTTGTGGCTTAATGTGTGAAAAAATCATGTTTGTGAGAGTGAATGTTCGATTTCACATGGATGGATTTAAGCTTTATGGTGGATTTTGCTTTGATCTCAATTTGAAATTATTGTTTTGAATGTGTTTAAGCATGCGTATATTGTCTTATGAGTTTATATAAAACATTGGTCATGTACTTAGAATATGCATGAATACACACGCATATGAGGAATTTACTATGAAATTATGGTTAATTATGCTTTGATTATGATACATGAGGAGATTGATTGGGAGCACGTCCCATGTGTTGGAACCCACATAGACTTTTGCTCACGGATGTATCATGATATCATGCATCATGTATCGGACTTCATGAATGAGGTTTTACCGTTGTTTAAATGGAATTGATCAATTGTATGCAATGATTGAGATTGCATGTCGGATTAATCGGTTGATGAATTAATCGGAACTTGGTTGGTCCGAAAGGACATATTTTCTATTCAAGTTCCTGTGTGAAACATGTATAATCCCCGCGTTGAGTCGAGTCAAATTGAGTTATATGAGGACGAGTTGTATACTTGCCTTGCAGTTGAGATTTATTGAGATAATCACATCTGGACACTGAGCACCTAGAGTGGTATGCCTCGTGCACCGGCTACCACGTGTTCTAGGTTCCCTATGTGAAAATTTGGACTCTCCCCGCCGCAGAGATGTCCTTGGTGAACACCCTACTCTAGGTTCCCGATGTAGAAATTTGGACGTTCTTGGCCAGAATCGTCTTTGGCAAGCAGACCTGCTTTAGGTTCCCTATGTGGGAATTTGGACTTCCCGTGTGGATTGTCCTTGGCAAGTAGAGGGGCTGACTACCCCTACATCTTAGTTTTCTTATGGAATTCGGACTATGTCCAGAGCGGACAACACCCTAGGTTTCTGGTTAGGAAATTAGGCTACGTTTAGCCTTTGTGGAAATACTTGTATTTACTCCTTCATGGAGGCATTCACCATTTGTATTGATGCATGTTTATTATGAATGCTATGCATGATTGTGTATCATGTGTTCACCACATTTGTCGTGCAGGGTGAATGAGGTTTATATGATATGAATGCATAATCAGAAAGTGTGTAAATAAGACACTATTATACAGGTTTATGTGACATGAATACATAATCAGAAATGGTGTGATTGAGACACTATTATGCAGGTTTATGTGATATGAATGCATGATCAAGAAGTGTGTGAATGAGACACTATTATGCAGGTTTATGTGACATGAATACATAATCAGAAATGGTGTGATTGAGACACTATTATGCAGGTTTATGTGATATGAATGCATGATCAAGAAGTGTGTGAATGAGACAATATTATGCAAGTTTATGTGATATGAATGCATGATCAGAAAGTGCGTAAATGAGACACTATTGTGCAAGTTTATATGATATAGTTGAATGATCAGAATAGGGTGTAAAAGACACTTCTTATGTGATTTATGAGATTATCATGCTTAATTTGAGTATATATGAGCAAATACTTATATGGGATGCATGCTAGGTTATAACTTGAATATTTATAACTTGACTTGATAAGTATGTTTTATGCAAACTAGTTCGTATATTTATGGTTAAATAAGGGTTTTAGCTAGTAAATGACCAGAAAGTAGTATAACATGTAGATTTTGGATTTGAATTGCTATATTGTCATGCCGTCATATTTTCTTTTTATTGTAGTTGTATTCAAACTATTATTGAATTTTTATACTCACTCCACTTTCCTTGTTTTGTTTTGGGGCTACATAGCGTGACATGCAGTCGAACATGATCATCTTTATGAGGAGAGGTCAGGGAGAGCTTGGGAGTAGGAGTGGAGGCCACTAAATTTTGCATATCTCTCTAATTATTTTGTTATGATGTTAGGACCTTTGTGGAGTGGTTCTTGTTTCAGACTTGTGATAAATTATATCTTTAGTTTTGGTTGAGACCTTGTTTTGAGCGAAGTGTGTTGGCTATGGATTATTAGTATATGGGTTTGAGATTGTAGTTTAATTTAGAGTTTAAAGCAACTCTTTTGGTTCTACCTATTTACTCTTGCTCAAAGTAGTGCGTAACTCCATTAACTAGACCGCTTGTGGTATGGGCATAAGTCTTCCACTATTTCCTTAATCGTTTTCAATACTGTCGCCCCCGTGGGCTGGACCGGCCCTTGGACCAGGTTCGGCTCAGGTTGGGCAATGCCGGGGCGTGACAAATATTATATGGAAAATGATGAGGTGTATTTTCTTATAATGTGAATGATTTATGAGTAATTGATGTGATCATGTTATGACTTAATGTGGAGAAAAATCATGCTTGTAGGAGTGAGTGTACAATTTCACATGGATGAATTTAAGCTTTATGATAGACTTTGTTTTGATTTCAGTTAGGAATCATTGTTTTGAATGTGTTTAAGCATACGTATATTGCATTATGAGTTTATGTCAAAGCATTCGTCATGTACTTAGAATATACATGAATACACACACGTATGAGAAATTTACTATAAAATTATAATTAATTATACTTGATTATGATGCATGAGGGGACTGATTGGGAGCACATTCTATGTGTTGGAACCTACGTAGGTCTTGCTCACAAATGTGTCATGTTATAATACATCATGGATCGGTATTCATGAACGAAGTTTTACCGATATTTAACCAAAATTGATTGATTGTATGCAATTATTGAGATTGCGTGCCAGATTAATCACTCAGTAAATTAATCAGAACTTGGTTGGTCCGAAAGGACATGTTTTCGATTTAAGTTATAATATGAAACATACACACTCCTCGGGTTGAGTCTAGTTAAATTGAGTTATGTGGGGACAAGTTGTGTACTTGTCTTGTGAATGAGTTATCATAATTGTCATCTGGACCCTGAGAATCCAAAGTGGTATGCCTCGTGCACTTGCTACCACGTGTTTTAGGGTTCTCTCCCCCACTGTAGGAGATGTCCCTGGGCAAACATACTTGTTCTAGGTTCTCTGTGTGAGAATCGAACATCCTTGGCTAGGATTGTCCAGGGTGAGCAGCTTTAGGGGTTGACAACCCTGACCCTCTTACATTTTCTGTGTGAAAATTTGACCACATCTCGCCTTTGTGGCCTTGATCGTGTCCTGCCTGTGTGGTAATACTTATGTTTACTCCTTCATTGAGGCAGTCACCATTTGTGTTGATGTATGTGTATTATGAATTCTATGCATAATTGTGTATCATGTGTTTGACACGTTTGTCATGCAGGATGAATGCGGATGTAATAAGAATACATAATTTGAATTGTGTGAATGAGATACTATTATGTAGGTTTATGTGATATGAATACATGATCAGAAAGTGTATAAATAAGACACTACTATGTAGGTTTATGTGATATAAATGAATGATCAAAAAGGGTATTAATGAGACACTATTATGTAGATTTATATGATATGGTTGCATGATCAGAAAGGGTATGAAGGAGACACTTCTTATGTGATTTATGAAGTTATCATGCTTGATTTGAATAGATATAAATAAATACCTATGTAAGATGCATGTTAGGTTCTAACTTAAATATTTATGACTTGGCATGATAGGTATGCCTTATGCATGCTAGCTCTTATGTTCGTAATTAAATAATGGTTTAAGCTAGAAAATGGTATAACATGTTAATTTTAGATCTAAATTGCTACACTATCATGCTGTCATGTTATCTAATTATTATAGTTGTATTCAAACCATTATTAAGTTTTTATACTCAGCGTCAAGAATAATTTTGTTACTTAGGTTTCTTTTTTCTGTATCTTTTTTAGTGTTTTGTAAGCGTGTAAAGAAAATAAGATACGAAGAAGTAGATGATAATGTCACTATTGTTGGTTTCTACTTTTTGCATCTTTTTTAGTAATTATACATACGTAAATATAGAAAAATATAAATGCTGCCTTTGTGGTTTATATGTAATTAAACTCATTTGTCTTATTTTTCTTCTTTCCTAGTAACTATTTATAATAAGTTGTTAGAAGTGTCATCGTAATTCTTGTTTAAGTATATTTATTATTATTTAATACTAAAAATATCTTACTAAATGAGATACTTCTTATACTTTAGATGTAGATATATTTTACTATTTTTTTTAGTTTGTGCCAAAGTCGAACCTAGGTTCATGATTGACTCATTGTAGTTCAAGCTTGGTGAGCTTGAGCTCAAGCCAATTTGTACCGAACTCAAGCTAGAAGATTCAAGTTTCTTCATGCTTCAAGCTGAGCTTGAATAATTCAAGTTCAAGCTGAGCAATCCAAATGCTCAGCTCCTTAATACCCCTAACTAGGAATACATAGAATTTATAGCTAAAAGCAACTAGTTTGAATGTAAAGAGTAAAGAGACCCCATATAGGATTTAACCATTTTATAATATCTATTTAAGAGTTGTTTGGATAGAGAATATGATATCAAATTCCTAGTTTACGACTTGCCTTTATGAAGCCTTTGTTAGTAGGAGTTTAGTGAAATAGGCCCCACTAGGTCACTTTGGGGTGCTAAAGTCTCGTTTGTATTTGATCAATTAGATGCCCTTAGTCCTTGGTAGGTTTTTTTCCCATTGTTTAGCTAGGGTCTACTGGTTTCTTGCTTTTGTATTAGGGTTTGGGAATTGCTTAAACTCTTTTTGTATATTTGTAGTGAGAACTAAAGTGATTTCAGGGCTTTGATTTTGGGGATAACTATCTTTGTACTTGCTCTTGTTTCAAGAATATTTATTTTAGATGGGGTAGGTTTGGCCATGGACCCTTTGTTTGGTGATGCTCATTTAGTTATTAGTAGCATATGATTTTGCCTGCACTTGATCATTGATTATTGCACCATTAGTATATGATCCGTGAAGGAAGTGCTTTGTTCGATTGATTGATCCCGTTTAAACTTAGATTTCTATTTTGTTTCATCGTCACTCCTAGACTGATTTGGGGTGGCTTGGTCTGATTTGTTTGGCTCCATTTTTGGGATATTAAAACACTTTTAAGTTTGAAAAATATTTTCCTCACAACCCACTACCCACCGTGATCATAATGCATGCATGATCAATGAACATATGGAAAAAGAAACCTTGGAATATAGATTAGATTATCAAGTTTCTCTGTCGCTGCATTTTATTGATATGTCAGCCTCCTACTATTGATCACCATGCGTTGGTCAAGAAAATTGGTCAAGACAAGTTCTTTTAAGTTTTGTCCCCGTTGCCCAAGACCAATGTCAGTTGGGATAGGCCCAAAGGCCAGAATTTTGTTTCTTGTGTAAGAGCAAAGTGATCAAATCCACAGTTTAAAATACGAGCCATATGCAATCCATATGGCACAAACTAGTGTCATACTCAGTATGTTTCGAAGGACATAAAATGTTGCCTCCTTCGGCCACTTCTGCACTTCCTTCCGACACTTATCACTCTTTTTTCTTCAGCATTATCTTATATGTTAGGTTCAAAGCATGCTGAATGGAGAAAGGAGTCAAGTAGTTTCCAGTAGCTCTTACCAATAGCAGCACTGTGCATGTATAAGTTCATGTTTTTATGGTTTATGAATTAGACAAACCACCTGCCCTCGGCATATCCGATCAGTCGTGGGAATATGACGCTTTCAGCTCCCTCAATCTGCACATAATCCTACTGTTTCAAGTATATCGCAAACATGCGTGCAAGTAGAGTCTCCTCTCGAGCTTGTATAAACTTCTCTCATTTCAAACATCACAAGGCCCCCTCCATGTGCTCATGCGTCTTTTAATCACAACAACAAACATCAAACGGTACCCACCGCAAAGGGTTTATAGGGCTTTCGTTACTATTTCAAGAAATCATCATTAATGTCTTTTGCATATATACTATTTACTATAGAAAATAGGAAGAATTTTTCATACTTCTTTCTTATCACAATAAGCTCAACATGAAGAATGCTTGAGAACTATTAATATTTAAGATTAACGCACGTGTTAGTATTAGGACTATTGAAGCTAATATTTGTTAGCATATGTACTATCGCGCGATCTCGTTGATAAAGGATTCTCATGTATTTTTTTACGTTGGGTTTAATATTATAATAGGATATTAAAAATACTTCGTAGAAAATAATATTCATACTCTAGTTTTTTTTTACACTGTAAGTTCTATACCAACTTTGATTGGATAATAAATGTAAGTCCTACCTAAAATTTACTTTTCTCTATTAAGCATAAGTATAATATAAAAAAATAGAATAAAAATATTAACTTTCATTTACTATCAAGCCTGGGAAAGATATTAATTAACCTACAACAGGGCGTGTGACAATTTTAAACCGGTAGTAGCCGGTTGAATGATCAGCTACAATTAGTTTTAACTTTTAACTGCCACAAACCCACATACAATAAGCGCATTTTAAAATCTTCACAGGCATTCATACTGGCGTGTTAATTGACAATCCAACCGTAGCTGTCTGTACACTTAAGTTTGAGTAGATAGGCTGAGTTGGGTGCCCTGAACCCTAGACGTTTTTCATTCGGCAATAAGCCTTTTTTGACGTGCATTTAGCAACATCGTTCTTCCACGAACACTAATAATATAACACGTATGACATTGAGCAACAACGAATTGGGACATCATGCAAAACCCTAAAGTGATCATCTGATCCAAAACACACGCAAACTCTCGTGCTGGCCTTGAGCTTTATGTTCACGTTTCGTGATTCGTTGCAACGACCATGACGTAAGAGAATTTGAGTGGCCACACTCACACGGGCACACGTGAACCCACGTGAGATTCACATGGCATGAATCCGGCCTAGATCTTCACCGCCACGAGTCCGCACCTGGGCCTCCCGTCTCAGATCCCATCCATCCATGGCCCAGATCGCTCCGCGTCTACACGACCCCAAGCCCACTCCTAGAGACGATCTGGCCACTCACTTCATATCTCCTGGGCCCAGCTCATTTATGTAAGCCGTAGCTTGTCAGGTTCTTCCGACCGTTGAAATCCGAGGGAGCCTCGTCCTGGGCCCAGCTCATTTATGTAAATCCAGCGGACTGGGCCGAGCCTGGGCGGTTTGGGGTTACTTCGTGCGCTGGGCCCTGTCGCTCCAAATCTAGACCGCCATCGAGTGCGCGTTGACGGGAAATCCCGGTGTGGGCCACATGTGTTCTTCCGGGCCCATATCCACGGAGAAATGAGTCAGGAAAATCGAGTTGCTCGGTGGAAGAGGGACATCTGCTTTTTTGTTGGGGTCCACTTCTTGTAGACTTGCAGTTGCAGTCTCAAACCTCCAACCTTGTTTCATGCATTCATTTTTACCGTAAAACTAAGTACTTTTATATAAATTTTGTTAATATGATCTTAGGTTCACAAAGCTAGGGTCTTGTTGGATTCATATTACTTAAGGATAACCAGCCTTTAAGTAATGTGCATCGTCGGATCTTGATCTAGTTGCTCACGTACCCTAATTTACACCATAGTGTGTAAACCCGTGCTCATGTTTATTTTTTTATATTTATTTTTACATCTTTGGCTTTTCAAAATTGTAAAATTAAATAGCTTTACTAACTTTAAAAAATTAAACAAACATTAATATAATATCTATCAAATCGTTGGAATTCTATGGCGATTAACTAACAAATTATGTTACATTGATAATACAGGTGAACCTGTGGACTTATGCATGTCTATTTTTAGGATAATATAAAATAAAATTAATAAATTTTTTTATTAATAATATATATATATAAAAAAAAAATTTGACAGCTTTACTTAGTTATAAAAGTTATCTAAAAAGATTTATTTTCACTCTCTTAGCTACGTCTTATCAATCAATAAAAATTATAATTTTTTCAAATAAAACTATAAATATGGGATATATAGAAGAGACCCATTAATATGCGTTTGGCATCTGTGTCAGATGACCCACCCGATGTGAATTAATAAAACTTAGAGGGCAGGTAAGTTTTGATCTCTCACCTGCCTCCCGACTCATTTGACATGAACCATTGGATGATGATCTGACAGCTTGTGATATGCCAGACACATTTTTTACGACCCGACACATATTAGCTTCTCCCTAAATAAAATATTAAAATAAAATATTTTACTATTTATAGTACTCTTGTTTGTTTTCTAAATAGACGTTTATATTATAGACACATGGGGTTGCAGTTGTCTTCCTACATGTGGCTTGTGGGTGACATCTATTTCTGTAGAACTAGAATACAACTCATAATATTGCAAACCTTCAACAAATCCAGCCCATAAGGTACAACCCTGCCCCCAATATGCCCTATGTCTACCAACCCTTTATTCCCTCCATGTTTACACATTCCGACTGCTTTCACATCACATACTAGTACATTAGTGGCTTTCAATATTCTCACTCGAGTGCCTCTAGCTCTGTGGCCATTTGTGACTCAGGTGGCAAAAAAACATATATCTAATCTTTTAAAATTAAATACTATCTTTTTTATATTAATATGTACTTTTTTAATAATA
The DNA here is from genome assembly GCA_035235625.1 of Saururus chinensis. Taxonomy (NCBI): domain Eukaryota; kingdom Viridiplantae; phylum Streptophyta; class Magnoliopsida; order Piperales; family Saururaceae; genus Saururus; species Saururus chinensis. The sequence continues at coordinate 22,145,886 of CP141143.1, read as the reverse complement.
ATAATTTTTATTAAATTGTAAAATTTATATCTAAGATAAAAAAAATAAGTTTATGATACTTTTTTTTAATTACTTAATTTATTAAATAAAATAAAATAAAGTTATTAATATAAAATAATTTTTTTTACTAAATAATGCTATTAATTTAAGACCGAGAGGATATGAAATACCAACAAACCTCATACATTTGAGTTGCTTACCAACTTTGAATTAAGTTGAAAAATAAAAAAGAGTTGAAGAAGGTGCAACAAACTTGCATTATATTCTTTTTTTATACTTCATCAATTACCTTAAAAAACTTGTGTTCAAAATTATGTTTTTATTTTATTATGTCTAATTTTTTTTAGGTTAGTACAACTCATACACCCCTGTCACACATACACAGTAGATGTCATGCGGTTGGGATTCAACCTTAGGACATTCCCTAGACAAGTGAGGTCGAACCAGCACACCACTTACTGGATTGGCCTATATATCTTATTTATAACTATAACTTCAAATAAGAGGGGGGGAAAAGACACGGATAAGGCGGTCTTTCTTTTACTCTTTTTTTTGCTAGATATTTTTTACTTTTTTTTTTGCTAGATATTTTTGCTTCTAATTCATTGTGGGCTCCATTGCCATCCACACCATTGTGACTCACTCGTGGGCCCATCCCATGGTACACACAAATTCGCATATTTCATTAATGAATAACAAAGTAGACAGGACATGAAGTATGAGGGATGAGGGACAAAGGATTAAAAAGGTGGTGAAAATTTTTCGGAGGGGAATCGAAGGTTAAACTGAATTGGCACGTGCGCAAGCTCCAATAGCGGGAGGGGAGGAGAAGGAGGCCCTTGACCAATCATGTCACATGCCAGCTGCCCAGTCCAAATCCATCCGACGGTCCATATCTGATCCCACAGACACATCAACCACTCCCAACCGTCAGATCCTGTCCCATATCCACCACCATGACCCCGACCCGTGGACAGCGCTACGGACAGCAGGGGGCCCACCTGTGCCTCTCATGTGACCGACCGGTAAAGGGCCCCCTCTGAACTGTCCCTGCTGCCCCCCATGTCCCCCCCTCTCCTGGCTATATTACACCAACCTCACCGCCCTCGTATTCGTTAACACATTCACATTGCCATCATCACAAGAAGCAATCAAAAGCACTTGAAGAAGAAGAAGGATCAGAGGAGGGATTGGACTTGATACAATGGCGGGTGTGGCACTTGGACTGGAGATCACGGAGCTGAGGCTGGGCCTCCCTGGTCGTCATGTGGAGAAGACGGAGAAGAAGAGGCTGTTTGCCGAAGTGGGCCCGGAGGCGGCGGCAGACGAGAACAGCACGAGCGACGAAGGGGGCGCGGCGGGCGGGGGCAGCCGGGCGAAGAGCCGGATCATCGGGTGGCCGCCGATATGCTCGTACCGGCAGTGGAGCTGCAACGTTGGCGGTGGCAACCTTGAGGAGAAGAAGATCACTGAGGGGGAGGTGAAGAAGACTTACGTGAAGGTTAGCATGGACGGAGCCCCGTTCTTGAGGAAGGTGGACTTGAGTGCTTATGGCGGGTATGCGGATCTCTCTGCCGGGCTGAACAGGCTATTTGGGTGTTTTGGAGCAGGTTAGCTTCTTCTTCTTCCTCTAGTTTTTTCTCTTTGGTTTCTCTCTCACTACCTGAAGAAAAATTGTTAATATAAGACAAATTTGTGAAACTTTAAACGTTTATCCTAAGAGCAGTTTTTCACTACAAGATCCTAATTCTGATTATATATCAGAACACAAATAGCGGGCAACAACGATAATTTAATCATGCAGTCTTCAAGTGCATAAAACCTACGTACATGCATGAATAACATATTTTGAAACATAGGGTGAGGCATATAATTACTATATATGGATGGAATTATAATTATGTCTACGTTCACTTGGTAAGTCCTATTTTTGTTGATGGAAATTAAAATTCGAAGTGCCTTGAACTAGTGTGCTTGATGCAACAAATTTTATTTTGTAGTGCTTCTTTTGAATATTTGGTGATTCGTTTTCTTTTCAATTTTCAGGAAATGTAACTGGGAATGGCTCTGACTACTCTGAATATGTAACGATCCATGAGGACAAAGAAGGAGACTGGATGCTGGTTGGAGATGTCCCTTGGGAGTAAGTCCTCTTTTAATAGTCTAATTCATAAATTATGAATTTTATTATCAGGTTTGCAGTAAATATGAACTTTACTGACCATTATTGTTGGGGCCCATTTACTAGAAGTATTTATTCACTCCACATTCTTACCAGTAGTTGTGGCCTCACAATTCTCACCCCCCTATATGAAATATCTAGGCACTATCAATTGAATATTGTATGTACCATGTAGCTCTCTTGCATTACCAAAATAGAGTCAAACAGTTAAACTCGAATGATTTACTACATAGGCTTAACAGACTTAATTATTCAGTCTGTATGATGCTAACTTATTCTTTGCATTTTCCAACATGAGCTATACCAAATTTTAATATTGAGGTGTGATGCTAAAATTCATAATGTATCTGTGATACGTACATGTTTCTTATAATCTCAACACTGCTTCCAATGTTCAATGTGTCTACTGGGAAGACATTTTGGCATAAACAATAGAGTCCTCCCACCTATAGTTACTCTAATTGGAATACAAAACCAAGCAATTCTTGAAGATTAGTAAAATCTCCTTTGCTAAATGTACATTTCAGTATTTGATTCCAGTAGTGGTGAAGAGAAATAATATATACTATAAAATTAATTATTTTTCTCATTCAATTCCCACCGGAAAAAAAATATCCTTAGAAGATCATGGCGAGATTTATCTCTCTTGTATTCCTTTTATCCTAAATTAATAGCTTTATTTAGCAAAAAAAATTATTCTGTACTAATAGCTTTATTTTGTTTAATTTAAATGATCCGGTACTTAAAAAAGAGTATCATAAACTTATTTTCCCTTCTTTTAGATATGAATTTTGCCGTTCAACAAAATCACTATTTTTCTAAATATAACCATTATTATGAGATAGAGTGAGTACATCATCATATGCTTCTCTAACACAATCATTTGTGAATTTTATTTTCCAAAGAAATTAGTGTTACCATTTGATGATATCCCCTCAAAAGGGCATGTGTGCCGGGCCCCATATCTTGGATTGTTAATCTGCACCTATATATGTTATATTCTCAAATCAAAGGCCTGGAACTCAGTCTTTTTTATCTCCTGTATGACTGCAGAATGTTCATTGGATTCTGCAAAAGGTTGAGGATCATGAAAGCCTCAGATGCAAAGGGCTTCAAGCTGCAGGTGAGAAACCCGGAAGCACATTTCCAAGGGCTCGCCAAAAGAGAGACTCAGGTCGATCATGGAGTTTGAGCCGTGCAGATACCTTGTCTCGCCTTGTTGTCAGTGGAGTACTCTACCAATATTTAGCTTAGGAAGGTCATTAAGGTTGTCTTGGTAGTATATACAAAGGGAGCTCACATGGTCAAGCTCCTCTTTGATAAACTAAAGATCTTTTATAGGTTCTTTCAATATTTGTTTGAGGTTATGTTATACATAAGAGGTTAGCACTGCAGTGGAATATCAAGCAAAAAGACTGTCTAGAGATTGTGTTGTTTATTCTGTTTAGGGGGTGCTGTGTCATGTGTAAACCTACAAAGTTAGTCGATGTGATGCTTGTGTTTATGCTTATACCATCTCTTTCTTCTCTTTGGACGAAGAATCACTAACAATGCATGAACGAACTCAATGGAGTGACCCTTCAACAAACCAAAAAAAATTCATGAACACAATGAGGAAATAATATTCATGGGCAGTGGACAAACATTGAAATTAATAATGTGAGCCATGTTAACAATTGTAGTACTGCCTTGAAGATGCCGCTATCTCATCACGGCCACTAGTAATATAAAACCACTCAGAAAATTGGGTGGCTGATCTAATGTTCAAATGTACAAGGGGGCAGCAAAGTCCTGGTAGGTACTACAACGACTGAAACATGTCCGAGTGGTCTGGAAACTGGGTGTTGTCTGACGTTGGCAAGGCCACGAGTCAGGCATCTGTTAGTATTATTGTGGCCATGTCTCCCTGGTTTTTCAGCGGCGTGTACTGGTATCCAGCGAAAGATTCCCAGGCTAAACAGAAAACGAGCTTCTTCCCAAGAGTCCCCAGAATTTAATGCCTAAGATTGTTCACATTGAATTTCTTCGAACCGAATCGAAACCCTTGGGGGTGCTTACTTCCCACATTCATGACAGAGAGAAATTAAAATAGAGGTATGAATTCCCAGAAATCATTATTTGGTGAGACCCTTTTTATCGATGGTAAAGAGGCATTATTTATCCTCACTATTTTGTATTCATCTGTAAATAAGTGAGTGAATCGAGTCAGGCATCCAAGAGGACTCCTTCGTCCCAATAGATCTGACCCATAGTGTTGTCCTACTTAAGTTTCATACGTGATGAATTGGGGTCCAGAAAAATGAGCCTTACGTATCGACAATATTTGGAGGATGAAGTAAGTTCTTGATCACGTATGAAACCTAACGTCACTAAATTAGTTTTTTAAGTCCAAACGTCTTTTGAGGTTGGAGAGATGTATTACGCTACGCCTTCGCCATTCAATTCTGCCGGAGGGAGCCCATTTGTCCCTTGTCTTTCCCTGGGCCGCATGCAATTGAAACGATGAGTACTACATGAAATTTGAATCAATACAAGACAAGATCTAGAAATCAATAAATAGTACAAGTGAGATTTAGTCACAAAAGTGAGCCATTCTCCTACGGTTTTGATTTGTTAAAAAAAGAAAAGAAAAAAGAAACGGAGGTAAACAATAATCTGCAGCTCTATCTTTCTTGAAGATGATGGGGAATCTCAAGCAATCCCCGTCGAAAGTAGACCTCTCAAAATATGATGCCGTTGTTAGTGGATTCACAGGTAGGACAGAAAAAGGTTATGAGACTGACAAGAAAAGAGCTTGCAAATTTTGGAGTTCATACCAGGCTGCCCCTGATCCACTCATTTCTGTCTTTGAAAATTGAGACTGATGGTTCCCCAATTCAAGTGCTAGCACAAAAGGCCATTGATCTCTTGATGATGTCAATCCCCATTCCTGACTTTATCGTACGTATAACCTGGTTTGGCTAGAAACGTGGTTTAGGCTTTGTAGAAAATTTTATTTGTCAATTTAAGCGTACAAAACTATAAAGAAAAATCTCTAGCAAGCTGACAAAACGAGAATATGGAGATCCATTCCATGTCATATCCATATACATGTACAGAGTTAATGTATAAGCTCGGCTTATTATAGGGAAATGGAAAGCCGGGATCTTGCTTTTTGACTCATGAAATCAGGATTCAGGATACAGGAGATCAAATCCTCACTGACAGCCTTGGGCACTGCGCTTCAAATGGTGATCAAACAAAGTGCAGATCCTTGCTTGTTGAGTGCTGTAAGCCACTGCCTGAACAAGATTAGATCCCCAAGTCCCCAAAACTTTGATATGGCCAACACATAATTAGTCAATGAGGTCAGAGACAATACGCAGCACCCACTGAATAAATGATTTGATAGCCTCACACATGTGCCACATGTGTTGAAGCAAGCAACCTTTCTACACTTGGGGATTTACAAGTTACAAGCAAATGTCCATTGATTTGGACATGGGCATTCGGTAGATTTGCAGCTGAAGCAAAGAGCTCATTCTGCAGGATGAATGATAATTAAATTAGGTTGTGTCAAAACTTTGGAAGCTTAACTATTAGCGGGCACATATGCAGTACATGTGATGTAGTACTGCATGCATATTGTACTTAAAGAGTCAGTATCCATTTAGTTTAAGCACAAAACCAGGAGCCAGTTACTATGGGGAGATAGAATCAATGGATATGCATTAATTATTTATATAGTAATACGTAAAGGGTGATTATTAGTGTACTATTACCACTTACAAGCTTCAATCCTTAGTTTTGATGGAGCATATATGATGTTCACAAAAAATCTTTCCTGTTTATGATTCCATCAAATTGTTTGATTGTAAACATGACACAACCACTGCAATGCGTCTGGACAAAACCAGGGGCCAGTTCAGTTCAGGGAGGAAAAATATTTTGAATTCCATTTATATATAATACTCCACAGATAAAGCACCAGGATTAGCATAATATATACTACCGCTTACCGGCTCTAATCCATGGTTTTGATGAATACAATGTACCTTGAAATAATTATGTTCATCGCTTTTCTAGAAGAACCAAAACAACAGGCGTGAGGGAATCCAGATCTCATGTCACCATCGATTACCATGAATGCATGTACCTATTCCTTTGGCATGTTACTCATCCTACCTTGCCGCGTTATACATTAGATTAATGCTGATACAGTGGGTTCTTATTTCTAAACCTTTAAGACGTTATTTTATGCTTTGATCATAATAATTAAGATTTCCACAGGTTGATGCATGCATGCAGAATTCGGGGCTTCCTTATGTTGAAACTAGAATTGGTAGTTAAACGAAGATCAATTAGTTTTGTTAATGCCTTTTATGTGCATTTGGTCTTTTAAAATAAATTATTTTTAAAAATTAAATATAACTATTAATATAAGACAGAGGGAGTATAAGTTTAATGAGTTTATAAAATGGTTGTGAAACATATATAGGTATAACCTAAAGATGTACACCAAATTAAGCACAAAAATGATCCTCCATTTAATTTTTTATTTTTTAAATTAATTTATTTTAAAAAATTAAATGAAACTATTAATACGGAAAGAAGAGAATATCATTTAGGGGCTTTCATTATCCTTGTCAATTTGACGACAAACTTCTCATGGATCACTAATACACGTTTCATCAAGCAAGATTTACTTCATCAGTTATCGAATAACGTACATTTTTCAAATGGATAATTCTTTTCTCTATTTGTAGACTGGTATTGCAGTTATTAATTTGTAGCTAGCACACATATACTGCAATTTGCAAGATTAAAGTGTAGATCGAAATATTCATATATCTTCAGTCACCGGTAAGCAATCATTTACCACCAATTCTTCCCCTTGAACTACAAATAAACATTAAATTCCCTAGTTCACACAGAACGGTTTATATTGCATATCTAAATACCGGCCTTGAGCAGACAAGATTCTCTTTTAAGGGTCAAACTAGGAGGAATGGAGGGCAAAGTCACCAATGGTCAGCCGGCCATGTTTCCTAGGAGATCCCAAGCTTGCGTAGTCTGTGCAGCCATGAAGAACTTTGACGTCGTCCATGTCTGCCACGGTTATATATTCTATGATAATTGTAACACGTCAGTGATGACCTCCTCCGGCAAGCGCCTAAAAAAATCAAACTAAGGTAAAAGAGAAGGTGAAAAAGAATGTTCAATATTGTTTGGGTTTACGACTTCTGATCGGTTTGTTCAGTTTTGTTGGCATTTGGCCCAACAGTTTTCTTTCTTTTTACTTAACCTCATCATTATTATGAGCTTCCTAGAAATAATGCCAATGTTTATTTACAAAAGCGGCCTATCTAGTTATGAACAAACAAAGACCCATGCAACCTTGCATGAATTGTTAAAAAGCCACTGCTTTCCTTACACGATTTATCTATTATTAATATATATAAATCTTCTACATTATGTATTTTGTATGCATATGTGTATAGTTAAACATCACCAAAATTTATAAAATACGTTCATCATGGACAAAACTATATATGTGGATTCATACTCTCTGTCCCATAGTAATAACTCTATTTTTTTTAAAAAATAAATTAAAATTAATTTATTTTAAAAAACCAAATGGAGCTATTAATGTAAGATGGCGGGAATATCTTACAAAAAATATATGCTAAGTAGACAGATATTTTGCACAACGTTAGGGAAATGGTTCAATTGCTTTGTTTGTGGTAGGAGCATACCAAAACTCATGACAAGCTAAAAACCAATGAATTGATAGAACTTGTTTGCCGGCAATCGGAAGAAGCTGGTATCAAAGCTTGCTTTTTGCATAGGTCCCAATTCAAACTCATGTGCATTCCATGTGAATGGTGCTATTTATGTGTGGATAGATATAAGTCTTTAACCTTTTACCAATCACAAATCATGGCTAAGAAGGATCACAGTTTGCGACTTATCACTGTCCTCAATGGGAAGGAAACTCATAGGAAGGACAACCTTCCACGAGACCGGGACGGGCTGACTTCCTCTTTATGTTCACGCTGATGGTGGAGGTGGTTGCGAGGGTGAGATATTTTGATAGCTGGTCTTGAACGGGATGGAGTTCTCCTGTACTTTTAGGGATGGTGGGCCGCTGCTCGCCAAGGCAGGTTGTTCAAACACGCCACTCCATTGGCTACTCATCTGGAATTGTATGTGAATTTAGAAGACCCATTCGATTGGCGGGCCTTGTACATATTAAAGGAGATTGGCAGTAGAATACGATGTTCCAAGAGGTCAATTATATTGCCTCTTATAGTCTAGTTGGGTTTTAAAGGCTCGGAAACTCTTTGTTAAAAAAAAAAATTATAGCAGTTTCATATATACCATTAATCTTACAAAGGAAACAAGTTAGCAAAGGGGTGGGATGTCTGATGTTGCCTCTCTTCTTTCCTTCACTTAAAAAGGAGCAGTGAGGTAATAAAGGGAGGCTTAAGCATGGGTTTAAGAGTTGAAGTAGCATTGTATAGGTACTCATTGAGATGATCGGATGAATCGTAAATGTCAGCTAAATGAAGAGGTTTGGCCATTGTTGTTCTCAATGATCCAGACCTTTGGGCAGAAAGTAGGATTTAATTGCATCCCTACTAGCGTCCATAAGCGAAATTCTTGCGCATAGAAGGCCAACCTGCACTCATTGATTCATTTGAGTTTTCTCTCTCATTGTTGAAAATATAATACAAGTAAACATGATTAATTATGGCTAATCCAGCCTGTGTTACACTAGTTGAATCCCTGTGGCGTAGGGTGTGAAAGGATGCCCCACTTTATAATTAATATAAAACACATGATTAATTTTGGTGATACAACCCATAAAAAAAATTGGTGATAAAAAATGGAGTATAGTCTGTTGGATGACCGAGCCAAACAGCAAAACTTCACTCCTCATAATGCCGGGAAAGACTCCAGGAAACGTTTCACAGAGGGTACATGAAATAAATCAAGCGAGAGGGCCCTGGTTTGCAAGTGGGAAGCTCCAATCTGTGTCATTTTGTTCTCATCTATAATTTGGCTATTTATGCAAATTTTGTGATGGTAAACGTATCGTCAAAACCTTACTCTATTGCTTCATGCTTTCCCAATTAATCCTGATGAATATTGTGCATTGATAATGAGTCTTAATGACCAAATATGCTACATGGGGTGTGGCCGAACTCTGAAAGGTCACATCCGGGACTGAAGGCCACACATTTTTTTGCAGAATTCAGAAACTACGTGGACTTATTGTAGTTTGGCCGTATGTGATCGCCCCACTCGATCATATGTCACCCATACATATCAACTACAATCTCTATGCGTATTAATTAAATATTTTTTATATTTTCTATATCTAAAAAATTGACTACGTACATATTAGCAGGGCCGGCTGAACCCTTAGGCAGCTTAGGCGGCTGCCTAAGGCCTCACCACTTAATGAAGGCCACTTGAGTGTTCTTTATGTAATTTATAACAAAACTTACCCATGAGAGAGTGATAATAATTAAAGACATATTTGCTTTCATTTAGGCAGTTCTTTGCTGGCCAAAAGTCACTTAACTTTTTTATTTTTTTTTTGTTTTCAATGGATCAACTTTCTCATCAGTTTCTCTTCCTGCACGCCCCATGGTCATTCATCTCAATAGATCAACATTTTCTGGGCCTATGTTATTGTTTCAAACTTTTGCACCTCCATTTACCACTGAATCTGGACTAAGTAATCCTAATGATCTTATAAGAATGCTAATACCTCTGGTATTAGCTTATGATCTTCTGAGACTACTCATGCTTTTGATTTTATTTACAAATCTTTATCTTTTTGAAATTAATATGTTTTAAAAAATTAAATAAAACTATTAATTTTAGACTACTAAGAAAATAATAATTTTAAAATTTTATTTTAAACATCAATCTGCTCCCAAAGCCCACAATTGGGCCAGACTTAGGTACACTCTATAAATTAGTTTTAAGGCTTTTTTTTTTAATTATGCTCATGCAATCATGTTTAACTACTTTTTCCCCTCATGTAGGAAATCAATAGAAACCCATAGAAGTTGTTGCACTTTCTCTTTTTGGCAATAAATAATCTATTTCTTGCACATTGTACTCGCTTCATACATGGTATATAGCTTAATGTGGAGGCTGGGAGGGCAAATCAAATTTAAATTAGCTATGCATCTACCACTATTAATGAGATTGATTTTTAACATAACTGAGCTTAATGAAATATATATTCTACCTTCCCGTTCAGGAGGACGGAGAAAGAAAAGAGATTGACCCTGACCTAGAGGCAGGATCGTGAGAAAACCAGAGTGATGGCAATACTGTGGCGATACAACAAGAGGGTCAGGTTAGTATCATTGCCCAAAATTAATACTCTTATGATTTTTACATGTTTAAATTAGTTATAACTTTAAGGAACATGATATTGGTGGGAAAAATTGCCTTAGGCCTCGAAATGTTTCAAGCCGGCCCTGCATATTAGTATATGTTAACACGTGTATGTTAGTGTAAGAGATATTAACATCCCCAGCATATACCCTATTGATTTCAAATATTAACTCTTATATATTTTTTAAGTGCAAATATTAATATATATTAGCACATATTAGTATATATTAGCGTAAAAAATACTAACGTCCCCTAGAGTATACCCCATTGATTTCAAAGATCAACTCTTATACATTCCTTACTTATAAAAAAATGCTTCTTATCTTATCACCCTGCGGACCAATCTCGTGCATACAAAGCTTAGATGGCTCTCGGTTGAGGGGTTGAGACATGAGGACGTACTCGAACTCCAGGAGGGCCAATCTGGTAATTTAAGAAACAAAGCGGTTGTTGATCATTTGAGATGGTAATGATTTTTACTCAGAAGGAAGATTAATTAAGGAATAAGCAACATAAAAACCGAATTTAAGGACGCCTGCCTAACCCACAGCGGGTAGGTGTCTGTATCGGGCGGGTCTAACTGTGAGCCGGTCGAAAATGAGAGTAAAACCCGGACACGTCACCGACACACCTAAACATCTTCACGTGCCTGTCGCGGGTCCCAGGGCCCTTTGACTTGAGGCGACAAATCCTGGCCCACCTTACGAAGGGCACTAGTCTAGGCGGGGCCCACTCATATTCCGCTAATCACGAGCGGACAAAATAATCAAAATTGCATAGCAAAGCTGGCGATGTGGGCCAGGTCAGAGAACAGTCCAAAATGGTGGGACCCGCAACACATCCCGTCATCTCCTATAAAAAAGGCTAATCACAAACGGACAAAATGATCAGAATTACGTACGTGTCGGATTTCCATTGGATTCAGCGCTCTGCCGGCCGTGCTCAGACGCTCCTTTAAAAGCAGGAAAGGCATTGCAATCGCTTGGCGTTTACTTGCGCGCACTTGCACGAAGATTGCCGGGAATGACGACGAAGACGACGACGGCGGAGGCGGAACCTTCCGACCTCAACTTCACCGAGACGGAGCTGACGCTTGGCCCACCGGGCAGGCCGAGGCCGGAGACTGACGTCGGGAAGAGCAGCGGCAAGCGCGGATTCTCCTCCGGCAGCGACAGTTCGGATGCGACGAGGCCGGATTCCGGCGCCGGCAAGTCCCCCGCGGCCAAGTACGTGAGGCGTTAATACTTTAGGGCCGAGGCTCTTCACACTCCCCAAATTCGCAGTATGCATTTGTTGTCTTTTTGTTACGTAGTTGGTGTCACTGACTAGCTGCTGGGGGCAGATCGCAGGTGGTGGGCTGGCCGCCGGTGAGGTCATTCAGGAAGAATGTGCTGCGGGTGCCAGCGACGTACGTGAAGGTGGCTGTTGATGGGGCGCCGTATCTACGGAAGGTGGACCTGGAGGCGTATGGAAGCTACCAGGAGCTGCTGGCCGCCCTGGGGGGCATGTTCACATGCATCACCATTCGTACGTATTTTCAAGAATTCCCATATTTCCATTCTTCGTATTTTTTGCTTTGTTCTATCGTTGAATTTCCTTTGGGATGAACAGAAAATTACCAGAGCGAGAACAAGCTGGTGGACTGCGTGAACGGGACAGAGTATGTTCCAACTTACGAGGACAAGGACGGGGACTGGATGCTGGCTGGGGATGTCCCATGGAAGTACGTCTTTAATTTGCTTCTTTCATGCTATTTTTCCTTCTTTTTTTTACATCAAAATCATGATGTTAAATTATGTCCGTTTTATTGTTTGTTTCTATTACAGAATGTTTGTTGAATCGTGCAAACGCATTCGCTTGATGAAGAGCTCAGAGGCTGTTAATTTAGGTGAGAATCTATCAATTTAATTTACCCTTTTTACGCATCTTAATTCCATTTCTTGTTATTCCCTGATGGAATTGAAATCAATTCATTAAAATTGTGAGTTCTTGTGTTAATATACCATTAATCAGTAGTCTGAAAAATGAAATCCTTGTTACCTTGCCTGTTATCTATGAGACTATCTTGTCGTCTTCCAGACTTTATCACTTTTTTCTTTCTGGTTTATGATAGTCACACATTTTGAGAAAGAAGAAAAGTTAATTCATGTATGAATAAAGCTCACGAGGGCGGCATGAGCCGCATTTTGGCCGCACAATTTTGATCACACAGCCTATAATACAGGTGTAGGCGGCATTTTTTTCGACAACCCTCATCCACTAAATTTTGTTATTAGTCAAGTTTTTTATCATGCGACCTATAATTACAATTGGAGGCAGGTTTTAGGAGAATCCCTTGGCGCCTATATATGCTGGCTTCATATTAACTTTTTCCTTCAGAAACTTACTTCAACTTTGGTTCCGGATTAATTTCTAATCGTTCCCAAATTGAATGAATTAAAAACTCAAAAAAAAAATGGAAAAGACCCAGTTGGCTTGGCTTGGCTAGATATAAGTTGCATTGCTTGTAGACATGAAACCTTTGTGTAGGCTTGAACAGATTCAGACGATTTGATTTGATCTAGAGGCATGGTAGAATGACCAGGTTCAATTTGATATTTGTCTTAATTCAGTCGATGTTCTAATGCAGGTCCAAGGACGCCTGAAAGGAGCACTAATGCTGGTTGAATGGAGTGGAGGGGCTTTCCCTTGAAGACTGTATATAAGGAGTTTTTATTGTCGTTCTTCTGTCTTTGTGAGACTCCCCCGCCTACGGTATAGACAAGTTGTAATGCCCGGTTTTGGATTTAACTGGCATCTGCCAAAGTTGTATCAAGCTAATCAGGATTTTATACTGCATCTCGTCTTTTTTATAATTCCTGGCTCCTGCAGTGTGATGAATGTGAAATATACTAAACTAATATGATGGTGCCTGATGGGTGAAAGTGATGATTAACACCACATCTCCGCTATTTAATTTGCCTCGGCATAAGCTTTAAAGTGTGAAGCAAAAAAGTATGGCTTTATCTCATGGATGGCTGGTTTGCAACCAAAAGGTCCACCTCGAAATTATGGCACTATCCACTTTAGGGCACGTTTGGGAGACATTAGGGTTGGGAGAAAGTGAATCTCCCCCTTGATGTGATATATGCACTCAAAGGGGAAAGCAATTTTTCCTCCAACTTGCCTTTCAAACAGATTCGGATCAGTTAGGCGCCGGGTGGGAGTGCTCACCCAGCCGATCTTAACCCCTCACAAACAGCCCCTTAGTGGGTTATTTTCTTGCTCTCTCTCTCTCTCTCTCTTCGACTACTCACTCCATTTCTCTTTTAACCTTAAACATTTCACTCTTAAGTTTTTATCGGCAGCTAGTAGCTGCCATGTAAGGAGTTTTGGTGGTGTCTGGTCTAACTCCTGCAAGTTTTATCAAAAAAAATTTATAACAATAAGGGATTATTAGTAGGACACCGATATGTCTGTGACGTGTCAATCATCCTTCGGCGAGTCCTCAATGTGTTGATGAAATATATGTAAATCCGTTAAGCCAAAAATCATAAGTGGTTATGGCTCATGAGGGATTTGGTTAGTTGCACACTTTTAAAAGGGGATGATTTTCTTTAGGAAAAAAACATCTTTAGAGGCTAAAAAACCAAAAACAGCCTTAAGCGAGAGGGAATATCAGATCAAAGAGCAGTTGGAAGGAATATTACTTACAAAGGACATCAAAGGAGTTTATGCGAAAGTTCTTCATCAAAAGACTAGCGGTTTGAGGGAAGGGCCTTAAACCGCTGGACATACATATATTAATACATATAACTGCTTGACCACCTCTTCATTTATTAATACATGCATATATAATCCTTTAAAAAACAAAAAAGAGCCCTAAGATATATGTATGTATTAATAGATGAAGAGGTGTATTATATTTTAAAATAATTAAGGTGCTCTACGTAGTGCCACTCTTTTGGATTATGTGCAATTATAGCACGGGATCATGGACCACGTTGCACCCTCTATAAGTGTAATATATGCATCTATGTAAAGTATCTAAATAAACGGATAAAGATAATTAAAGGAATCTATGTTTAAGTATCTTGTGATCAATAATTTGTATAAATTCAGGGCATGTTTGTGGTGACCCTTGGAAGGGTTAAAAATTAAAGGTGTTCAAATGATTAGATTAGCAAATATTGACTTAGTCCCAATAAGAAAATTGGTTTATTCTTTAACATCGAACATTGATGTTGTCATTGACATGTCGATGTGTGTCGATAGTTAGGAGAAAATAAATTGTTCCCAAGATCGACTCATGGAGATGAGTTGTTAGGGAAAACACCGGGCAACGACAAGACGTTCGACACATCAATGGCGGTATCAATGAACAAAGCTTGCATAAGTCTTTTCACTCTTGTTTGGGACCAACCTACAAGTTGATGACTATTGATATTGATACCAATGCATCGATTGTTAGATTTACAATGGTCAGGCCTAAAGTTCTTAAAGTATACTTTTATAAAAGATCATTAATAAATAGGTCAATAAAGAATGTATGTCATACTTACTTGCACAATAACTTGAGCACTACTTTATAATTTTGGAAGTGGCAAGAAAGTGAAAACAGAAAGTAATGCATTTAGCCTATTTTGAATTGGGTAATTTTAGACTAGTCTCAAGTATACATGTGAACTTGCAGTTAAGCAAGCAAGTAATTAAATTATTGAGTCTTCCAAGTTGTTACATTATGAGATTGTTATAGGTTAGCTTGGGTTAATTACATAATTACATTCATATTTAAGGATTATGAAAAAATTTATATTTTCATGCATCTATGGTATGACTGGCATGTCTCATTTGAACCTCAAAACACACCTAGATTTTGGATGCGAAAAATCATTGTTCACCATGAAATGAACTTGTAGCATTGAAGAGAAGATATTACTAAATATTATGAAACAAAACATAATTAACTAGAATCAAAATTCTCTCTTATTACAACACACTAATTGTCTAAAAGTAAACTTACTAAAAATTCATAAAATATAAGTCCTAAATGGGCAATCTAAAGTCTTCAACTCTTAAACTGCCTGTTATGCCCCCAAATTTACACATATACTTTTATATTTCTTTAGAAAATATGCAAACTACCTCGAGCTTGATGCAACAAAAATATTTTAAATAAGGAACATTTAAAATAAATACAAGTGTGTAATATAATATTTATACTAGTAAATATCTAAGTCAAATTAAAATAACTACGCGGTCTACTGTTAAGCACTTGTCTGTCAAACCAAAGCTTCGATTAACAATGAAAATAATTATGATGCTCACATGCCTAATAAACATTCCAATAAGAAAAAAAGAAACCGAAGTTGCAAGAGGAGTCTACACTATGGTTTGCCTAACCCTAGGTGCAAATGATCTTTACCTACAACACCTGCACTACAACGGATAATATACTAATATACCTAGTGGGATAGAAGAATAATAACTACAATGACATATAAAATAATAGAATATAAATCAAGTCAAGACAATCATATCTTTTAATCCTTCACGGTCACATCCAAACCATAAGAAAAAGAAAACATATCGCTCTCTAAGATATAGTAGCTACATATACAAGTCCAACCACTTACATTATAACATGAACTACCACACAATTCAACTTTGTATTTTTGTTGAAGTCATTGCTAAACTCCATGCACGGCATAAAAGCAAAGACCCACAAGGGCTAATAGACTCAAGTGGTTGAGATCTCAAATTCTACAATCATCGAAACCTCGTGTATTACATTAGACTATTTATCTTTTTATGCTATGATTTATTTAAGTCTTACTCCTAGGCTAGAGAAGTAATTCTACAAATAAACTCCCACTTTTGGAGAGCTAGGGAAATAATGACCCTTTTTTATACCATGACACTCCATCTATGTGGCTAAGATAACTCATTTTTAGAGCCAACCAGATACTATGATTGTTTGACCCTTAAGTGCCAAATATAAAGGTTAACTCTATCCATTACAAGGATTCAAACGTGCACATAGTTTACTTACCCTAATATCATGCACGCCTAGCAAATAATGCATGCACGAATACCGCACTATTACATATCTTATTTATAGCATAAACTATGGTAGAAATTATGCTCAAAATTTATTAATCATGCACTATAAGTGACCTTATTGACATGTTAGTTGGGGTGTTGATGACCACTGACATCTCCTCCTTGTGTTGAATCCTTACCAACCATGGATAGGGTGGGGGAGCCTATCTCACCAATGTTAGTACAAACACTTTAGTCACACTACTAGTGACCAGTAAAATGCCAATGCAATACAACATGTTGGTACTAAAACTATTTATCTTCCTCCAACCACTGATGTCATCACAGACATCGTGTGTGCCATTGTGTTGTTGATTGGAAAGAAAACAAACAGAGACCATACTGGTTCCCTAACTATTTTCTTTGAAAAACATGATATATTTTTTTTATAAAATGAGATTCTTATAGTTTAAACATGAAACAATGACATGTGATCAACATGCAACAAAATCACCATTGTTACTCAAAACACAATAATATCCTATGTCAATCAATTATGCATATATTCAAAACTTGCCAATAATAAAGAAAATACATAAACTATGCAATTCGAACATCATGCAATGGCAAGGTTTACGATTTGACCTCGAATCCACATTGCTCCTTCTTTCTAGCACAAACCCTTATTGCACTCATGTATCAAAATATGCACACCACTCTCACGTGGACTCAACAGACTCCCAAAACTCTAAAATTATTTGATCCTTGGCCCATTAGGTATAATCGCCTCTAGAATTTAGGACCATATAACTCCCCACAATTTCTGATGTAACCACATCTTATAATTTCTTTGATCCGACCTTCGACACGTTGGTGCCTACCGACCATCAAGACCAATTTTTTGATTGACGTATGTATCAACACACCGGTGGCTTGTCGATGAAAAATAAAGTTTTGAAAATAAAAGACATTCTTTTGTGTAACATATGGGCGTCACTTATCCTCTAGGATATCTTTCATTTTATAGGAGATGTTGATCATTAGGATGACAATGCACGTACTAGCTCATATTAATATCACAAACTTGTGCACTAATATGTGTCATCTATCATGATGATTGATGACTCTTGTAAAATATATGATATCCTATAGGATGTATGTGGGGGGACCAAAATTTGTCCTACCTAGATAGTGGATATTGGAGCTTGGAGAAACTACTTGATTGTGAATTAATTTTTCAGAAGATGATATTCTTACTCCACTTTTTCTACACCATCGGCTTTACACCACTTATGATTAGATAGAGAAAAGTGAATATCATCTTATCAGGTGGGATCTACCTTTCCTATCTAATCAAATGTGGTGTAAGGCCTAAGATGTAGAGAAAATGGAGTGTAAATATTATTTTCATATTTTTCCCTTTCTATTTTGTGAGGTATATGCCTTTGAAGCACACCTTATTACCAATGCTTTCGAGGCATTTTTACAATGCCTCAAGAAGCACATCAAATCACCCACTTGAGCTGATAAAGATGGCAACTCTCATCCCATTAGTCAATCGTGAACTCAAATCCGGTGGTAAATATCCACCAAAGATTCTCTACTAATAAGGAAGAGTTTTTTATGTTCCCATCTAATAATGACTTGAATGCAAGTTATACATTAGAGTTGTTGATATTTTAGATCGATAACATGCACATTATTGTATATCATCATTAATATATTAATACTAACATGTGCTATCATGTATACCGTTATTTCATAGATAACTCCTATACATAATTTACACTGAGCTCATTGTCAATTAAGATTAAGAAAACTTCTTCTTACTAATAGAGTCTCAAGGTCTAATGGTCATTCATGGCCCCCATATCAAAGATGCACATTGCAATGCACAAAGCTAATACAAATCATAATTTTTATGTTACTTCGGTGTACTATAGCACACGCCATCAATTAGGGGCTATCCAAAGCCGATCATACTTCACTGGCGACTCTGTGGATTTGAATTCGTCGACCACAATACATGTTTCTTCAAATGCAATCGTGAATCGACTCTTCTCGTTTTGTTACGAAAAAAACACTCCTCGTCAACTCCTCTTCTCCTTTAGTTACCAAACAGATTGCCCGCCCCCAACGGTGCATGCTCCCCGCCACACATCCCGAGGGCCACTAGTTACGTGACTGGGAAGCTCAAGTTGTGGTTCTCCCTACTCCAAAGCCATTATGATTTGGTGCTTAGCTACTGTAATGTCAAATTTAATGCCCTCCTCCTCAGTCGGACCAGGACTCTGCCACTGGCTGCAAGCAGGCTTCAAACTAAAGCACAGGAGATGCGCATACATGCTGGTGCTGTACAGTGAGGTTGGTTGCAAGAATCCAAAACACAAGAGATTATGGGCATGGCTGTAAGCTCCGCTACACAGTTTGGAACCTCACGAGATTCCACACGTCAAAGACCAAGCAACAGGCATGTGATTCAAGGCATGCAAAAAGAGGTTCACTGCAGATAGAGGGAGAAGAAGAGGAAACGAAGAGATGAGAGAGAGAGAGGCATTGGAGATACACTGGCTGGACCGAGGAGACTTCAATTTTGGCATGAATGCAAAAAGTTGACAAAGTCCCGCCTCAAGCGGGTTCACTCGTACTATATGGCGTTCGAATCGAGGCCACTTTGATTGATTAATGACGCACCTCCTTCTTCAACAGTCCGCTACTGTTTCTTGACTACCACATTACACATTGTCGCATCTAGGGACAATTAAGTACTCTTTTCGCCGTTTTGTGCCCACCATCCATTCAAAGGGCAGCGTTTTTCTATGGTTTCTAATTTGCAGTGAGCCTAGCTTCAAGAATATATCAGACGTCTATTCAATCAATCGATGATGCACACTTAGTTTATAATTTATATACCTTTGATTTCAAATATCAATAGTTCTTATACGACGTTTTTTATATTACATGACATGAGCGTTATTAGTGTAAAAATAAGATTACTGTGTTAATCAGTGAAGCCTAACAACATTCTCTTCAGATTGATTTGTGAATAAGGTTTCAATTCGGTAGCATTAAAACGTAAGACCCAAACAAATGGTACCTCCCGGCAAGTAGTCTTTCATTGTGGGCCCCAATACTGTCGGGCCCATACTAGGGCCGTGTTAGTAATGTCAGGGGAGTGTCTGTGTCAATTGTGTCATACCCACGTATAATGACAGCACAGTGCTACATTAACTGCAGACACAAATTTCAGGCTTGTACGCCTCTATTGCTTGACTAGAAGGGGGTAGGTGCAGCTCAAATGGCTGAACCTCCTCGTCCGTACCCAACCCATTTATGAACATGGGCCGGATGGGCCGCGTCCGGCCAATCTTAACACACATTCCTAAGCCCATCATCCTCTTTCATTATTGAAAAGATTGCTCGACTTGACTGTGACATTATTGGGCTCATGAAACGCCAGCCTGTTTTGGAAAGCCTCCTGAATTATGGACATAAGCATTTATTAGCACTTAAACTAATCATCATTAGTCGAATTAACCACACCGGCCGTCTCGGTAATTACACCCAATTGCATCCAATTATCCATGACAAGCATCCGAAGCAGCTGAGGCCCAATCTGGACCGTAGATTTCAGCCGAGTCGTTTTCCTACCTCAATCGATGGTCACTATACGCCCCGGACAGCCTTCGCCCACTCCCCCCGCCCAAGGAATCGTCTTTACCCACCGTGGCCCCACGTCTATTCTTCAAGCTATTGGCCAGACACCGGGGCCCACCGGGGGTCCCGCGATAAAGCATTCCGACCGGCCGCAGATAACGCTCCATCTCCATCCTCTCCAACCCGTCCCATCCCCCTTTCTTCGGGACTCCCCAATCTCAGAGTGAGCTTTCGGTCATGGCGGTCGGGAGTGGGCGACGATTCCTTCCAGATCTCCGGCTCCAGATCTAGGCCACTCCTCTCGCCGTCTCGTGCCGGCGATGCTCTTCGCCTGATTCACCTTCCGACGACGACCCTCTTGCCGTCTCCTCCGATCTCGGTTCTTCCTGCTGAGCCCCTGCTTCGGCTGGATGAGTGGATTTTGGACTTCGGAGTGCTGAAAATTTGGACTTGGAGGTGAGTTTTGGATCAAGAATCGTAAATCTGGGTAGCTTCCGTTAGCTTTGTGCTGCAAAAACCAGGATTTGTAGTTTTTGCTGGAACTAATTTTAGCTGATTCGGCTATCTCGCGTTTATGCGAGCAAGATCGGCGTTTTTTGAAGCTGCCGGCTCGGTCGCTCGATGACCGACATTAGAGGCTCGACGCTAAAAGTTTGAAATTTAGGGCTCTTCGTTTCAGCATTTGGAATGGTCCGCGAAGTCTGAGCTTTTCCGTGTCTATTTCGTCGCCATCACTTCGAGGTGCACGCCGTTGGGCTACTGAAACAGTTTCAGGATGTCGGACTTTTAGGGAATTTTTCTTTTACTGTTCGAGAATTGCCGCCATGTTTAAGCAGTTCCTGAGCAAGCTTCCTCGGAAGTCCTCCAAGTCCGAAAGCGCAGATTCTGTTGCTAATAATTCCGTTAACTGCTCGCCCAATGTTGGTGTCAACTCCGCACAGCGCCCAAACAGTGGAAACGCTGCAGCTGCGGGGCGATCGGCCTCCGTCAAGCGGATGTCGTCTGCAGTGTTTCCGGCGAGCGTCGTGGCCGGGATCGAGCCGTTGCTCTCCTTCAAGGATGTTGCTAACGCGGAAAAGCAGAATCTGTTCCTCAGCAAGTTGAATCTCTGCTGTGTGGTTTTTGATTTTGGCGATCCGAACAAAAACTCTGTGGAGAAGGATCTGAAACGTCAAACCCTTGTTGAGATTGTGGAATATGTTGCGTCGGGATCGGCAAGGTTCGGTGAGCCGGTCATAGCAGGTATTTGCAAGATGGCAGCTGCTAACTTGTTCAGGGTTTTCCCCCCAAGTTATCGATCCACCACTCCGGGGGCGGAAACTGAAGAGGAAGAGCCAATGTTTGATCCAGCCTGGTCACATTTGCAAATTGTGTACGAGTTGCTGCTTAGGGTTGTTGCCTCTTCGTCATTTGACGCAAAGGTGGCAAAGAAGTATGTAGATCATTCGTTTATTTTGAGGTTGCTTGATCTTTTTGATTCAGAGGACCCGAGAGAAAGAGATTGCTTGAAAACCATATTGCATAGGATTTACGGAAAGTTCATGGTTCACCGCCCATTCATCAGGAAGGCGGTTAGCAACATTTTCTACCGTTTTGTGTTTGAAACTGAAAGGCATAATGGTATTGCGGAGTTGTTGGAGATCTTTGGGAGTGTTATTAGCGGTTTTGCGCTACCTTTGAAGGAGGAACACAAGATGTTTCTATGGAGAGCTTTGATTCCCCTGCATAAGCCAAAATGTGTTGGAAACTATCTCCAGCAGTTGTCATTTTGTGTAATTCAGTTCATAGAGAAAGAGCCGAAATTAGCCAATACTGTGATTAGGGGTCTTTTGAAGTATTGGCCAGTGACTAATAGCCAAAAGGAGGTGATGTTCTTGGGGGAGTTAGAAGAGGTGTTGGAAGCTACTAACATGACAGAATATCAAAAATGTATGGTCCCTCTCTTCAGGCGGATTGCTTGCTGTCTTAACAGTTCCCACTTCCAGGTAAGCTCATGTTGATAATGTTCGTGATTAACTTCTTTGATTCTGGTCCAGATTCAAATATATAGCAAGTTTGGATAGTTTGACTGCCGTAATATATTTGTAGGATTTTATACATTTTATTTATCACATTGCAGGAATATTCTAGATAATTGATGTAAAACTCAAAAAGTGCAATGTGAAAGAAATA
This sequence comes from Saururus chinensis, assembly GCA_035235625.1. NCBI lineage: Eukaryota > Viridiplantae > Streptophyta > Magnoliopsida > Piperales > Saururaceae > Saururus > Saururus chinensis. The sequence continues at coordinate 22,123,454 of CP141143.1, read as the reverse complement.
CTCCCTCTGTCCCACATTAATGCCTCATTTTGGCAAAAATGTTTGTTCCATATTAATAGCTCCATTTTGTTCTTGTTAAGTGGTTGGGTACTTAAAAAAGAGTATCATGAACCTATTTTCCCTTCTGTTAGATGTGGGTTTCACCATTCAATAAAAGCCACTATTTTACCGAATGTAGCTATTAATATAGGACGGATGGAGTATTTAAGATAACAGATGTAAAATTCTCTCTCTTTCTGTCTCCACTGTTCAAGATAATACTCCGTCTGTCCCAATTAATAGTTTTGTTTAGTTCATTTTGAAAAACTAAATGGAGCTATTAATGTGGGATGGAGGGAGTAGTAAATAACAAAATGAATTTTCCAAGGAACTTCACTGTAATTGCTGATTAGTTATAATTACTTTTGATTTTTGTGCAAATCTGGTTACCTTCCTGAGTTAGACTTGTAAAAGGCTGATCAAAATTTCTAGCTGTCACATATGAGTGCATGATACTTTCTATTATAAATTTACATTTTCCCCCCTACTATGATGCGATTTGTCTTGTTTCTGCAGGGTTTCATAGCTGGATTTTCTATTTAGCTTACTAATTAACTGCTTTTTTAATAGAGTGTTTGTTTCTGCTGTATCTTATTTTCTCTTCTGCTGTAAAATTAATTTGCAATATTATGGCGCATTTAGATCAATTCAATGTTCATGATGATTAATACAGATACATATTCACCTTTATATCACTCAGATCTACTGCTACTAGGTGTGAGTGGATTTTACCCACTCCATCTGTATCACTATGTGGTTCTGGAACAACAAATACTCGTTGATGTTATAAAGTAAATGATGTCAACTGGTATTAACATTTTAAATATTTATACATTTACATTATTCTCTTATCAGAAACTCGGATGAGTGGGTGAATATCATGGTTATGGGAGAAAGAGCTATTTATAAGCTTCTGACAGCTGAACTGTTAAGATCGTAACCATCATGTTTGTATTGCATGACTAATATAAATGGAGTTTACTCGTAGAGGATTTGATTTTCTAACCTCTTAATTTAAAATTGCCTTTTGCTGATTTCTACCGCAACATATTGGTTTTGGATGTTATCTGATCCATTTCTTATGGAATTTTCCATCTTAAACTTATGGCATCGTGTTTTCTTTCTACAACTTACTGACAGAACCAGAGATTTGGTTCTAAATATTATTTTTGGTTCTTGAAGTGAAGCCTATCCACGGGTTGTTAAGAACCAAGATGAGACAAATGTGAAAAAGAGAGTCTCTTTGTCAGAGTTTTATATCACTTTGTTGTTGTTTTGGTCTAAGCCCATTTGGTCTGTGCATGTTGCAGTGGTGATTCAGTTAAAGTTCACTGATATAATCTTGTTTAGTGGGAGTATTAGAGTATTATTATGTGATTAAATTTAATATTTAATGTGCTTTCCCTTGGGGTTGAATTGATTCGTTTATAACTCGAGGGTTAATTCTACCTCAAAAGTGTCTATGTTCATATGTATGCATTTGGGCACTTATGGAAATATGTGGATGTCTGGATTCCTTGAACTGAGGAGAGAATTTTCGTTTGTCCAAACTGAGTGACTTCAGTTCTTGCCATTCATCATGCTGGATTAGTCTGAATTTTGATTGCAATTGTCTTATATTTTACTTCTAACATTGTTAGCTGCAAAATGATTTTGGGATAAATTAATCCATTCAGTGGACAAGTGCTGGTATGCGTTTGTACCTTTGTTTCAGGCTATACGACATGGATCAACCATTTGTTGTTTTTGTTTCAGGTTGCAGAACGAACTCTGTTTCTGTGGAACAATGACCACATAGTGAGCCTTATAGCACAGAACAGGCAGGCGATATTGCCAATAATATTTCCTGCTTTGGAAAGGAACACAAGGAACCATTGGAATCAAGCAGTACTGAACCTTACTATGAATGTGCGCAAAATGTTCTCTGAAATGGACGAAGCGCTGTTTCAAACTTGTCAGAGCAACTTTGAAGAGGAGGAAGCTAAGCTTAAGGCAGCTGATGAGAAACGGAAGCTTCTGTGGGAGCGCCTTGAGGCCGCTGCTGGGTATCGCCCTGTGGCAGGAAACACAGCTGTTCTTGTGACACCCTTGGCAGCAGCTTCTCCTATTGTTGTTGGTGGACTTAATTAATTTTAGGCAGTAACAGGGTTCCAGTATGTATCTCTAGTGATGATATGTATGCTAACTCTGGTATTTCTTTGTCGCATCTGGCAGATATATATAATGTAGGCAATCGAAATGTCCTGTTATGTCAAATTTAAGGTGGCGCCAGCATGTTTATTCCCTTTTTTTTTGGGTTATGAAATTTCAGTGTAACAATCTGTGGGGTTTGCTTTCCCCTGCTTGAAAGTGTACCTTTGGAAAATGTACTTGCTTTCTGCTCCGTCCAAATGGTTGTTGCCATTATTTCTCAATGCCATGGAAGCATCAGTTAAATAGATTACCATTGTTCCGTAAAATACAAAGATACTTGTATATGCAAATGTAAGATAAATTTTTGTTCTCTTCGATGCCATTATAGGTTAAGCTTTTCATTTCAAAGGAAATAAAACTTCAGAAGCAGAAGGAATGCATAATAGATACAGCAAGGACTGCATATTAATTTCAAAAAATTGCTCCGTATCGACTATAAGGTGTTCGTACTTACAGGATCTATTTATGGTAGAGCAATCTTGATTGATGTTTGCTAATTGCTACCGCTAGGGGTGGAAATGGACGTCGGTTGACTGCATCAGTGTTTGAGCTGTTTGAGACCAATTGACTGACCGAATTGATTGATTATTTTGCACGGTTAAGGACGAACATAAGCGGTCGACTGAGTGACTGACTGGTTTACATATCCTGCTCTCAAGTCCCCTTCGCCCTACTTCTCCCAGAGTCCCCTCCTCCCTCTTCCCTGCCAGCATCCCATCGGAGTCCCCTCCTCCCTCTTCCCTGCCAGCATCCCATCGTTCTGATAGCTCCAACGCGCCCTAGGTCCCAGCTCCTCCATTTGCCCACGGCGACACTTGGCGTAGCTTGAAGTCAATTGAGACAAGTCTCGATTGAATCAATTTGCCTAATCTAGTCGTCTCTAGTTCTTGAAGATCTTTGTCTTTGCTTGTGGTTCTTCAGTTGTTATAGACAGCAAGCGCAAATCGTCTTTTTCATTTATAGCCTTGTCTTGCGATGATCTCATATATGCCTCTCAAGAATTGTTCTTTGTCATCGTAGGTTATCGATTCTTGAATATTTTTATTGTTCTTTGTTCTGTCTGTAGTAATTTTTCCGGTGGAACTGTTTGCCCTTATCTATATGCTTAATTTTTCTATCTTTGACCTTTTGTTTAGAATATAATTTTTGTTTTGAGAATTCGGATTGTTGTATTTTTTAAACACATTATATATATATATATATATATATATATATATATATATATATATATATATATATATATATATATATATATATATATATATATATATATATATATATATATATATATATATATATATATATATATATATATATATATATATATATATATATATATATATATATATATATATATATATATAAACTTATGAACAGATGATACCTATATATTTATGGGAATATGATGGACTTATGGCCATCATACTCCCATAAATATGTATTTTAGCTTATGAATTGATTTTAATTTTTTGCTATGTACTACCTCCTTCTTTTGAAAAAAAATGACTTTTGTTCTGTATGATTCTTCTATGTGCTATCATGTAAATAACAAACATTACTAGAGAGCATCGGAGTAAATGAAAGTGAAATTTTTTTACTAAAAAATGTTTATAAATTACATATTCTCTCTATCCTTTTTGTCTTCTTTTCACCCATCCACCATTTTCCTCTTGTCTATTTTTTTTAAAGTGGAACCTACAATTTTGTCTTAAATGTGCAATACATTTAGTATCTATGCATATTACCTTTCCTTAGTTCTTAGATAATGCTCTCAATTGATATATATGGTCTTTTGGTAGCACCAAATAAATAGGATACTTATTACCAATGAATGTAGCATAATTTTGTTATGAAGTTGGGGCCTTATGAAGTTGTAATTTCATTTGTATTTGCTTAATTTTTTTTGTTACTTTGTAGTTATGATGGTGTGATAATTAAATTATTTTTTGTTATTTGATGTGTGTTCTTAAAGATTATGTCTATGAGTCTATAGATGCTAAAAGTCATTACATGGAAGTGGGTGGGAGCGAAAATGAATACATAACCGATGAGAGAAAGGGAGGGGCTACTTTAAGTCAACCAAATGTTAAGAAGAGAAAATTGTCTTCAAAGGTTTGCAACCACTTGATAAGGTATATGAACGTGATAGTGTGGTAAATGCCATTATTGTTGTATGTTAATCTAGGAGTCAGGAAGGATAGGGACCACTGGGTTATGTAGGCATCTTTAAAATAAATGTGATAATTACAAACCTCAAAAGAACAAAGGTGTGAAACCCAAACAATAGAAAATAGGTAGTAAGAACAAAGTTGTGAGCCCACTAGTTGAAGGGTTTAAAATTATCCAAGAAAAAAGTAGGTGTGAATTGGTTGAGGCCATTGTTGTTGATGAATACCGTTTTTCTATTATTGAACACGGTATATTTAAAAAAAAATTGAATAAACTTCAGCCATTGTTTGAAATTGTTGGACGAAAAACTATTGGTCATGAAAATCTATTAAAGAGTGAGAAAAATGCATGCTTTGTTGCATTATGTAGATGGTAGAATTAGCTTTACTAGTGATATGTGGACATTAGTTCAAAATTACTCATTCATGCTATCATTGCTCACTTCATTGACAAAGATTGTGTAAACCCTTGTCTTTTATTTTTTTAGCCCGAACCCGGTCCGGGTCTGAGTTGAACTCAGACCCGACTGGATTTCTTTTCCTTCTGGGAGCGTCGGGGGAGAGAAGGTCTCTCCCCCCAGCCTCACCGCACCAGGGAGGGGATAAGTTCTCTCCCGGTGACTCTCCCCCTTTCTCCCTGCGTTTCTCCCATTCAGATCATGATTCTCCTTCCTTTCCCCTGCACGTCTCTCCCCAGTCCCTCTCTATAAATTTCATCTCCTCCCTCCCCCTCGCCCCAAATAGCCTTTCTTCCCTGGTTCGACGAGAAGAGGTTGTGGCAGCTTGCCGGCGGTGACGAGGGGGAAAGCTGGGCAGTGAGAGGACTGGGCTGAAGAGGGGAAGGCAAAAAGGTAAGATTTTTCTTAAAACAACTCTCTCTCTCTCTGATTTGGGTAAATCCCTTCTTCCCAGATTCGGAAACACTGTTCACAGTGTGTTGGATCGTCCAAAATTTTCCAAATTTCAGCATTTTCTTTCCCTTGCGATTGATTACATGTCTCCTCCTATTAATTAGAGTTTGGCTGTGGTTTTCTTAGGATTTTGTGAGGAGTAGTGATATTTTGTGTCAGTTTGTGCTTCAAGCTAGGCTAAGGTGAGGTCCCTCATTTGGAACATGAATTGTCCCTCAACATGAATTGTTTTGTGGTGGTATTGTGTGGAATGAAATCTTAATATCATACTTATGCTCAAATTTTGATTCTGCAAAGTATTTTATGTTTTGATTAAATATGTAATTTCCAACATTTGATGGGCAGTACGCTGATTTCATTTCATAAAATGGAATCAGTTTTCTAGTATGATTCTGAAGTATGGGTTTGGTCTATGGGTGATATGATTCTATTCTATGCTAGGATAGGTTTAAAACAAATCTCTGATGCTATCAATAAAACTGTGAAACTGTGATAGATATGGATTTATTCACTATCTAGTGTTCACATCATACATGCAGATTTGATCTTCTAATTCTTTCTCAGTGGTGGAGGATATGTCAGTTATGTATGTTAATGAAAGAAATGAAATCTAGGCAGTTCATATACTTTGTTTTAGCATAAGTAATGGTTGACTTACATGTGGACATGAGTTTCTACGCTGATTTAGGTTTATATTTAAATATGGGAGAAGCTAAATTATATATGCAGGATCTGTTATATTTGTTTTCTATGTGCCTTAATCAGAAATTTCTTATCTTATGTTTTGCTCAATTTACTAAGATTCACCTTACAGGATATAGGTCGACTTTGATAATACTATGCTGAATTGTTAGGTAACTGTTTAAATGTATGTACAGGAGCTTGTTAGAATTTTATTATACATATATGGTACTTAGGGTGCACATGACACACCCTGCTGTGATTCTTTTATTTTCTATTAGGGGAGGCCTTGCTGAGAATAAAAGATATATAATGAACTGTATTAGTGTGAATGGTATGTTGATTTATTATGATTTGGGCATGTGAGAGGAATTCATTGCCTAATTGGTAGAATAAGTAATAAGAACCCACCTAAGAGTGATGGGTTGACATGGGTAGTTAAGATTTGGGTTGGGTGACTCAATTTCAGTATTCAAGTTAATAAGACTACCCAGATGCCACGTAGGGATGAGGGTGGACCCCAACCTTTGGCAGTTCCCTCCCGGTTTCACGGGTCATTACGAGTGCACGCGTATGACCACCCACAACGCATTTGCACCAGCGCAAATTATGGATTACATAGCTAGTTCTCTGGGTGTCATAGGGAATGAGCTATGTAGGTTATACGCTATGAATTATAATGCATACAGTGATGATGATAAATGATGATTGGTTACCTTAGATGAGGTGCATGTATGTAAATATATTCAGAAATCATGTTAGATGTTTTATTCTGGAGATTCATTGATTATTTGTTGTTGTTGTGTGACCAACGATTGCTAAGATTACAATGTATGTTTTATTTGAGGCTCATGAAACTTTTAGCTTACGGGTGGAACGTTCGTTCCATCGGGCGTATTTTTGCGCGCCGGTTTGTTCACAGAATTGGATGCGTAGGAGTGTCGAGAAAGGATAGAGATAGCGGTCACAGGGTTAACGAAGGGAATTAGCATTAGTTTGATTTCTTTGTAGCATTGGTAGTTATTTTGTAGTTAATGAACACCCCTTGGGTGAAACTCTTTCTATTTGATTCAATAAAAATTTAGTAGGAAGTTTATTCATGTTTCAAATAAATTCTTTATCCCTTGTAGTATATATTATTGTATTGTCACAGCTTGAGCTCAGGTGCACTCCGATGGTGTTGGCGGTCTATGGACCCTTCTCAAGGCTCAGGTCGTGACAGATTGATTGTCACATAACCGAATTTTTAACTTTTATAAGGTTGAATCTAGACACATGAGTGTAGATATTTGTAATATAACTTCTAGTATGCTGAGTGGTTGGAAAATTAATAGAAAGGTTTTTAGCATTGTGTTATAAAATGTCAATGCTAACATTTTAGCTATTAAGGACTCTAAAGCTATATTTTAAGTAAATGGTGATCTTCCAATGAGTGGTGAGTTTTTGCATGTTAGATGTTGTGTGCATGTGCTAAACCTTATTGTTCAAAATTGATTATCAGAAGTGAAAGATTTATTATACAAAGTTTGTGAAAATGTTAAATTTGTAAAAGGTTTTCCACAAAGGGAAGCAATGTTCAAGAGACTTGCAAATCAACTTAAAGTACTAACTTTATTTTTAGTTTTAGATGTACCAACAAGGTGGAATTTCACCTTTAAAATGGTTGATGTTGCTTTAAAGTATAAAGATGTCTTTGTTCTTATGTCAAAGCTTTACAAAGATCATGTTAACTTTCCAAATAATAAAGAGTGGAAAAATATTGAAGTTGTGCACAAATGTATTATACCATTTTTGGATGTAACGGAGCAATTTTCAGCAACTAAGTATACAACATTAAATACTTTCTTTAACATTGGTTTGTCATATGGAATTAGAATTATTGAAATAGTCTAGGAGTGATAATTTCTTAAAGTTTTGTTTATTTTTCAAAATGATGAAGTACAATAAGTATTGGAGTCAAACTTGTATGATCTTGTCTATTGCATCAATTTTAGATCCAAGGTACACAATGATTCCAATGGGGTATTTTTTTTTTTTAGATATTTAGTGAAATGGTTGGAAAAGAAAATATTATTGAAGTAAGGGCCAAATTAGAAAATTTATATGCTAAGTATAAGCCAATTGATGTTTATCAAAGTAGAGCTTCTACTAGCAATTTGAATAGTGAAGAAATAACTTCTAACATCACTTCCACTGGCGGTAAAACTATTTCATTAAATGATCTTAACACGTCCATAGAAGAAAATTCATCTACTTAAACAACAAAACTGATTTGAACTTTGCTTGGAAGAAGAGGTTGTTTAACTTAGTGCTCATATGGGAGATGATTTTGATATATTGTCTTGGTGCAAGGTAAATTCGGTGAAATATCCAATTTTGTCAAAAGTTGCTTGATACATGTTTGCTATTCCCTTTTCAATTGTTGCATTTGTGACAACTTTTAGTATAGGCAGTCAAATAATTGACTAATATAGAAATATCTTGAAACCATAGATAATAGAAGCATTAATTTGTTCTTAAAGTTGGCTTTTGAGTGAAGATGAAGGTAACTATGTACATGTCTTTTGATATTTTTAAGCATAATTGTGTGTACAATGTTGAGGATGATAATATTGAGATTGGTAATGGTAAGGTTTATGTATGGCAAATATATGTGTCATTATTTGTCTTTCATTGTTAACTTTGTTTTTCCAAGCAAGGAGAAATCACATAACACATAAAAATGATTAAGTTCCATCTATATCAACTAAACTTGCTTTTTTGACGTGGCAAGAGGTTTATAATTTAAACTTCCTATGATTATGTGTTTTTCAAATTGCAACAGTACATGTTGTAAAAAAAAATCTTAAAATTAAGTGATATCATCATTTAATGTTAGGTTAATTAACAAAAGTTATGTTGTAGGGGTTATGTGTCGGTTTTAATTATACCTGGGGGGTTATATGTATTTAAGCCACAATTCACTAAGGTTTTGTGTAATTACCATAAAAAATTAATATAACATCATAATATGTATATTTTATTTGGCAAATGAATATCTACAATTTTTTATTTGGTTTAATTTATTGCTTATTTGATGTATCTGTTATTTTTTTCTATTTGCTATTTTTTTTCTTGTTGTGTTTATATATTTGACATTTTTTTGTATTACAATTCTTGTGGTACTTGCCTACCTGTAGACTTGCACTTTCACAAATGCCTGCATGTTCTCTAAAATGTTTGTCAATAGACACTCAATGTAGTAGTAGTTTGCATACAAATATTTTACTATTTGCGTGTGCATGTTAATTTAGGTTGGATGTCACTCTACTCATGTTTATTCTTTGATTATGTAGGATGGAAGAAGTTTTTAATGAACTTTCTATTGTTTCATTCCATCATAACTGTACATGTTCGAGTCCTTGCTATTGCCTCAAAGTCATGGAGGGTATTGTAGTTTTAACAACAAAAAATTCATGCTTTGTGTGGGAAAGCTTGTTTCCATCTGCATGTCAAACTGGTTCTTTGAAGGCTGGATTTGCTCAATTTATTACTTCAAATGCTCGGATAATGCTTTGGGCCTCATTGGTAATATTTGTTCTTAACATTCTTAGGAAGAAAGGCTCTATCATAAATGTTAACTACGTTTATTATTCCTTAATCATTTGTAATTAGTTAGGCTTCTCTTTGTCCTTTTCTTCTATTCTATTCCCTTTTAAGAAAGAACCCTGGCATTCATGTATATTTATTATTGATGCAATAGAATACATTGAGGAGCATAATACAAAATTTCATCATGGTATTAGATCAAGCTGACTTACGTCATCTTCTTCAATAATCCTTTCTCTCCGCAAACTTCATCTTTTCCAAGACTTGTGTCACGCCCCAACACCTGCCCGACCCAAGTTGAACCCTGTCTAGGGCCTTTCGAAGTGCACGGGGGCAACAGTTATTGGTTTAATACATTGCTGAAGTCTTAACCCCTCTAGTTGGTGAATTACATACACGGAGTCGCGCACCTTTAATCCTTTGTGCAAGAGAAATAAGGAAAAAAAATAAAAGAGGATAACATCTCTGAAATAAATCCTCAAACTTAATTAACATACTTAATATCCTGCGCCTAAATACAGGGCTCGATTCAAAAAATCTTGGATAGGTTTAAAAACATTAGATATACACGAGTTTGAAACATAATCATCCATACATAGTGTTTTATAATAATAACAACATATATCAGTAAACAAAATAAGGTCTAAAGGAATCCACAGCTGCTCCCATGTGTAAGAACTCTTGTATTAAACCGATTTACATTCAATTTCATTTATTATCTAATGGTTATTGTATGGTTTATGCCGTTTCTGTTCGATTTTGAGGATTTTGAAAATAAAGGTAGTTTCCAAAGGTTTTAAAGAAAAATAGCTTCAAATTTATAAGTTTTAAGTGAATTTAAGTTAATTGTGAATTTTTAGAATTTTTTTAAAAATTTTAAAAATTAGGGTTGGCAGGACCCCTATGGGCCCACGGTTGAATTTTGAGTTTTTAATCTAAAATGTCTCTATCATCAAAACAAGTAATTAAATTTTTTTCATAATCTGTTTGGCCTTAATTAGGGTTTAAATAGCCAACTTACCTACTTTTAGTTAAGAATTCTATTTATACCCCAATTTTGATTAAGTCTAACCCCTTCCTTACTATATAAGGAAAGGGCTAGCCTCTTTCCCCTTTTGAGAAAGGGCTTAGCTTGGGAATCAAGAGGCCTAATCCCTATTAACCCAATGTGGAAGGTGATTTGAGGTTAGATTTTTCTAATCTTTCCTTAATCTAATCTTTCCTTAATCATTAAGGTTTTTCATAAACTTCTTCTAATCTCTTCTTTCTCCAAAGGTTAATCTCGTTTTTAAGCCATTAAGTCACTGATTTGCATCTCTACTTCAAACCCAGTCTTCAAAATTTTATTTTTGAGTCCCTAAAGTTCTATATTTAAGATTTTTCCAATGATTTTCAAGTTCTAAATCGGATTTAGGTGGGCATTAACAAAAATCACATTTTGGGTAGGTTTTGGAGGGGATTAAGGAGCAAATCCGACTAAAAAAGAGGTGAAAAGTAATGGGTTTAATCCTCAAGCTTTTTAACGTGTTTTTTTGAATCGACTCCATGTTTAGTGCTCTAATGGTAGATTAGTAAAAGCTTAATTTTTGTATTAATTTCTTAGGGCTTTGATTGAAAGTGGGTAGATTTAGAATTCTGGAAGGTCTGATTAAATTTTTATAATGTTTGAAGCTTTGAATGGAGGTTTTAAGTTTGATTGATAGTGTCTCGGTTTGGTTTTCATAATGAAGAAGACTACTTAGATCTGCCGTTATGGCGATCGATCGGGCCTAAGGGCTAATCAATCGGCTACACTATTTTGATATTTCTACTCCCAAGTGTTGTTTATCATGTTCATATGGGTTGATTTGGGTTGGAGTAAGTATGCTAGTGATGTTGGAATTCATGAGGAATATTTGGGGATGATGTGAAATTACTTGATGTTGGTTAAATATATTAGATTTGTTGACTTAAATCTATGATTGAATGATTCCTTGTGTTTAAGCATGATTCCAGCAAGATTTTAGGATAAGAATAGACTGATATGCATATTTATAATGTGAATAAATTATGGGTGAATGATTATGTCATGTCTAGTTTCAAGTGTTGTATGAATATGCTCATATGAATTGAGCATGAAATTTCACTTGATCTGAATGGTGGTTCCCGATGATTTTCACTCATGATTTCAGTTTGGATCCATGACTAGATGTTAGAAAAGCATGTGTGTAGTGCCATGAGGGCTATTGCCAATGTATAGTCATGTGCTTAAGAATGTATAAACACACACATGTGAGGAATTTATTATGGAATCATGGTTGCTTACTCGAATATGATCCATGTGGGGATTGATAGGAGCACATTCCATGTGGTGGAATTTATGTAGAGATTGCTCACGTATGTTTCACGTTGCATGCATCATGAAGTGGATTTCATGGATGGGATTTTACCGATGTTTAATCGTGGTTGATTGATTGGATGTAATGATGTGAGATTGCATGCCAGATAAATTGATCGTTGGTTTAATCGGAACTTGGCTAGTCCGAAAGGATATGATTTCGATTTGAGTTCCTGTGTAGAACATGGATACTCCCCAGGTTGAGTCGACTTGAGTTATGTAGAGATGAGTTATGCACTTGTCTTGCGGTTGATATTCTTAAGATAGACAAACCTGGATGTTGAGCACCCAGGGTGGTACGCCTTCGTGCACCGGCTACCACGTATTTTAGGTTCCATGTGTAGGAATTTAGCTCTCCTTCGTCACAAGAGCTGTCTAAGGCAAACACACCTACTCAAGGTTCTTGGTGTGAGATTCATACTTTACTGGGTTGATTGTCTAGGCGAGCAGATTTAGGGTTTGACTACCCCGACTTTTATATTTTCTGTGTGAGAATCGGACTATGTCCCGCCTATGTGGCCTTGACTATGTCTAGCCTGTGTGGCAATGATTGTATTTACTCTTTGATGGAGGCATTTACTATTTGTTGTTGATGCATGTATATGAAATTATATTATACCTAGGATTGTATAGGTTGTGTGGGGATAATGTAACACATGTTGATATGATTTATTATGTATGATTTAGTATTATGTATTTGACACGTTTGTCGTGCAGGATGAATAAGCTATGGAATGGATGGGAATTGTATATGTATGATCTAAATTGTGTGATTGAGATACTTATGCGGATTATGTGTGATATTATGCATGATTGTGATTGGGTAAGAATCATTAGTTATGTAGGATGAATGCTAGGTCATAATATAATCATTTACGCCCTGATTATGATATGTATGTTATGTGCATGTTAGATTTTTCACCTCTGAATTAAGTATGGGTTTAGTAAGGGAATAATCAGAGATGAGTATAGCATGCCATTTATGGATCTAAATTGCCATGTTGTTGTGCCATGATGGTTTTTTATTATTGTTATCACTTTTAAACTATTACTGAGTTTCATACTCACCCCTCTTTTTGTGATTTATTTTGGGGTTGCACTGTGCGATGTACAGACGAGCAGGATTCCCTTTATGAGGGACAACAGGGATACATGTGGGATTAGTCTTGGTTGCATCTAGATAATATTTTATTTTTTGATTTTCTCATGGTTAACATTAGAGAACATTATTTGGTGGATTATGTATTATGCCCGCATTTATCTGTTGTTCTTAGACTTATCTAAACTTTTCTAATTTCGAGCCATGTGTTGGCTCTGGAGGCTATTATGTAGGTTGGTGTGAAGACTATGATAGTTTTATTATCCTCTTTATTATCCTTATTTCTCTTGCTCAAAGGACATTAGGTGTGCTACTCCATTATGTGAAACGCCCGTTTGAGAGGCTAAGACTTCCGTAATACTTTAATCCATCAATTTCTATTGCCCCTGTGTGCTTGACCAACCCTTGGATCGGGTTTGGCTTGGGTAGGGCGGTGCTGGGATGTGACATCATGCATATCCCAACCGTCCCTCATACAAGGGATCCTGATTAACTATATGTCACACCATGCAGCCAAAAAATAAAACACAGAAAGAGGGCTGAGTAAAACTCAGTAAGGTTTGAGATACGGTAAATGTTAATAAGAAAATAACCACAACACATCAACATGGTAATTCACATCCACATTTCACATAATATCCCCATTTCTGATTAATTCCCTTACCATACCCCTATTTACCCATAAGTAATTACCCTGCATATAAGTATCTCATACATACTAATCATGACATGAATAATCATATTATGACATAACATCCATTTTGCATAATAAGTGATTCTCACCTAATGCATAATCGTCACATATAACCTGCATGAGAAGTGTCTCTACCTGTAATAACCCGTTTTCCGGTTATGCTTAACCCGGGGGGGTAAGGCTAATTTGGTAATTTAAGATCAGTGTTAAGGGGTTTCATTAGGTAAAATTCCAATATCTGGGTAGAGCTCAGAGTAGCAAGTGTAACGAATCAAAGAACGCATGAAACGGAGGTCGGGAGCGAAAGCTACGGCCCCAGGAAGCGTGCCATATGGGCGGGACCTACACAAAAGTGCGGGATAACCTACCCATGTGTAGTCTTATTTCGAAGGGCTTGTCGACACGAGTCTATCGGTATCAAGAGTGTGCGATTCCAACGTCAAGGTTGGAAGTTATCGCGTTTTAAGGTCAGGATATTATTTGAATAAAATAATATCATTCTGGATAGGATCGAGGACGCAGTGGATAAGATTGATGAAGTAAGCGGATAGGATTGCTAATGAAGCGGATAGGATTAATGATGCAAGCAAATAGGGTTGCTGACGAAGCGGATAAGCTTGACACGTGTCAGCCTCACATCTATCGAGTTCTTCTATAAATAGCATACTCGACATCCAAAAAAAAGAGGATGAATTCTCTCCTATGTTTTCCCATTTCTCTCCCACGTTCAGAAACTTCTATTCTTTGTTTTTAACTCATTTTAAGTCCGATTCGCGTCGTTCTTGAGGCGTTCCTAGCTAATTCGAGGGTGATCTACGCAATGACATAGTCCATCCCTCAAGTTGGTATCTCTAAAAGGGGGAACAGCCTAGGGTAAGAGGAGGCTCTATCTGCCACCCTCCTGCCCAAAGAGAGAGGAGCGGCCCGGAGAGAAAAGGGGACTCCGTCCTCCATCACGGGCTGCATCGTGGGTTGTCACCCAAAGTAGAGAAGGATCCGTCCTTCACCGAAGGGCCACGTAGTGTGGGGAACGTCCCGGGGAAAGGGACGTTATGTCCGTCGCTCACGGGCGCAAAAAAGAAAGGGGACAATTGGTTAGTTGTCTTTTGGCGCAAGGCAAGGAACATGCGGAGGTTAGAGGAGGCTCCGTTTGCTGTCTCCGGATCCGCAGGGGAGGATGCCCAGAAACGAATACCCCAAATACCGCTACCTCGCGAGACATTAGGGGAGTAAGCGTTTCTGACCTCCTATTTAATTATAGAATGCATGTGCTAGATAAGGGATACATTATGCCATGATATGCTATGATCCTTTACATTATGATATGCTATGCTTATATGCCATGATGTGTGCCGTCTCGCTTTGGGTTAGAGAGAGACAGGTTGTGTGTGTGTTTATATTATGATATGCTATGCTTATATACCATGATGTGTGTCGTCTCGTTCTGGGTTAGAGAGAGACGTGTTGTGTGTGCGTTCAGTCTCGGCTAAGTGATCCGTCTCGCTCTAGATTAGAGAGAGACATGTAGTATGTGTGTTTATATTATGATATGCTATGCTTATATGTCATGATGTGTGTCGTCTCACTCTAGGTTAGAGAGAGACATGTTGTGTGTGTGTTCGGTCTTGGCTTAGTGATAGAGCGAGACCTATGATTGTGTTCCGACTCACTCTATGATAGAGCAAGACGTGTGATGCGTGCGGTCTCGGCTAAGTGATATAGTGAGACGTGTGATGCATGTGGTCTCGGCTCAGTGATGGAGCGAGACATGTGAATGTGATGGTCTTGCTCTGGGATAGAGTGAGGCATGTTGTGGTGGTTGTGTGGTGCTCGTCTCTATGATAGAGCGAGATATGTGTTGCCGGTGTTTTACGGGTTTTTGTATAACCCTGATTAAATATTCTGGTATACGTATGTGTTTTTGAATGATTTGATGTATGTAGTAGCCAATAGGCAGAATTATGTACGGATCCGATCGTATCAGAGTAACATCGCAGATGTTATCCGATACGTACGTAGGCAACCAATGACAAGGCAACGTTGGCCCAATCCGAATTAGTTATATAATTAGGTTTGTTCTGGCCTACGCGTAACGGAGCACTAAAGTTCCCAAACACGTAGAGGAACAAGAAGACTCTCACACTCAAAGTGCGCCGCTCCCTGTTTTGGGTTTGGTTTTTATCATTTTCAGACCCCCAGCCCAGGTTAGTTTGCGGGTTGGGGTGTCACACTACCACACATTCAAATTATGCATAAATATCACATAAACTTGTATGAGAAGTGTCTCTAACACACATTTTAGATCATGATAAACATCACATATAATCTAACACACATTTCAGATCATGCATAAACATCACATATAACTTTCATGAGAAATGTCTCTAACATACATTTCAGATCATGCATAAACATCACATATAACTTTCATGAGAAATGTCTCTAACACACATTTCAGATCATGCATATCTATAACATAAACCTACATGAGAAGTGTCTCTAATCACGCATTTCAAATCATGCATAAATATCTAATATATCACCCTACATATAAGGTGTCTCTAGCACACATTCATAACCATGCAATCTGATAAAAACAACCCTGTTTAATCGTCCGAAGCATAAACAATCCCTATACACTCCAAACAATCCTCAACATGAAAGTCTGAAGGAATTATACAGTTTGGGTAAATTCTCTAATAGGGAAAACTACCCCCTAGTGAGCCAGTGTACTCGGCTATACTAGCCTAGATTCTCAGGGTTCAGATGGTCTCAATAGTTTATCTCCTTATAACATTTCTACTCTTCTCAACCGAGGGAGGAAAACCTATCCTCAATAGATATAAAACCTCATCCTTTCGGACATAAAACCCCATCCTTTCGAATGTAAAACTGAATCGATAAGGCTCCGATCGATTAACCCGGCAAGCAATTCTTACACAATTACATCCAATCGACCAACATCGGCTAAACCCAGGCAATTGTAAAACATAAAAAATTATTTATGATTGTGGTGACTAAATATTATTGGTTTACCTAATGCTCATGTATATCTTTTTCCCCTGTTGCAAATTTTAGAAGCCCATCACATTCCTTTTACTCTAATATGTTGTGGAAGAGTTCTAAAAACTTCTTCGTGATTAGAAAGTTAAAGATCACACATTCACTAAAATATAAGTTGTAGCTTATATTTCAATGTCCCAGATTCATTTCAAATGAGCGTGGCTTGGACATTTCATTTTATTTTCATACCTTTGCAAATATGGTGGTGAGAAACCTTATTGAAAAGATTATGATTGAATCAAGCAAGTAACTCTGTCCTTAAGACAGAATTCGCCCTCCTTAACGGTGCTTAGGATTCTTGGGCGTCTACCTCCCAGGATAAGACGATCAACCACGTACAATAGGAGCACCTCCAACACAGTACATGTAGCGAACCACAGTACGTATGCTCTCATAGAAAGGAAACGGACGGAAATCCCAATTCGGATTAGTGCAGAAATCATTTTCAATGATTTTATAGGAAATCCCGTTTAAGACACCCTTTCGCGTTCAAACGGATGTGTCCATTTGTTAACGGACACATTCTTTAGTGAAAACAAACCAGACCCATTTTGGTTAATAGAAAACCAAACTAATTAAATAGAAAACCAAATCAAATGAATTTATCCCAAAAATATTATTTTGTTGAACCAAACCAACCCGACCCGACCCAGCCGGCTGCGCGTGCGAACTAATCCGAACTGAGCCGAGCCGGACGGCCGAATGGCAGCGGCACACGCGTGTGGGTTAGCCCACCTAGTTATATTGGTCCAACATCTCTCTCCCCTACAAAAGTGGGTTGGCCCAAGGCCTAACTTGAAAGGCCAAACTAATACCTTATATGCCAACATCATCACCTTCTGCTAGGCGATGCGGGACTATTCACTTGTTCAACCAATTCACATGTGTGATTCTCATTCAACACAAAGTGGGCTTGGGTTCTTCTAACATATAGGCTTCACCCACTTGAGTAATATGGGCTTGACCCATATAAATATTATCATACTCATTAAATGATATGGGCTTAACCCATTTAATGTAAGCCCACTTCTAACAATCCCCCACATGAATGAAAATTGGTTGGATAACTATGCAAAACAATGCAGATAAATCGTGAAAGCAATATTAAAAAAATTATGCATGGGGGATAGGTAGCTTTTGGCTTTGAACCTTCCCTTGTGAAAACTATTGGGTCCATTGGCTAATAAGTGAATGTGATATCTTGAACTGTTCACCCGTTTGTGTAAACCAAGACAATAAAATTCACACAATCACTTCTCAGACACACTGTGATTCTCATGATTGTGTTCATTTCGGTCCTGAGCAAACCTAATTTTCATGAGTGCTCTAGAAAATTTAGCCTTAAAATCCTCATAGAAGTGGCCCCTTCACACTCATATAGGTGATTCTCATTAGGAGTATCCTGCAATACCCCACTCAAACAAATTCAAGCTATAAGAACCATTAAAAGCAAAGTTTATCCTGATTCACTCTGTAGGCATCACTATCTCATCATAGGAATGAGGACGAGATTTTATCTCAATAGTGATTCCCCTTGAATCCCCCACAATTCGGTTGTACCTTTGAACCTAGATCTTGGGATCTCTAGTCAACTAGGTTGGGTTGCCATTATGGTAACTCTTAATGTATAGACTTCAAGCCCATTCCCCTTGATGAATTACTCACTTGTTCTTTGGTCAATCCTATAGTAAGCGGATCCACAATATTTTCTTTTCACCTAACATACTCAATGGAAATTATTCCACTAGAGAGCAATTGTTTTATGATATTGTGCCTTTGTCGTATATGTCGAGACTTACCATTATACAAGTTACTTTGTGCTCTACCTATAGCCGATTGACTATCATAGTATATGCATATAGGTGGCACATGTTTCCCCCACATTGGAATATTCTCTAAAAAATTACGACGCCATTCAGCCTCTTCACCTACTCTATCAAGCGCAAGGAATTCAGATTCCATTGTGGATTGTGCTATGTACATTTGTTTTGAGGATTTTTAAGACACTGCTACACCTCCAAGAGTAAAGACATATCCACTTGTGGATTTTGAGTCTTGTGTATCAAATATCCAGTTTGCATCACAGTAACCCTCTAGTACTGCTGGATACCTAGTATAATGCAGCCCATAGTTCAAGGTATATCTCAGATATCTAAGAAGCCTGATTACAGCCTTCCAGTGGTCTGCCCCTAGGTTGCTATTAAATCTACTCAATTTACTCACTAAGTATGCGATGTTTGGTCTCATATAATTCATGATGTAATTGAGACTTCCAATAATTTGAAAATATTGAAGTTGTGATATGCTCTCACCCTTGTTTTTGCTTAAGTGCAATGTCACATCCACAGGTGTTTTCGCTGGACGATTATCATTCTTATTAAATTTTTCTATGATTTTCTTAATGTAATGGGATTGAGATAATACATATTCATCAAATGTTCTAGTGATTTTCATCCCTAGTATGGCATTTGCAACACCCATATCCTTCATGTCAAATTGTTTATTCAACATCCTCTTTGTAGCTTGAATGATATCATCATTGCTACCAATAATGAGCATATCATCCACATATAAGCAGATAATAACATAGCCATCAGGTCTGTCTTGTACATAAACACATTTATCACATTCATTGATTTTGAATCCATTTGACATCATTATTTTGTCAAATTTTTCATGTCATTGCTTAGGTGTTTGTTTAAGACCATAGAGAGATTTAACAAGTCTGCACACTTTGTTTTCTTGACCATGTACAACAAACCCTTCAGGTTGTTGCATATATATTTCCTCATTCAAGTCACTATTCAAGAATGCAGTTTTCACATCCATTTGATATATTTTAAGATTATACAAAGTAGCAATAGCGATTAACATCCTAATTGATGTTATCCTTGTGACTGGTGAATATGTATCAAAATAATCTTGACCTTCCTTTTGCATGTATCCTTTGATAACAAGAATTTATCAATTGATCCATCAGCATTCATCTTCCTCTTAAATATCCATTTATATCCAAGAGGTTTACTTCCTGGTGGTAGGTCCACCAACTCCCAATTCCCAAGTATGATTTTGCATAATGAATTCAATTTTACTATTTACTGCATCCTCCTAATATTGTGCTTCAAGAGAGGACATGGCTTCCTTAAAGCTCTGAGGCTCATTTTCCAACAAATAAGTTAGAAAGTCGGGACCAAAGGATTTTAATGTTCTAGCACATTTGTTATGTCTAGGTTCATCATCCTCTCCCTCTACGTCTTCACTATTGTCCTGTTCAACATCCAAAGTTCTTTTAAGAGAACTTGCCATATGTGTAGAATTCCAAGGAAAAATATGTTCAAAAAATGAAGCATTCTGGATTTAATCACAGTATTAACATTTACATCATGAATATCCAATTTATGAACAAAAAAGCAATATGCACTACTATTATGTCCATAACCAATGAATACACAATCAATGGTCTTTAGTCCAATTTTAATCCTCTTGGGATTAGGGACCACCACCTTTGCCAAACACCCCCAAACTTTTAAGAATTTGTAGGAAGGCTTTCGACCTTTCCATAGTTCATATGGTGTTTGCAAGGTTTTCTTATGAGGTATTTTGTTAAGAATATAATTTGCTTAAAGCAAAGCTTTCCCCACATATTCTGGGTAACCCAGAACTTATTAACATGGCATTCATCATTTTTTTTAAAGTTCTATTTTTCTGTTCAACAACTCCATTTTGCTGAGGTGAATTGGGTGTCGTTGTTTAGTGTATTATACCATGTTGTGAACAGAAATCACCAAAAGGTGATTCATATTCCCCACCTCTATCACTTTTTAGAACTTTAATTTTCTTGCCAAGTTGATTTTAAACCTCTGTTTTATATAATATAAACATGTCAATGGCCTCATCTTTACTTCTCAACAAGTAAACATAACAATAACAAGTGCAATCATCGATAAATGTAATGAAGTACTTTTTACCTCTTGTTTGAACACATTTTAATTCATAGACATTGCTGTGAATTAACTCAAGAGGTTTAGTACATCACTCAATACTTTAGAAAGATTTCCTTGTTAATTTTGATTCTACACAAGTTTGGCATTTATGATTAAAGTTAATATTAAATTTAGGCAGATATTCCATATTAATCAATCTACGTAAAGCATCATAATTAACATGGCCTAATCTACCATGCCACATATCACATGACTCAATCATATACAATGAAGAAGCATTTGCATTCTTAATAACAGAAATACATACAATAGTGAGTACATTGAGCTTAAAAAGCCGCTCATTTAGGTACCCTTTGCCCATATACATCTCACCCTTGGTCAAAACAAATTTGTCTGACTCAAAAACCAACTTGAAGCCATTCTTGCTAAGCAAGGATCCAGACACTAAATTCTTTCGAATTTCCGGCACATGCAGCACATTGTTGAGTGTGAGCTCTTTGCCTGCAAGTCATCTTCAGCACGACCTTGCCAAGTCCTTCACTATTCTCCACGGGCTGATAAGTGGAGAACATCTTCCTATTAGAGCAAACATGACGAGTAGCACCGGTGTCCACCCACCATTCTCTAGCATTCGTGACCATGTTCACTTCCGATATAATAGCAGAAAGGTTAATGTCATTCATATTGGTGGAGAGAGTCTCCACTTCAGTCATGTGGGCTTGTGCATTCTTCTTCTTGGAATCATCTTGTTTCTTCCGTTTGCGACAATCCTTAGCCTTGTGGCCCATTTTGTCACACACATAGCACTTGCCCTTGAATTTGGCTTTGTTGGAGTCATTGTTCGACTATCCAACATGATGCTTCC
This sequence comes from Saururus chinensis, assembly GCA_035235625.1. NCBI lineage: Eukaryota > Viridiplantae > Streptophyta > Magnoliopsida > Piperales > Saururaceae > Saururus > Saururus chinensis. The sequence goes on along the minus strand of CP141143.1, from coordinate 22,101,832 downwards.
TCTTCTTGTTGTTGAAGTTATTGCTTTTATGGCCTTGTTCCACGACGTTGACCTTGGCATCCATGCCATGACCATCGATTTTCTTTTCAGAAGCACGGTTGTCCTCTTCAATCCTTAACCTCACAATCAAATCTTCCATGTCCTTAAGACATAATTCGTCCTCCTTAATGGTCCTTAGGACTCTTGGGCGTCTGCCTCCCAAGATAAGATGATCAACCATGTGTTGTAGGAGCACCTCCAACACAGTACATGCAGTGAACCACAGTACATATGCTCTCACAGAAAGGAAACAGAAGGAAATCCCAATTCGGATTAGTGCAGAAATTATTTTCAATGATTTTATAGGAAATCCTGTTTAAGACACCCTTTCGCGTTCAAACGGATACATCTATCCGTTAACGAACACATTCTTTAGTGAAAACAAACCGGACCCATTTTGGTTAACAGAAAACCAAACTAAATAAATTTATCCCAAAAATATTATCTTGTTAAACCAAACCAACCAGACCTGACCCGGCTGGCCGCGTGTATGGGTTAGCCCACCTAGGTGCATTGGTCCAACATCTCTCTCCCCCACAAAAGTGGGTTGGCCCAAGGGCCTAACTTGAAAGGCCAAACTAATGCCTTATATACCAACACCATCATCTTCTACTAGACAATGTGAGATTATTCACTTCTTCAACCAATTCACATGTGTGATTCTCATTCAACACAAAGTGGGCTTGGGCTCTTCTAATATATGAGCTTGACCCACATAAATATTATTATACCCATTAAATGATATGGGCTTAACCCTTTTAATGCAAGCCCACTTCTAATATTTCATACCTAAAAAACCCATGCATTTCAAATGTAAGTCTATTTGCTATAAATACTATGTGCATAAATTGCCACTCTAGCCCTTATCCAGTATATCTAGTTGGAAATATATTATTTGTAATTCTTTATTCATGGAAGGGAGGCTTGCTTTCTGCATAAGCAAGAGAACCAAAAGTTGTGCTCCAAGACATTAAGTACAAAAATATTCTAATTGATAAGGAATTCAATACCAAGGTTTCTGATTTTGGTCTTGCTAAACTCTTTGGTTCAAGGAAGAGTCATGTTACAACAAGAGTAATGGGAACATTTGACTAGGTCATTTGATTGAAAATTATCTTCTATGCTTAGGTATGACAATATGTGAATACACAATAATTATCAATTTGTTACTACGACGAACCTTTTTGTTCTATATGTGAAAATGCATTACTATTTAACTTTACTGTTCAATGTTTTAAAGAGATTAGTGAAACAGTATTTTAAGTAGAAGTTCTTTGATAGATAAATATGGTCGAATGCCTTAAAAATGATTGTAGTGTCAAAGAGAGCATAGAAAGTTGTGGATCCCAACACATATACAAAATCAACTACAAGAGCTCTGAAACGTGCTCTCCTAATTGCCCTAAGATGTGTAGATCCATACTCGGCTAGAAGACCCGGAATGGGCAATGTTGTTCGATGCTTCAAGCAGATGACTTCCCATATCTTAAGGTTGGCTTTATCTTGTAAGATATTTTTCTGGCTTAGCATAATCAATTCCTATGTAATATGAACTTCATCTATTTCAGTATATTATATGTTGTACATATCGACAAGTTGAACTCTTATTTAATTGCTCTTACAGGATCCAAGGAACAAGAGTTGTGCAGGAAACATGGATATTGAGTCATTGAAGGACAATGAGGGATCTATTGACATGGACAATAAAGTAGAGAGATTAGAATCTAAAATATATATAGTGATTAGGAATGATATTTTAGAGTGTAGGTTACATGGTTCCTACTGTAAGTTCAAGTGTTCATACTTCTTGCCATAGTCCGGTCATTAATTGTGGGGGTACAATCACCCGATAAGTGTGAAATATATCTATTTTATACACTTTTTATCTTATTTACTAGTACAATATTAAGTTAATTTAGGGTTAACTAGGGTTCATTTATGTTAAGAAATATTAATATTTTAGTTTAATTATTAATTAATTCTAACATTATTAGTAGTTTAGGCATATATCTTTATCAAGTTGGGATTTTATTTATATACTATACATGTAATGTGATTTTTTATGTTTTGTAGGTAAGGCATGCTTATCGATGACCTTGGATGATTTATGAAATAATTCAAAACACTCTTGACATATTTACTACTAATGTGGACAAGTTTTCAAAGTTATAAACAAATTGATAATTAATATAGAAGCGAATGAAAGAGTTTAATGAATAGAGTAGAAAACTGGACATGAATATGAGCTGTCAATGAACAAGATTAATTTCCTGAAACACAACTGAACAAATTTGACCAAATTGCATAAACAGTGTACCTATTTGAATGGGCAGCTAGAGCATTTGAACAACTTAATGTGTAATTTCCTATTTTAAGCCGATTTTGAGTCATTTTCTAATTAAACTTCTTGCTATGACTCTTATGCTTATATAAAATCACATGGAGCTTAAAATTGATAAATTCTAGTAGATTTTTTGGAGAGAAAAAGGAGAAGAAGATGAGGACTCAAAGCTTTCAATGAAGATTCAAAAGCCTTATTCTACCATGCAAGGCTAGGTTTTTATTTTACTCAGGAGTTGATGAAACTATAGATAACTTTTAATTTATTTTTTTTAATTTAGAACTCAGTTGTAATTAATGATAATTGTATAATAAATATTTTTTTTAATGAAAGAATTTTTATATTTATTCAATCTATATTGATTTATTGTCTTATAGATGATAGATTGATCTGGTTTTGAAATTTACATTGATTATAATTTTTTATGATTTAGATGATAAAGTAATGCAATAATTTTAATATTTATTTAATTAATAAATTGAATGAGTTATACTAAGATTAGACGAGCTATTTGTATAGTTTAGTTTAGTATAGATGAATCGTGCTATTGTCGAAGATAGTTTATACCATGAATTTTATTGATGATTTTTTCTCAAGTAATTCTAACTTGTAACTATGAATACTTATTCATATTCACATTAGATTTAAATTAGAGGATAAAGAATTGATACAATTTTATAGTAGATTCAATTTTCTAAGTAAATGCCATCACATTATTCTATTTCATTTAGTTTGCTTACTTCCTTTGTTTAAATTAAGTTTTTCTTTTAAGTTTAATTATCAATAAATTCTCTCTTAGATTTAATAATTAATTCATCAATCCTTAAGGTTTAACAACCCTTAAATACTTATCCTAATATAATTTACCTTATACACTTACAAAAGATTTAGTTATAAGTGATCAAATATTGTTGTACATAATTTTGGTACTACATTCAATCAATTGTATCTCATGTTTTTGGTGGTGTCGATTAATGTTTGAAAAGTAAGCAAATCTAGTTCTAATGTTTTGTTTCTCACACCCAAACTGGATGCAAACATGTTGTCACATATGCCTGTCTTTTTTATTCTTTGTTTTTCTCAAGATTATCTTAATTGTAACTATAATTTATCATATGATATTATGTTCCAGTACACTTAAACTTTGCACCTGTTTTACAAGAGATGTAGTTCTCCATATGAAAGAAAAAGTTGTTGCACAAGATAATAGGAAAAAATTAGCCTAAGTTGCAGGTCCCTAAAGCTTTGGCTAGCTGGCCCCTCAAATAATGGGATCATGTAAAATTATATTGTTTGTATTAAAATTCTTTACGTACTTTGGTTCAAGGTTGAGCTCAATGGAAAAATTAAATGTTAAAAACTTGAGAATACCAGTTGAGAAAGTTAATTGATAAATTTACTTGGTTTTATAATACTCCTCTAGACATGTGTTAATTAATTGAGGGACGAACTATTCTATTTAGGGTTAGCAACTAGCACACCAACACTAGTATGTAATAGAAATAATAATATTAAACTAAAAAAAGACATCAATCATGTAAAATTGTAATAATTAATACAAAAACAAGAACATGAATCACACAACAAAGATCAAGTGATACTAATAACCATCATGTAACACTTTACATTCTAAACCTTAAAAAAGCCTTTGCCAAAGAAGCCTCACTTCTTCATGCGCATCATAATTAGGGGTGTTCACAGACAAATATGGGCACAGACAAAGGCATGTCTGCATCTATCCGCCAATTTATTATATATTGTTTGCATCCGTCTGTGTCTGCTAATGTCCGTAGTATTTATTGTCTAAGTCCATCCGTCACGCGGACAATTAAGTCAAATTCTTATTTAACATGTACAATCCTTATGTAGCATGTTAGGACAATTTTAACATGCTACATAAGGACTATAGCATGTTAGAACCTGCATATGAGAAATTACCAATGGTATCAGAAGATCCTACCCAGGGATTAACAACAAAAAAAATTTTAATGGAATCTCAATGCAAATAATAATTCTCAGAATACTAGGACAAAATATACTAAGGATCATCATCTCTCCCTAAAGTAACTATTTTATTTTAGCTTTAAGAATCAAAGTATGAGAAGCAAAATATGAAAGTTACGAAACTATGAGTAATTTCTTTCTTCTTTATAATGTAACTATAATTTCTTAAACCTCACGAATAGAAACGAAAGATTAGTGAAATTAGAGGGAAGCGCAAGTGACGAGGGAAACACAGATTAAACTAATTGGACACATTTTCGCGTTTTGCCTTCTAAAATAGAATATAGAAATATTTTTGAAGCTTTGGTTTTGCCAAAAAAAACCCAGAACAATGCATATTTACATATTAAAGATCAAACTATGAGTACAAATTCATCAATCCATGAAAAACAATAACTACTGCTACCTTCAAATATGAATATAAGCTAGTTAGTCACCCAAAATTCTCTACATCATATGTTGAATGAAATTTGAGTTTCAGAAGATCCATCTTTTCTCGAGAAAATCTGACATATGCCTCTGTGCAAAAAGTGAACATCTATTCAACTCTTCCAATAAGCTATTTTCTTAATCCAACATCCTGATTCAACCCTTCTAAACAGGTTCCAAATGCTACTACAATCACTCCTTTGAATCACAGTATTGGTTAGGTGCCCATCTAGCAAACTAATGAAAGATTCGTCAATTCATGTTCAATGGCCGGCTTCCTTGATAGACACACATTTTGCTCAAGATTTTCCGTGTGTTTACCTTGCTAGCTTACGAACATGAAGCCAGTCAAATAGACCAGAACAAGAAATCAAATGAGAAAAGAGAAAATCATCAATAAAAAAAGCTCTAAATTCCGCCATGAATCCAGCTGAAACTCCAAAAGAAACACTGACCCACTATTCAAAATCACAAGAAAAGCAAACTTTCGTAGCAAAATGAGAAGCTTTCAGACGGCAAATAGAACACTTGCCTACAGGAGACAACTATGAGGAAGAGGAATCACCTCCACAGCGCCACCAGTTAGGTTGGGGAGGGGGAGAGAAATTGTCCCCCCCACGATCCAGACAAGAGACGGCCACGATCCATACGGAAGCCAGTGAGATTTAAAGGTGTAAACTTCTGTTGATTTTCTGAGAGGCAGAGCAGGGGGTTGACGCTCCGGTGATCGGCGAACAGTAACTTCACTTTTGTGAATGTGTTGCCTAAGCAAACATCTCAATTTTCAAATTAGGTGGCGGACACGGACAACAGTTTGTCCGCATCCGTCGACGCCTATAAAGACGGACTAATTTAATGATCCACATCCACCTTGGACTAAAAAATTTATCTACTCTATACTTATGGACGCGGATGTAGATGGACAAACAGACATTGGAAGTCCATGAACTCCCCTAATTATAATCTCTAATACAAAAGAAACAAAAAGATGACAATAATCGTAATCCTAAAGTTAACATTCCAAGAAGAAGCAGCCCCATCATCCACAAGAGAGACCTCGTAGAACACATTGGCGATGGCCAGAGCTATCAACACCCTTCAAATAATGTGGTCGTATCAGTTCAAGTAATTTTTCACTTTCGATTCCTTATTTAGCCTAGTTAAAAATTGCATCACTTGCAGTGATAATTGGGCTTATCAATAAGCATTTTTTTAGGGTAGGGGTACTAATCAGACAATGTTAAATAGTCGAACGTGTCCACCTGCTCAATTGTCTATTTGACTAATTGTTTGATGAAATATCATATTAGAGCCAAATGAAATACGAAGGAAGATGAACCAGGAGGCCGCCCGGGACAAGTATCAAAATAGAATAAAAAAGTTATGTTGACCTACTTGGAGATGGCTCATATTCGACTTTTCCCTTGCTCAAATAAATTTAGGTAATAATTATTGTTGAAGATTGTGACTTTTGAACCATATCGTTTTTATTTTTTTAATATAAAAATTAAGAGGGCAAAGAAAGAAATGAGTCCCATCCCGGTGGAATTATTCTACTTATAAATTTTATAGACCAACAAGGTTACATTTGGCATAAACTAAGTAGACGTTACCCGTTTCTCTATTTGTTATTTGGCATAAACTAAGTAGACGTTACCCGTTTCTCTATTTGTTTTGTAGATAGTGATATTCCCAACAAAAAAAATAATTATAAAAACTCAAACATAAATTTTGATTGGACTTAATAAATAAGAAGTTTTTGTTATAAATATTTGTTGTAAAAATAACATTTTCTTTGTCGTACTGACTGAAAACTATTGACGTTCCCACCCTATTCGCCTCGATAGATGAAGTATAAACGTTTCCTGTCCCAGTTTCCATCAACGGACGATTAGTTCAAGATTTTATTCATATATTTATTGCATATCTGCTGACCTACCAAAGGAATATTGTTAGAAAATCAATTTCCATAAGAATATGAAACATTGATTAGAGATCACATACCGATTGAGACCCGTCATGATATTCTTTGAGCCTGTCACGAAGCATCAAACATATTCAACAGACAGATTGACACAGTTGGGCACCGCATGAGTGGCGCCATCAACATCTTTATTTATTTCTTCGCTTATGGAATAATTTGTCAATCACCAGGAGCTCGTGCATCTTGCCTGTGAAGACCCATTTAAGCTCTTCAGAACATTTTCAAGATTTTTGCTCCTATGGGCTGTTGAAACATGCGGTCTCAATGGTCTCAGGCTCTCAGCTTCAGCACTCAGGGTCAGGTGTGAGGTCATTTCTTTCTGTATCTTATTTTACTTTTCGGAGGTAAAGCAAAGAAAGATGCTAAAAACACTCGAGATGTTCGCCATTGTCATGGAGTGAAGTGTGGACAACTGGAGGAATCTTAATATCCCAGTCAACGGGTCGGGTATAACTTGGACAATGGCTTATTTGGCCTTTCCCTCCATTACAGACTTTCCTAATTCTTATCCATACCTTACCGATTAACCATTACACATGTAATGAACAAGCGGGTAACCTGACAAAATCCCTTGTAAAACAGGAAATTAATTTCATTACCTATTATTGATCACGTAAACGGACGGTTAGCTGGCTAAAATCATGTGTAAAACAAGAAATTAGTTCAATTACACATTGCCTAGTTTCTTGATCATTGCTCATAAAACCAATTGGGAATTACTTGTTCAATTTCGAGTTTAAAATGGTGAGTCAAAATATAAACCGAGCATAGTTTGCAGCTAAGAAGCCGATCTAAATTGTTGTTCCTATTTTGAAATAAAGAAAATAGAAAACAAATACAAGATCTAAATCAAACATTTCCTACCTCAAATCCAGTCATACAATCCATTGGAAGCAATGCTTTAAATATTGGGTGAACTAATTGCAAATGTCTCATATCACATTGAAATTTTGGAACTCTACATGCAATTTTAGCATATTGCTTCCTTGTTGCGTTCTCTGCACATACTAACCATTGTTGGACAGCAACAACGACAATTATAAGAGGCAAGAAGAAGAGAGATGGAGATTGAAAGAAGTTATGCCCTAGCCAGAGAAGGCACCCACGATGCTTCATGCACACAGAACTGGTCTGCGTAGGTGCACATGCCAGTTTATTGGGCTCTGCTCTCTTCTTCATTAGGATCATGTCCCCATCAGTTGTTCTAAAGAAAGCGAAACCTCATCCTGAGGCTTAGAAAGGGAGCCAACTACTCCACGAGAAACATGCAGTCCTTGGATTGCAATCTCTAAAGAAGTCCTTTTCAGTAAATGAGCTTATAAAGATCAGCAAATACCAGCAGAGATCCAACCACCATTATCTTCAAAGGCAACCCTGAAAGGCAAGGCAAGGCAGGAAAAGGAATAATGGACACCGCTCCATCCTACCAAGACATGTCTTACTATGAACATGTCACAAAACGCCATGAGGAGAAGGGCTGCCTCTATGCTTGGTTCTCTCTCTCTCTCTCTCTCTCTCTCCTACTTCTGGGTCTCTACTGTTTGTTTGATGAGTAGTGTCTTGCAGTGCGTTCGCTCTGTGTTGCTGCTTTTGCTGCTTCGAGGCGTGTGAGTGCTGCCTGGACATCCTCTGCTGCAATTGCTGTGCTTGAAGAGGGACTAGCTTCCCTTCATGAGGAGTTTAGAAGATGACCCAGTGATCTGCTGGGCCTTTGAATAAAGATGAATTGGACGTTGGCTGGGTTTTAATGTTGTGCAACATGTGTTGGAATGCGAATAAACGAAGGCGAAGAGCCATGTACTTCTATTGTCCTGTATTCAGTTAACAGATTTAATTGTCCCGAAGTGCACAACACCTGTTTTTAGTTTCAGTAACTCCGGCTTAAGTTCCATCTCAAGAATCATTGTTTCCGATCTGTGCATTTATTCTGATCGCAATCTACCGTAGGCAGATAAAGAAGTAAACCCGAGCAACAGTTCAACAAGGAGAGTGTAATCGATCAAGAAAGGCAAGTCATCATAGTCAATAAAACAGTGCTCTTAAATATAACAATTCATAAAAAAACAAGGTAGTGATACTCCAATTTCTGGCTCAAGAAATGGCTCAACTGCCATATGAGCAAACAGGCACGAAAAGACCTTCAAATCAAATTTGGTACAAATGATATAAACTAAATTGATGACAGCGCAACTGCAGGAGAGAACTTTAGGATGTCTTGCTCTAGAAAAACTTGATGACATGTAAATACCCATGTTGTAAGTAACCACTCATTGTTCTTGCCATACACCCTTTTGCATCCTTTCATTATTATGTACAGTGAGTAAATTGCATATTTTCTGTAGCCTTTCTGAGTACAGTTGGATTTGGAGCCTAGCCAGGAATTAATGGAAAGCATGACAATGAAAAGGTTTGGAACAAGTTAACTTGCTTGAACAAAAAACACTTCTCTCCCAAGACCCATATTTCACATAGAATCCTAGCAACACACACCCCATAAGAACGCCTCGTAAATAGATTCAGTTACTACAGCATGGTCTCAATCATATCTCCTTTTATGCCTTCCCCTTCCCCTCCCCCTACCTCTTCCTCTAACCTCTCGTCCATCACTTCTACTATCTTCCGCTCTTCCAAAGTTGAACATGCTCTTTCGAATCCTTTCTGCTTCTGATTCAGGGCCACTTTTAACCTATAACATTTAAAATTAGTTCAACAACAGCTCTACATAAATAAGATTAATCAAGAAGATAATGTAAAAAAGACCGACATGATAGTCCTCCATATCTAACTGCTTTTGCAACTGCCAGGCAAGTTCTTCATCACGGCTAACATCTTGATATGCATCTGTTACTAAAGGTTTTGCTCCTCCTTTCCTCTTTTCCCATTCTTCTAGAGTGAAAACTACCGGCTCATCTTCCTTGCTCTTTCCTCTATGTTTTGGACCTCTTACATGCCTCTCTTCCCGATTTGGTTGACTCATTTTCTGAAGAAGCTTCTGTGCAGCCTCTTGATTCTGAACAGGGATGGCTTTGTGTGCTAAACAAGAGCAAAATTTAGATGTAGAAGTAGTCAGAAAATAAACAAAAGTCATTAGAAGAATGTATACTACTTGATGCGGATAAAGAACTAAAACAGAATTGACTTCATTGCCCAGGAAAAAACAAAAGACATCTAACCTTCTTTCGGCCTAGAGTACGAACTACTTGGTTTGTCCTCTACTCTTGCACTTGAAGATGATATATTTGACTTAACATCTATCTTGGCACCACTTGATTCAACAAACATAGAAAGTGCAGGCTTCGAAGTCGTTTCTGAAGTATCTGCAAGTTGTCAATGTTCCGATGTGTTTATGTAAGCAATTGCATGGAATAGCATATTATACTAGATAGAAGCAATTCATCAGAATAAGAAAAAACAAGAGATTATACCACTCTTCTGTATTAAACTGTGCTCAAGTTATGTGTTCATCGCATTTCTACTGGCATTTGACCAGTATATTTGCCATGAATCTTATGACAGAAGATGCTGAATATTCACAGACGAATATGAAAACATATACCCAATTTATTTTCGTTCTTTTACACAATGGTAAAGAAGCAGTGCAAAATTGCAGATTCTATCAGATAAATACCAAAAATATTTTCATAAATATAAATTTATCTTTAGAAGAAGGATATATGTAATATAAAAAGGTTTATAATACTAACTGGGAAATCTGTGCTTTTCCATGTGAGAACCAATTTGCATTTTCTGAAATGGTGGAGGCCCCAGACTTTCACTGCTTTGAGGAAGCTTCAACGACGAACGAGAGAAGCCTGCATACTTCTGATTCATCTCCCATTCTTCATACAGCGTTGCAACACGACCACCAAGTATCTTAATCGATTTAGGATCCAAACAAAGAATGCCACTATTTATTGGGATTTTGTTTTCTAGACGGACCTACACAAGTCAAGATAATAAAAGGAACTAAAAACGGAAATCAGCTGGTTAAATTAGGCGACTAAGAAAATATGCTCTCTCAAACACGATGCAGAAGTAAGCTTCAGGGTCTGCAATTAAAAAACGACTGCAAGTCAAAAGGAAATGCTTTGGAACATAAATAATTTATAGCTGGGTTTCTGTCCAAGAAGTCCCTCAAGGGTAATGAAGCATATGAACAACTGACACTTTTTTTTTCCTTGTTGCTGCAGGATAAATGATGCCACTTAACATAAAAAAAATCGTTTCAGCATACATATCTAATGTGGCTATGCTTTCATCCTACAAAAGTGTTGAGATAAAACAAGCTACAGTGGAGGTTCAAGATTCACCCAAATTATTAGGAAAAGGAGGGCTGGGAAAATGCAGGTAAGAAGGGCTGAGAAGGGGAAGACAAAGCACTTCCCCTCAAGAGTAATGAAGCATATGAATGATGATATGATTGCACCATTAAAAAGAAAATCATTTCAGTGTATATAAATATATAAATATATATATATATATATATATATAGAGAGAGAGAGAGAGAGTGATATAGTGAGCCGCCACATGCATGAGCCAAGTGAGCTGCAAGAATTCTGGCCACCCGATTCTAATCTGAGGGTCAAAAATAGGGAATTGGAGTACCCCAATCAACCATCAGATGGGAATCGAGCGGCTCACCTGGCACATGGATATCGTGGCTCACTGTATCGTTTCTCTCTCTCTCTCTCATACATACATACATACATACATACATATATATATATATATATATGGTATATATTACAGAAGAGTCACTCTAGAATAGAGGTTTAAGATCTGTGTCCCCAACCCGAACTATTGGGAAACGGTGCTTCCTGATTTTATGACTATAATTATGTTTCAGCATGTAAATGATGTGCAATTATAGTGCAAAAAATTGCAATTAAGTGAAAGTATAACAGCTTAAACCTCAAAGAAAAAAGTAAGTAATATTAGAAATACCTTAGTGCCGGGGACAATTTCATCTGTGATTGAAGGTATTGGAACATACTCTATGGCAGTCACCTGAGAGTACCCATCAGTAAGACAGAATCGAAGAAGCCGGAGTCGATGCTGAAAGTTTTTCATAGAAGCATCAATGCTGCTTCTAGATATATCTCTTACTGAAACAACCTGCAATACAAAAAACTGAAAATGACTTAACACCAGGCTTATAATCCTTATCTAGTCAAACAAAAAGAAGGAAGAAAACGACCAAATTTTCCCAAGCAACCAAATGAAACCCAGAACCCAGATACTCGAACAAAATTATCACATAACAGAAAACTTCAGAAGAGTAATAAGAATGAGATTGAACTTGCCTGAAGAACTTTTGGGCCATGAAAGTATGAAGATTTTTTCAGGGAAGAAGGGTCAGGCAAGTATCTTCCACCTATATCTCTCAAATCCATGTTTAGAAGCTCTGACTCGATCAAATTCGAAGAACCCATTTCGCCCCTGTTGCCATTAGGGGCAATCACGGTCTGCTGCATTGAAGACTGAAGCTGATGGATGTCTCTAAAGCACCAGCCTTTGACCGCCAAGGCCTCAAAGACAGGTCCCCATACAGACATCGAGCCACCTTCTTCCATGCAAATTCCAGGTACGTGGGGGGTTGCCAAATAAATATCTAAAAGCTTTGACGACGGAGAAATCCTCCCTCTGAGCTCTGAAAATAGGGAGGGCGGAGAGTACTGGCTATGCAGAAGCAGGCGCCATTGCCGCACCCCCCAAAGGCTACAGGCTCACAGACAACCGGTTCGGATATATATTTCTAAAACCAAACCGGATACTGAACCGGTTATATGGGGGAAATTTACATGGAGAACAGAGCCGTGGAAGAACGTGCAAGTACGCTCGCGTTTATGACGGCCAAGTGCCAACACAGCACTTGTCACAATGAGTGGGCCCCATGCACGATCTACGCCTTTATTGTGGCAAGCGTTGCTCGAGCATCCCTGGAACGCTCCCAACACAGAGCCAAATCAGACAGTAATGCATGAGCCGATATGCGAGTACGAGCATACACAGCATTAATCATTGATAAAGAGTTTTATTAGCTAATCAGTTCGCAAATAGTGAGTGGTATCAGCTGATTGCTCAACATATACATAATAACATAATAGTATTAGCTGATGGATCAGCTACTTGTTATGCCTGCAAATCCATCAGCATGCAGAAGTATTAAGCCAAAAATGATTAAGAGTTCATGGCTAGAAATATTTGTGTTTTCGATTTTGTCTGATTGGGAAGACATTTGACGAAAAAAAATGATGATGTACTAACGAATTTGTCCAATAAAACCTTTTAACTGTGATACGGCCGGTTTTAGTTAGAAAGAGAAAATTGGCCAAACTTCCTTTGTTAAACCAAAATTTACCACTTCACAGTTTAATGGTATCTCTTATTCAGTCCACATCTCTAAAATGTGGCTCTTTACCATTCTGTCATAAATTTTTTTCTAGTTTGCCGCAAAATATGAATATGCCCATGTCTGCATTTTCCGTAGTCCTTCTCTCACGGATGGTTGAAAATTCAAAAACAATGAATTCATAAGAGAGCAGCTTCACTGGATGTCAGGCTAGATAACTAACAAGGGATTTTCCCCTGGCCATCAGATAGAAGAAAATCAGCGCACTAGCCCATATTCTAGTTTTTGTTTGTAATATATTCTCCTTGGGTGTGAAGAATTTTTCCCTATACAGGTGGTCTTCCAATTTGCTTTTTGAGTCCAAAATTGCCATTCCTTGCATGCCCAAATTCAACCAGATTTGTTAAACAAAATATAGAAAATTTACATGAACAGAAATTTTCACTTCAGCATTTCTTGTAATTTACATGTTTATTATCTTTTGTCCTGACCTAAATTGCTGGACAGGAAGACTCCCCAGGATGGAAAAGGCAAAAGTTTCATTTGAAAACGTATAGAAATTATGGTCAAGAACCCCAAGTTGGATTCCTTTCACCATCAATTTCAACAACAAGAAGGTGCCTTGGATTTGAACCATTGGGTCCCTCTGAATAGAGAGTTGGAAGATAGGCTTTATATGCTGGCATGTAGCGCGAAACAAAATCCATTACCTGCAACAAAAAATTTTCATTCTCAACATTCAGAATTATTTGCAAAACTTTTTTCATTCTCAACATTCAAAATTCTTAATAAACAAAAAAAAATGTGAATCATATTTATTGATCGAAAAAACACCCACCTCCTCGTCAGACATTCCGGGTTTTCCATCTGCTATCATGGCTTTTTCAGCCTACAAAACCGTACATAAGTTAGCATTTTTCTATGTATGCAACAGTGGTCTTTCAATACCACAGAAAAAAAAGAAAAAAAAAGGGTCTGTCAATAAATTTATAGAATCAAACCTGCAGACGCCAATCGAAAACATTGCTTGGGTCATTAATCTTAATTACGAGCCATGAGTTCATGACTTTATCCCATGCATCATAGTAAGCTTCAAGATTTTTGTTGACTACCTCTAACTGGGATTGCACATTAATACAGGAATAAGTAGATACTGCTGAAAGGCATACTTCACTAGCCAACAGTCATAAATGAGATATATAATTCAATGGCAAAGTTAAAAGCCAAACCTGCGGATCAACTGCTTTGACCATTTCACTGGGAAGGGGTTTAAAACCAAGCATCCATCCTTCAAAAAGGACCACCTAAAAAGACAAAGAAAATATACGTTTTAACTAACAAAACAGACAACCAAAGAAAGCAAAGATTTTTCCCACTGCAACCACAGTATGGGAAAGAGGTTCTTACACTAAGTGGCCCTTCAACCTCGGGCCATGTTGAAGGATCAGCTCTGTCACCCCTCCCACCATAAGCTGACTGTCCATGTTAAAATTCAGTGTTAGAACTACGCCATTTTCTGAAGTTACAGAGTAAGTTTACAAATGATCTTGCTTACTTTGTCGTATCTTGGAAGTTTCATCTTCATCCCTAAAAATTATACAGATACTGTTCTGTTAATGGCAGAAAGAGGACTCCAAACTTATTTTATTTAACATGTACGATTTTAATGGATCACTGTATATCCATTATATAGTACAGCAAAAGAGAAGAGTTACCTTCTTTGGTTAATTTACTCAAAGCAGTCAGTGTCTCAATGGAAAATTGAAGATCATGACTTCCCGCATTCCCTCGAAACTGGAATGCATTGAATCCTTGATCATCATGCATGTTTATCACTTTGAATCTTGGAATTTTATTGCTTAAAGCAGAGGACTTATGCAGACAAAACATATAAAGAAACCAAGCTGTGCTACTTATAATAACCATTACCTCTAAAAGGGCATTTCCCGGATTCTCACTCCTCAACTTAGCCTGAAATTTATAAGAGAGGATTCAATATGAAGTACAATAGTAAGAAAGGTTTCTGGTCTCTAACACCATTTACTTGCCTGATCCTCAGCTGTCAAATAGAAATCATCAATTGAGATTGACGCAGAGTTTCTGGAAAGAAAGGCATATTTGAGGACCACTGTATGACTTGTTGCAATTGTATCTTCTAAATATTTCCTTCAAATATCTGAAAAGTTCAACTCAAGTATCCAATGCTTTCTAGTCTCACATGTGTACCTGCCAGTGACTCGGAATAGATAATCTAAACCAAAGACCAATGTCGTCTTTCCACTACCCTGAGGAGCACTAACGCCAATCTGCAGTTAACACAGAGAAAGCTTATTTAATTTCAAATTCACTAAGCAGCCTTAATGAAATTCGGTTATTTTTAAAAATTTACTCAACAGAGAGTGATATCTGGTGAAAAAAAATGGACTTAGAGTCACACTTATACCATTAGAGGAGGTATTTCATCACCATCTTTAAATGATGCCTGGTGCTGAGCAATCTGTTCTTCGCACCAAAGAAAAACTGGTATGTAATAGTGATATATTCTTATTTTTTCAGGAATGGTCAATGAGAGCTCATTCAACCTGAATAATCGACACAAATGCTGGCTACAAATTAACCACTTGTCAATGGATGACTCCACCGTATCAGTAGTCAGTCCCAATTTTGGTAAGAGAGGACCCTTGGATATAAAATCAAACAGATCTTGAACAGCAGATGCAACTGCTGGAGTTGGAGGAAACACTGAATGAACTTTCTTGAGCCTGCATCTATTGCTGGACATAGCAGTATAATAAAGAAATTTATCTTGAATCCAAGAGCATCTATTTTTTGGAAGAACAGAACCTGGAGAAAAAAAATTGAATTTTCCAGGATAAACAGGTGTAATGCATAGAGATGAAAGAGAAACAGAAATAACATCATATAATTACTAAGTGACAAGCAAAGATAAAAGCATAAAAAAGTGAAACACACCCTCTTATAAACCACAAATGCATGGCATGGTAATCATAATTAAAAAAATTAATGTGATATCTACCAGATTAAGTAATACAAAATATAATGACAGATCATAAGAAAGTTTCCCAGATTTAAAGCACCTGAGACAGCACGACTCTTTTATGTCATCCGCATGTCAATCTAAAGTGCAACTACTAGTTGGACTTAAGCAGGTTCAACGAATTGCAAGAACAAAGATCTTTATATGGTAAATTTAAACAATTAGTCAAATCCAACTATCAATGATTGATTTGAGTTTTTAGCTACTCCTTTCAATGTTCTAAACAACCAGCAATTTTCTGCTCATGCAGCATCAACGAAATTGTAAATCAACGAACAAACCATGATCTTAAGTCGCCCAGAATTAGATAAGACTATACAATATCAAATCATTTGGAGCAAGAAATATAAGAGCCAGTAAATCCAGATTAAATATATGGCAACAATTGCTTCTTTTCAAATGCCGGGTTCATCAAATGCCAGTGTACACACATTTTCCGTCCAAAACTTTTTACGATAAAATTTGAGCAAAACTAGCCAGAGACAAATCTAAGCATACAAAGAATATAAAGATTAAGCATTGGATACAGACTGGGACAAACAAAAGTTACTAAAGCTGTACCTTGTTTCTCAGGCTGGGAAGACAACTCAGAGTGGCTTACATTTGAAAACAGTTGAAGGGGGCCAGATAACTTGTTCTGCAGAGGAAAGGTAGACAGGGGAGGTTGAGCCAAGATACCCAAATGCGTCATCTTTCTTCCTCTACTCCTCTGTTTCTCTCTCTCTCTCTCACTCTGTGTCTCGCTCCCCTGTTTCTTCGGCTATGGCGTTCGACCCGGGCTATTCAGATCCTTTACGTACGTGTTTTGCTAAGAACGGGGCGGCTACTGACTCCAAATGAAGTCCAGAATAGCAAATGACCTCGTCCTCCAAAACAGATTGGCTGCTTGTTTATCTAACAGATTTTAACTGCCATCCACATGATATCGATCCTAACTCCCTCTGTGGGCAACAGGCAGTCGTCATATTTCTTTATTTTATTTGGAGAGGCCAAGACATACGTAGATTTGGACGCACCGACGATGTGCAAGTCCAAACCCCATCAGTTCTCACCGTCCCACAATATTTTTAATGCTCCCCCACTCACCATTTATGAGATTAATGGCGTGCCTAGCACGGTAGCACACGATGCACAGTAGCACTCGATAGTATCAATATCTATATTATTTTTGAAACAATTGACGTCGTAAGCAGATTTTATTTATGGGGAGGTTTGACAAGTGCATAAATTATTCAAAAAGTCTATATAATTTATATTTTTTAACAAATTTACCCTTTTATTCTTTTTTATTTCCCTTTCTTCTCTTATTCTTATCAGTTTTTTCTTTCTTTTTCTTCCTCCTCCTATATCTCATTTTCTTCTTTCTATTTTTTCCTCTAAATTACTATCTTATTTTTTCCTATCTAAGATCTTTACTCTATACTCTAAGCCTATTCCTCTTCTATCTCTCTCTATAGTAGCTGCGACACCTTCTCTACGGCTTGCCCTCCTCCACTAGGCCATCCTCCCTTTTTATTTTTCTTTCTTTTTCTTCCTCTATCTAGATCGCTTCACCCTCCGTCCATATTGGTACTCTCTTTTTTCCTCCATCCAGATCTTTACTCCATGCCCCTTGTCCTCTGTCCACAGTAGCTCTCACACCTCTTCTACCGTGTACCCTCCTCCACCACGCCCTCCTCCCTTTTTTTTCTTCTTTCTTTTTCTTCCTCTATCCAGATTGCTTCTTCCTCCATCCAAATCATTCCTCCCTTTCTTCTTCAGTCTAGATCTTTACTCTATGCTCCATGCCTTATCCTCAGTTTCCCTCTCCGTCCACAGTAGCTCTGACGCCTCCCTCGTAATAAAGATAGTAAATATTTATTCACTTTGTATATAACAAAGAGAGTAAATTACTCACTTTGTACATAACAAAGTGAGTAAATATTTACAGTTCCTACTATCATTTCCTTCATATCCCGAGTCTCAGAGAATTGGAGCAATTTGATTATAGATAAAAAAAAAATAGGGGTTTTGTAAGAAGATAGAAGTCTTCGTACCTCTTGATGAAGATGGTGTAGGCTAGGGTCATCTTGGACTGCATATTGCCACCTTCGGCAGATAAATTAGTGGTATAAAGATGTCTTCACAGGGTTAGGCATCCTGTTGGTCCCGAAGCCATATAGGAAGGTAAGGGACGATTGAGTGTGGGGATGGCCAACCTGGGCAGCAACCTCGATCTTGGAGGCGGCTCCCTCCATGGATCTTGGATAATAGGAGACAATAGTAGAGATCATCTAGTGGATGCCGTACAAGTAAAGCAACTTGGCAACCAATATGGAGTTGGAGGCAGAGGCGGAGAAAGAGGAAGATAAGGAGTTAAACGGGAACTTCAGCTCAACGATGGAGCACTAGGAGCCAGGGTTGAGCCGGTCTTCCTATTCCTTCCTCATATGAAGGGGTATTTTTGTTTGAATACTAATTTTATAGTTAATGTCATATTAATATATATTTTTTGTAGTTAGCGCCTAAATCCCCTTAATTTTAAAAATAAATAGTCTCTAAAGCATTCCTTACTTTAGGCTCAAGGTGAACAGGGAGTACCAAAACCTCTTTCTCACCAGTGTCCACTCAACCCATCATGTTTACTTAGTTCAATGTATGTACCATGGTAGCACCCTATTTACTATGATCATGGACTTTTTATAGGTTGGGATGATGGTTTAACGGGCACATGAGGTGAAGTAAGTCAATCATTTTCATTTAAGGTATTTGTTGTTGCTCATTTTCAAGTAAGCTAAGTCATGTAACTAATTTATTTGTTGTTGTTTGCTTTATATGTCATTTGTTTTCATATTGTTAGGGTGGGACATGGGCAATATTTTATGCTAGGAAGGTCGATAATGATATAATAGGCCAACACATCAAGAGGTAGGGGTGTCAACAGGTAAGGTATGGGTCGGGTAAGGCTTTATCCACATCCATACTTGCTTCTAAACATTTTACCCATACCTATACTCTACCTATTACTCATTTCCTCATTCATTACCCATACCCTACCCATTACCCATCTAATAAATGGCCAACTAATCAATAAATAATAAATATTACAAATAAATTATCGTAAATCACTTGTATTTTTTAAAAGCCTATCCAATGTATCAAAAGTTCAATCCAATAAGGACATAAGCAATATTACATACACAAACCTCACAGTTCATACAAAAAAAAATAACATAATAAGAGTACGACACCTTATATAAACTTATAAAAAAATCAAGACTTGAAAATAATTCTCATGGATCACTCAACACAAACTGTAACATATGCATCTTTTTAAGAAATTTTTAGAATTAAATGTGTTGAGTAGAGCTATGAGAGGCGAGCATAGTGAGCCCAAGAATGCCTAAATTGGACATTGAGATTGTTAGTTATGGCATCGAGAAGCATGTTATATAGGCAAAACCCACTTAAAAAGTTTATGATATCTTACCTATATGGGGTTTAGATTCATAGGGGTTTGAATTTTTGAATTTTATTTTAAAAAATAGACAAATAAAAAAAGAATATATATATATATAGCCTTAGCCAACTCGAGCTGCGTACCATGGGCCATACATCAAGCCCACACTAGGCCTGTGTGATGCACAGAGGCCACACATTGGGCTCACAAGGTGCCGAAGGGCCCCGAGGATGCACAACAACTACGAACGTAGTGCGCGACAATGTGCATCATGAGCTGGGGGCCCTGGAGGCGCACTGTGAGCTATTTTGCGCACCACGTGGCTCACGTAACTACCTCATGCACCTACAAATACTGCAAAGGCCCTTTTCATTTCCATCTTTTACACTCCTCAAACTTTATCATCCATTTTTCAGCTATTTTAAGTTTGATTCAGGTCGTTCAAGAGGCGTTTCCACAAAATCTAATGTGCTCTACACGATTGAAGCCTTGTTTTAAAGATTTCATGAATCTAGAAGGGCAAAATTCATCATCCAAGTGAGAAGTGTCCTATTCCTCGCCTTCGAATTCACGAAGAAAATTAGATGAGGGTTTTTATCCTCTTTTTAGACAAATGCTTACATATGTTGTCTTTATGAAGTGAATATATATAATTTTAGTTAAATAATTGAGTAGTTTCCATGTTTGTTTTACAATTGGCTCATATAATTATTTTATCGGATGTTTATCCTTTAAGTAAATTTAAAATTATGCTATTTGATATATGTAATGTAGAGAAAATTTAGTTTTGCTATTATTTTAATTAAATATTAATACAATAGGATTGAAAGACAGTTTTATAGAATTATTGCTCTGTCAAAAGTATTTAAAAAATGCATACAAGCATGCCAACCGAGTTTCTTGGATGAGATAGAGAATTGGTAACTGTCTCGTTGGAATGAACGACCAACCCTATATTTATAATCATTATTAGTAACCCAGTCATGACTTGTAGAGGCAAGGCTAGAATTTTTTAAAGATTGAACCTTGAGGCAGGATATTTTGAAAAAGAAAACTCCTATTTCGAGTTAGGGAATACAAGAGTGATTTAATAGTCTGGAGCTTTAACTTGGTAGACATACTGATAGTGCTCTGTGAATAGGAAGTGCGCAGTTATAATATGGTTTGGAATAGGATACATTGTACATATATTAGCCTAGTGAGACCCTAATGAAGGGTGAAAACTTTGATTGGCCCCTAATGTAGGGCAGGAATAATAAAAAAAATAGCAACACACGCTAGGGTAGAAAGTATCATGGGAAGACTCTCTACTCTTATGATCCTAGCGACCCATGAGCACGAGTGTCTATTTCCTCTAAAAGCACAAGGTGTTTTACAGATTATTTGTGGAGGAGTAAGAGGAGGCTAATTTGTATCCGCATCAGACTCCTTGGGATGGAATAGGTGTCTTAGATACTAGTTGTAAACCTTGAGAGCTTCAAACCTTAGTAGTATCTTTGATACATAAGAAAAAACTCTAGGCGAGGTTTTGGGTGAGAAGCATACCCTAGTTTTTGAAAAGTATAATCTATTTACCTGATTGCATGATTTGAAAACTGTCATATGTTATATTTATATTTGATAGAATAAATATACTACTCAATATTTTAAATACTCACCACCCCCAGACCTTGCAGGACCCTGTGAGGAATAGATTGCGGTTTAAAATGACTCTTGAGAATGCACTTTTTTTGGGAGCTTCAAGAAGCGACTAAGGATCTACTACTGAAAGAGTAGGTCCTGAGTATTTTTTACTTTTGTTGGGCTTGAGAAGACCTATTTATACTTTTACTTGTGTGATTATACACTGATAGTGTATTTTTGGGAAATGAACTATATTATGTTATGTTCATGGTAAAATATCTCCAGGTCACCACCCGGGCAAGCTCTAATTATAGTTTTAACTTCCGTTGTATTTTAAAAAAATCTAGCTAGTAAAATATGGGTTGTGACATAAAATCCTCTCATTCATCATTCACTCTCCTACTGCAATTCATCAAGGATAAAACTTATATTTGCTCTTCAAGATATACACTTTATGCAATAAGCATAACATAAGAAAACACAAAAGATTGGCTATCTTCTCTACTATTTTCTCTATCATAAGTTTACATTATAAATTTATATATATTTCTGAAAATCCTATTTAATGTATCATAATAAAAGTAGAAAATGTTCCAATGAAAGTATAAAATGTTCCATATACAAGACATTCTCCTTGCGCAATATATGTGTATATGTCTTTATATATGATTTGGGTAATAGGTAACAGGCATAGATAAGGGATTATTCATACCATACCCACATAATAAATAGGCGGGTAAAATTACTCATTTATTTTACATGTTACCAATTTATCAACTACCCACTCACGAATTTTAAATCGGGCAAACGGGTGAGGCAGGTAAATGGTTACCCAATAATAGCCTTATCAAGATGGAGTTGAAGAGGGCATAGGACAATTTCTGTCATGACATAAGATGATAGGTCCAACGTTTGATCTACAAGGTTAAAAGCCCTCGATACTACAAATGTCAATATAATCAACTTTCATGTAGTATCTTACTTCTCACATTTGCAAGTTGATGATTTTAATTGTTAATTTATACAAGTCATAAACACTTTTTACAGTCAAGTGTTAAAGAAATCTGACAAGAAAATGCTAGTTCACATGTTATATAAACTGGATAATACTTCTCTAAGATCTCTAACATTAACACGATTTCATTTTCTTTAATTTTAAATTTGTGTATTTTTTGTTCAATTTTTTGTTTGACTTAATTATAACGTTAAGGGTTAGTAATTATGGTTTTAACAAGGTTTAATTATATTTTTATACGTTTTAATATCAAACATTATTTATCTTATTTTTATGGATTTTATGGGGTTTTATTAGAGTTTTTTCCTTAATTAAGGGTGTGAAGCCCATGCCCATGTTAGACGGTGTGTGACCCACATGATACCTAAACTTTAACTATTTTATATTAGTTAGTTTTGGAATGATTAAACTCTTTTTTAGCCTCAAAATAATCTTAATTAGCCACTTAGGGTATTTTTACCCTATTTGACAGCCCAACAGTTTATAAACATAGCCAAAAAACTTTACCATTTAAGGAAAAAACCCTAGTCACTTGTCCATTTAGGGAAGGGTTGTGGAAGGGAGAAAGAGGCGCTCTACCCCCATTTCTCAAAGAGGAAAAATGGATTAAGGTGTATTTTCTAGCCGTAATCACCCAAAATATTTCAATTTTGCTCTTAATCCTTCTTATCCACATTTTTACAATTTAATTTTTAATTTATTCCATTAAAAATCTTATTTTTAATTTTGATTTAAAACCCTATGATTTTTGTTTTTAACCAAAGGAAATCATGGATCTACCTATTTTTAAGTTTATTTGAGCTTATTAGTTGTTTTAATCAAGTTTTAACAAAAACTCTAATTTTGGGTAAGATTTCTTAAGGGTTGAAGTTTCTTCGTAAATCAAAGGGCTTCATAGAGGTAAGGAAATTTCATCTTGTGAGGTCTTATCCATTTATTTGCATGTTTATAGACTTACGTGGGTTCTTGCTTCATTTTGTGTATTAATGGTAATTTATTAAAAACATGTTATTTATAGGTATTTTTTTGTGATTATGCATAAAAATGATTAGATCTCTCATGTTCTAAGGTTAGATTTTGATATTATGATGTTCTATAGTGATTTTGGAATTTATCTTAATTTTTTTAATATTTTTTATTTTAATTTTGGAAGGTTGAAGATGAACTAGAAAATGGGCAAAAAGTGAATTGTTAAGGGAGTTCGAACGGCCTAATAGGCATTCAAACAGCCAGCTATTCTAACAATTTGTTTAGCCGATTGAACGTCAACACAACATATTTAGGTTTTAGCTTATTTTTGTGTATTTCAGTCATTTCTTAATCTCTTCTCATAAATCTATTTCTTATTAACTAAAATGAGTTAATATTACCTAAATTGTTAATGTGATTGCATGAAAACCATATTTAAATAATGATTTAGCTCAATCATGGTTAAGATTATACTTGTTTAGCTTTAGTATGATATTTTACTTATTTTAAATTCATGTTTGATGACTTCTTCATAATTTAATTTATAATTTAAGTAGCTTTTGACATAATTATGTATATATGTTTGCACATTTTATATTGATTCAGGGTAAATTATATTTGACATATTTTCACTTAAATATGGATATATTATACTTGTCTAGGTTAGGTATGATATATTTGTCTTGAACTTATATTTCAATATTTCCTACACATTCACTCTATGAATTCAGTTAGATAGAACTATGAGGAGAACACCTAATCAAGATAATGACTAAAATACCCTCTTTAGGGTTAGGACCAGTTCATAGAGTGAACGAGGCCCTGACATAGAATCTTACCTTGGTTAATGAACTGAGGATGATTTTGGGATGTTCTTTGAGTCATAGCTCAGTGAATGAGTTATTTAGTAGGCCGATTCACAAGGTGAAGAGGACCCAAATGGTTGAGTGGATACTTGACTGGATGGAAATAATCTAGTTTAAGTTTCATATATTTGGGGGAGTCAATGGTCATAAGGACCTGAGGCTTTTAAAGATACATTAGTAATGTCTTATAAGACATTTTATCCCAAAGTTGGGATGGTGGAGATTGCAATATGTTTCTTCATCGCCACAACAGTTTGGGTATTGACTAGAAGGTCTTTACCGCGGGTCTCCCGCAGGTCTTCCCAGGACTATTTTATACGTACGAAAGCAGAGTTGTATGAACATCACAGAAGGCTTGTACTTCTCGCCAATCTGTGTCCATGAGCATAGTTGGGATCCTCTTCTCTAGATTCGTGGCAGGCTATTGAGAGCCCTGGGGATTTTGGTCAAGTTGCTATTAAGCAGTCTACTCCAAGGTAGGAGTACTATATTTAGAGGTTTCTCGAGGGGCGAGTTATTTCTAAGTTACATATTTGATAGTTTTAATTATCGAGCAAGGGATGTGAGATAATTAATAACAATGTTTGATATTGCTTGTTAATTAGACAAGTGGGACGGTTAAAGGACTTACTAAAATGTAGGTTAAAAATATCTAAGCATTGCATGTATAATGCTATGTTTCTTAGGATATAGTAGTTTCTAGGCAGAACTATGTCTAGATCCGATCTTGTTGGAAACATTAGAGATGTTGTCTAATGAATACGTAGGCAACTAACATCGGGTAATGTTGGCCCGATCTGAAATATATTAATAAAACCTTTTGTCCTTTAGAAGCTCTTCTCCTGTAGGCGGAGATGCTCCTTTGTGGTTGTGGTTGTTGTTTGGTTTGCTTTGTTGCAGATTCTCTAGGCGACGATAAGTGAGACCAAGGCAAGCAAGCACAAGAGGTTTCTGCATTTCTACAACTCCGATACGTAAGTGTACCTTAAGCATGAGAGTCAACTTGTTATTTATTTTCAGACGAGTATCAGACTTGTACTTAAATAGATGAGCTGGTCTTTATGAATTTTCAGATGTTAAATAATATCATATGATTTAATATTTATATTTGTGAACCCCAGTTATTATGACATGGATATTTAATCGAAAGGTTTGTTTTGTATTTAAAGAAAAAAAAATTCTCGCTACTTACCGTTCGTGCTATTTAAAAATCCGGGTCGTAACAGTTGATGCACTTGATGTTACAAGGTGAATGTTATATTTGAGAAATAATTATACATGAGTTTATCTTTGAGAATAATTCATGTAAGATGTGATTATGATAATAAGCTTCATATGTTTACATATGAGGTGTATATGCGTTATGAGCTATTGATGAACCCATGATGTACAGGTCACATGATATGTGCTTATGTAATGTAGGTTATAGTATGATATAGGTGGCATGACTATCTGCTGATGAGATATATTATGTATAGCATAATATGCAACTAGCATGACTATGTGTTGATGAGATATATTATAGATAGTTTGACATGCAAGTGACATAAGTAGACGTTTATAGAATGTGAATTACGACATGATGCACATGTGGTATAGGTTTATGTGATTATCCCATGATGAACGGATATTGTGGTCGATTATGTGTTGAGTATTATATTGATTATGTATGTGTTATCATTATGAATTTATTTTTTGTATTAAAACTTTTACTGAGCTTTAGCTCATCCCTCTTTATTTTGTGTTTTATTTTGGGGCAACAAGTCGTGTCATGTAGGTTGTTCGGACGTACTCTATGTTGAGCTTAAGGACGGTGTCAGCTATTGAGGGGATGGGTTTATAGAGATGTCTTAATTATGTTAGTTTGATTATATGTCATGTTGATATTATATTTTAGACTATATTTCACACTTTATTAATCATTATTGGCTTAGACTTTTGTTAGTCATTATTGGCTTAGACTTATTTTTACCCATGAGTGGACTTGTTTATGACTAATTATCTAGGTATGTGTGGAGTAATGTTTTAATTAGTAGTTATTTCTTTGCTTATTTTACTTTTGTATAAAGTATACATGTTGTCACAGACAAAGTTTTTGGGCAGCCAGTCGTGCGGCGCTTGTAGGCTGAAAGCCCACTAAACAAGCCTGTAAGTGGGACAAATGGTTTACCTTACACTAGTACATTGCGCAATCACTTGCAGGTGCATGCAAAGAAAAAGGGTAAGGGGCAAAAGTAAGTCACATTGCAAGGAAACGAATGAACACAAGCACAAAAGATGAATACATTCACTATCAATATGTTTACAAGCAACGGGTGCAACAACACTAGCCAACTTTCATAACTACTCACTCCCCTCCTATATAGTATAAGAGATTTCTTTTATATTGCTGGAGTAATAGTCAAAGTAGCTGTATGGATATGGTTGCACCCTAAAACATAAATAAGGAAAATACATGAAAATAAAGAAAAGTACATGTAAAAAAAGTAAAAGGGAAGTTGGTGGGGTATCCGGAACACAGTCCATGACAGCGCGTAACTCCGTAATGTTCTACTTGAAGATGGGTTAAGTCTTCCATAATTTAACTATATTTCATCACGTCATAGGTCACTTCCTCCTTAGATTGGGTTCAACTCAGCGGTGGTGTGTACCAGTGCGTGACAACTCCAACGAACAATATATTTATGGATAAGGAATATTTCACGCCCCTTTTTCATTGAGCCACTGAGGATACAAAGTTTTAATTGGTGCAAAATGGAGCACCACTACATATGTTAAAGATTACGACAATATGGACAACTCTAATCTCTATGTGGCATGTTTCAATCAACCAAAGAAGACCCACAAGAGGAAAAGCGAGATAGATTACTTGGAGCAGCCTTTGATGGGCTTCAACTACCAGACTATACACAACACTTCCTTGTAAACATTTTTTCTAAAAAAATAGCCAAGAACTCAGAAAAACATGTAAGAGACTTCTCAAAATGTTTTTTGTGGATAGCAAAATGGAAGTGAGAGACACTGAATTGTTCAAACCTTTTCGAAGAGAAAATGTTGAAGATTATGAGAGGTCATGTAGAAAGATTAGCTAAGAAATTATGAACAAGACGAAGAAGGAAAATGTAGTTCGTGTCTGATTCAAAGTTGGGTGGCGCACCCATAATTTTATGTGCTTGATTATGGGAAATAAATGGTGTATATTTGACCTCAGTTCGTATTATAGATTGAATTTAAATGCTTATTGGGTTGATGCATAGAGAAAATGGTTTCTGTAGTAATAATTACATATAAGAACACTCGAAATTGTACACTTGATAATTCGGTGATTTTTTGTGAATACAAAAATTACGTTTCTCTAAGTGATCAAAGGTTATACATCGACATATCAAGCACATAAAAAAGGTTATACATAGACATGTCATGAAGTGACTAAACTTACTTGCACACTCGTTTGATGTAATTGCTCCTAAGTCCAACTTATATAATGTTTCTAAAGGATTTTAAGTTAAATCAGTCATCATTGGAGCACTCTTTTGACCATCTCTCGTCAGCCTTTGGAGCATACTCTGAAGAGTTCCGAGGACGGGTATTTCCCTGTATCCTAACATCATTTTGGGCGGAATGCTGCCGCAGACAGCACTGACCCTTCCTATTGAACTTGTGTGGTATTTGTCATCAGGGGCAGGAATTCATCTCACATTGATTCAAAAGATGCCCTCATAATATAGCATTGTGGGTTGCAGTAACAATTTCCACAATGAAATATTACATTGTTTTTCTCTAGATACCATCACCATACATGCTTATAATAATTACACATACATATCACCAGCATGCATTGGCTAGATAACCGTAATCCAAATTTCATTCACTGAATGAATGAAAAGAGTTATACAAGAAAAAAAATAAGAATGAACAAGGCATTCGAGCTTGGTGTATAATATTAGGTACAACCAGACCAGTTACATTTCCCTGTTACAACCCTCACCTTCTAAACTCTCAATTGCTTGTCAACTTTACATGGTGAGAAAAGCTTGAAAATAAGTCAGCTACGTTGGCCCATCTTAGTTTCAACTTGTTAGCTCCAGCACAGCCTTTTTTCCCGGGAGACAATGTTACAGTGACAGGTTTGGAAGAACCAAAACTCATTAAAAAAAAAATAAAAGAATGGCTGCGACAATGGCTGATCCGAGCAGAAATAGACATGAAGGTGGGACCCTTTGCAGAGAGGTGCGAATCAAGCACAAAAAACAGCCAATCAGTTCCACAATCAGCCTGTTAAGAGTCAAGTCTGCTCTACATGCTAGAAAAGTGATTGGAGCAGCTCCGGCGATGTCAACGTTGCCACACACTTGAACTGTCAACATGACAAAATTCAAACATAAACGCAAGCTAAATTAGTTTTAAAAGAGGAACGCAATGGCCCCTATGCTATATTAGCTATAGTGCTTGAATTCCACAAGCACAGTTGTATTTCATAAATGGTTAGAAGAAAGGGAAGTGCATCAGGACCAATTAGGATAAATATGAAATTAAGAAGTGTTGGTTATCTGCTCCCGAGGCACGCCCTGCACATGTGCCAAATGCTTACCAACCGTGCAATTTCAATCATATAACGGGGTGTAAAGCGACAGGTGCACACCAACGAGTGTGCGTATTACCTTTTTCTAATTAAGAATAATAACTAACCAAAGCCAAATTTCCAGCTAAACATTGTAATTCTTTGTATACACCACATAAATGTATTATCACCTTTCAAGTTAGCGCAACCAATCAATCATTTTAATAAGTTAAATCAATTGACAATAATTCACAAATCACCAACTGCATAAATGAATACCTTCTCTTGACGATATTTATCACGTATAGCATTTAAAGGGCAACCTCTAGAATTCATCTGCAGCGCCTGCATCTCCAATACCATCGGTTTTAAATCTGATGAACTGTAACTAGTATAGTGCTCAAGGGTTGAACTCTACATAAATATGAACAACTATAAATAAATCTGCTCAAATTAATTGAAACATGCATGGGAAAGCAAAAATAGGCAGAAAGTGCAAACCCATGGGTGGTCGGAAGAATCTATAGTCCATCTTGCAAGAAAAACAGCAGAAGCAGCTATTGCAGAAGGCAGGAACTTAAGGAATCTATACTCCACGAGGGTAAGCTCCGCAAGATAATTGGCCAACAATTCCAATACTGGCGAAGGAACCTAAAATAGGAATAAATTTAGCACAAGGAAATCAAACTTCTCCTGTCAGATACAGGAACATTTGATAATTATTCAAATTTTATAAATCCACACCTTATATGAAGCTTGAGCCGCCCGAAGATATCTCCTGCAATTTCACAAAAAAAAATGATGACATGAAAAAATATTTCCTTATGCAGAGAAATATTTGTACTTCTACCTCAAAAATGTTTTTGCAGTTGGCGTTGAAAGGTGATATTCCATAAAGCTCAATACTTGTCTTTCCATGTTCAACACTTCATCCCTCGTGTATGTATTGTCTGTGATAAAACAGAATTCTTCCACACGTGGAGCACATATTTCTTCATATTTCCTTCACAGCATGAGGAGAATGCAAACAATATAAATGCTGTTTCCACTAAAAGCTTAAGATATCAGGTATATAGTATCAACCAAACTAAGATTTGTCATGCCTTTCCTACAAAATAGATAATATATAGAAGTTCATAAAACAAGAACTTACGAAGCAACGAGCATGCAAGTTATGCCAAGCAGCTGCAACTTTGGTCTTTCTATGTAATTACTGGAAAGAAACCTATCAATTATGTAGACTGTAAGGTAAAGGGTATCTGGTACAAGCCTATACTCCTCAGAAACCTGGCATCAAAAGCACATTATCATTAACACAGGAAATACTATCTTGCTCAAAAAAACAATTTATTAGTAGTCTCAAGAAAATATCGTGTGTAGGTAAAGGGAAATAGTGTTTGTTATAAAGCTAGAAATGTCAGACAGAAAAAAACTGGCAACGCATATGTTTGGTTACGTTAACCAAATACGCTAAAAACATTGACAATTATAGGCAATGAAACATAAATTTTGAATCCAGCTGGAGTCATTTTGACAACATCATATCCAAGCCAATCTGGCACCAAACAAAACTCCGGAGATAATGCTATGTACGCTCACCATGATGGGCCTCATGCACTCATCGTGTCACACAAGCAACAAGAAGAAGGATGAGCAGGTTATGCAAGCGTAGATAGCATTTCGCAGAAAACTGTGCTTTGGAACACTGCAGTCACAGCAACAACCGACTTTCTCATAATTTGTACAGCCTCAACTATTTGGCTTATGCTTTTGCATCATTGTATTTCTTTTTCTTTCACTTATTGTGAAACATTTACTCATAGACCCAGTAGAAAACAAGGAAAAAACTGCAGTTAATTTTATGTTTAAAAAAACAAATGCCTTTAGAAAACACACACATACGATTGATACACGATTGTTGAAATAGCCAAAGAAATGAAATTGTTTTCTGCAAGCAAAAAATACATAAATGTAATATATAGTTTACTTCTATACCAAGGAAGAAGAAAGTTACAAAAATCGTCAAAAGGTACAAAAAAATGAAAAGAAAAAAACGGCACAATTCAATGAATTTGCAGGCCCACAGCACTCCAGGCACAAATTGCAATATTCACTTGATTTATTTAGTGTAAGCTTAGTATGTTTGTTATCTCCTATAATGCATAATTTTTCAGTCAATAAGTACATTAAAGCTGCTATTCAAGCTTAGAACAACACTTTACAAATTGGTAACGGTGTCATCCAAATAATAAAATGGCTGTTGATAATTAAACACATATTTCAAGCTTAGCAAGATATAAAAAAGAAGTAAAAAGAAATTGATAGCTCCAGCAATGTACATGTATAAAGAAAAAAAATCAATTTCAGAAGTTGAAACACTTGACACACCACACAAGTTATAATTACTTGAATTAAGAAAATACCTCCACAAGCCAATCAATCAAAATTGCTCTCATGCTCTGAGTAATATCCAGTTGAACCTTTTCCACGAAATCAAAGGAAGGTCTTCTCAACAGCTGCAACGAGGAAAGATAAAAAGGTAAGTCCAATAATCCATACAATGGCAGAGAAGCGAAAATAGTAGTGTACATCCAAACAAGTAACAGAATGAGTAATCTCAATCAAGAATCATATTGCAAAAATTGCACTAGATTTCACCAAATATGTGTCTCAACTAACTTAAATGACAAAAAATGAAGCTGCCGTTTATAGGTAGATAAACAATATTATTGAAAAACGAAGAAAAAAGGCATGTGAACCGGAGAAAGAATCAGCTGTAAGTAGAAAACCATATTCACTGATGTGCACCTCTTCAACACGTAAGAATCTATATATCTCTGATGCATAGAAGCTGCATAGTAGAGAATTGTCTTCATCCGTATCAATATCAATAAAGTCACGGTCCTTTGAACATTTTTTATCCACACAAAGCTTCTCTTTGACTGCTTCACAATGCGAAAGAAGGGAAAGTAAACAGACGAATTCATGGCATAAATCACAATGACAAGCATCAGCTAACCCATGTAATGAAAGATCCAAGATTGAAAAAGTACTAATAAATGTTCAAAATATAACATGATTTCCAAATTCAACATTTGTGTGGTAAAAAAGAGTTATAGGTCACACCTAATGCTGTCACGTGCAATTTAATGTCACTGCTCATTGTGTGTGGCTGCATCGCAGCATGCACATCTAAATTTTCCTTTAAAGCAACGTTTTCCAAGTTCAAAATCCCCATTTCCTGTTTTTCTTCACCTATCTCTACTTGTTGTTCCTTTGGGACCTCCATATCTTCGTTAACAGCAATAGGTTGTACCTTCTTGCTTGTATTAGGCTTGTCATTTCTGCTGCTCTTAGTCTACAGACACCAATAAAAAAGACAAGTCATCACTCATATAAATTAGTTCTTTCAATAAAAAAGCACAACTACGACGAAGTAAAGACACCTTCACCTCCGTTTTTGCTGCAGTGATACAATTGTTATATGAATTTTTGCCGCAGATATTTGTCACATCTTTCAGTACAACCCTTCTTTTTTGCCGAGAAGAAACCGTGGGAGCTGTGAATTTGTCCTCATATGATGCAGCATTGCGCTTGGAACTGACTCGTAGCGTTCTGATCTGGTCTTGCTTAACAGGATGTTTTGGAGGAAGCATGGAACTTGAACAAAGTGAAGCAGCTCGAGATCGGGTAATTCTAATAGTTGGCCTTGAACAAACATTGCTGACATAGATTGAGTTCTCCTTCTTCATATTCTGTTTCAGAAATGAGAAGGATTTGTCAGACTCTCAAGTGAAAACAGGAATTGTACCTTGCACAAAGAAAGTCAGCCAACATACAGTTTTTCAAAAACAAATAAATAAAGACTAGATATTTTCATTGGAATATGGGATCCCCCTAACCGTTTGCTTCGAATGGCATTAACATAACCATTGAGTAACTCATGAAAACAAAATGAGAAATAAGTCGCCCACTTCTATGTCTAACAATGTTCATCTGACCACGAAAGATTTTTGAGACCCCACATATAACATGTACAGCAGGTTAAAAGACACTTTAAGAAAATGTCATCTTTGTAAAAGTGAAGATCGAGCTGTAATACAAAATAAGAGTACCAAAAATTATTTGAGTCCAGTTCAGCCTAGGACCCTCGTTATTTCATCACAGAAATCCACATTAATATTATGATCGAATGCAGCTGGATCACCAGAAGTCTTCCTATGAGGCATTTTAGCTGCCTCTGATAGCGGATCCTTTCTAAAATCCAAAGTAATTACATATAGTCAGTGTTGCCATATTTCATCAAAGCCAGATAAAACTCGCATTGGTTCTGAAGACACAAACTTCTGTTTGTTCACACGAGACACGGCCTCCTTTCCTCAAAATGGCGTTGAAGAAACAGAAGCATAAAAAGGTTGGCTTTTATACGAAAAAATTGGGCCAAGCAAACGTTGACTACTAACAGTCAAGACAGCAGGAAATCCATATTTTTCGTAGTTGTTAGCATTTGAAAGTTCTCCTCCAGATAAAATTAGAAGGTCACCTTTCGTATAATTTTACTACACTTCGATTGAAAGGAAGACATTCAGAGGAAAAGAGACAATGAGTTACAAACTGAAGAAAACCAAACAAATGCGCCAAATCTCACCTTCGCGAACAGAATAAGAAGAAACAAGCGAAAAAAAAACAACGCATTTACTCGAGGTGAGGCCATGGACAGTCAAAACGGAGATCCACACCTCAAGCGCACAATGCAAGCAGGATTTCCTTCCACCAATCCAAAAGCATCAACCAAAACGCACCGAAAAAACAAAAAAGAAAAGGGAAAAAAGAGAGGAAACGAGGAACAGGGTGAGAAGAGCAATGACAGCAAATCGTGGAGACTGACCGCGGCCTGAAATCCGGAGCTCGGCTGCCGGAATCAGAAGGGACGAGCGGAGTCAGGGCGGCAGGGCGACGGCCATGGGGGATGCGACTCGGGGAGTTGGGCGAGAGTAGACGAAAGGGAGTGAGGGAGCAAAAAGCCACTGCGCGTCTGCTCCAAAGTCCAAACCGCTCCTCTTTTCAAATAACCAAAAAAAAATGATTAAACAATTCGAAGATCCGGACCGTGAGCGGGACCGGCCGAACCGTTCAAATCAAATTTTCTCGCCCGAATAAACAATCACTATTTGAAACAAGCGCCTCGGCGCTTCTTAACCGGCGGATCACGATCTACGCTAGTTCGGAGGGCAGGTGGGGTTTTTGCCTCTACTCCTGTAGGCCGCGTGATCGAGATCGTATGGTTGATATGCACCGAACTCGATTCCTCACTATTTCAATGATTATTGATGAAAATGACCGCACACGCCACGCTGTCCGAAACCTGAAGCAGTGGCGTCGTTTTTGTTGTTGACGAAAGTAGCCTCAATCTTTCACCCCATTTTCTCCGGTGAAATGCGATGGCGAGACTGGGCCGTTGTCTCCGATGGGAAGGGTATCTTGGGTATTTCGTAGCTTTTTTGAAATTTGGGGATGGGCGGAGACGGACTCGGACAAGGTTGTTGGAGATTTGGACCTAACTGGGGCCCACTTGGAATTCTTGGTGGGCCAAGTGTGGGTTTCTGGCCAACCAGACAGCAGCACGTGCAGATGGAGCGGAAGGAATCGGAAAGTGGCCGAAGAAGGGCTGCGACGGATGTGAAATCACGAAAATGGCCTCGAATTTGAAAACATTTGAAAGGCGAGGTGCCCTAATGAGATCTGAGGAAGAACTCGCTATTCCACATGATTTGTTCGGCTTCATTTTCTTCTTTTTTTGTATTAAAAACAAAGATGAACTTCCTTTTTTGTATTAAAAACAAAGATGAACTTCCTTTTTTGTTTTTTTAATCTGCTGTCAGATTTAACCACCTCTGAATATTAAAAGGTTGGCATCGGATTAATTTTCTGCTCCAAATTAAAGACTTCTGCCAGTTCCTCTGTCAATCATCCTCACCCTTACGAATCATGATCATCATATTTCAGATGATGTTTTTTTTTAAACATGTACTAACTAAAAATACGAAAGTAGTTAATAATTTTCTTTTTTAATAAAAGTTAAGAGGTAGCCCAGCTCACGCACATTGTTGTCCGTAGGGCATTTAAATTATTGGGGGTGGACTAATATGCCCGCCTGCCCTTATTTTGTTGCACGTCATTGGATCGAAATTTGATTCCAGTGCTTGGTGCACACCAATGTACATGGAGGGGGGCGAACAATAACATGATTTTCTTTTTTCTAGGTCAGAGTTTGGATGAAGGTAGCATACATGATAACAGCACGTACAATTGAAATCAAAAGTGTTTGTGATTTATTTGATTTATGTTAGAATTTTTGCTCTTAGTAACCCCCTTAAAATGGGCAAATGGAGAATAAGTTTTTTATGTACTCCTCACATTTCATGAGCTCAGCATAATTAAGGAATGTCTGAGAGCCATTAAGATTTAAGATAGATGACATATATGATATAATTTGTGCTAGTTTGTAAACAATTCTTTTGTCTAAACAATGGGGAAGATTTGCATGTTATGATTTACATGGGAATTCCATAAATCATGGCATTGATGAGGGATATAAGTACACCTTTTTTTTATAAACACTCATATACCATCCTTAAAATATGATTATGTAACTTAATCTCTTGATATGCCAACGTAGTTAGGATTCCATTTTTAAAATTTTATGGATTCAAAATCTTTTTCTCCAACTAGAGGAACATTAGATTACGTTGAGCTACAACGGTATGCACTATATCTTTGTTGGACATGTAATTAGAAGACACAAAGTTTTAATAACACTTTCATATATTCCTCTTTTATGCCTATAAGTTTTTATATAAGAAAAAGATAATCAAGACGTCTCAGAGTACATCTGCATCATATAATAAGGAAAAATATATAACCGGTGGTTCATTATTGCTCCAAGTTATTGAGCTCTTTACAAATTATGAATGCCTCACAAGAACATAATTAACTCCATTGCAAGCTCTAGGAGCATGAGCTCACGACACTGAAGAGAGCAATAGTCAAAACTCAAGACTCAAACTTGACTCCTAAGGCATTAGAGCCGAGTTAACTCGGAATCTTAATGGAGTTACAATGGAGTCATGCATGATCCAAAAGTCTTTATTTATGGACAAATTGCACATGTACACTAATCAAAGTTTAGCAAAATCATAGGATATATTTGGTCTATAGTATAAAATTAGAACCTTCGATGTCATCAAATTTTTAGTCTTAGTAACTTAGTATCATAAAAAAAGATGTTTGGTAGCAAAATGTTAATACAATCAATTTCCTCAACATGAAGATATAATCAAACAATGTTTTTATCTGACCATGATCAAATACTTTAGAGATAAAATTTCATTCAAGAAACAACTCATAGTTTGAATAAACAGAGATTACGTATTATAATTTATTTCTTTTAGTGTAAGTAATTTGACCAAACTAAAGATCTAATTGCAAACTTAAGTTTGGGATATAAATGTTATCTAAATGTTTTTATTTACCATGTCAACATGATAAAATATAGGAAGATGTTGACATAAGTTGTTTCTAATAATATCAATTTAAATAATTAATAGATTAAATAACTCATATGAGGATGCCTTTTCATCGCCATTAGTGTGCTACTAACAAAATAATAAATAAAACACATTTATAACATTAGTTTCAATAAATGGGTAATAACTATCATTTATTGGTAGCATGTTATAAATACATATTTAAATTAATAATTATGTTTATATAATACATACATCTACACATATTATTTTTTAATATATGCATCATTACATACATTTTCAAAACCATATTCAAGCTTGAGCTCGAGCCGAGTATGAGTCGAGTTCGAGTTTCATTGGCATCAAGCCGAATCAAGCAGAAGCATACTCCAAGTCGACTCGAGCAGAAGCATACTCCAACTCGACTCGAGCCAATTCAAGCTCGAATCAAGTTCAAGCCGATCCCGGTTCAAGTCGAGCCTACTTCAAGTTGAGCTTAGGATGCTCGATGAGCCGAATTGGCTCATTAACAGCCTATCGCTGATGAAAGGAGAAAAATGACGCTATTAACAGTAACACATATCGACATGTCAATGTGCAATCGGCCAATCATCGGTAGTGTAATTAACCCGTTGATGGGACTATGATGAGGTAGGCTTATCCATGCTACCCCTTTGTTGGTGAGGGTTCAACACGTCGGTGGGTTACCTAGCCGACACGTTGGTGAGTCTACCGACAATAAGCCGGTAATGGGTATTTTTTAGCATGAGTTGCTACATTATAAAGTTATTATTAAGTAATATAATAAACAAAATTCTATGTATGAGTGCATCTATATGAAATGATATAATTTTTTATATATGAGATGATATAAACTATTATTAAGTAATATAATAACATAAAATTTTCTGTATAAGATTGCATGTGTATGTGATGATATGATTGTTGATGTATGAGTATATATATTGTTTATGTGTGTAAGAATCCTTATAATGGATCTCACCCTCAAACTGATGTTTGAAGATACATAAGGACATAAGATCCTAGTATTTGTTTGGCTCCTCAAATGCTTTGTTTAGCCACATAACATAAAGGTTTGGTATAAAATAGGATCATGGTCTATCAACTCCCCAAAGAAGAGAGTTATGTAGAGCTGCTCCCTAGCCTAGGATTTAGGTTCAAATGGACTAGAGTATTAAAATACGATTGGTCCTATTCAGTGCAATATAAGAGGTTTCAATGATCATGGTAGTTAAGATTTCAATCACTTGCATCCATGAGCCTTTGTGGGCTTTATCTTCATAGCATGGATGGAGCGACAAGCTTAAAAAAATGAGGTTAAATTGTGAGTAGTTCATAGTTTAGTGAGGCGTGGTTGAACTCATAGACATAGCTATTGTGTCATAAAGAATCTTTTATAACTTACACTTAGGGAGCATAGTAACAAAATATTTATGTTCTTGTGCTTTTGAGTATGCTTTCATATATTATAGTTTGTTTCTATTTTAATGTCTTACTTGATATACTTCATAAAATGATGATCATGGTATACTTATGATGTTTCTGAATTATAAATGTATTGATATTACTTAGTTCTTGTTTAGCTATCCCAGCTCACTCTATGTATTTTTGGCTACATTGTACCATAGGGCAGATTGAAGAGGCGTCTCCGCCACCTACAACAAAGACAAATTTGTCCTTATTAAAAACCATGGTGAATTTGTATTGATGAGTCGGACTAGGGACGAAAGCCCCTCGCGCCAACTTTCAAAATAAAGGTCAAAGACGTAGACTGATAGGGTGCCTAGGTGATCATCTAAGTTAGTGATTACTACAAAAAACCTTGTTACGGTCATCATGTTATGGCACCACATATGACTAGGCATTGGTGGCAGTCAATGTCAAATGTTGGACTTGAGCTTGATAACCTTGATATTCGTGCATTTACTATCAGTGTGTATTGTCAAAATGACAATTAGCAGTCATGGCTCACCTAAGTTCAGAAGCATCTTCAATCTGGGCCATAAGTATAGATGCTCTAGCAAGGTGCTGATGGTAAACTCATTAAGGCATTGTAGAGCAAGGTTGTTTGGGAATTATTTCATGGTTGGGAGGATGTGAGAGTGGAAGGTAGATAACAAGGGAGGAGATGCAACGAGACAAGAAGGTAATTTTTGAAGGGGGAAGCTGAGGGAGCATTAGAGGTTCCCGCCTTGGAGAATTTTGTTGTTGAGGTTTAAAGAGTCATTATTTTTCATGGTATAAGAAATAAGAGAATTGGAGATCAAAAATTTAATATCCCAATTAGGAAATCATTTTAGTATTAGTCTTCCATAAACTGAGTTGGGCCACCTAGTTCAAGCAGGTTGGGGCAAGGTCATATTCACCTTCCTTTTTATCTTCTTCCCTCTTCACCCATTGGTTGCTTGAGCTTCTAGAAACATCAATGGCACCGTCCATTCAATATCCTACCCCTTCAGTCTCCAGCTCCAAATCCATTTTCCTAAGTAAATCAATTTAGTCTCCTTATCTCAGTGGCCTTGTTGGTCCTTGAAACTCAATTTGCCCTCTTATCTCAAGTAGTCTTGTCTTACTTTAGTGAAGGGCTTTCTTATCCTTCTTGTCTTATCACATCTCCTCCCCTGCCATCCATCTTCCTTCTTGCCCTCACATCCTCCCAACCATGGAAGAACTCCCTAACAACCTAGCTCTACAATGCCTCGATAGGCTTACCATCAACACCTTGATAGAGCGTCATACTTATGGCCCTGATTGAAGACACTTCTGGACTCAGGCGAGTTGCACCAACTTAGGAGGAAACAAGATGACTTCTACCCACTCATCATCATTTTGATTGTACCACCCAATGGGGAAAGCAAGAATACTAAGATAGTTGAGCTCAAGTCCAACATCTGGCATTGACTACCACCAATGCTTAATCTATGACCCCGTAACATGACAACCGTAGCAAGGTTCTTTGTAGTAATTGCTGAGTCAGGCAATCGCCCAGGCACCCTATCACTCTTATGTCTTTTACCTTTACCGTAGAAGTTGATGCAAGGGGGCCTCCATCCCTGGTTTGGCATGATACAAATTCATCATGGCTTCCAACAAGGATAAATTTGTCTTTGTTGCAGGTGGCAAAGATGCCAATGGCATCCCTCTTCATTCAACCCTGCAATACAAAGTAGTCAAAGATACATGGAGTGAGCTTCCATATATGAAATGTAAGATCTTCTAATTTATTAACTTTTTGATTTGTATAGAAATTTTTGTTTCTATCTGATTTGATTTTCTTGGGGCAATGAGTTAGTTTAGTTATAAATCTCTTAAGGTTTTATTTTATTTTATTTTAGAAGGTCTTAAATCTATCATTCTCATCTTGTTTTGAGTTTATTGGCTAAGATTAAATTAAGACTAACTAAAAGCCCTAATTTTTTGGCAGGATTTCTTGATGTTGGAGTTTGTTCAAGGGATTCACAAGTTGAATAGAGGTAAGGGGTTTTCACTTTGAGTGGTTTTCTTACTGATAATGTCATGATTATGAGTTTATTTAAGCTTTTGTAGCATCTTGAAGGGTCATGGTGATCTATTAAAAATATATGATTTATTATTATTTTTATATATTTAAGAATAAAATATGTTAGATCCATCATGTTTTAGGCTTAGGTATTGATTATATGATATTTATGATGATTTGGAAATTTATATAAAATTTTGGAATGATTTTAGCTCAGAATTCGAGATGTAGAAGACAAACCATAGTAAAATGTCTTGACCGTTCGAACAGCCATAGAGGAATTTTGAAATTTGCATGTTGTTCAAAGGGCCTGAAAGAGTGTTCAAACGGCTACACAATATTTTTGTTGCATGTGCAATTTAGTAAATTTTGATTGTTTCTTTATTCTTCCTCATGATTCCAGCATATTACGACCATGATGAGTTAGGATTACTTACACATGCCACCTTAATTTTATATAGAGAATGATATATATATATATATATATATATATATATATATATATATATATATATATATATATATATATATATATATATATATATATATATTAGCTTAATTATATAGATGATTATGCATGTTTAAGTTTAGTACGATGTTCTACTTGATTTAAATACGAATTTCAATTATTTCTTCATATTTATTCTATGACATTAGTAGCTTGTAATCATGAGAATATATGAATGTTTGCACATGTCAATTTTATTACATGTGATCTATGTTTCATATGTTTGTAGCTCAATTAAGAAGATATCCATTAATGTATATTTTATCCATGCTTATTTGATTTTTATTTGTCACAAATAAATCATGTTTTATACATTTAAGACCGATTAGAGTATGTTTACCTATGTTTACATCCATCAAACATTACTCACATATGTATTATATAACATGCATCATAAGAATGACTTGTAAACAAAGATTAATCTTATTTAATAATGATTAATACATTAGATATTGTAGTTTTTTTTATTAGCCACATCAGAAGTTTATTGAATCAGTTTTACATCATAAAGGACGAGGTTTTACATCTACTAGATGGGGTTTTACGTCATTTTGAGGACAAGTTTTCTCCCTGGGTGAGAAAAACAAATTTGTTGTATGATAACTATTGTGACCTTTTGGACTTGAGAATTTAAGCTGGTATATCTATGTGCACCGGCTTACTAGCGGGTAATTTCTCTATTAGGGATTTACCCAACTTATTTGAGTCTTCCTTTCTAAGAATGGGCCTCCTTTTAGGCTTGTGTTTCAGTTAGGATAAACATAATTATTTTCTCTATTGTGAAACATTTACGATATTATTTATGCATGTATATGAATTATAATGCTCATTAACATAGGTTATGTAGAGACAACAATATTTATGTTTACACATGATGCATATGGGTTGATTATATTTGAACATATATGATGGAATGTGGTTGATACACTTGATTATGGAGGGTGAATGTGAATGTTAACACTTGATTCATGCAGGATGTGAATGAACTATAAAACTTAAATGATTGCACAGATTATGCAAGTATGTTATGAATTATAAATGAACCTATAATGCACAGGTAGTGTGAATGTGAATATGATATATGATTTAACTCATGATGCACAAAAAATAGATACTGAATATGTGATGCATGTTTACATTGATTTCTAATGTGAAGGATACATGTGGTGTTACTATGAATTTATATTTTGTTTTAAAATCCTTACTGAGTTAAATTTACCCCTCTTTGTTTGTGGGTTTATTTTGGAGTTATATGCTGTATCATGCAGGTGCTCCGGATAGTTTATATGTTAAGCTTGAAAATGAGTATGTATTATAAGAGGGGGCTAGATGGTCGAGTTGTTTTAAACTTATGTCATATGTTATATTGATATTAGACTTGACTTTGTTTCATATTTTGAATAATCTGTAATAATTTTAGACATGAAATAACTTTAGGGCCTATGGTGTTCATTATAGAAATAGTGAATGTTGTATTCGACTAAGATTATTTTTTTTTTTATTATTTACTTTTACATAAAAAATATATATTATATATTTCGATAAGAACTATTTTGGGGTAATTTTCTACTTTGATGTATGTGTCTGATGTATGTCTCATCTCACCTTATAAGACGAAGTTTGAGCCATAGAAAGTATGGTAGGGCGTGATATGACACATCTAGAGAGAGACGGGATGCAAAGTGACCGACATTGTCCACCAGTACAAGTTTTACTTACTTGGAGGCCGAACGAAGATTGATGACAGGTACAATTGTTTTTCCGTCAGTAGATATATATGGGATGATTCCTTAAAACAATCCACATATAACAACAATATTCTTGGTTCGGCCTCGAAGTGGAGCTTCGAGCATATGCAAAATCTATGGAATGGAAACAAAAGGCAATACCAGTACAATGAAGAAAATTTTTTATCGTGTCGGATCCGATTGGTATGTCCGCGGTACATTTAATGGTGATAATTTGCTTCACTGTCCAAAGGATCTTCACACCAGCATCGTCTCTGCGTTGGGTGAAAATCCATCGCATTTGGAGCCCGAAAGTATTTATTTCACCTGGAATCACGGCAATGTTTCATCTGAACAAGAGCGAATTTTTTTGGTTTTATTTTACTACACTTTAAGCTTCCATGTTACAAATTACTTTTGAACTGCTAGAAAGATATATGTATCTTTGAGGACTGTGTTATGACTCAAAATTAAGGTTCCTTCATTACGACTTCAGCTATTTTAATTAAATTTTTTTTTTATAATTAGGTTACTTAGTATCTAATATTATATTAAAAGTAAAATGCTTATTTAGATTAATTTCTCTTATTAGATTAGATTAATTTCTCTTATTTAGATTAATTTCCTCTTAGGCTTTGGCTTGCCTTTGCAAACAGATCCTTCCCTTCTTTGTCTAGGCTAGACGTCGTCCCAGTTCTACGACCCGCCCTCTTTGCGTCAACAAGACCCGGCTTTCAGATTTCAGCCCCCATATCATTCACCGGCAGGGACCTATCCAGGTTATGCGGGTCCCATGAGCTCCATTGATGTCTTCGGACCTTTTCATGTGCATTTTCCTTGGGCCTACGGGCCTAGAGAACCACTGGCTCCTTTTGCGCCCCTTGCTCATACTCCACAACAGCAGCCAATCGTCACTCTTGCTGGGCCACCCAGGGTCTCCCTTTTGAACTCCTTTTTTTCTTCTCATTCCATTTTTAATTCTTAAGTATTATAATTTCTCACAAAATTTAAAATTGATTAGCCTTCTTATATTTTAAAATAATTATATATTACAATTATCATCGATAGCTAAATCGATATATTGATGAGTACATAAACAAAAAAATTTAAGTTTCAGCAGCAAGTTCATTGATGCATCGATAATTTACTAATGACTAAAATATAATAAAATTTATTATATCTTATTTAGAAAACATGGGATGTTATATTCTCTTTCTCTCCTCTTTCTATTATTCTTCATTTTTTTTACCACACCAAAAACTTTTATGATGCGTCGAGGCCTACGGTCTACAACTAAGTGATGAGTATGAAATATATATCTATTTTATATGTCTTTTTACCTTATTTGCTAGTATAGATTAGGTTAATTTAGTGTTAGTTATGGTTTATTTAGATTAAGATAGTTATTAATATTTTAGTTTAATTATTAATTAATTTTGTAGTTATTAGTAGTTTAGATATGTATTTGAACAAAGTTAGAATTTTAATTATATTCTACATGTCTAAAATATGATATTTTATGTTTTGTAGGTAAAGTGCGCTTATCGATGTACTTGGACGATGTTTGAAATAATTAAAAATAGTCTTGACATACTTTAAAGTGATTTGGACAACTTTCCGGAGTTATAAACAAGTTAGAAATTAATATAGACATGAAGAAAAACTTAATGAACATAATATGGACTGTCTAGAAAAATTGTCCAGAATGCAGAAACATTGTAGCCGTTCGAACGGGGTCACTTACCGTTAGATCGAGATAACGTGATTTTGAAGCAAAACTCAGTTCAAGCGTTCGAACGGCATAACGTGCAGTTTCCTAGTTTTAGCCAATTTTCAATCCTTTTCATATTGGACTTCTTCCTACGGATCTTATACCTATAAAAAGACATATTTGGCTTAAAACCAGAGGATTCTAGGAGATTTTATGAAGAGAAAAAGGAAGAAGAAGATGGAAGAGAACTCAAACCTTTTAATGGAGATTAAGTGCTTTCTTCTACCATGGAAGGCTAGACTTTTCTTTTACTTAGGAGTTGATGAAGCTATAGATAAGTTTCAGTTTCTTTTCTTTTTAATTTAAATCTCAGTTGTGAATGATGACAATTGTATGATATGAATTTTCTTTTTAATGGAAGAGCTTTTAATGTTTATTCAAGTCTATGTTGATTTATTGTCTTGTAGATGATAGATTGATGTCGTTTTGATATTTTCATCGATTCTAATTTCTGTGATTTAGATAAGATGTTCATACAATAGTTTTAATGTTCAGATAATTAATGACTTGGATGAGTTATACTAAGATTAGACGGGTCATGCCTATAGCTAATTTAGTGTAAATGATTCGTGCTATTGTCGAAGATAGTTCATGCCATGGAATTTAATTAATGATTCTTTTTGAAGTAATTCTAGCTTGTAGCTGAGAATACTTGTTCATATTCACACTAGATTTAGATTAAAAGTTAAGGAATTGTTATAGTTCTATAGTGGATTCGATTTCCTAAGTAATTTCTATCATATTAATCTCTTGTTTTTAAACTAGTTGATTTCTTTATTTTACTTAATTAAAGTTTAAGTTTGTTTTAGTTTTCAATCAGCAAAGTCCTCTTTAGATTTAGTGATAATCCATCCGTCTCTGAGGTTCGACAACCCTTAAATACTCATCCTAGTACAATTACCTTGTACACTTGTAAAGGGTTTAATTAAAACGATCAATTATGCATCTGTTAGCAGACATAGTTAATAGCATAGGCTGTTAGGGTGAGTGGTAGTGAGATTTTGGAAGGCCTGAACGATGCTCTTTTACTAGGAGGAGTTGGGTAGGGTTGTTCATAGACATCAATTGTACGTATTTTCGTCCGTGTCCACGTCCTTTTTTATATAGGCTAGACAATTTTTTTGTTT
This sequence comes from Saururus chinensis, assembly GCA_035235625.1. Lineage (NCBI taxonomy): Eukaryota > Viridiplantae > Streptophyta > Magnoliopsida > Piperales > Saururaceae > Saururus > Saururus chinensis. Next base: position 22,056,973 of record CP141143.1, on the reverse strand, counting down.
AGGCGGACATGAACGTGGATACAGACTAAGTTTGTTGTCCGTACTAATAGGGAGCTACGGACGCGAACATACCCTTGTCCGTGTCCGCCAACGTCCACCACCTTTACCTAACACTCCCTTAAATATGGTAATAATTATTACTAACTATTAGAAAAAAAATAGAATTCAATTCCTATCTAGCATCTTAGGACAGTCCTAACATGCTACATAGACACTTGACAACTTAAAAACATAAATACAATACTTATGTAGCATATTAGAACAGTCCTAACATGATACATAGGGACTAGACAACTTGAAAATATGAATCAAGAACTTATGTAGGACAATCTTAACAGGCTACATAAGTATTAGATAGCTTAAAAACATAGATCTAGGCATGTTAGAACAGTTTTAACATGCTACAAAAGTATTAAAAAAAATGAATTAAGATAAAAATTTAGGTGTTGAAATATTTGTCTAGGTTCATCCGTGTCCATAGCGGACAGACTTAGACAAAGTATGATATGGACTAGGGCGGATACGGGCAGACATGAATAAGGGATATGCAAATGGAGGACGAACATGGACTGTGACGCCCCGACCCGAAAATCGACCCAGGACGGGGGTCCGAAAGCGATGAAAACCAAACCCAGAACCAAGAGCGGCACACTCTGAGTGCGAGAGCCTTCTCGTTCCTCTACGCGCTCCGAAACTTTAGCGCTCCGTTGCGCGTAGGCAAGAACTGGCCTAATTATATAACTAATTCAGACCGGGCCAACGTTGCCTTGCCGTTGGTTGCCTATGTACATATCGGGTAACATCCATGATGTTACTCCGATATGATCGGATCCGGACGTAGTTCTGCCTATTGGCTACTACATACAACCGTCATACCAAAAACACATACGTCTAAAATACGTATCTCTGAATATTTAATCGAAGTTATACAAAAGCCCGATAAAACATCGGCAACTCACATCTCGCTCTATCATAGAGTCGAGTACCACACGACCACCACAACATTCCTCACTCTATCCTAGAGCAAGACCACACATCACACGTCTCGCTCCATCACTGAGCCGAGACCACATACATCACACGTCTCGCTATATCACTTAGCCGAGACCGCACACATCACACATCTTGCTCTATCATAGAGTGAGACGGAACACAATTATAGGTCTCGCTCTATCACTGAGCCGAGACCGAACACACACACAACACGTCTCTCTCTAACCCAGAGCGAGACGACACCCATCATGGCATATAAGCAAAGCATATCATAATATAAACACACGCACAACCCGTCTCTCTCTAACCCAGAGCGAGACGACCCACATCATGGCATATAAGCATAGCATATCATACTATAACACATGCATAGCCCGTCTCTCTCTAACTCAGAGCGAGACGGCACACATCATGGCATATAAGCACATATCATGACTAACACATGTCATTCTATAATTAAAATAGGAGATAAGAAACCCTTACTCCCCTGATGTCTCACGAGGTAGCGGTGTTCGGGAAGCTCATTTCTGGGCGTCCTCCCCTTCAGCTCTGGATACATCGGACAGGGCCTCCTCTAGCCCCCGCACGTTCTTCCCCTCCCACCGAAAGACAACCCGACCAACTCTCCCCTTTCCTGGAGACTTTTCGTTTTCTGCGCCCGTGGGCGGCGAACAGAACCTCCCCTACTCGGGGTGTCCTTCACACGTCGTGGCCCTTCGGTGGAGAACGGAGCCTCCCCTACATCGGGCCACTTCTCTTGATCAGGCCCGATAACGGAGGACTGAGCCTCCTCTCTCTCCGGGCCATCTCTCTCTCACTCTCAGGGCAGGAGAGCAGCAGACAGAGCCTCCTCTTGCCCCAGGTCGTTCATCCCTTTTGGGAGCACCAACTCGAGGAATGGACTATACCATTGCATAGATCACCCTCGAATTAGCTAGGAACGCCTCAAGAACGGAAGAAAACGGACTCCGAACGAGTCCATAAACTCCTCCCGAAAATGAAACGGGATCCGGTATTTATAGGGGAGGAGCCGAGAGCGTACGAAACGCTCTCGGGGACGCGCGCGGTCGCGCCCCACGTCACGCGGGCCCCACACTGCGCGTCGGGCAGTGCAGCTAATGCAAGCCGCTGGCGTCACGATGACGCCAGCTATTTCATCTTATATGATTAAAATAATATATTTTCTATATTATTTTAATCTAAAAATATTTAAACTTTAACGCGCGATATCTTCTTTCCCCGAAGTTGGAATCGCGCGTTCTATGTACCAATGGACTCGTATTGATGAGCCCTTCGATACAAGACCACACATGCGTAGGTTATCCCGCTCTTTTCGAGTAGGCCCCGCCCATATGGCACACTTCCCGAGTATGTAGCTTTCGCTCCCGGCCTCCGTTTCGCGCGTTCTTCGATTCGTCACGCTCGTTACTCCGAGCTCTTCCCATCTACAGGGGTTTCATCCCTTGAAATCCCTGATACTTAATCACAATTTGCTAGATTACCCTTAACCCTACCCGGGTTAAGCGTAACCAAAAAACGGGTTGTTACATGGGCAACCCTCTGTTTGTGTCCATTTCTGTTCATAAACATCCCTAGAGTTGGGGAAGGGTATGTCATTAGGGGTGGTGGTGTGGCACTTGTATCTATTAATGGGCATGGGTGCCGCAATATGCCATGGAGTCCTATTGGAGAATGTCAAGGGCATATTATTTTTGTGAGAGAAAGAAGCCTTGGTGAACTCCACTCTTAGTTTTTTCTGTAATTCTCTACATGTTATTCCTTTTACTCATTTTCTAACGGGAAAATTAGACACTTCAATGTATTTATTTGTCGTATTTATCATGATATTTGTACTTGTAAAGTCGAGTTGGGACTTAGTGATCGTTTTAATTAAACCCTTTACAAGTGTACAAGGTAATTGTACTAGGATGAGTATTTAAGGGTTGTCGAACCTCAGAGACGGATGGATTATCACTAAATCTAGAGAGGACTTTGCTGATTGAAAACTAAAACAAACTTAAACTTTAATTAAGTAAAATAAAGAAATCAACTAGTTTAAAAACAAGAGATTAATATGATAGAAATTACTTAGGAAATCGAATCCACTATAGAACTATAACAATTCCTTAACTTTTAATCTAAATCTAGTGTGAATATGAACAAGTATTCTCAGCTACAAGCTAGAATTACTTCAAAAAGAATCATTAATTAAATTCCATGGCATGAACTATCTTCGACAATAGCACGAATCATTTACACTAAATTAGCTATAGGCATGACCCGTCTAATCTTAGTATAACTCATCCAAGTCATTAATTATCTGAACATTAAAACTATTGTATGAACATCTTATCTAAATCACAGAAATTAGAATCGATGAAAATATCAAAACGACATCAATCTATCATCTACAAGACAATAAATCAACATAGACTTGAATAAACATTAAAAGCTCTTCCATTAAAAAGAAAATTCATATCATACAATTGTCATCATTCACAACTGAGATTTAAATTAAAAAGAAAAGAAACTGAAACTTATCTATAGCTTCATCAACTCCTAAGTAAAAGAAAAGTCTAGCCTTCCATGGTAGAAGAAAGCACTTAATCTCCATTAAAAGGTTTGAGTTCTCTTCCATCTTCTTCTTCCTTTTTCTCTTCATAAAATCTCCTAGAATCCTCTGGTTTTAAGCCAAATATGTCTTTTTATAGGTATAAGATCCGTAGGAAGAAGTCCAATATGAAAAGGATTGAAAATTGGCTAAAACTAAGAAACTGCACGTTATGCCGTTCGAACGCCCTGCATGCCCGTTCGAACGCTTGAACTAAGTTTTGCTTCAAAATCACGTTATCTCGATCTAACAGTAAGTGACCCCGTTCGAACGGCTACACTGTTTCTGCAATCTGGACAGTTTTCCTGGACAGTCCATATTCTGTTCACTAAGTTTTTCTTCATGTCTATATTAATTTCTAACTTGTTTATAACTCCGGAAAGTTATCCAAATCACTTTAAAGTATGTCAAGACTATTTTTAATTATTTCAAACATCGTCCAAGTACATCGATAAGCGCACTTTACCTACAAAACATAAAATATCATTCTTTAGACATGTAGAAAGTAACTAAAATTCCAACTTGATTTAAATACATGTCTGAACTATTAATAACTACAAAATCATTAATAATTAAACTAAAATACTAATATTTATCTTAATCTAAATAAACCATAACTAACACTAAATTAACCTAATCTATACTAACAAATAAGGTTAAAAGGCATATAAAATAGATATATATTTCATACTTATCAATAATCCCACTGTGGTCCACTATGCTATCGTTAAACAGATCCTCTACTACCTCAAAGGCACCCCCTCCCTCAACATTCTTCTTTGCCCTGGTGACTCCACCCTTCACGCCTACTCTGACTCAAACTAGGCTGGTGATCCCCAAGACCACCACTCCAATACTAGATATTGCTTCTACATGGGTCCTAACCCTATCCATTGAAGTCCAAGAAACAAGACAAAGTGGCTCATTCCTCCACTGAAGTAGAATATTAGGCTTTCTCTACCACCGCCATAGAGATTTCATGGGCGACTATGATCTACGCTTTCTTTCCGATCCCTCTTCCCTCCATACCCACCCTTTGGTGTGATAACCAATCCATCATTGCCTTTACAACTAACCCTGTCTTCCATGTCTACACCAAATATACATGTGATTAGGAGTTATTATGCATGATTGTGTATCATGTGACACGTTTGTCATGCAAGGTGAATGCGGATGTGATAAGAATGTATAATCTGAATTGTGTACATAAGACACTATTATGCAGGTTTATGTGATATGAATACATAATTTAAAATTGTGTAAATGAGACACTATTATGTAGGTTTATGTGATATGGTTACATCATTAGAAAGTGTATGAAAGACACTTCTTATGCGGTTTATGGTGTTATCGTACTTGATTGATTAGATGCGAACTATTACTTATGCAAGATGGATGTTAGGTGATAACTCGATCATTTATGTCTTGATTTTGATATGTGTTTCATATGCATGCTAGCTCTTATATTTATAAATAAATAAGGGTTTAACTAGGGAATAATTAGAAAATGGTATATCATGCCAATTATGAATTTGAATTGCTATATTGCTATGTCGTTATGTTTTTCTTATTATTGTCGTTGTATTCAAATTATTATTGAGTTTTATACTCACCCCACTTTCCTTGTTTTATTTTAGGGCTACGCAATGTGATGCGCAGACTCGAATAATACATAATACGAGGAGCGATATGACCACTCATGGAATTAGTTTCTGTCATGTCCTGATGGCATTTTATTTCTTTATTTTCATCTTTTTAGACCTTGAGAACTTTATTTGGTAGATCATGTTTGTTACTAGAGCTTACTTGTTGTAACTAGATGTCTCTAACCTTTTTAGACTTTAAGCCATTATGGGCTTCTAAGATACTTATGTGGGTTTCATGTGTGATGAAGATGATTATGTTATTTATTTTATCTTCTTTATTTTTTCCTTATTACTCTTACCCAAAGATTATGTAGTACGTAACTCCGCTAGTGAAACAGCCTATAGTAAGGGGCTAAGTCTTTCTCTATTCATTATTTGCTTTTAATTTTATTGGCCCGTGTGCTTGACCAGCTTTTCGACTGGGTTTGGCTAAGGTCAGGATGTGCCGGGGGTGTGACAGTGAGGGGCTTAGGCTTATGAGATACTAGTCAAAGTCATAGAAATACGTTACTTAAATGGGAGAAGGTATTGAATTTTATTACTTTACTTTACCATATTGTATATATTGTATGGGAAAATTTATATTGTTTAATTGAGAAAAATATCCCAATGTAATGTAATGGCAATGGATAGTGAACAAAAATGAGGAGCTTGTTTGTAAAAAGTAAAATTTATTACTATTCTATACAAATTATACTACTTTCTTTGTAAAATACAATAAGTCCCATTTATATGCGTTGGTGCATGTGCGTCCACTTTCAAACCGCGCAGTTTCGATACCGCGACTCATGTTACACAGGTGCAAGCGGGTTATCACCCACCTATACGCTTGATATGGTGCATGACTTGATGACTGGCATTAAGTCATGTGCATATTGTTCAAGATGCGACCACGCATGATAAACTCGTTGTATAAATGTTGTCTCTATGAAAGGGTACATATGTATTGACTTAATTATTAGCCATTGTAGAGAGTACTACTTATTATAAAAAAAAAGCTCTGAAAATATACATATGTATGATCCATACTCTTTCCTACCTTCTCCACATTAAGTTGTAAGGCCGTGTCTGGAATTGTGCAATGAGAGTGTAGAATTGAATGGCGGAGACAGGGGTACTATGAGGGAGAAACTTTCTCTGTAGAGGAGGCCTTTTTCTTCAGTGCTTAAGATGGTGTTTTTTGAAGTGATAATTGAAGGAGATTCCTTGCAGTCAATGCCATGAAGAATGCAGCCTAGGAATGAAGTAGTGGCTCGATTGAGTCTCTTTCTTGAAATCTTATTAAGTTTTTCCCACATCTTCATAGAGACGAATGACATTGTTCATCGTCTAATCCCGTTTCTATTAAGTCATCTTGTGCCTATATGGACTGCTTTCCTCTCTTCTTAGGGGAGGCAATTCTAAAGGATGTAATATCTGGTTTGGTTTGTAGGCCTTTTTAGCCACTTTTTTTTATAAAAAAGTCAATAAGTTAGTTTGTTTTCCTTTATTATTGGCTAGGACACACTCAAACCCTTTTGAAATAGACTTTTGCAGTTTTTTAGATGTGGTCTTTTCATCCGAAACTTATTCAAGAGAAGAATCTATAGTACATGAATGTCCATGTTCATGATATACTGGCTTGATTATTTCCTTTTTTTTATTGGTAGTTCTGGTTATTTCATGCATAAAAGATGTTGAATAATTTGTAAGTAATTGCTTCCAAGTTAAATTCCTTACGATCTAGGTAGAGGGTTTCTACTATATAACTTATAATCTAGTCCTAGTGTATTACAAGTATCAGAATATTGCTTTAGCCATGATCTTTTTCGATTATTTCTTAAGAAAAGATAAAACTATACTCATATTACAAGTATCACAATATTGCTTTAGCCATGGTCTTTTTCGAGTAATATCTACTTACATGGGAGTCCACATTAATAGTTGAATAAACACAAGCAAATTTGGTTATACTTCATTGTTCCCCTCTATATTGAAAAAAAATTATTAGGGAAAATTAATACAATTTAGTAATCACTAACTATTTGAAAATAGAGACAACACTTTTTTTTCTGTTTTGGTGTGAGCATAGTATTTCATGCACACCAGTCACCACACCGGCTACCTTCAATGCAAGTAGTAGAGATTCACTTCTTCCATTGGGGGAGACGTTGAACAACAACCTGGTCAGAAAGAGAAGGCTTCCCCATAAGCAAAGAGTATATTGCACTATATATCTTGGCCAGTCTAAGATTTGTAACATTTTCATGTTCCCTACTCCAAATCCCATAATTATATATCAAAGCCAATGCCAATTACCTTGCCAGAATTTTCTTTGTCACCGACTATAGTTTGGCAGGCTAGCCTCCAAGACTCTGGCTTCTGCAGATATATATATGGTAAAGCCACTAATTAGGCTACTTGTCTTTATTAACCCAACAAAATATTGAGTCGTTCAAATATTCTAAATAAATTAGCGTAGAGAATGATTCAAAATACCTTCTTGAGGTATCGTTGTTCAGTATTTGTTCTTTCATTCAACAGCTCCTTGCCATCCATGATCTGCAAATTTAATACAAAGGGTTGCAAACATAAGAAACTATCATTTGAGCACTAATGCATCTTCTCATGTGTAGCAAGTTGCCCACCTGCAACACATTATTTTCTTAACGTGTGCAAATGCATACTGATCAAAGTAATTACAACAAATTTTATAAATCAAAATAATTAAGATGGGTTGTGATTGAAAAATACTCCCTCTGTCCTAAATTAATAATTCCACTGGGCAAAAAAGCTTATTTCATATTAATAGCTCTATTTTATTAAATTTATATAATTGAGTACTTAAAAAAGAGTATCATAAATTTATTTTTCATTCTCTGGTATATGGGTTTCACTATTCAATAAAGCCTACTATTTTTCCATATGTTATTAATACAGGATGGAGGGAATATTTTTTAACCAACTCCCCATGACCAGCTCCAACTCCGTGACTAGTTCATATTAGGCTTTGAGTATAGTACATAAGAGGGCACTTGTGCATAGAAACTTATGACCCATTATGAACCATATTTGATATTTGGAGCCGTATGTGGGTTGGTCCGGGGTGTTAGTTACGGAGATCAGTCAAGCTAGACAAGCTTGTGGTAATTTGGCCCCTAAATCTAATTAAATGGGACACCTGCCTGTAAACAAGTATCCTAGTTTAGTACTACTTTTGTCCTAAATTAATAGCTCTATGTAGCAAAAAAAATTATTCTGTATTAATAGCTTCAATTTAAGTAGTTGGTACTTAAAATAAGTATCATAAACTTATTTTTCCTCTCTTAGATGACTATTTCACTATTCAATAAAAAACCTCGTTTTTTTAAAATGTAACTATTAATATAACGCAGATGTAGAAGTCTAATTATTTATTTTTCTGAAAATTAGACATTTGCAGGTGAAAATTCAAAGAAAACAAAAAGCTACCGGGTGCCACAATTAAGTACAAGTTACAACTGAGGAAATGGATGGACCTCAACAATGCAGGTCCCACAGCTCCCACCACCTCCGCAGTTCATCGCCTTCCCCTGTCCACAAGCAGAGCAAATATCATCACCAATCTTAGAAGAACTTTGCATAGGACAAGGTTAAGGTGAGGCTAACGTAGGCGGCATAGAGCTCGATCTTGTTTTCCTGCATGATGTTTCTGAGAAGCTTCTCCCCACTGATCGCTTTTGCTCTGTCCACCGGATAAGCTCCATCTGCCCCAGCCTTTGGCTGCCCAATTCCAACTCACTATTGATTAACATGCTACGTATGGCTTGTATTATAAATAAAAGAGTATGGGTTGGAGAATGAAGCGGAGGGCCTACCCCGATGAACTCGAGCTCAATTTCAGGCCTTTCAGAGGCCGAGGAAGGAGGGGAGCCGGCCGGAGACTGGGCGGAGGAGGCTGGAACGCTGCGGATTGGCCAGAAGGGGAGGGAAGAGCGGGGCCAGGATGTGGGCGGGCGGGGAGGAGGGTTGGGGTGTCGGAGCGATGGACGAGGCAGCGGCTGCAGGGAGGAGGCCATTCTACGAGTGTTTGCTTTGGCTTTTTGTGTGGTTTTGTGGGAGTGTGACAGTGTGTCACTTGGGCGACTTTGGGACAGAGAGGCGGGAGATCTCCAGCACGACTGTGAGGGTTAACTTTGGTCGGACGTCGCTTGGTACTTGGTAGAGTTCTTGCCAAGTGGTATCACTATGCACCTGTAAACTCCCGTGGACCCGCCCGCCAGGTTCCTAAGAGATCGAAGTTGAACTCACTCATCCGTATCTAAACTTCACCCAGAAGCGGGATGCATTTTTTATATTCCTTCTTCAGCGTGAGCCTAACGTAAAAAATATTTAAGAAGTCTTAATTTTTAAAATTGACGGCATATATACTAATATACATTAGCCTAGATAATTTTACGTTAATATGTATTAGCATATATGCTGTCGATTTTGAAGATTGATAGTTCTAAGACATTCCTTACAATCGCTCACTTTCAGAGTGGAATATAAATTTTTTTTCCAAAGAAGTGAAAATAGGGACTAGAGACAAAGCCAGGATTCAATCTATTGGGCCAAGAAGTGAAAAATATATATGTTTTTGTATTAATATAACAAATTGAACAAAAATATAATGTTAAAAATACTATATATTTAATAATATATATATAATTTTAAATTTATATTCAAATTTGAGTGCAAGTTTCATTCGAGTTGAATAGGGGTATATTTGAACTCAACTTAAATTTATTTAAGCTTAATTTGAATTTGATTTGAGCCGAACTAGGTGGGACCTACTATCACAGCCGGGGTTTTCTAAATAACGTTTTCGAAGTAAATGTAGCGGAAAATTCGAGTAATAATTTTTTTTTTCTTCAAGTCAAATCATGCAAACCATCAACTAAAATAACCCCAATCCGTGACTGCTGTTTTTCAACATATTGATAATATTAAACCATAAATAATCATAATAGTCGATAGAATTCATTAAATAAAGAGTTAGGTCTCGTCCATGTGCAAAATCTGATAACTAGTAGAGAATAACAAATAAAGTATGCAATGACAACTCTCGTGCCTTATTACAATCTACTGAAATAAAGCAAATCCTATTCTGAAGCAGTGAGTTCCCGCTCCACGAAACCAGCTACTCTACTACTCTGCTACTCCTCCTCTGAGGTACCTGCATCACGAAAATGCATGAGTATACCCACTTAAACTCAATAGGATCAACAAGTTTATAAAACCCATCAAGGAACTAAGCTTAGCTTTTTAATTATTAATCATAAGCCACTGATAATTTATTCTAAAGTTATCTAGCTCTTGTTATAACCAAGCCCTTAACTCATTCTCACAGTGTTAAAAGCCTCAATAACAGAGACTAAACCACCAAAGTAATTAAAATTGATGCATAAGCTAATCTCTGCAACAACTCTTAATATCAAACTCCAACCTTTGAGTAGACTGCTTACCAGCAGCTTGACCCAAACCCCCAGGGCTCTCAATAGCCTGCCATGAGTCTAAAGGAATGGATCCCAACTGTGCTCATGGACACAGATTGGCAAGAAACACAAGTCTTCCATGATGCTCATGTGACTCCACTTTTCGTACGCATTATATGGTCCTGGGAAGACCTGTGGGAGACTCGCGGTAGAGACCCTTTGGTCAATACCCAAACCGTTGTGGCGATGGAGAAGCATATCGCAATCTCCACCATTCCCTAACTGTGAGAAAAAAAAGTCTTTAGAGACTTTTCAGATAAAATTCCAAGGAACCTAAGACTCTATGGCTCAAGGTTCCGCATAAAACAAGAACAGTCTAAAATAATTTATTTCAGTCACACGTTTACTCCAATGAACGTATACGTTCTCACACCGTTAATTAGCCCATAATTGTAACGCCCCGGAATTTCTATGTTTTGAAATTCGGGCGTTTGGGCCCATTAGTGGGTTTTAAGGCCCATTAACGGATTTTCTTAAAATTATATTGTTTTGAGCCTTATTTGTCAAGAGAAGCCCTAAGACACTTGATAGGGCTCGGCGAGACGAACGTATCGAGCCCAAGAACGTGGCAAACGGACACAGGGTTACTTCGTTATGGCATTGGGAAGCATGCCATAAGGCGGGACCCACCTTAAGTTTGCGAGAAAACATGCCCTTGTGTAGTCTGATTTCGAAGGGCTCATCGATACGAGTCCAGCAGTACCAAGAACGTGTGATTCCATATTCGGGGTAGGGAGTTACGCCCGTTTGAATTTTTGTTTTTAATATTAAAAAATGAAAATTAAAAAATATATATAAATAGAATTTTGACGTCAGCAGGCTGACGCCAGTGCTGACGCATTGGCGTCAGTTCCTGCTGACGCCAGCGGCAGGAGGCCTGCCGCATCAAGCAGGGCTAGCCGCTAGATGCGTGCCACGTGGCGTGCATCCAACGGCCGGTTTGCCTTTAAATAGAGGGGGGTGCCCAACTCGCCCCTACCCCTCTTCCATTTACTTTTGTTTTCGCTCCCTCTACGCCGTTTATATATTTTTTAAACGTGCGTTTCTTCTTCGTTTCTCGCCCGTTTTTACCCGTTTAAAAACCATTCCTACCTAATTCGAGGGTGCCCGATGTCGTGAGAAGGTCCGCTTTTCGAGATAAACCCTCTAAAAGGTTGAAACGACCCGAGGCAAGAAGAGGCCCTGCCCGACGCACCCGAGCCGAACGAAGAGACTATCCCAACGCTAGGGGAGATTCTGCCCGCCTCACCTGAGCCGAACAAGGAAACTACCTCTGCGCAAGGGGAGGTGCCGCCCACCACTTTTAAGACGGCTGCAAATGTAGGACTAACGAGGGTAGGTGGTTTTAAGCTCTACTCCCATGCTACGACTAGGCGTTATATCTTATAATTTATTTGTTTCTTATAATAAATATAATTTTGAAAATAGATGATATTTATTAGGGGTCGGGCGAACGCTAAGATAATAGTGTATCGTACACCTCTACGATGGAATTTATCATTACATGAGCTTTAATGATAATATTGTTTACGAACGATTTTACCGGATTTTTAAGGGTAGTTATTTAGTATAAAGCCCAAAAACTACGATCGGTTTTGAAGGGTAGCTATTTGGTATAAAGCTCAAAAGCTATCGGAGTTATGACTCCTAGGTACCGCCGATTATGGCATATGGCGTGCCCATGAAGTTGGATATCGTGGGAAAATCCTCTTTATTCTGATCCTGTCACCCCATGAGCACGGGTGTATGTCACTGGGGTATCGGCGACATTCTGTAAACAATGATTTATCCAATTTTGATTTATTTATCGGATTATGGCTACGAATGAATTATCCGAATTTAACGGATTATGCGAAGAACTATTTTTGTCTTCTTTTTATCTAAGAAATGTGTGGGATCCTGTTAGTCGATAATATTGGTTTCATTCGACGTTGTATTATGAGAATATTTTATACAGCTTTATTTATGCTTTATGTTTTAGCATGCTAATAGATTTCAATTCTATCTACTGAGTATGATTATACTCACCCACCCCTAGACGCCGCAGGTTTGGACGTCGAAGATAATATTCTCGAGGATTACTCGTAGACTTCAAAGGACCCATGTCGTGTTACGTTCTTTTATGATGTATTAGTTTTATATGTGCGCGACTTTGATTTTGTTAAGGCACGATAGGCCTTATTTTGTTAAAGCATTTTGTAATTACCTAAATAAATAGATGGTTACTCTTCTGTGCACGGTTGATCTTGGTCCGTTTATTACTACGAGTTGCCGACGCTCAGACTGTTTAAGTAATTTAAAAAGTCGGGACGTAACAATAATTACCCCTGAAGGTAAATTAGTATCTTTAAAATGTTAATGAGGGTACTATTAGTTAATTAAAACCCCTCATGTCCCCTAGGAAGGCTATAACTGATTATTTTCTGATTTTAATAATTATAAATATATTTTTATATATTTATAAATTACTTAAAAAAATAAAAGGAGGGTAGTTTAGACTTGAACCGGCCCAAATTCGGTCTGAATCGGGCCGGCTTAGATTTAAAAAGAAACCTGGCCAAACCGGCAGCTAATGCGGGTCGGCCAGTGCATCATCTTCCTCCTGAGATTTCCAAAGCCGCCGCTCCTCCACACAGACCAGAGCAAGAGGTGAGGCCGGCGAGCCGCTGCTGGCCCTCCTGCCCCAGTCTGCCGAAAGATTTCTGCCTTCCCACAAGCTTCCGACCTACTCAAACATTCGCTCCTCAACGTTGGAGTTCTGCTGCCTCCTCGCCAAGGTGCCCAGCGAGGAGAAGGCTGCGACTTGAGGACCGCCGGTCGTCCAGACACCCAGGACCGCCGGTCTTTCTCTCCGCTGTCCCTGGTATTCCCATAAAACTCATACCGGAGACCCAGGGTTAGCTGCCCCGCTGCCTCCAATGTCTCCCACGCCCGGACAGAAAAAGAAACAGAGTATCTATGCTTTGTTCTTTGATCCATCCGGCAGTCCCAAGGACGCCGGACCTCCGTCGGTTCTTATTCCAATCCTCCAGTCCTCCCTCAATGTAGATTAATGCTTGCAGCAGTCACCATCCGCCTTTATCTTTTGGCTCTCGTGGCAGAAAGATTCAACCAGAGCCATGGAATTTCGGCCGCGGACGGTTTCTGGCCGAAGAGGTTCCTCCTCGACCGTGGCCGAACTCGAACCTTCCTAACCTATTTCTTTCCACTCCGGCGTTTGAAAAGAGTCCTCCCGTCATTAACAATGCCCATACGATATGGCCACACCGCAGCAGAATGACTCCATTGGCATACGCCAGAGGAACGTTTAGTCTTTACAGAACTAACTCTAAGATATACACTTATGTAAAAGTTTAGCATGCATCGACGAAATAAGAAGAAACACACCTATCTCGCCCCGCATGAGAAATAGAAGTGCACAAACCATTCTCTCACAGTTCATCCAAAAAGTTTTTAATGGCGTACTACTTTTAAGCGAAAACCTAAGCATATTTCCACAACATAGTTTATAAACAAGGATCTTACCTTTCCCGACGGTGTCTTCGTGCACGCTCCTCCTCCTCACCTCCTTTTCCGGCGACGAACCCTCTTATCCAGCCACTATAATCTCCAAGCCTTAAGCCTTAATAGCTTTCTCACAGCTTAGGAAGAAGATGGTGGCTAGGGTTTGTATGAGGAGGGTTTTATATAAAGGAAGGGAAAGAAGAAGCATGTTCTATATGAGGAAGGTAGTGGTACGTAATGCCAATTACCCCTACGCCAAGTCACCCTATAGTGGTCCCTACTAGGTGACCCTACCCAATTTAAGTTTTTAATAAATAAAAACCTTAACTATGCTAATTCTTCATCAATTAATTCTAAAAGAAATATAAAAAATACAAAAAAAAATCAAAAAAATCACCTTGAAAATCTTGGATGCTACACCTGCTCAACATGCCAACTCGGCTCATTAACAGCCATAGATGTGGTCATAACCTCTATCGTATCATATGAGCCACTACCCTCTTCGTTTCTTCTGCCCCAGTCATTCACTTGGCCCTTCCCGATTTTCCTCTGGTCCAATGCATCTCATCATACCTTTTTCTTGTTCTAATCGAAGCAAAGGGGAGTATTTCTTTGCCCTAGCCACATCTTGCACTTAATCCATGACTTCGAGTGTTTGTCCATCTGCACCATCTGCACCATAGTTGGATTCACGTGGCTGAAATAGTAAAAAATTGCCAAAATTACACAAGAAGACTACAACAGTAAAATTTTATTATTTTAAAGTAGTAAAAAATTTCACTTTGTAGCTGAGTCCTGAGTAGAGATGGTAACAGGCCTTATCAGGCCAGAGGCCCAAGGACCAGACTGAGCCGGGCCAGCCATTCCTTCAGTGAGGAGGCCCGGCAAGGCTCGGCCCACAGGCCTGTTATGCCTAGCCTTGGGTCAGTCAAAAATAAAAAAATATTAATATATTTTATAAATTTATAAATTTTAAATTTTTAATGAGATAAAAATTACATCATTATAATATAAGTACATCTCAATTAAGTTAATAAATAGCGAAGAGCTGTTTTGGAGCCAAAAGAACCGTTGTCTAACAACCCGACGTAGCAAGGCCGGGGCAAGCCGTTTGATGGCCACGAGCTGCACATCAAGACCCAGTATTGCGCATCTCGTGTACAGGCCTAAAACCATTCGTGATTGGGTTAGATATTCATAGTCCACTTTCTCTAAGACCAAAACTCAACTTCAGCCTCTCATTGGATATAGAATGTGAATTACATATGAGAACAAAGGATATTTACTTTTTTCGGTCTAAAACCATTCGTGATTGGGTTAGATATTCATAGTCCACTTTCTCTAAGACCAAAACTCTACTTCAGCCTCTCATTGGATATAGAATGTGAATTACATATGAGAACAAAGGATATTTACTTTTTTCGGTCTAAAGAGAGGTAGAACAGGCTTTGAATGTAGAGAAAATGCATTAGAAATATCATTTTCCATAAAAAAATTAAAGCAATTCCCACGATGAGTACAGACTTCTTTCATTATTCTTATCTACATTGTTGGCAGGCGAGAAAGAATAGAAATCGATAAATACTATTATATCCAGAATTACAAACTTCTTCAAAGTACAAAATGCGGAGACATAATTACATGTATAATTTCGGTGCAGAAATTACATTTTCCTCAAATTATCTAGCCTTGCCTGTAGTTCGTTATCTATCCCACCATCATCATTTCCCGATGCTTCAGCTTGGGCAACTTTATTAGTCGAACTAGGCGTAGCTACAGCAGTTGATGGTGCTTTCAATAGCTGCATAAAATTAACACAACACTAATTAGATGTTGAAATAGAGTTCAAGAAGGAAATTGTACATGTATAACAAACTAATGGGGAAAAAACAAAATGTCACCTGAGCATCAATATCAATGCCTATCTCATCAAGAACTTGATTCACAAGTTCTTCAGTTTCTTCTTCTTCTTCATCTCCTTCCAAAGCATCGTCGATGGCATCACCCATAACCTCTGTCACCATTTCCATCTTCTCATTCTGTCTCTCGAATTCCATCATTATCTTCTGTAATGCTGGTAAGTTCATCTGTCTATTCATCTGGCCCATAGCCTTCGTGACTCCCTTCATAGCCTCTCCCATTGCTTGTGTTGATTTCAGAGTCTGCAAGTGTAAGAGATTTAACTTAGGTTTTAATAGCGGTATATTAGGTCCAATAACTCATCGAAAAATGTAAGAAAGGCAGATATTTCCTTTCGATTGCTGTTTATTTAATAAAAGAATTAGGGCTTCCGTATAATAGGCAAGAGCAGTTTATTCACTAGCTAATAACATCCTAAGTCAAATTTTAAGTAATAAGTACTAACTGGAGAAGTAGTTTACTCAGTACCCAAGGTCAAAATGGTTGAAATACATCTATTTACAAATCCAAGATATTTCCAATCGACTGCTTTATAAAATCACTAAAGAATTAAGGCTTCAATAGGAAAGAGCTGTTTATTCACCAGCTGTGATAACATCCAAAGTCAATTTTGAAGTAATAACAAACTGGTAAAGAAGTTTACTCAGTACCCAAAGTCAAAATGGCTGAAATGCATCTAAACAAGTCTGCTTACTTTACAACTAAAATATAAATCAAAACCTAGAGCCTAACGAGAAAATTCTAATTCAGATAAGCGATTTCTCACTCTTATTAGCCTCCATAAAAAACACAGAAAAATTGATGATCATATGATAGTTGTTTGTACTTCATAATAACCTTCCCATAAACCAACAACCAAATTTGATACAGCTTACCTGAATCCTAAGGGATACACCCTGAAGCTGTGATTTAAGTGCATAAAACTTGGTTATTTGGTGCCTCGTTCTGATAAGGTCTTTTGCCATCACTTTCACAGCACCCTACAAACAAATGCAAGAATAGTCTGTGGGATAGTGTAATAAGCACAAAAGTTCATGTTAAATTCACATTCGAGACTGTTACATTCATGTTAAAACGCATGGACAGGACGGCATAAAAAAGACATATCAACCCCAGTTACATAATCCTTAAAGATAAAAGTCCATTTGTTTGACAAGTAGCCCCATAAATAAAAGCTACATATGAAAAGAAAAAAGATACTTGGTGATGGCAACAGAATATTGTATCTCGAATTTTCAGAAAGTTTCCATTGCACAAATTTAACATTCTTCTTAAATGAATAAGAGGCACACTAATTGTATGTAAAAAGTGAGTGCTAGTATGTCATTTTTTCAAAAAGATTGAAAATACTCATTGATTCGTTTTCTCCTAATGACCATATAGAATGCAAAATGCTGTCCACTAAATTCTCAATTAGCAATGTCATAAGAAGATCGCAAGCAAAACATTAATAAAGTGGAACTTGGCTCGATATATTTTATCAATTTTTTCTGCTATATTCACAGTCGGGATATCTAGATATATACAACATACCTTGCAAAAGATAATGCATCTGGTACCACATGTGATTATTTTAGCAAAGGTTGTTCCCAAAAGATAAATACACTCATTTCAAACAGTGTGCTCAAGTGGTACCAAAATTATTTGAAGTTATTTTAGTTAGCCCTAGAACGCCTTACTTCTGTATATTAACAGGATAATTAAGGCCAGGAGTCCCTTGTCCAGTTGGCAAAGGAGCTCTATGCAAACTAAAAATGTGAAGCTGACTTCTGGTCCCAACTTAAAGCTAGCCTCTTATTCTTCGACAAATGTGAAGGATTTAAAGATTTAATAATTAAGTACAATAAACATTCCTATAAGCTCATGAACAAGCTTTCAATGACTTAAGTGAACACTCGCAAAGCCACCAAATTAACATGAAAATGAAGGACGCTGTAATCACAAAATGAAGTATGATAAAAACATAAATATCTATTTTTTTGTAATAAGAAAAAGGGAGAAACTTTTGAACAAAAAAATGAAAGAAATGTACCATCTGTCCTTGCTTTGCAGTTTTCTTAATCTCCATAATAAGCTTCTTTTCTTGAGTTTGCAGACCTTGCCTCTCCCTCTCTATCTCCCTTATAGATTTGTCCAGCATCCGCTTGTTCTCCCGCAGAAGCTCTGCATAATCACAAAACAGGGTGGGAAAAGAATTCATAACTGAAATTACAAAATTGGGCAGAAAATTAAAAGAATAATCCTGCAAAGAGTTTAAAAGAGCAGGCAAGATATGTCACAGTCAAGCCCCTAGGCCATTCAGAACCACTGTATTTAGTCAAACACCCCCGAAGAACCCTATCCAGAGAAAATTCGCAAGGGAATGATGGATGCATGACCAACCAGTCAATTTCATCTTATTCATTCTTACAAACTAGTTGGGTCACTAAACACATAAAAGTGTCCATAAACTCTACAGCAACACAGGTCCAAAATTAACTCGACTGTACCAGTCAGATGGCCTTGAGGGGATCGGCTTGAGCCGAATCAAATTCACACAAACAACAAATTGTATTATATCCAGGAAAAGGCAATTGCAAATCGGGGAAAAAAAACTTACATAGTTTCAATTCAATTGTTTGCCGGATCATAATCGAGAAGAAATAAGCATTTACTTGTCACAATCTTGGCATAGAGAAGGCAAAAAAGAAATACCTGCAGGGGTCTTTCTCTTGCCAAAGATGAAACTCATATCTTTCCCTGGAGACCGTGTCAATTTCGCTGGAAAAACCTTCTACAGATAGAAAAGGTGAACGATCCGAGCTACTAAATCCAAGTGTCACTGTGCGTTGGCACTGTCACAAAGTGGTAGGTAGGGAAAAAATTCAGTCGTGGGTCAATTCGGTTCAGTTTGGAAATTTGGCTAAATTTGGGAAAACTTCAGCAACTAGAAAACTATGATATCTATCAATTTATAGGAAGAAGCAAATCAATTCAATTAATATACAAAAAGCCTTAATCCCAAGAGTTATCAACATAAACCCAAGTATAAAAGAGACATAAGGTAGTATCAACATAAATCCAAGTATCAAAAGTCATCTCAAATTTCCTAAACATAGCCATCTGAACTGAAAATCTACAACATTTCCCAAGCCTTACCATGATCCTACGCCCATCTGTTACCCTCCCTTAGAGATAACTATTTTAATAAACACTTCACTGAAATCGAAGTTATTTTACTGTCAAAGAAAATTTAAAAACCTTTGCCTGAATAATCAACAATTATTAAACAAGATCATACTCCGTCATCTCCTTATGTTATGAACCGTCCATTGATTTTCAGAACAGTAGTATTTATTTCTTTCTTTAAGCCCTTAAGGCTATTGTAGGTATTTGCATTGTTAGTTAGATAAATAAGCTTAGACAAATAAACCTAGGCCCATTACGGGCAGAGCTATGTAATAGGCTTAGAGCCTTGATTTGGGATTAATGAAGAAGTATTAACCCTAATTACTCCTCTCCTCCCGTCGTCTTCTTCCTTGTTCCTTTCGTCCCTCTACTGGTTCGACTTGAACCAGGTGAGCCTTCATCTCCTTCGCTCCCTCTTTCTACAGATCACAAGAACCCAGCTTTAAGGGTTCATAACACCTTATCTAAAAAAATATATTTAAAACCCGCGTAAGAATTTTTTCATAAACAATGGTTACAGTACAACCGACTGAAGAATCAAAATGAAGACAAAACAGTAAAACCAAGAAATTTACTAAAGCATGCAGATACTAAAATGCTGAAGGAATTAACCAACAAACAAACCAATTACCAAGTACCAACCAGTTGCCAGACACAAAAGCTAAAATACGCTCGATGAGAACAAAGCAAATAAAAGCCATAGGTGGAGCAAAGTCTAAACAGAGTAATCGCAAACCCAAAAAGAGGATCGTAGAGCAAAGCAAATCTCCGTTAAATCTTTACCGTTGCAGTGGAGCTAGGACCGCGATGGAGCCGTGGAGGAGAGGTGAGAGGTCTGAGAACTTAGAACTGAGAACGGGAGACTCCGATTGCAGATTTTCCGGTCGCCGGCACAGCGTGGTAAGGAAATCCGGCTTGCTCCCAAGTCCCAATCGATCTTCGTCCTAACACACACTTCTTTTCTATGCTTTCTACGCGGAGTCGACGAATCGAATCGACGGGAAACTGTTACCAGAACAACCCCAGCAAATCCCAAAAGTCGTTGCGGCTCCCCCAATTCTTAATATAAGCTATAAGCGCTTTAGCTCATATAATTTATAAGCGCTAAATTCGTAATAGTCATCCGATTGACATCCAATGGCCCAACCTGAATATGATTAGTTTTAGGCTCTTAACCATGGTTAACGAGCAAGTGTACTCATATTGCGTTTGGCCAGCCAACCCCTATTGCTCTAGGAAAGTATTTTATATGCTTTGTACTAACAGCGAGCCGAGTGTAAGGAACGTTCTTTAGGCATTTATTTTTAAGATTAATAATGTATATACTAGCGCACGAGAGTATAAATATTATTTATATTTATACTAATATATACTAGTGTATATATCAGTAATTTAAAAAATAAAAGCCTCACCAGTGTTCTTTACACTCTGCTCAGGCTCAGGCTCAGGCTCAGAGAATATGAAAAACAGTTTTCTTATAAACCCTCCCCTCCTAGTCGCCTACTCTCTTGTGCTCTCCACTCTCGAGTTCCCCTTGGTATGATCAGCCATATGTGACCAACTCGGCTATTCTCCAAGCCAAGGGTTTCCTGGTCTCAGCCCACGGCGAAGCTCAGTACTTATACAGTCCCTTGTGTTGTATACTGTAGCTTTAACTTTTTGCTGTACCTCTGATAATATGTTGCCTTTAATTTTAGAGACCATATGAACTTTATTTGTGATTATAAAAAATAGTAACTTTTCCATGAGGTTATTAAGATTGGGAAGGTTAATACAACAAAACAGATTGACATGTGTGAATGGTAAATTGCCTTTTCATTTTAAAATTGAACGTATCTCATGTTCTTAATTGCTTTGCTTGCTTGTTCATTTTCTCGTTATCTCTATTGGCTAATTTATAAGTTTAAGTGATTCTAGGAACACCAGAGTTTATATGGCTTAAGATATGATGTCTTATATAATGCTAATTTAAGCATTGAATTGGAAAGCGATGGACTTACCCATGAACTAAACGAGATTATTAACTAAATGGCGGCTTGGATATGGCAGCACTTACGTTTTCCGGATTAATAAAATTAACTAAATGCGATACGTCCCACTCCGAATACCCGACAAACGTTCAAACGTCGCCGTCAGTCGTCACCGAGAGTTGCTCCATCCAGCATCAGAGATAAGGGCCGAGCTCCCCCAGCGACAAAGGCGGAAGCTTTGTCTCTCCTCTCTGCGAATCTGAAACCCTAGCGAGCTCCTCTGGGGCCTGGACCTGCGAAGCCCTTGAGCTGAAGCTTCTTCGTCTGCAAAATTTCCATGGAGGGGCCGCTGGCGGGGCTCCAGGACCACGTGAAGATGGCGAGGGAATTCGCCATGGAGGGCTCCTACGACTCCTCCGTCGTCTTCTTCGACGGCGCCGTTGCCCAGATCAACAGGTAATCAGATTTCCCTGTTTCCGCTGCCGATTCATTTGGACTAAGGATGCGTTCTTTGGCCTGATTTGTAAGCCTTAGTCTTATTCTATCTATGTTGTTATCTGTTCCTGTCTTTTGGCCATTTGTTTGTGAGCAGTGTGCATTTCACTTTATTTTATTTTTTTGTTCTAGATGAAGATTTAAAATTGAGTTGTTTTCTGATCTGAATCCCCCCACCCGCTCTTATCGGTACTGTTGCTTATTTTACCTTTACTTTCCTGTCGCTTTGTCTTTAAGGAGTTGTGATTCATCATCTTGATTGATTAAATAAACTGTCATTTTGTCTATCAATGCAAATTTTCGGTGCGATTTCATTAACTTCTGCTATTTTAGTTGAGCAATGCCGCATTTCGTAGTCTGTTATTGTGTCTAATCAGCAATGTGGGAAGTCTCGTCTTCTTCTCCTGCAATTCACTTGATATTTATGAGCCCCTGAAGGTACGAATTTGATAAAGTGTTTTGCAATTCCTCCCTCTTTAGGTACTTGAGTACTATTGATGATCCTGCACTACGTACTAAATGGATGAACTGCAAGAAAGGACTTCTAGAGGAAGTTGACGTTGTGAAACGATTAGATGCTGAAATAAAGGCTTTCAAAGAAATCCCTACCATGCGAAGAAGGGCGGGGTCTCCCCCAATCCGGACCAAATCCTTTGTCTTCCAACCATTGGATGAGTATCCAACCTCATCTGGAGCACCTATTGATGATCCTGATGTTTGGAGACCACCAAGCCGTGACGGTGGAAACAGGAGACCAGCGAGGTCTGGTCAAGTGGCAGCTAGAAAATCAGCTCAAGATGCTACTTGGGCTCGAAGTTCGTCAAGGGCTGGAGCAGCTAATAGTCGTGGAGCGAAATCAAATCTATCTAGCAAAGGCCCAGGAGTTCGAGGGTCAACTACTTCTGGCGTAACTGGTAAAAAGGGTACTGGAGGCAAATCAAATTCAGGGAAGTCTGACTCCGGGGTAATTGTGCTAAACCGATGCGTTAGTACATAACTATTGTTCTACTGCTAGCTTGTTCATGTTGTGAAAGTTAGTAAATGCGTATGATAACTTGATTCTATTTGATCCTTGGAGGATATTATTTCGTAAATATTCACTGTTTCATATTAGACAGAATTGTTTGTGATTTTCCAAAGTTTTTAGAATAGCTCTGAGCGTCAAATAAAATTTGTATCTTTTTCCATTCAGCTAAATATTTTGAAACTACTTGCATTTTGAAGGAAGCTGATACATGTCCAACAAAACCCTCCAATTGTAAGTGGTGGGTTTAGATTAGACAGACATGCCCACCTTTTCTCTTTCCAACCAAAACTGCCACATCACAGTTGGAGGGTTTTGTTGGACAGATTTATTGGAACATTTCCATTTTTCCATTTTGAATTTGCAAGTGAATATGCTAGCTCAGGTTCTAGTGATATATCAAGGGTGTTTTTTCCTTAAACCAAAGTGACACCCCAAAGAGATGTATGTGCTAAATGGAAGAAACCACTAAAATGTTGCATGTTTGTGTTGAGTATTTGCAAGGCAATTCTTTTTTGGTCTGTTGGGCTCGGTGCATAAGACCATCATGTATTACAAAACTCACATTGGAGATAT
The DNA here is from genome assembly GCA_035235625.1 of Saururus chinensis. Taxonomy (NCBI): domain Eukaryota; kingdom Viridiplantae; phylum Streptophyta; class Magnoliopsida; order Piperales; family Saururaceae; genus Saururus; species Saururus chinensis. The sequence goes on along the minus strand of CP141143.1, from coordinate 22,033,571 downwards.
AAGATATTAGATACCATTGTGGATTGTACCTTTGGGGCTATTATCAGAGATTAATCATAACAAAAAAATTTCATTAGAGATGTGATAGGGTATGCACTTCCAAGTGTAAAATTAAATTTCATCATTATCAACTATAACAAGAAGTTATAACCCTTGTGTTAATTTATACTAATTAAGTTTCACCTGTTTACATTTTGACCTTCGAGCTATTGAAACCGGTTGATCAAACCACGTCACTGAGACTTGCAGATAATGTAGTTTCAATTGAGGAGACTAAATCAGTGTTAAACAGAAAGCTAGAAACCCGTAAGTAAGCCCTATAATTGAAAGGGTTTAAAATAAGTACAACTAAAGAGGAGTATGTAGTTTTAATTTATGGAAGGTAGAACTATAGGTAGGCCCTTAGTGAAAATAAATGGGCAAGAAGTGCCAAGATGTGAGCAATTCTACTATCTAGGCTCCATTATCCACAAAGAGTGATGTATGAATAGCAATGCAGTACATTGGATGAATGTGGGGTGGGCAAAGTGAAGAGCAGCGTATGCAGTGTTGTGTGATAGGCGGATCCCAATAGGCCTAAAGGCAAAGTCTACTGGACAGCAGTTAGGCCTGCAATACTCTATCATATAGGTAAATTAAATGTAGCCAAAATAAGGATGTTAAGGCAGATGTGTGGGATAACTAGGAGAGATAGGATTAGAAATAAGTATATTGGTAGGAACTTATGGGTTGCACGTTTTGGGGTGAAGCTTGGGGAATGTAGGTTGCATTGGTATGAACATGTATAAAGAAGATCAATGGATAAGAAGGTTAGAAACAATGCAAGTAGAAGAGGCCAAAAGAGGGAGAGGGGGAGCTAAGGGAACTCGGATGGAGTTAATAGAGAAAATTTTGGCTATGCTACCTCTTACAAAAGAGCTGGCACAAAATAGGCTAAGTAGAGGTGTGAAATCAATGTCGCTGACCTCAAATTGGTGGGAAATGGCGCTACTTGATTGTGATATGGATGCATCATGGATCTTTTATCTTGTTTTAATTTCAAGGATAGAAGTATCAAACTGGTTTTGTTTTGGTTATTATCATCTGCAGGAACAATGTCTACACCTTTCTTTGCTTTCTGGGTATCAGGCTTTACTATATTTATAATAACAACCTATAATTTGTGGAAAATATGCTTGCAAAGGGCTTGTATTCATGCATCAAGGGAATAATATAAAGCTGAATTTTATAATCTACACATAGTATATGAGGTTTACTGACCTGTTACATGATATTTATGAATTGACATAAAACCTTCTGGTGATCTCTTCTTTTAACTTTTCGTCTACTTTTTAGACCCTGTTAAATTTATGCAATTGGAGCTTTTTCAGTGAGAGCCCTTTACCAATTTAATTTTTTTGAACTCTTGACTATGTGCGGGTTTTGAAATGCAGATGTAAGCTCTTTCATCAAATAAAATGTTCTCATACTAATAAATGTTTTTGTTATGATGATAGGCTAGTGATGCGGAAGAAGGAAAGTTGAAAAAGGGGCAATATGAAGGACCCGATGCTGATTTGGCTGCTATGCTTGAAAGAGATGTTTTGGACAGCAGTCCAGGAGTGAGGTGGGATGATGTTGCAGGACTTACTGAAGCCAAAAGACTTCTGGAGGAAGCAGTGGTCCTTCCTTTGTTGATGCCTGAGTATTTCCAGGTACTTAATTGCATTGCACATATTCTATTTTTGTAAATTACTGCAATAGATATAATCAACAAACTTGTACTTACTGGTAATATCCTTTGAAGGATATTGCTTGGTAGAATGAATTCATTTTGTCAAGTGATGCGTTTTATATCTCTTGTGCATTAGTTAAATGGTGTTTTACATTTTGATTTCCTGGCTGGGTGGAGGGTAAAAGCCTGAAATTTGTTTCAGCATGCTTCTCATTGTTTTTTGCCTTCTCTTTTGGAGTGGAGCAATATTATATCTACCCACCATATACTGTTTTTCACTTGATTTAAAAAAAGAATTATTTGCATTTTCTTATCATTGTGCACTTGATAGTGTCTGTTGGGCCTGAATGATAGAAAACCTTAACTCTAAACACATTATAGGGTATTCGCCGACCTTGGAAAGGAGTTCTTATGTTTGGGCCTCCTGGAACGGGTAAAACACTCCTGGCAAAAGCAGTAGCAACAGAATGTGGTACCACATTTTTCAATGTGTCTTCCGCAACCCTTGCATCAAAATGGCGTGGAGAAAGTGAGCGCATGGTTCGGTGCTTGTTTGATCTGGCAAGAGCTTATGCTCCAAGTACTATTTTTATTGATGAGATAGATTCTCTGTGCAATGCTAGGGGGTAAGGATATATACTGGTTTCGCCTCTACATCCCTTCAGCTGATAAATTTGTAATCTGAACATTAATATTTACAAACAATTCTTGTACCTATCAGGGCATCAGGAGAGCATGAGTCATCCAGAAGGGTAAAATCTGAACTCTTGGTTCAGGTAGACGGTGTCAATAATAGTTCTACTGGTGAAGACGGTCAACGGAAAATTGTGATGGTCTTGGCAGCCACAAACTTTCCATGGGACATTGATGAGGCACTCAGGTAAGCAACTTTTTTAAACTCTCCATTACATATATTTGAAATGTTTGCTACTTAGAAGCAAGTACCATGGAAAGCATTTCTTAATTTCATCTCTAAATAAAAAAAATAATGTTATAATTTGTGGAAACTTTGTCAATTGAAGATTTTAGCTTCTTCCTTTCAATTTATCTCAATAGCTCATGTATTTTATGCAGGAGACGGCTTGAGAAACGTATATATATTCCACTTCCAAATTTTGAGAGTCGAAAGGAGCTCATCCGCATAAACCTTAGATCCATCGAGGTAATAAACAGCCATCTTTTTTGAGCTATTTGTAACCATTGGTTACAATTACAACAAAAAAAATCTGTGAATGTGAAATTACAGAAGATTTGCCAATTTTTTTTTGGTAAGTTATTTTGCTTGAGGGGATCGGGTAGATATGGGGCCTTGTGGAAACTGCTTCAGTAGACTGTTGTTTTGTGCCAATCGAGTTGAAATGCCTGGCCTGTTTTCTGAGTACCGTGTTGAATTTTAAATCTATGTCGTTCTATCACAAAAGAAGTTGCCTCCAAAATGAGAAACTTCTGTCTTATAATTTAGATGCAGCAATTGTTAGATAGATATTAAAGGATCTTTTTGTTGGCAATAAAATATTTCCTACAAGCAGGTAGCCTCTGATGTAAATATTGACGAGGTTGCACGCCGGACAGAGGGATACAGTGGAGATGATCTGACAAATGTATGTAGAGATGCTTCCATGAACGGCATGAGACGTAAAATTGCAGGGAAAACAAGAGAGGAAATCAAGAACATGGCCAAGGAGGAGATAACCAAAGACCCTGTGGCCAAGTGTGATTTCGACGAGGCCGTTACCAAGGTTCAACGTAGTGTTTCTGCAGCAGATATAGAACGACATGAGAAATGGTTTCAAGAATTTGGATCGGCATAGAGAGACTGTAACAAAGGACATTGATTCATTGATTGCCTCGATTTACCAAGGAATGGGGCGTGGATTTTGACTGACAACAGTGTGGCGTTGCTGCTAACGTAATGGTTATGATCATATATCAGCGCCTGAGAGGTTGCTGACCTTACTCATTTAACGTGATTTGCTGTGTTGCAGTGTAGATTTGATGATTTGTAACACGCTTGAACATATGCAATAGTGCACGGAATGGCAAGCGTGATAAATGTATAATAAACTATATGGGAATTCTTGCCTCATTCTTATTAAGGGGCTTTTTCTTAAGGGGGCTGTTTGTGTACTTAGTTTCTGTCGTTGATTATGCGGCTTGAATTATTGGAATTACAGTAGATGGTGGATGAAATTACAAATTTTGTTTGTCGATTTTAAGCCATTCCGAGCCAAAATTAACCAAAGTTATTGAATTATTTTATGAGGTGTTTCTATCGATTCTGGTTCTTAGCCCTCTTTCCAAAATTTACTTCTTGTATAGATTTAAACATTGAAAAATATACCAAAATAAGTGGGGTTTATTTTAAAATTTTAAAGTTACTTATTTTTGTTTAATAAAGCTTGAATTTAAGAATGTAATAGTATTAACAATCTGTATATTCGAGTTTAAATGAGAGAGTTATTTTATTTAAAATTTTAAAATTGAGTTTGATGTAATATCTAAATTTATTTTAAATTTTTTTATTATTAATTATAATTTACATTCTAAGGTAAACTTTTAGAATTAATTCCAAAACATCTACTTTTATTTCTAAAAATCCAAAACCTAAATAGCCCCTAAGTGTCTATCTCATTATGTTGGCCATGACTCGAGTTGGACCAGATTTCGGAGCCAAGTCAAACCAGGTCCTCGTCAAAGTTGTTTTTTCCCCCTAAAAATGCTACTTATGCTTTGCCATGTTTGCTGGATGCACACTTGCCATGACGGGCTCAGTTGGCCCAAGTATGGAGACAAGGCTATGCATGGCCCATACATCCGGGCTATCATAGGGATGGCAAAGGGCCGGGTTGGGCTTGAGCTCAGCCGTTCATGACTGTGCCCAGGCCTAGCTGATACCCATATGCGGTCTGGGTCGGGTCCTGTATTGGGGCCATAGGCTTTATCAAGCTTGAAAAGGGCCCATTAATCTGGACCAAGGTCAAGCCCAAAAAGGGCCCATTCGGCCAGATTGAGGCCAAGCCTGAGGCCCATGAGGCTAAGGCCTGCAAAGCCCATAAGGCCTTATGGGCTGGCCCGTAAAGCCCATAATGCATTATGGCAGCCTGACATGGCTGTTAAGGGCATGTATGTGGGCTGACTTATGCATGTAGTTTTTTATTTTAACAAAAAAAAAATATTTAGGCTGGCCATGCCCAACAAGGGCCATGGACTATGCTGGGCCACCAATTTGGAGGTGTGGGCCTGGCCGGACTGGCCAACCCATATACGGGGATGAGCCAAGCCCAGCCCAACCCGTTGCCACCTTTAGTCGAGTGTGAAGGGCATGAGCTTATGTCGCATTCTTTTTTATTTGCCACCGTAAGTTTACATAGTATTACTCACTTTCTATGTGGATTTAGTTTTTTCAATAATAATAATAATAATAAATGACAAATGCATTCAACATGATCAAAGCTTCAACAATAAGAGATGCACCAATAGATGTTATCACATAATATCAATGTGAAATGGAGCATATGGCAAATTAGGGTAACTCAATGAGGAAAACAGTTTGAAACGTTTGGTCATAATATTATATGCAAGTTAAGTCTAGCCAAAAGAGTCAAGATAGGCAGTGAGCTCAAGTCATGAATTAGACAAAGCCAAATTTCAAGCTGAGAATCAAGCAAGCAATGGTCGCGAACTTAGCACTTGGTCTTTGAACTTTAGGAGCACTAAAGAATAAAGATGCTTGTTTCTAGCTTCAAAGTCTAGCATTGTTATATACTCTTAATTAGTAGCAGCCACATCACATGTAGGGAAGCATTTTTTTATGCTATGTGAAGAGCATGAGCCGAGCGTAAGGAATACCTGCGAAACATTTATTTTTAAGATTTTCGGTGCACACAGTAGTACATGTTAGTATAAGTATTACTTCCGCTAATATGTGTTACCGTGTACGTCATCGATCTTAAAAATGAACACCTCTCAGGCATTTCTTACGCTCGGCTCATGCTGAGTGTAGAGTATAAAAATGGAAGTATTTTTTATATTCCGTGAAAAGCATGAGTTGAGCGTAAGAAATGTCTAAGAAGTGTTCATTTTCAAGATCGATGATACACACGGTAGTGTATGTTAATATAAATATTACTTCCACTAATATATGCTACCGTATGTACTGTCAACCTTAAAAATAAATACCTCCCAGGTGTTCTAGCTGAGTATGGACAAAAAAAACGCTTCCCACATGTAGTTTACAAGTACTTCAATCATACACAGTCTAACATGCTATTATCATATAAATGAATGTTGCCGGTTGGACTCTGGACCTACTCCACGAAGCCCCAGGTCAGGATCTAGTAACCTGAGACCCCATTTCGGTACTTGGATATTAGGGCTGAATCAAGCCCAGATAACGGAATCCCATTACATCTAAGTCCAAGATTTCCAACCTAAACAAAATTCAACAAAGCTGTCAACATGGGAAACGAGATCTGGTCCCTCCAGGTCCAGGTCCAGGTCCACATCTACAACCTCCTCTCGGGGAGCTGGCTCCGTGGTGCCTGCTTGCCGGGTCCATGGCAGCGTTTCTCTTGCACATATGACGGGGAGAGGTGGGTGTTCATGGCAGGGGGCTGTGCCTAGCTAATAACGATCAATTATTGAGGCCGTTTGCTAGCCATGACTTATGATGTGGTTAAGGAGGTGTGAGTGTGAGTCTCAATGCCATACATGGCCTACAAGTGGGATATGACTTAGTAGGACTGGGAATTGGGTATGGTCAGGTCGGTCTTGACTTAGCACTTAGATTGGGTTAGGTTATAATACAATCTTACTTATTAATTTGGTTAAAAATGTAAATTCTAACCCTACTTCGGTCATGAGGTTAGGTTAGGTATACAAATAATTTTTTTATTAATTAATTTTTTTAACTTAATATATCATATATTGTCTTTACAAGGGCTACATATAGAAATAATTTAGATATATTATAATAATATAAATAGATTTCAAATATTTTCTGTGTTATTTGAGAAAGTGAGAACCGGTGAGAGAGCATTGTGGCATTATTAGACACACATTCAAAATTATAAAAATCCCACTATAAAACACAAAATAACATGCCTTTAGGTGAGGTAATTTACAACTAATCATGATAACTTATAAGTTTAAAATCTTCTAAACTTCTTTAAAATATATAATCTTCTTCTTCTTTTCTTTCCTTTTAGCCAATAATAGACTATAAAAAATATAAAAATAATAATTTAATACTTAAGATCAAGCTGAACAAGACAAAAAAAATTTGCCCCTTATCCCTAGCCCTATCCTATTTTAAGTAGGCTAAAAATTTTAAAGCCCAACCTTAAGATCAGGTTTAAATTTTTAACCATAGCCTGTATTTTTAGGGGCTGCCTCTTCAAAGTTTTACCCATAATCACATATTTATGTTGCCCATTTTGTCATTGCTTGGCGCAGGAACTTGCTCGGTAGCTGGCTGCTCATAGAGGGGGTGGCCCCTTACTGTTGCACACGTTGGTATTGGGTGACAACAACACTGAGACACTCGTGGAAAGGACTCGAGGTGCCAAAAGAGTTTATTTGAGGCCGCTTTCGTGCAGGATGCTGGCTTGACATTTAATTTATGTTAGATTTTAAAATTTTTTAAACTTCATAAGATGTTTTTGGGGTATGTGTATGACTTCAAAATGTAAATAAACTAGTAGGCAACATCACAAATATCATGGAGCCTAAAGGTAAGGCACAAGACTTATTTAAATTGGCGTATCTATTTTTTATATTCAATATTAATATCTAAATTACCTGAATCTATATTTAAGTTTGTGTTCCAAAAGTTGAAACGGATGTGTACAATTGAAAAATGCAAAATTAAGCCATGGCCACACACCTCTATTAATTACTTTAAGTTTTCAAACTATAGACTAACAGGTCAAGCGAACACTGCAAAACTCACATGCGATCGCTTTTACAACACAACACATATTTCAATTTAAAACTATAATCCTTTCATGTTGACAAAAAATTCTTTTCTACAATATACTGAGTATAAATTTTGTAGGAACACACATGTATGGATTGGTCTATTTAGAAGTCATGTTTAACTTACATGACTTATGATATGTGATCATTATGTGCCATGTCTATATATTTCTTTTTACTCAAATCCAGTGTGAGTTAGGTCAGGTATAAGAAGTACTGTCATAATGTTTAAGCAAGATAATTAGTGGAAACAAAATGGGCTGTAACCAACATAATAGTTACAGATGCTAAACATCTCAAGACTTGTTACGAAAATGATTCACAATGTGTGGTGGTTCACCATGACATCAATTATAAAAATTAGTCCAAAGCAACTCACGTGACTAGAAGCATAATATATATAACTTTTAGGGCTGGTGTCGAATGCATATGGGCAGTCCAAGATCTTAACACCTTGAAAAAGGTGTAAGAAAAGTGGAAGAATTATTATAAGTTAAGTGAAACTGATGGGTAGGTATTGGGATTTCACTTTAGAATTGCTAATATTTCTCAGTATGAACATATGGGATTCACAATTAAATCAGCTAATTTATGATGTACTTGGTATAGTATATCATGATTTCACTCCTAATGTACTTTAAAAATTCTTCCTGTTATATGGAACATGAGATGAAAGTTGGTTATATTATTTGATGATTACGGTAGGATTTAATTCTTATATTAAAGCATATTCATGTATTGCACATGATTACGTTCTTAGGTTACATATAATTAGTGTAGGTCTATTATAACTTAATGTTGATATGGAATAAGCCTACGGAGAATTAGCACATTGGTGGTTACTCTGCTGCAAATATTTTGTATGCAAAAGTAAGATATTTCACTAGAAGCTGGATGCTTGGCCTCCTCCGAAAAACTAAAGATCCAGTGCTTCAAACTCATTATGCAATTCCTTGGTATAAATTTGTATTCATATTATTGGTTAATTAACTTATATGTAATTTATTTATTATTTTTTAAAAATATTAGGAATTGGGTTGTGACACCAAGCCTCTTCCCTAGAGAAGCATTTTTAATGCTCCATCTTCAATGTGCGCTAAGTATAAGTAATGACTGGGAGCCATTGGATTTTAAGATGGGCGGCACACACACTAGCACACGTTAGCATAAGAAATTCTTATGCTAACGTGCACTAGCATGTGCACCACCCATCTTGAAATCTAATTGCACATATGCATTCCTTACACTTGGCACATTGTCAGAGTGGAGCATAAAAAATGCTTCCCTCCCCTTATCATCTGTCACATATGTAAGTCGAAGCATTTTGAAAGAGTAGTTTAGAAACCCATAATCGTAGTCTGCATTCTTAAAGGTTATTTCAAATGTAGGACTTTGTCGTGGGTCTTAAAATCATTTTTTTTCCAAATATTGCAACAATGAAATACAATATGACTTACTCCCCATTAGTCTAAGATGGAACCACCCACCACCATTAACTAATTTAATCCATCAAAGCATAGACTGTACATTAGGTGAATATTGAAAAACTACGATACAATTACTATATATTGCTTACAACACAAGACTTATTTCAATTAAAAATCCTAATCCTTTTGTGTACAAATGAAATACTTTCTACCATGAAATCTTAAAATGCAAGAAAAAGATACTTCCACCATAAAATTATATATTTATATCTAATTTTCTTATTCATTATGTTCTATAAATTTCAAACTCATAAGAAAAGAATTAAAGTTTATTCCTTTAACCCTTATTCACTCATCATTTCTTGGTTCATTTTAGGCCATGAGATACTATATTTGGTAATTTTATGTTTATAAAATGACAATATCAAAGTTTGATATTATTTTATATTTTATTATCTAGTAAGTTTTATTTTCCTGAAACAATCAGTCATACTTTTATTTTTCTTCTCTTAAAATATAAATATCTTTCAATACTAATTTTCTCGTGTTGATATGTTTATTTATTATTTTATGTCTATTTTAGTTCTTGTAATACATAAAAATCTTTTCAGCTATGGATACAAATGCTAAGTCAAAACCTCTTCAAAATGAGCGAATGAAAAAATTTCTTAAAAATACAATTGCAAATTCCACCTATTTTTGTTTTAAATTATTTTGAATCTAATTTTAAAATAAATTTTCTTTTAAATGATGATTTTCAAGGCACATACATTGAGGTTACAATCTACCTATCTTTCCTTCTCCTGTTACGTGGTTGAAGGAAGCAAAGTTTTTTGTTAGGCTTGCATTTTTTCAATCTATATTGGACTAGTGGTTTTCTTTTATTTTCAAATATGCCTTAAATAGACTCAAAATGTGTTATTTCATTTATTATTTTTCAATATTAAAAGGTTGTTCTCTTATTTACATTTGACTAGAAAATGAAGAATTTTAGTTTTTTCATTGATAGGTTGCAACCTATATATATTACCTAATTATGATACATTACTTATTATAAGCTATTTCTTTATTTTTTCCGATAATGAAGTGTTAACAAGGGGTGCTCGAGTCCTTAAGATCCGAATAGAAGCAGCAGGCAACTACCCTCTTATAGCATCATATCCAACTGCCAATCCCTTTTGGCACATACAAAACCCATATATTGTATTGGTAAATCAAGATATAATTTCGTGTTAATGTCCAATAGAGTGGGTATTTGGTCTGAGTACCTTCCTGAAGAAGACCAATGGTCTACACAGGCTTAATTAAAGATAAAAATAAAAAAAAAATGACTGAATGATAAAATAAAATAACTTAATTCTGGTCCTCTAAAGGCTCAATCTTCTACGAAGTACACAATATATATAAAAAATCTAAGCTAATGTTAATAGAACTAGGAGATAATCTTTTAATCTAATTCTAACTAAATAAGAAGTATAACTATTAAGAATTATAATAAAAATAGAATCTAACCTAAATTAGGAATCTAATCTAATCTAATTTAAGAATCTAATCCTATTTCTAATGAATTATAGTGGTTGGACCCAACCTCTAGGGTGGGTCATAACATTTCATTTCTTGAGGTGTGATACTAGCCATCCCACCAATACCCTATTGGTGACTATTAATCTGAAATTACAAATATAATTATTTTACTTTTCTTTTGGTAACCTTTTATACTTTATTTTTTTTATATTCATTTTTGTTGCTGTCCAGAATTTGAAATATCTACTTTAGAGTTAATATAATTTTGTTTCCAAAATTTAGAATATATCCTCTCCCAAATCAATTTTAGGAGGAAACACTAATATAAAAACAAGAATCTCTTGAATGATGACAAATACTTGGCAAGAGATAAGCGATTTTCATCTTCATATTCAATTCCAACTTTCTGTTTGGTGATTTATGAAATATGCAGTCCTCTTGCTTTTGGTTCTGGCCATGGCTCTTAGGGCCTCAACCTCATCTTGATAGCAACGATGAAAATGATGTGTCCCACTTGTCACAGACCTGGTCCGAACACCTTTATAAATACCTTGTAAATATCATTTAATGTCTTTCACAAACTAAAACCTAAGGCACTTTATCTCACTGTTAGAGAAGAAGGTGTGAGTGGCTCTAGTGTCAACTATGGCTCGAGTTGGGACTCTATTTAAGTGAATCGCAATATATATCAAACTGTCAACCTGAGAGGGTTTTGTTAGATCTTGTCCCTTGAGTGTATTGAGGAATCATAATGCCCCCATTTTTTATCTGCATCTTCGTCGCTATATGCTCCCTCATTGGCAATTTCAGAAGGTGATAGCCGAGCATATAAGGATTAAGCTCCTTTTTCTGTGGGCAATCTCGAACAAAGTGCGGACCGCTACAAATGAAACATTCAAACCTGTGAGGATTAAATGTTAAGTTGTCTGTCCTTGGTCCCTCGCTCTTGTAAAGATATTTCCTCTCCCCCATCTTGCCCTTGTCTTTATCTTGGGCCCCGGTGAATGATCCTTGGTCTCTTTGACCATATCGTTGATCTCTCTGGTTGGTGGTGTTCTTCTTGGAGCTACCTCCATTTGTATAGTTGGTAAGGCTTCTGCTTCTGTAATGGTGGTGGTCAAATCTCTTACACCCTGCTTGTTTAGTTCAGCTTGAACCCATAACTTGAGTCCTTCTAAAAAAAAGAACAGCTTGTCCTTCTCAGACATGTCGCAATATCCAACATGAGGACGAAAAATTTCTTAACATATTCCCTAACAGTTCCAGTTTGTTGGAGGCATCTAAGGTTCATTTGAACAATGAACTCAACATTTTCAGGAAGGAATTGAGTCTTGAGTTGACTCTTCAACTCCTCCCACATCTCTATCCGGATTAAGCCTCTTGTTATCTCATCATACTTAGTCCTTCACCATAGTTTGACATCGTTGGACAAATACATCGTGACCATAACCACTTTTGCTTCTTTAGTTTATGGGTTGATAACCCGAAGGTATTGTTCCATATCGAACAAAAAAATTTTAAGCTGCTTAGCATCTCTTGCACAACTGTATGGAGTGGGTTCTAGCACCTTAGAGTATCTTGGTCTGCCCATAGCGGCGAGCAGTTCTTGGTGAGTGGCAGTATGCATGAGAAATGATACCTAGCCTGCCAAGCCATGAATATCTTCTTGGAAGGAAGCCACAGACACTTGCACATCATCACGAAGTTCGTTGATCAGCTCACGATTCTTCGTGCTTAAATCACAAGTCCCTTTCTCCCATGCTTCTAGGGAGTGGACCCTATAATCCAGCTTGTTAAAACTGGTTTCAAGGGATGTTATTTGCTCCTCCATAGCATCCATGCGCAATAATGTTTTGGATATCTTTGACGGCATTGGAGTGAGCTTTTCCACCCCGCTTGCCTCCACCACCTACTTCGGCATCCCTTTTGAAGTTTGATTGAACCGAAAGGGGATTGCCTAAAACAAGGCTTCGACACCAGTTGTCATGCCCTACTTGATACACAGGTTACCATGTGGAACTTGTGAGGCTTTCTACCCAGCAAGTAAGCCTTTTGAGTACAATAAGAGTTCTTGTTTGGCAAGGCGCTACATGAATTACGTGTAAATGGCCTTGCAAAGCAAAAGGTAAGGGGAACGAGAGTGATACATTACAAAAACATAAATAAACACATACACAAAGAAGAATTGTATTTACTATTAACGCGTTTACAAAGCAATAAGTGCAAAACACTTGAGCTAACTACACAAATACTACCTTCCCCTATATAGCACACATTTCCCATATATAGCACATGAGATTTTTCAGATATTATTAGAGTCACAGCTAAAATGGTTCTACAGGTATGGTTACATAAAAAAAATACATAAAAATATAAAAAAAATATTAAATAATATTTACAAGGTATTTATAAAGATGTTTAGACCAGGTCCGTAACACAGTGGTCCTTATCATTCTTACTACCCAATATTGTGTATTACTCTCCAATTCATGAAGGGACACTTTGAAAATATAATCAGCCAAACAAGTCAGTCCTACATATGCATCTACAGTGTCTTGTATCCAAGAAGGCAGTGTTTTAAACGATCTATGAGTCAGATTTCAGACGAAATCAGATCAAGCTGTGCAGGCTGTTGCAACCTGATGATCAGGTTCCTGCTCTCACCCTGCACCTAATTTCAGAACTTTCTCAGCCCAGAAAGCAACAAGCAACCAAGCACCAACCATTTAACAATCGAAGAAAGGAAAAAGAAAGAGAGAAGGGAAAGAGAAAAAGAGCAACTACCTGCGTGCTTCTCCTCAGCCAGTAGAGTCTATCTTCTTTCTCAGACAAGAAATCTTATTCATCATCCAGGAGGAAAAGGAGAGTTTTGGGCTCATTAATTTTAACACTTTTTTATTCTTAGAGCTTGCTTCCACTCTTTTCAACCCTTGTAACACATGTTCATGGCCATTCAATATGAATTTCATCTTCAATTGCTGAAAGTTCCACGTGATGTCTCCGAGGGATTCAAGCCATTCTATTCCCAATAACAAATCTGTTTCACTGCTATTCTTCAGTACTGGACGAACCACACAGTCAATCTCATAACTATACCCTTGCATTTGTACTAGTAGACCTGGGCACTTACTAGTACACATCATAGTATCGCCATTATCAACACGTAGCGGAAGCTTAGTGTTCAAATCTACCGTGGAGTCAGTCATCTTGGCCATGTCTAAGTTGATTAGGTTGTAGATGCTCCCAGAGTCTATTAGGATGAGAGCTTCTTGATGATTAATGCTACCTTTGATCACCGTGCGTTGTGACAAGAAAACTGGCCTAGGTTTAAGTCTTGATGTCTTCAGACTTCTGCTAGTCTCGTCAGGCAAATTAGTTTCAGGTATGGCTTTCTCACGTGCTACTAACAAGGGCTTATAACTAGGCAACCTTCTTGTCACCCTTTTCAACCCTTGTAACTCGTGTTCATGGCCATTCAATAAAAATTTCATCTTCAATTGTTGAAAGTTCCACGTAATGTCTCCAAGAGATTTAAGCCATTCTACTCCCAATATCACATCAACTTCAGTATTGTATTTAACTGGACGAACCACGCAGTCAATCTTATAATTAAACCCTTGCATGTGTATTAATAGTCCTATGCAATTAGTAGTACACAACACATTATCGCCATTAGCAAAATACACCCGATACCTAGTCTTTGATACCTTGCACCCAGCCATTCTGACCAGGTCTGGTTTGATGAGGTTTTTGGTGCTACCAGAGTCAATCAAGATAATAACTTCTTGATGATTAACTCTACCTTTGATCTTCATGGCAAGAAAACTTTTGATGATTTCAGCTCTTTGCAAGTCTCCTTAGGCAAATAAGTTATTAGCAAGTCTAGCTCACTCCTGCCGCCTCGCTATACTTCGTCTGTGCATTACAAGACACACTAAGACAGAGCAACAAATAAGACAGTAATTATGTCATCCAGAACTATTAACATGAGTTAATACTGTTTGCCAAATATAAAAAATATATACTCCATCCATCTCATAATATTAATATTAATAGTTACATTTAGTTTTTTGGCATGAACTAATTTTAGTTTATTTTAAAAAACCAAATAAAGTTCTTATTGTGAGAGGGAGGAAGTACTAAGAGAATAATAGTTATAATGATTTTCAAAATTTGTGATGGAATAGTGATTTTTATTTTTATTTTTTGCATAAAGATTTTGATGGGATAGTGACTGATAATATAGAAATGGTCCAACAATTAGTGGACCCAAAGGCCCTAACGACACGAATAATGATTGTTTTTTACTCCTTAAGCAAAGAATATATTTGCCCTAAAGAAGAAAATACTAGAATAAACCAATAAAATACAAAACCTTTCCCAAACCCAGAGCTAAAGAGCCCTACCAAAGTGGGGTAGCTGACAAGAAACCTAACACATCTAAATAGACAAGGGCAATGAGGGCAGAAAGAAGACACAACTATTCAAGAACTAAGAACATAGGTTTAAAAAATTCTTGCTACATTGAAAAGTTACTTGATATTTTGCAAATTTCATAAAAGGAGTATATTTTGTCCACTCTTGCCTACTTCTGATCAACAAATTAAATAATTAAGTTAATATAAAAAATCAAAATGCATAGAATACCTTTCATAAAAAGAAATATAAACTAAGGGAATTCACCGAAAGAGGGATCAACAATTGCGAGGGTGGAGATATTTCAGCTCAGCCACTTCCCCCTACGAGAAGCCCTCCCTGTGAGGCAGGCCTTAACTATTGACTAACAAACTGGAACAACATCTAAGCTCCATATTTGACTAAATCACCTTTTTCAAAATTTTTGAGCCTGAAGCTATGCTGGCTGAGGCTTTAAAGTTTGCAGTTTTCGTAGATAGAAATACGAACAGCTAGCACAATCGAGATGGAGAAGCATCAGATCCCAAATTACCACTCAAAACATGCGTCACGAGAAGAGAGAGGGCTATGGCCAATGGGCAACTGGGAGCAGAGAAGGTCAAGGAGAAAAGGATGATTATCGTACAACAAACAAGGATACGCAAATGGAAAAGAGGGATGATATCTCCATGTGATCAGCAGTGCATGGGCAGGTGGCCATTACTCTCCGTTAATGAAGAATATTTGAACTTGTGAATCACTAAAGCTGATGCAGCCTGCAAACGTTGGTTAAATTAGCTGATGCAATCAGACCTTGTCTCCTTGACACCATTGCCTAGTTACTGCTTGGTTCTACATCGTCATGTCCAAGGGTTCAAAGAAAACACTCCACAGCTGTAATGTGATAGGGATAGCGCTAGCCAAAGAAAACTCCTCTTGTTATGAAAGCAATAAAATAAATTAAAACAAAATAAAAAAAGCAAGCTCCTCCACCTTGCTACTCCATATTCGAACAGTGATTAATGAATTGTCTTTTTACAAAATGAGATGAAACCCATCAACTGTTACTGCCTTATATTTGAATGGAATGTCTATATTTGAGTAATACGATTGTTGTTTTAAAATTCTAATCTACATATCCTCTCCCAAATTTAGGATTAAAGAATCACATGTGGATGATAAAAATAAGGAGGGAAGAGGACATAAGATCACACTCTTTCTGCTTCGAAATTGCTGAAATATTCTGTCCGCTTGTTTTTGGTTGGGGCGATGGCTCTTAAGGCCTCAGTCTAGGTCGCAACGACGAAAACAAAGTGGCCCACTGCTCCTTGTCGTTCTCACCACCCAAATATGTATCACTCTTTTTCGTCTTTAAAAAAAATGTATGCGTGTTTATGTAATTATGTCCATTGCTTATTCGCCAAATGAAGAAAACATGCTTTAACTTCCTCTTCTACCTGTCATAGCCAGCAGACAGACACTACAAAGTGTTAAACTTCCAGTCTTCATCATATCCCTTAGATAGCCACAGAGGAAGCCCTTCTTCCAGCTTTACACATTATCTCATGGTCATAAATTCTAGTGCCTGCAAAACAAAGAAGCTTCCCTGCTGATATTAACCACCATCTGTACATCCGGAGTAAAAGGTTCTGATCAGGTTTTTTTCACTCATCCTATTCCAATGGGGACTTCTTCTCTCACTGCCCTCCTTCTCTTTTACTGTTATACCTTCCTTGGCGGTCTCATGCCAGTGGCCCCCAACCCAGTTTCAGGTACCTTTATGAAGTTCTTGTAGTTTGCTAAAATTTACTTCAACTTGAACTTTGTTCGCATTTACGTTGCGCTATGTTTTAAGTATGTGCAAGTTATGTCTGTCTCTGTATTATGATGAGTCGCAGACTTGGTATGCCATTTTGTGAACTGTGGGCAAGGAAACTGTACCGAATCCAAAAGCTTCTTGCTTCCTTTTGACTGTAATTGCAATGCCGGATGGAAAAAGTTAAAGATGGGCGTGTTAGCCCTCCCTCCATGTATTCTTCCTGACTGTAAGTACAAGCCTCTCTCTCTCTCTCCCCCTCCCCGGTGGATTATGAACCCATTAGCGCGTGAAATATGTGTTACATCTTTTCGATGTTTCTTTTTATAAATACTATAGTATATGGGTTTTAATCTGTATGCATGAACATCTATTGACGAGATTGCTTATGTTAAGCCTACTGGATTTTCAGGTGATCTGGACTTTGGCTGCGGAAGCCACTCTTCTTTTCCCCCTCTTTCTCCTCCACCAGTTTTCAATGTCACCGACCGTAATCTCCTTCCAACCTTATATTTGATTTTATATTGGGATAACTCACTACATTAAAAGATTACAAACTTGAATTTAATTTATTGGCCATCATAGTTTGAAAACGTGCTGGCCTTCGCACAGTAATTAATTTAGAAAATCCCAAGACATATGTCTAGGTTTTATCATGTATGATTCAAAAAATTGCCAGAAAATTAAAGACAGCTTTTAAAACATCATGTGTTAGTTAGAAGTTAGTTCGCTATCCATAAAAGCACAAATGCTCAGTAGTCCTCTTTGTAGCCATTAGTAAGCAGGAAACTATGCTTTCTAACTGTGGTACCTCCAAACCAAAAACAAGCAGGGGTAGGTTTCTATTGATTGCAAGTAGGTGGAACACAGTTTACTTTTGCGAGGCCCTTAAAAAAATACTAGAGTCCACAATATTTTTAGATGAAATGCATGTTTAGCTTTGACTCAGATCTTATTAGTAGTCCACACTTGAATAACTCTGGCTTGTGCCTTAATTAAGAGATGGAACACAGTTTCCTTTTGCAACTTCCTGCAGGATTGAGAACTGGGATCATGATCTAACTCTAAATATGCATGTCCAACTTTAATAGCACACAAAGGACATACATCTGGGCCCAAACTTTTCCTTGAAAATATAATTAAGAGGTTTCAAACTATGAAGCTTATACCGGCTCCAGCGAAGTAGATATAAAAATTAAAGTATGAGCAGTTTGCCACCCCATGTTTTAGTCAGCCCACCCTATTTATATAGGGACTATAAATATCTACCACTGTGTTAAAAAGGGTATGCTGGCTAAAGAGGGGTGAGAGACTTCTCACCCGAAATTAAATATTGTGTCTGGCCATCTAGCAAATTCTTAGTAACTGTTACAATAAGGGAAGAGTAAACTCGATCTAATGGTGTGTGTTAAGAGATGGCCGGGCTGGTAGTTTAAACCCACCTGCCCTTGAATAATATGTGCGCTGTCAGATTGAAATTTGACAATTTGCGATGCCTCAGCTGATGCAATCGCAAGTAAGCTGGAGCTCTTATAAACATGACTTATAATAATCTTGTTATATTGTCAATGTTGTGAACCATAAGCGATGTAGGCTCCATCCAGCTTGCAGCTATACGTATTGTGGTGATGGGACTTGCCTAACAAAGGATGAGACAAGCTATATATGCAATTGCACCGAGGGGTCGGCAAATTTGCTTAATTCAACGAGTTTACCTTGCCTCAAACAATGTAAGGTTTTGGACCCAACCTGTAGTCGGTGGTACATTCAGGTGATTTTTTCACCAGCTAGTTCGATTAACAGCTCTTTCTTTTTCTTTGTTTCTTGGGTACCACGATAGGCGCTTTCCAACCAGACTGCAAAAGTCTCGGATTTGGTGGTTCTGATCAAAGTCCTCAATCACCACCTTCCTCGCCACCTTTACCACCATCCTCGCCAGTACCAGCAAGGGTTCCTAATGCCACTCAGAGTGGATATAATGGTAAGTTGTGAACATTTTAGGATGATTTCTTAGCAACATATCCAATTGCAATTTGATAATGATTAACATATGCTTAAATTCCATTTTTTCATGTTGTTTCACTTCTATGTTAATGAACATGTGCATTGTAACATTTGTAGTTACAGGTTCCATGGAATACAGCTCTTCGAGGAAGTATCAAGCGCCGGGAACAATTTTCCTTGTGTACATAGTTATTTTTCATGTTCTAGGGTTTTAAATGTTATTTTTCATGTTCTAGGGTTTTAAATGTAAAAGGTACATTGAATTATCTTATATTGTATTGTGGACATAGTATATCACCAAAAGAGATGTTACTTCTATTACGTCAGTACCATAATCACAGTATTAATGGTACGTTTCAGTCTTTAATTGATTAAGAATATTGGCCTCTGAATATTTGCCAAGTTGATGACTTTAACATTAAATTGACATGTAACAGGATGCATTTGCTGGAAAATCTCCACCTTCTTTTGCCTTTTGTTATTTTTAAAATCACAGGAAACGTACCAAAATTAATTGGCAAAAGTTGAAGTGAGCCGAGGCTCACGCAGCATCACTAATAATTTTTTATCAATAAAATTAACCTCTGAAGTTGAGGCATTTACTGAAAAAACTGCTGCTTTTTGTTTAAACAGGTATTACTATAAAAAATTAAACAGCAGAAACTGTAGCAATTTTACAGTGAAGAACTCATTAGCAAAAACACAATTGAACATGTTTGGAATGCAAAACTATGTAGAGGTGTTCCAAACGAGAAAAGGAAATTACAAGTGTATAACTGACAAAAAATTTACCAGTGCATCAAAATATGCCGCGCCTGGTACATAAATAAACATAAAACAAATACCCTCTCACTGGGTATTAACTGTGAAGTCTAATTTTGACGTGCAAACTAGCTTAATACGAGTGCCTTTGCTAAATACAATTTTACTTCAATAAAGTCCTATTACAAGTGCCTTTATCCTTTTGTAAAGGCAGACACAGAGCGTAGCATAAGTGGAATTGAAGGAATATGAGCACCCGATGCTTTCACTTATGACTACTTTGTGGTTTATATGCTTCTACTAATATCAATGATTTTCAAGATATGATGATGTCTGGGAATTGAAACTTGATAGTTTCCCTAGGCATTGAAACTTGCATGGATTCCCTTGTTGAGATTGAGCTTAGTTGACATAAAATTTATAATGGAGTACACTAAATTTTATACTGTCTAAAAGTCTAGTCCAACAATTTGATCTTAATTTACTTGGTTGGTTGTATATATATTGTATACTTGTGGATTTTTTCTTCTAATGACGCCCCTAAGTAGGAAATACGTGCACCGCACCCAAAAGAAGGGGAATGAGTGTGCCACCTTTTCGTCTGTAACATGAAAAAGGGTGTGCTTTATGGTACAAAGTCCCTCGGCATCGTCATCATCAACAATCTGGAGCCTCGTATTAAGCCCATGATCATGAGATTTGGATTATTAATTACCTACTATATATGAATGCATTTTGGCTCATTTAATTTTTACAATTATATGTGTGTGTAATGTATATTCATTATGATGTTGAAAGGGTGTATTGCAATTGTGCCATGCGAATGAGACTTTATTTCATGTATACTTTATTTTAAATTTATTTTACTTTATTTTAATTAATTTATATTTTCATGCATAATGAGTGTGCAATCTTGCTTGTAAAACAAAATTGAAACGAGTATATGTAGACCCATGCATATCTCTTTGTACAAGAATGCCACATCAGAATCTTTTGATAATTTATGCAGTATTTGAATGAAACCGCCTTGAACAATAATTTAACAACTAATCAATACAAAAACAAAGATCACCAAAGGAACTGCATCCTACAATTAATTAAGATGAAAATAGAACTTGCGCATGGTAGAAGAATTGGTACCACAACATATATACCCAAAAGCTGAGAAATTATTAGGTACGAATAGAGTAACAAGGTGGCGGTGCCTATCACCAATAACAAATGAACTTGTTTAGAGGTTTTTCAGTTACCTCCTTAAAATTAGCCTACTTAATAGGAAATAAAGTAGTGTCTTAAATTTTGATTGGTGATAGGCATGTCACCTTGGTACCCTATCGGTACTTAATATTTTCTCTTAGAAAATGCCAAAAAATGCATCATACAATCATGAAGTGGATATGGAACATTTTCGGCACACACATATTGAACAACTTGATCATATATAAAGAGGAAAACTGTAATTTCTACATTAATACAAACCTGAGCTGTATGTCCATTTTAATATGTTCACATTGAAAGATTTAAACAAAAATTTCGACACTCTCATTATAAAAGATACTTCATCCATCTTAGAATAAGTGTCCTAATTAGGTTTTTAAAATGAACTAAGATTATTTCATTTTGAAAAACTAAATTGAACACTTGGTTTAGGACAAAAGGAGTATTGTTTTTTCCAATAGACAACACTGAGGACTGCACTCAGAAGTGAAGTTCACATAATCAATTCTATGTGATATGGATATGATATACAATCTTCTCCACGATTACCTCCCTGATCTCAGCCTTCAGTTAGCACCCATGATACCATGCATTCTCCATCTCCATGATTCTCTCCATTCACTAAAGTTTCCATGCATAGATATACCAATCTGTAATTTCCTTTTTTTTCAGTACTTTCCAATGTATAGCACAATGCTTTTCTGTATTTGAACATACAAAGATTAATGAATCAAATACTGAATTCAATTTTTTACATGCAAAACCTAAAAAAGTGAATTATGTATTGCAACCTAGTCTCCACATCCTTACAAAACCGAGTCACCACATCAGGAAACCCATGTAAAACTCTGAGAAATAATCACATGAAATTTACTTCTTGTAGTATATATACTCCCTCCATCCAAAATTAATAAATCTATTTGGTTTTTTAAAATGAACTAAAATTAGTTTATTTTAAAAAAATCAAACAATTTACAAAAATAGACTTGACAATAAGCCGAAATACAAAAATAGAAAGAGAATTTCATAATTGCAAAAATAGACTAACGTACATGCGCGAGAGCACTAAAAAGATGACTATGCCCTTAGAGACTTTCCAATTGAAAGTGGACAACTCCATAATTGTAAGTTTTCTATTGTGTAGTCAATTACACAATAGTATGTGCAAAGCATACTTTCCAATTGAAAGTGGGTAGCTTCTAACTGTAAGTTTCCTATCATGTAGTCGGTTTCCTATTGTGTAGTTGATTACATGATAGTATTTCCTATCATGTAGTCAATTATACGATAATATTTTCTACAATATGTAGTATTTCCTATCCTGTAGTCAATTACACGATAGAAAATACTATTGTGTAATTGACTACATGATAGGAAGCTTATAGTTTGCAATTACCCACTTTTAGTTGGAAAGTATGTTTCACACATATTATCGTGTAATCAATTATACAATAGGAAATACTATCATGTAATCGACTACACAATAGGAAACTTATTGTTATGTAGTTGTCCACTTTCAATTGAAAAGTCTCTAAGGGCATAGTTACCTTTTTAGTGCCCTCTCACATGTGCACGAGTTTATTTTTGCAAATATGGATTTTCTTGTCTATTTTTGTAGTTTTTCCTTTTGTGAAGTCCATTTTTGATTTTTTTAAAAAATGGAGCTATTAATTTAGGATGGAGGGCGTATCTTTTTTTGGCTAGAGATGATACCAAACTAGACCTACCATCCCGAGACAGTCTCTAAGGGAGAGTGAGACCAATCTTTTACTGGCTATCTAGCTCAATAGCTAGAAGGCTTGCACATGCTTAATAGTCCAATATTATTTGTTCATTAGATTGATTACATGCTTGGTTTTGTTTTTTGACAAGATTCAATGCTTGATTTCTGATTTACAAATTGTGTTGTTAAGGATATCAACTAATAAATGGAGACCATTGACCCTGGCTCTAGGGATTCAATTATTAAATGGATTACATGCTTGATTCTTGTCAAATTTTCTTTGCAAATTTACTCACCCAATTAACTACCTTAAATAGGCCATGAAGGTTTTGTTCAAAACTATGGAGTAGGACGTGACATATTGAAGTATTTTCTATTTTTATTTATGTTTTAACCTCATGTATTGCTCCTTGTTAAGGATGCCACTGGATTGGGTTCGGGTTTGGGCTTGGGTCGGGTTTTACCAAATCCAAACCTGATGATACCCTTTAAAGAATGGTAAACCCAAATCCAACCTGAATAACTATTCAGGTTAAATTTAGAAACCTAAACCCAAGTCATTAAGGTTGAGTTTTATTAAAATACAGAAAAAACCCTAAAAAATTATATTTGTAACATTAATCGGGTTGGGTCAAGTTGGATCACCTGAAACTCTAACCTGACTCGAATAGCTATTAGGTTTAATTTGGAAAGCCAAACCCGACCCATCGTGGTTGGGTCAGGTTTTACCATATACCCAACCCAAGTGGCATCCCTACTCCTTGTATCTTCTTCCCATTGTTGCAGATTGTGTTCCGTTGACCTTTGGAAAAATGTTGCTTCAAATATTTGTTGTGCTTCTTGTTTCTTTTACCATTAATGTATTAGAGGGTGAAATCATACCTAGAAAAAATGTTCTCCTTAATCCAGGTTCTCTCTATCTCCCATTACATGTAATTATTTAGCAATTTTATAAATAATTATTTTGGATTTAAAATTGCTTTAAATCTAGAATATAGAAGTCAATCATATTATCACATTTGTTGGGAGGTTGGAGATTTATTTAATTTTCTTAAGAATATACTTTTACTAGAAGAAGTTGATTATAGTGTGAGGAAAAGTAATAATCAACACTTTTCTTAAGAAATTGGTAGTTTTATTTAGTTCTTTTAATATTTTGTTGCTGACCGTAAATGGAGATGTATTCGACTGTTTTGACATCTACAAGCAGCTGACCTTCAATATTCCATTGCTAAAAAATCCACAAGCTTCAAGTACATAATTAACTCTTCTCTTTTTTTAATACATAGTTACATGATAATTGTTGCAAAAGTTTCAATTTCTATTGTTTAATAAATTGATCATCTCTTAATTTTGTTTTTATGTACTTGAGTAATCAATATTTAAGACTTTCTCTTTATGTCGGTGCTAAAAGTTAGTCAAAGTCAAAAGAAAAGGGTACTTTGTAATTTTCATTAAGTATATGGGCATTTGTGCAATCATATTTCATCTTTCTTCTTCCCATCGTATGAGCATTTTTTTAGAGCTGCAATAAAAAGAATAGAGAGTAGTTTCAGCCCCTTTTTTGTATCCATTTTTTCAATAGCAAAAGCTTTAATCTTCTTTGCATATTTTCTATTAAAAGCTTCAAATCTTGCATTTCTTCATATTTTTACCCATCAACTCCAAAAAATTTGGTAGCTATGATAATTTAGTAAACTCATTGGGTTCCTTAAAACACCATGTCTTCAAGCTCAAATTTTTTATCGAAGAAGCTTCCATTACCAATGTTCGATGAGGAAAGCTACAATTTTTTAACATACAAATGATGACACAATCTATGTTAATATATTGAAGAAGGTTTTGAAGAACTACAAAATGGAGAGGGCCTAGCCACTTGGAATGAAGATAATAAGAGAGCATACAAAGAGAACAAGAAACAAGATGAAAAAGCCCTATTTTACATACAACAAGCAGTGAGCAAAATAAATTCCAAGAATCATGGTTTGAACAAGATCTAAAGAAGAATGAGAAATTTTGAAGAATGAATTTCAAGGAACTGAAAAGGTAATCTCTATAAAGCTTCAAATTTGGAGAGATTTTAATAACTTAGCAATGAAAAATAATGAAATGTGCAAGATTTTAATTCTAAAGTTACTACAATTGTTAATAAAATTAGAAGTTATAAATAAGCTTGTCAACCAAATTTGAGCATGTTATGGCCACTATTAAAGAGGCAAGAGATTTATCAAAATTAAATATGTATGAGTTGATTAGTTCTCTTGAAACTCATAAAGCAAGAATAAAAAAGTTAAGTCCTCCCTCCATAGAGAAAGTTTTTCATTCCAACATGACTTTTAAAGAGAATAGGAAGATGGAGGAAAGAAATTTTTTAAAATAATTTATTTCAAGGTAGAGGAAGGGGAAATTAAGGAAATTAAATAGGCTATGGATGAGGCAATGCTTATGGAAAAGGTGAATGTGAGAAGCAAAACAATAGTTGTTTCATTTGCAAGAAAACCAATTATGTTGCTATGATTGTTATTTTAGATGCAAGCATCACACGTATGTCTAAAAGGATTGCAAGTTTCAACACAAGGACCAAACACATTTCACAAAAAAAGATGAATATAAATGAAGTCATCCATTTTACCCTTACATGAACACACAAGGAAAAAAATTTAGTACTCGAATAGTGATTGTAGTAACCACATAACCGACAACGGGGAAAACTTCATGAAACTTGAACAAAATACCAACTCTCAAGTAAAACTTGGAGATGGAAAAATGTAAAATGTCAAGGGTAAATGAATCATAGTCATCCAAACAAAAAGAGGTGATTTTAAGCTCACTTATGATGTTCTTTATGTTCCCAATTTGACATAGAACTTGCTTAGTACTAGGCAACTTATGCAAAGAGATTATAAAGTGCATTTTGACAAAGGTAAATATATTATAAATGATAAAAGCATGAGACAAGTGATAGAAAAAGTTAAATGGTACAAAACAAGGTGTTTCCATTAATTATGTCAATTTGTAGAAACTATAAAATAAATGCTCTTCATATGGATGACTCTTCATTATGGAACTTGAGGTTTGGACATTTGAACTATAGGAGTCTCACCTTGCTCAAGAAAAAGTACATGGTTTTTGGACTCCCAAGAATCAAACAAAAAGAAATAATTTGTGAGGGATGCATATATGGAAAATAATATAGACTACTATTTTTGGAGTCAACTTGGAGATCAAAATCACCACTTAAACTTGTTCATGCTGGCATATGTGGACAATAAACACACCATCCTTCAAAAAGAAAAAAATACTTTTTACTCTTTATATATGACTTTACAAGAATGATGTGGATTTATCTTATAGATGCTAAATCGAATGTATTTTCTAAATTTGTGCAATTCAAGACAATTGTAAAAGCCTAAAGTGGGAAGAAATTAAAAGCCTTCAGGACCAATCATAGTAGTGAGTTTACATCAAGATAATTTTAGAATTATTGTAAAGAACATGATGTCAATAGAGACTTAACAACAAGCTACACACCTCAACAAAATGGTGATAGTGGAGAGAGAGAATAAAACAATTGTGGAGATGATAAGAAGTATGTTAAAAGAGAAGAATCTTCCAAACCAATTTTAGGCAGAAGGTGTTAAATATGACCATCTACATCCTTAATGAGTCTCCAACAAAGGCAGTACAAAACATGATACCTTACAAGACATGATCGGCACAAGAGAAAATCACAAGTAAGATAGCTACCTTAAAATTTTGGAATGCATTGCTTATAATCGCATTCTTACACAAAATATAAGTTTGATGAGAAAGAAGAAAATTGTATCTTCATTTGCTATAGTGGAGAATATAAGATTAGTAGACTTTTCAATCCTAAAATAAAGGAATTAGTGATATAAAGAGATATGATTTTTGTATGAAGAAGACACATAAAACTTTGAAGAAAATAATGATAGAACCTCAAAAAAATATGTAAAAGATGAGAAAGAAAATTTTTCATCAAGTCGTCAAACACTAAGTAGATCACAACTACAAGAGCATGGGTCTCCTAATTCACACCATAGATTAACACAAGATTCAAACATATGACAAATTAGTCTAAGCAATATAGATTGTGATTATGCTCACTTCGAGAAATCTATGATGAATGTGATGTTCAATTTTTTTCATGTAATCCAACAAATTTTGAAGATGCTTCAAGGGAAGAAGTTTGGATGGAAGCAATGAAAAATAAAATGAATATGATTGAGAAAAATAAGACATGGGAGTTAGTAGATAAACCTCATGACAAAGATATGATTGGATTGAAATGGATGTACAAAACAAAGTTCACTAAAGATGGCTCAATTCAAAAACGCAAAGCAAGGCTAGAAGCAAAAGGGTATTGACAACAACCCGGTTTTAACTTCAATGAAACCTATGCTTCGTTGCAAGAAAAATGGTCATGCACTTGCTACTCAATTAAAATTACAAGCGTATCAATTTAATATCAAATCAACCTTTTTGAATAAAGAACTTGAAGAAGAGATCTATATTGAGTAACCACAATGATACAAAATCAAAGGCAAGGAAGAGAAAGTCTACAAACTCCACAAAGCCTTGCATAGACTCAGACAACCACCAAGAGCATGAAATAGCAAGATTGACAAGTACTTTAAACAAAATAGAATCCAAGGAAGCCCAAGTGAGCCATCTCTCTCTCCCAAGAAAGAAGGAATGCTTGATTTTATCATTTTTTGCCTTTATCTTAATGATTTAATTTACATTAGTAATGGTCTAAGGATGATAAAAGAATGCAAGTATGCTCTTAAAAGATAATATGAGATGACTGAATTGGAGCTCATGACATATTTTCTTAAGATTTAAGTGAAACTAAAGGAAGGTGAAATATTCTTATCTTAAGAGAAGTATGTTGATAATTTGTTGAAAAAGTTCAATTTGACTAATTATAAAAAAAATAGTTACTCCTATAGTCATGAATAAGAAGGTGGCAAAAGATGATGAATGCAAATTAGCAGATGAATCATCATAGATAAGTCTTGTTGGTTTATTGATCTACTTGACAAACACAAGACTAGATATTGTGTATAGTGTGAGCATTGTTACAAGGTACATGATCAAACATAGTGAAATTAATTTTGAAAAGGCAAAGAGGATTTTGAGGAATGTGAAAGAGCCAAGAATTTTGCGTTGAAATATGGATATGAAAAGCAAATGATTTGATTAGATATTCTGATAGTGATTAGGTTGGCAACATTGATGATAGAAGCAACACTTCTAGTTACATTTTTACATTGAGAAACAAAGTAATATCATGCTTATCAAAGAAGCAAGACATTGTTGCTCTCTCCTTCACTGAAGCGGAGTGCATTTCATCTTTAAGTACATTATGTGAAACGGTTAGTTAAGAAGAATTCTCAAATTTCTTAAGTGTGAGAAAACACATCCGACAATAATTTTTTGTGACAACATTCAGCCATTGCAATAACTAAAAACCTAATCTTTAATAGAAGGACAACACATTGAGTTGAGACATTGCTACATAAGAGAGCTAGTGGAGAAAGGTGAACTTGAGATGAACTATGGGAAATTTGATGCTTCAATGTATTTATTTTTGGGTATTTTACTTCGGTATTTGTACTCATAGAGTCGAGAGTGGGGTTTAGTCGTGGTTGTTGGGCCTCAGTGCACCACAGTGTTTTTCTGCATGAAAAAGAAATAGATTGGACGAGAAAGAAAAATGAGAGAGGAGAAAAGGAAAAGAAAAACCTATCAATTAAGATCGAGCACGAAAGCTGCCCAATCCACAATGAACAAGAACCCCCCTCCCTTGGCTTCTTCTCTTTTCCTAGCCATTGATGGCCACTTGTGGGCAGCTAGGCTGCCACAAATAGCTCTACCTCAACCACACAACAGTAGGGTGCTTCAGCCGCACTTTCCTCCCCTCCACCCTCCACCAGAATTGCTCTTCTCCTTCTATTTTTGACTATTTTGGCACCAGTGCTGGCTTGTGGCCTCCAGTCCGCCTCCGCCTTGCCAGTTTTGGCATAAAAATGGCTGAACCATTGCCTCAATCCATCCCTACCAGCCCCTAGTCGGTTTCTACTCCTCTCCCTTGTTTTCAGCCTCAACTATTGTAATGCCCTGACCCAAGCCGGGGTCCAAAAATTCTCTAATAAAAAATTTTCTTTCCTTACACGAGGAATCATCATTTGTATGCGAGAGGTACAATGTTCATCTATGCACTACGGAGCTTCAAGGCTTCCCTATATGTAGACTTAGGTTATAATGACCACATACACACAACGAAGCTTCATAGTTCGTTGCGTGAAACTGAATAAAATTTATAATTATAAATAATTTTGATCGGGCCAACGTTACCTTGCCGTTGGTTGCCTACGTATGTATTGGATATTATTCCAATATGATCGGATCCTAATGTAGTTCTGCCTAATGACTACTACATACATTAGGTATCACAAAATTATATACATTAATATATATATAGATATATATATATATATATATATATATATATATTAATATTCAATTAGAGTTATACAGAAACTGATAAAACACCGACAATACACATCTCGCTTTATTATAGAGTCGAGTAGCACATGACACCACATTCCTTGCTCTGCCCTAGAGCGGATCTAGCACATACACATGTCTCGCTCTATCACTGAGCCGAGACCAAACAACACATACCACACATCTCGCTTTACCCTAGAGCGAGACGGAACATAACAAGTCACATCAAAGCATAGCAGATCAGAACACAAAGGATCAAAGCATAGCAGGACACTTCAGATCATATCAAATAAAGCATAACAAAGTAATTCAAATCAGAACATATTAAATCATAACAATTCATACATCTTAATTAGTACATTATTATCACTAATTAAGATGTGTAAGCATATAAATAATTTAACATCTTAAGTTAACTACTTAAGATGTATATGCACTCTCATACAGAAGATCAAGTATACTTACCTATAAAAGACATCAGAAGCAGTAGTGTTTAGCATTGTTCGTTTCTTCAAAGCCTCCTCCTTTCAAATGCTGATATGGCGGGTAGAATCTCCTTTGAAGTAGGTGGACGTAGCATTCTTTAGCTAAAAGATGCTCCTTACTTTCCGTACTCGAAACTGATGGATAGAACTTTTTTTTTTCGGAGACATCTTTCTCTTTTCGTGCTTGTGAACTATGGACGAAGTCTCCCATTAGCTCGGGGATGCCTCTCTTACTGAGTGGTGGAGGACAGAGCCTCCCCGACTCTAGATTGATTCTCTTGTTGTGATCCGGCAACTGCAGATAGAACCTCATCTTATTCGTGGCCCATTTTTCTTTCTCCGGTGCTCGAGGATGACGGGTAGCGCTTCTCCTTATATTGGGGCATTTCCTCCTCATAAAGTCTTCAACTTGAAGAAATGACCCTCCATTGCATAGAGCACGCTCGATTTAGTCAAGAACGCCTCTTAAACAGACCTAATAGGACTCATAACGCTCAGAAACGGGGAAGAAGGTCTCACTGAAAAACGGGAGAAATGAGGTTTAAATAGGCTGAGTTGAGTTGAAAAATCGCGGCGCAGCTCTTTATAACCCGTGGCGCCTCCAGAAACAGCGACACTTGCTGTTATGCGTTGTACGTGCACAGCACAATGTCGTGCATAACACGTGCAGTGATTGCGCATTACAAGCACCACAGTTGCGCGCATGCCGATTTGATTTATTTTTCTCTTTTTTTGAATAATTATCTTCAAACGCGCATAACTTCCTACTAAGATTTGGATTTGCGCGTTCTTGGTACTATTGGACTCATATCAGCAAGCCCTTCGATACAAGCCCACTTAAAGTAGTATAACCCGCTCTTTTCAAGTGGGTCTCACCTATTTTTCTTGCTTCTTGAGGTTATAAATTCTGGTCCCGAGCTCCGTTTAGCCCGTTCTTTGATTTGTTCGCTTGTTTCTTCGAGATCTACTTAAATACGGAGGTTTTAACCTTTGAAACCTTCTAAGACTCATTAAAATGTTATCTAATTACCTGTAACCCCGATGGCTAAATGTAATTAAAAAAGTGGGGTGCTACATTCTTCCCCCTTAAACTAATTGCGTCCTCGCAATTAGCCTAAACCACTCTTTCACATACAAAAATATGGTCGTTACTCGGATAACAATCACAAACATCATTTTGATAATTTTAAATATCGGAAAAACTCTTTGGAAACACAATCTGATAGCTAATCAGATAAAATATTTAGAAGCTGAATCCAATAATTTAGATCAAATGACATAGTGAAAAGCATAACCTGAAGGTTAATAATTGGGTAACACAAGCATAAACATGATCCGAGATTACATACTCGGATATCACAAAATGAAATCTGATAAATAAGATCAGATAAAGCATTTGTAACTAGAATCAGATAATTTAATTCAAAGTCAGATAAATCATTGTTCAGAATTTTGATATGTCATTAAAAACTGACATATCGTTTATTTTAAAATTTGATAAATCAACCTTAAATCAGAGTGTTGTGATACCTAACGACTTACTTCCGTACTCATGGGGACATGGAGACAGAAGGATATGAACCTTCCTATGATGCTCCACACTTGTGCATACCAGAATAGATTATTTCTCTCGATGGGTATCCTTATTTAAATCCGCGATACTGAACGGCTTACCCCCGCACTCAGAGGGACATGGAGGCCATAAAGATATGAGTTTTCCCATGATGCTCCACACTTGTACACACCAGAACCGATTATATATTTCTGTGGGTATCCTTATTTAAATCTGTGATACTGAATGACTTACTCCCTACTCATGGGGCCATGGCAGCCAGAAGGATAGGAGCTTTCCCATGATGCTCCACACCTGTGCGTGTCAGAACCAAGTCTTTCTCTCGGTGGGTATCCTTATTTAAATTTGTGATACCGAACGGCTTGCCCTGCACTCATGTGGACACGAAGGCCAGAAGGATAGGAGCTTTCCCATGATGCTCCACACCTGTGCATGCCAGAACAGATGATATATCTCGGTAGGTATCTAAAATCGATAGATTTTGGGCTTTATACCAAATACCTATCTAGAGAGTCCGAAGACCCAAATCATCAAAATCTTCATTGTTAAATCAAATTCAGAACAAATATTTCTTATTAAACCATATTTGAAATCGAAATTCATTTCAACATGCAAGTGAATTAACTTTGAAGTTATTCACTAACACCTCATGCCCCATACCACGGGTGTTTGATGGTTTCTTCTTAGCAATTCTACAGGCAATTGAGATAAATTTACTAAATTTTAAATCTATTTTTAAATAACATAGGATTTAAAATTAAATTTCATATCAAATCCATTAGCAAATTCAACCTAAGAGCAATCCACTAATGCCTAAAATTTCATATCATAGGCGTTTAGTGATTTCTCTTTGGGATTTTCACTGTTTTTCAAAATAGATTTTAAACAGAATTTTCAAACTACTGACATTTCAAAATTGAATTACTTATCAATATATCGGTAGGATTTACGATAGAGCCATCCACTAACACCTCACCTTCTATACCGTGGGTGTTTGATGGTTACTCTGAGGTGGTTCCATTGCATTTGAAAATAAATTTATTTCTAAATCAAAAATATTTTCTAAAACAAACAATTCGAAATTAAAATTTTATTTCAACACCCTAGTAGATTGTAGAGTTTTCCACTAACGTCTCATATCTCATATCATGAGCATTTGGTGGTTACCCGTTGGTAATTATACCACCTTTGAAAATAAATTAATTTATGAATAAAAAATATTTTCTGAAATGAATAGTTTGAAATCAAAATTTTATTTTAATACGCGGGTAAAATTTACCATAGGGTTTTCCATTAGCACCTCATGTCTCACATCATGAGCGTTTGGGGGGTGGTAATTATACCATCTTTAAAAATAATTTAATTTTATAATCAAATATTTTTAAAAAAAAAATGAGCAATTTGAAATCAAATTTTATTTTAATACTTAGGTAGAATTAATTGTAGAGTTTTCCACTAACGTCTCATGTCCCCTACTATGAACGTTTGGTTATACTGGCTTTGAAAATAAATTAATTTCTAAATCAGAAACGTTTTCTAAGATGAACAATTTGAAATCAAATTTTATTTCAATACTTAAGTAGAATTAGCCGTAGAGTTTTCCACTAGCGTTTCATGTCCCGTGCTATGAACGTTTAGTGGTTACTCCTTAGTAATTCTACCACAGATTAAAACGCATTTGAAACCGATGTCACATACAAATATTTTTTTAAAAAATCATATAACGAATTCAAAACAAATTTTTTGATCGAATCAAATTCAAAATAAAATAAAATAAAATAAAATTGTAAAGTACGAGTTTTAGGTTAAATCAAAAGCCACATGTGCAAAACTAAATTTCAATTCATTCTCGATGAAAATTGAAATTTGGAGAAATTGGAATCCGTCTTAAATTCGATGTCACACATACAGAATAAAATTTAAATCAAATCCAATTTGAGGTTTGCATCAAACCCAATGTAACACGTGTCAAATAAAAATCTTGAATGATTCTTCGATTAAAATTCATGCTAAATTAGATGCAAAATATTCAAAAATCTGAAATCAATTCTAATATAAAATTTGAGATTTGCAAAGTTTAAGTTTTCCATTAATAGAATACACTTACGTAGGATAAAATTCAAAATTACTTATAATTAAACAAAACAAAATTTATTAAAGTTCGATTCAATTTTAATATCACACCAGCAGGTCATAATTATAAGACAAATCCTATAACACTTATTCATAACTATATATTCAAATTATTCTTTATTTAAGATCAAAATTCATAAAATTGATGTTTGTATCAAATCTATGATACCACATGCAAACAAAGATGTCAATTTTAAATACATATGAGAATCGAAGTTCATAAAATAGAGGTCCATATTAAATTAAAAAAATATGGGTGTAGAACCAAAATTCAAAATTAATGTTTGTGTTAAATTCGATAACACACATGCATACCCAAAAGTTGAAAATCATAATTTAATTCAAATCAACGACAACACATCTAGAAGAGAAATTTACTTCAAATTTAAAATTAAAATTCATTTCAAGACAATCACAATACATTCAAAATAGAAATTTCCAATTAAAATCAAAATTCATATTAAATAAAATATTATACTCTCGCAGACAGATCAATGCTCCGATACCATTTGTAACACCCCGACTCGGCCGGGGTCCAGAAAATCTCTAATAAATTTTTTTTCTTTCCTTAAGCCAGCAATCATCATTTGTGTGCAAGAAGTACAACGTTCATTTACGCACTACGGAGCTCCAAGGCTTCTTTATATGTAGATTCAGATTGTAACGACCTCATACACACAATGAAGCTTCATAGTTTGTTGCGTGCACACCACAATAAAACTTATAATTATAATTAATTTGGATCGGGCCAACGTTGCCTTGTCATTGGTTGCCTATGTACGTATTGGATATTATTCCAATATGATAGGATCCGAATGTAGTTCTGCCTAATGGCTACTACATACATCAAGCATCACAAAATTATATATGTTAAAATATGTATATACTAATATTCAATTGGAGTTATACAGAAACCGATAAAACACTGGCAATATACATCTTGCTTTATTATAGAGTTGAGTACCACACGACCACCACATTCCTCGCGCTACCCTAGTGCGGATCTAGCACATACACATGTCTCACTCTATCATTGAACCGAGACCGAACAACACACACCACACGTCTCACTCTACCCTAGAGCGAGACGGAACATAACAAGTCACATCAAAGCATAGCAGATCATAACACAAAGGATCAAAGCATAGCAAGACACTTCAGGTCATATCAAATAAAGCATAATAAAGTAATGCAAATCAGAACATATTAAATCATAACAATTAATACATCTTAATTAGTACATTATTATCACTAATTAAGATGTGTAAGCATATAAATAATTTAACATCCTAAGTTAACTACTTAGGATGTATACGTGCTCTCATACAAAAGATCAGGTATACTTACCTATAGAAGACATCGAAAGCAGTAGCGCTTAGTGCTATTTGTTTCTTTAGAGCGTCCTCCTTTCAGATGCGGATATCTCCTTCAAAGTAGGTGGATGTAGCATTCCTTAGCTTAGAAATGCTCCTTACTTTCTGTACTTGAATTTGACAAATAGAACACTTTTTTTCGAAGACATCTTTCTCCTTTTGTGCTTGTGAACTATGGACGGAGTCTCCTTTTATCTCGGGGATGCTTCTCTTACTGGGTGGTGGAAGACAGAGCCTCCCTAACTTTGGATTGATTCTTTGGTTGTGACCTTGCAACTGCAGATAGAACCTTGTCTTATTCGTGGCCCATTTTTCTTTCTCCAGTGCTCGAGGATGACAAGTAGGGCATCTCCTTATATCAGGGCATTTCCTCCTTATATAGTCTTCAACTTGAAGAAATGACCCCTCCATTGTGTAAAACACGCTTGATTTAGTCAAGAATGCCTCTTAAACGGACTTACTCATACTCAAAATGCTCAGAAACGGGGAAGAAGAAGGTCTGACTGAAAAATAGGAGAAATGAGGTTTAAATAGGCCGAGCTAAAACAAAAAACCGCGGTGCCGCCAGAAATGGCAGCGCCCACCTTTACACACCATGCGCATGCAGCACGATGCCCACGTACGTTACGCGCGCATGCCAATTTGATTTATTTTTCTCTTTTTTTTGAACAATTATCTTCAAATGCGCATCCCCAGATTTAGATTTGCGCGTTCTTAGTACCATTGAACTCATATTGACGAGCCCTTTGATACAAGCGTACTTAAAGAAGTATAACCCACTATTTGTAAGTGGGTCTCACTTATTTTCCATGCTTCTCGAGTCATAAATTTAGGTCCCGAGCTCCATTTCGCCCGTTCTTTGATTCGTTACACTTGTTTCTTTGAGCTTTACTAAAATACGGAGGTTTCAACCTTTGAAACACTCTAAGACTCATTGAAATGTTATCTAATTACCTCTAACCCCGATGGCTAAATGTAATTAGAAAAGAGGGGTGTTACAACCATCCCTTCTATGGTACTTCTTCTACTGCCACCAGTTATGGCTGGCTGTGGCCAGCCTGACCTCATTTGGTCGGCCTTAGTCCGACCACGACAGGGAGCCATTGCACCTAGCCTAGCTCTGGCTTATCTTCCCTCCCCTACACGTCTACCTTCTATCTGAACTAGACGCCCTCACTTTTGGGTGTGTCTCTTTCTATCACCGACAGTCAGATGTTTGACCCTTCAGCCATCGTGGGCTCCACCTTGACCTAAGGACGACAGTGGACCACCATACTTAGTTCCACTCCACAGTACCTAGCCCAGTCCAGCCTCCTCCTCTCCTATGTGCTCCAATCTATACGATTTCCTTCTTTTTTTTGTGTGTTCAACCATTGATGCCAGTCATCAGCCTCCATATGGCCTCTGGTCAGTCATCCTTGACACAGTGATGACCCCTCCACACTCACCCCGCCTTGAAAAAGCCTTTCAGTTTGGGATTCACCTCCTCTGTCCATCACAAACCCGACCTACTAATTCCCCTAGTCCATTTGCTTTTGGGCGAGTTCCGCCTTTTTTATTTTTGTCTTGGGCATTGAACGAAGCTGCTATCAGCCTTTATTGGCCACCACCTCCTAGCCATGACTCCGTAGATCCTCTAGAACTTTGGACCACTGCCATTCAGTCTGCTCCCCCTCCATTTGCCCTATTGCCCACATGTGCAAGTTATCGTGCATGTGTTTCAGGGCATAGGTGTCGTCTTTGCTCCACCTAATTGTCGATTGGCATCACCATTGACTTGATTTGATTACTAGAACCTCCTCCACCCCTCATATGTCCACGAGCATATACAAATGCCCTCGGCCCCTCTTGTGGGTCATAGTCGATGCGAAATCTCCACGGTGGGGTGGTGCTGCCTGTAGTCGATTTTGACATCTTGTAGTCATTCAAGTGCCTTTTAGGCGCCAAACAACTTCCATGTAGTCCACCTGTGACTTTTGGTTGCACCGCCACTCCTTGTTGGCACAACCTTGCTCCCGGTTGCCCTAGTGCACAACCATGGATTGTGGATTTTTTTGCATAAACTTTTGTCACCCTGTCTTGCCAAGATTACCTCTGTCATTCTATAAATCCTAGGGATAGCGGCTCTCTTAACTAGGAGATGGTTTTGGTTGCCAACTCTGCTATCGACGCCGCCACCATCATGTGCTTGCCATTGAATGTCATGGATTACAAGGTAGAGGACTTTGAACTCGTAATATCATGATAATATGCTTTGAATGCTTAGCAACATGCTAGGATTATATAATTTAATGCATTGGGTGTTATGTGATTATCCAATTGCATGATGTAAGAGGGAAAGAAGATAAATTATGGTATGTTTGAAAATGCATATGACATGCATGTGAGTTAAAAGTATGTTTAATGTATATACACTATGTGTATGCTAGTGATGACTAGCGAGTATGTTGGTAACTTATGTATGGAATTATATGTATGTTATACATATGTATGATGGACATGCATATGTATGATGACTATATGCATGTGCGGTGGATATTTGTATGTGAGTGGGGTAGAGGATGGGCAATGGACGGTAAGAGGTGATAGAGGGTTTGCTATGGATTTATAATCGTATGACAGAAGACAGAGGATGCAAGTTTGACAGGTGAGGATTGGAGGGGATTGGTTTGGTTTGGAGTATCCATTGGGGGTTTAGCAAGTAAGCAGATTAAGGTTTGGTGCCTTATGGGGGATTGTTAAATTGTAAGAGTGCACAACATAATTGTACAAGTATAACACACATATTATGAAGTAGAAAGTAAGAATAATAAGTAAAGTAACAGTAAGAGGTTCATAACTAGAATGAGATATGAAAGGCTTAGTTTGATGACTTCTAAGTAAGATGTTTTGGCCATAAAGTGGATTGTGGAGAATATAAGAATATATAAGGATTTGTTGTACGGTGAGTTGTGGTTATAAGATGGATTGGTTAAGTGAACTATAATGCCTTAATGATCTAGGGTTTTGGAACAGGCTCAGCCTCATATTGGTAAGTGAAGGACTATAAGACAAAAAAATTTT
Source organism: Saururus chinensis (assembly GCA_035235625.1). Lineage (NCBI taxonomy): Eukaryota > Viridiplantae > Streptophyta > Magnoliopsida > Piperales > Saururaceae > Saururus > Saururus chinensis. Next base: position 21,995,851 of record CP141143.1, on the reverse strand, counting down.
ATGGCATAATTATACCTGCATAAATTACTTAATTCAAACTTGAATTATAAGCAAAACTAATATGATAACATTGTGAGTTTGAGACCTAAGGATTTTGATGGATTAAGTTTTGTGTTTGAGCTAGTTAATAATGAGTCGGCTGAGCATTTTTCATGTCTTGTCATAGTGTTTATCATGCGGGATGTTGCCTGTGTGTTGTATCTAAGCCTAGACATCTAATGCTCTATTGAAAGCAATATATATTTTCAATTTTTGTATTGGTGTTGTATTAAAGCTAAACATTTGATTTTCTATTAAGAGTGTTGTATGTTTTTACTCTTAGTCTGCACTATATGATTCTGCCTAAGAGTGACACTATAATACTCCAACCCAAGAGTAAATTGTATAATTTTTTCCCTTTGTTTGCACTGTATGGCCCATAGAGTGCGGGTATTTGTGCGCTTAATTAAGTAGTATCATGAATCTACTCTTACCTATTTGATCTTGTGCCCCTTGAACATAGGTATGTCATGCATTCGAAAAAGTCTATGTCGTCTAGTTGCTCCCAGGATGTTAAGGTGATGCCTCAGTGACATTCCTTTTTATTTCAATGCTAGAACTTGTTAATTGTAATGAGCTTTAATGGTTAATATTATGTGATGACTATATTAAGTAAGTAAGTTTATGAGTAAGACTATAAATGTAAGATTTTGAGTAAGACTGTAGAGTAAAATTATGAGCAAGACTATAAGAGAAAAAATTTGAGTAAGATGATGCAAGTAAAACTGTAAGAATGTTCTGAATTTGGCTGTAAGTGTAAAAATGGTATGTGGTTGTGCATGATTATTATAGTATGATATTTTGATGTGCTTGTATGCTTTTATGCTTCATATTTAAATTGCATAAGCTTATAGACTTACAAAGTTCATTGTTTAGAACTCCCTTATTGAGTATTTTCTATTGAATATGAAAATACTCATTTTTCTATCTTTTTAACCTCATATGTTATGGAGGCTTTTGTAAGTTTGTAATAAAGACTTCTTGAAAATTGATGTTTTTTTCCATGGGTGGATCGATTTCTATTGGCTCAGGTATATTTTTGACTCATTATGAGTTTTTATTATTTATGTCACGATCTGATGTATTGGGTGCGATAAAAATAAAAATTTATACTTTCGGGCTTTGTAATGTTGATCAGACTATGTATTGTTTATGGGAAATGTGCTCAGGGATGTACGTGATAGATTTGTTTAAAGCTCAAGATCATGACAATTTATTTTATACGTTTATTTTCGAGTAGTGCATGAGAATGTTTAATTTGGTCATACGATGTTTGATTGAAAAGAAAATTTTGTATTGGAAAATCAATGCGTGATGTTTAAAATTATAAAATTGCTTTCACATGTTTCGTATTTAGTCATTTTTCTCAATTTATATCTATTATATTACAAAAAAAATCCTTGAATTTTAAAAACAATATGTTAAAAATTCTCGAGTGTTATAATGAAGGACCCAAAGACGGATAATTGGTGGCTTTTATAAGGGACTTATTTGATGTACCAATAGGTTATTGGTTGAAAGACATATTCACGACCTTATCAGGCTCTGTCGTAGAGTTATATGGGCAGGTGACATGGTTATAGTTTGAACCCTCCCCTAATGGGGAGTGGTCATTTCCCTCATGAAGGATTCGATTAGGCAGTTTTCATCACTTAAATTGAGCTTGCCAATGTGTTCTAATGTAGACCAAGGGGTCTGCACAAAGAAAATTAAGGAGAAAGGTTAGAGAAGAGAGGGATTAGAGAAAAAACTAAAATTAACTAAGAAGAAACTAAAATAAACTAACTTTGAATTTTTATTCACTGATTGAGAATTGGTTGTGCACTACAATTTATAGGAATTTAAAATATGACTCCTACTGAAAGAAGAAAAATAAAAGAATACATTAATCCTATTGAATTTAGGAAAAAAGACTAATTTAGGAAAGCTAAAGTATGACTTTAATTAGGATCATATCATTTCACCATGTTCCTCATTGCCTTGTTCTCAAGGTAACCAATCTAGATATTATTAAAGGAACTCATTTCACGTATCCAAGTGGCATCCTTAGAATAACATTGTCAAAAGATAAGAACCTTTGAAATAACACATCTACAATGGTGAACACGACATCGTTCCAAAATAACATGAGGTGTCAAAAGGGTTGAATATGAAGATGCTAGTAAATTCAGAAACTATTGCTTGCATTTGATAGTCTAGTTGTTGTGTGCGGGTATGAAAGAGAGCGAAAAAGGACTCCGAGATAGGCAGGTCACAAAGGGCCAAGGATTTCTCTGCTATAAAAGATGATGACATCGGGCAGCAATCCAATGTGGCCCACTCATGGCAGTAGTAGGGTGGGTGGATACATGGAGCAAAATCTCCCTTAGCTACTAATGATGTAGATCTATACAGAGGGAAAATTAAAGAGAAAGGGGAAAGAAGAGAGGGATTAGGGCAAAGACTAAAATAAACTAACTCTAAATTTTATTCACTGGTTGAGAATTGGTCGTGCAGGTCAATTTATAGGAGTTTAAAATAAGACTCCTACTGAAATAAAGAAAGAAAAGAGTGCATTAATCCTATAAAATTTAGGAGAAAAGACTAATTTAGAAATGCCAAATTATGGCCTAGTTAGGATTATATCAGTCTCATGATCATGTTGAAAAACAAGTGGATGCAGAAAAATGTTATGGTGCAGATGTAGCACACAAACTTGATGATGGATTTGGTTTCTTTCTTGGAGGGCCTAATAGTGACTGCATGCATCTATTGTGTTATTATGAAAATAACGAGTAAAAGTCTTTTTCAATTGAACCCAAGTGACTCCATTAAGCTCGTGAATTGTGTGTTGAAGAGCATTAGATAAAAAACAGAGAAAGACAGTTATAGTCCCTTTGTCCCATATTAAGTGTCTAATTTGAAGAAGAAAAATGTAAATTTTATGTAAGGTATGAAACACCTTACACTGAAAAACAACAAAACTGTAACTAACTCTCCACTTTTTTTAAGATATAAAAAGACAAAAAATTATATACTTAGATTATCATGTTCTTCCTATCATGGGAAGAAGTATATACGACATTTTCTAATTAGTACGAAAAAAGAAAAATAAGGCATTTAATGTGGGACAAAAAGTTTTTTAAAATAAGACATTTAATATGGGATGGAGGGAGTAATTACTATATCTTTGCTACCAGTCCACATAGATTTGAATAGACATGTTGACTCCAACGTCTGAAGGTTTCGAGATTCTATAGATCTCCATGATTAGAGTAAATGAAATCACGCGTCCTTTAAAAAACAAGCCTCCCTCCTGTATATCAGTCACTGTGCGATCAAAATTGCATGGCCCACGGCACGCAGCGCACGCCCACCAGGTACATATTAAGGTTTGAAATGCCAAATTTCCAAGAGGTTTTCCTAAGGCAAAAATAAAACTGCAAGTCTAGAAAAGTATGAAGCTTCAGCATCATAATAGGTAAGATCAAATATTCACGTAATTTCAGATAAAAACCATGGTAGGGGCTCTACTTTTGACGTGAACAGTGGCCTCATATGGATCCATAATTTCTTGCAGATGTTTTCTGTGTAGGTTGCGTTGAAACAGGCACATGGTCCCATGATGTCTGATTAATAAACGGGCTGTTCTCTGCTTGTGGGTAGCCTCCTCTTCTTTCACTCACCTAAGCAAAGACAAGAATCAAACCAAAAGCTTTCGTATCTCATTTGGTCCGCAATAGACTAAAACATTAAACACACCTTCAGCCACAACAGACTAACAATACCACCTAATACATGTTTTTGATCAATGAGAACTTACAGTTTCTAGACAGGCTGCAAGAATAGTCATCCCTGGCAAGGCATCCAACCCACGCTGCACAATAGGATCCAATTTTGACTCAACAAATTGTTGCAGTGCAAGAGGTAAGCAAATAAATAATTGTAGACAAAACAAATTTTCACGAAAAGGAATTTTATTTAAACCAAAGAACCTGATGTTCTACTCTTGTCTTATATATGAAGCCCCCGCAGCAAAAGGCAGTGGATAACACAATGAATCTACAAGAGTTAATTAAGTAAATCATTAAAAAATGCTATGGTAACTACAGGACAGAGGAAATGTAATCAAGGGCATATATTGCTTTGCACCTATGACCATCTCATATCATTTTGCACCCATAGGTTTAAGAAATATTATTACTTGTGCTTAATGAAATGCTCCACTCACATCTATAATTTACTTCAATGATGAACACGCTCACATTGATGCTTATAGCTGAACCAAACAGAGGAGTCTTCTGTCTTTGCGTGATAAGGAACCTAACCCACTAGGGATTTCTCAGGAAACTATTTAGGTTTGAAAGTGACAGTTCATACAAGTTAGGTGTGTGCTCTGAAAACCTGATACTATAAGAAAAACTAGAGTGGAGTAATTATTTCCACTGTATCTAATTTGACATACATGCAAGAAAGCACGCCAAATGTAGCCCATCCCCTAGCAGCTTCACCTTCTTTATCCTGCTTGTATTCTGTAGAACAACATAAACAATCATTGGACAGAATAACTAGAATGAGAAAATATGGAGGAGATAATATACCAGCAAACCACAATGGTATGCTCGAACAATAAAATATTCATTCAAGGACTAAATTAACATAAATTTCCACTCGATAATAGATAAAACTGACCACATTTTTTTGTAAGGGTGAACTCAATAGGATCATAACCATCTACTGGGATGGAAATGGCAACTTCATATGGAATATCACGGGCTTGATCACCTGTTGAAAAAGAGATTAATTTCTATAATTGACGCTCAAAATTATTTCAAGACCAAAGACTTTCAGAAACCATACATCTCCAGCTTACTGTCAGGACTGTAGGAGACAAAGTTGTGGGCTGCCAACCATTTGTCCCCGAGCCAGATAAATCAACCACCAGTCCTGCAACTGGATTAACCTGAATGAATAAAAAACCCAGATTTTAAGACACAAGGTTCCTCTCATCAACTTAAGAGCATAAAATATGTTAGTACCTTGACATCAGGCTTTCCCACCAAACTAGAAAGGGAAGCTACTGCTGTCATATAGAGAGATACATGAGTCTGTTCGGTCTCAAAGCTACACATTAGATTTGCCCAAATTTTAGTATTTGATATGATAAAAGTTGCTTTTTCTCAATATAGTGAAGGAAACAATTTAGAACAATGTAAAAAATGCGTCAAGAAAATTGAAGGACCTGAAACCATTGTGAGCTTTTTCAAAGCCTAGCTGAGTCAAACCATTATGTACCTGTAATTGAGGGGAAAAATATTAGACACAAATACTTTTGTATTTGAATATTTCAATGAAAAAGAAGTTAAACTTACAACTTCCCAGGAACGCGGATGAAACCCAACAGTGAAACCCTTGAATACCCGTAAACCAGGTTTTTCACAAGGTATAGCAAGCTCAACGAGGGCTCTGTTTTTACAAGGACAAGAATTGAAATAAATGTTTCAACCAAAAAGGAAAATTATTATAGTCCAAAAAATACAGTCATATATACTCTCTACCAAAATAAAACAAAATCGAAATGAGTAGCCATAGACATGCATATCTCTTTCAAAAAGATCACAGCAGAACCACTTGATAATTTAGAGGCTGTTTGGGTACTAAATCGTCTAAAGATTCAGTTGATTCAGCGTCTAAAGATTCAGTTAATTCAGCCTCAATCCAGGGTTAAATTTTTTGAATCCTATTTGTATGTAGAAGTTGCGAAAAATTGAAAATTCAATACTGAAGTTGATTCAGGCCGATTCAAGCCTGAATTGGCCTAAATCACTAAATCAGCTCAGTCGATTCAGTCTCCTAGTCCCTATTTTAAAAATTATAGATTTTATTATTTTTCAACGGTTATCTTTCATATCGATTTGAGCTTTGAGAAACGTGCCATATAGGTAAGGCCTACTTTGAAAGTTCAAAATTACCTACCCTTGTGGAATCTTATTTGATAGTGCTCAAATTTAAAAATGTATTGGTACGAAGAACGTGCATATCCGAGTTCGAGAGAGAGAATTATATTAGTTTAAAGTTTTAAAATTGGGTTTGTCGTAATATCTGAATTTATTCTAACAAATTCTCTTACAAAACATAATTTACATTCAGCTGTGAATTTTTTGAATTAATTTGCTACTGAATTAATTCGCTATTGAATTAATTCAAAACCCAAATGGCCCCTTAGGCAATGTTAATAGATTCAACAATAATTAAATAACATATTCAATACAAAAGCAGCTATCACCAAATAAAATGTATCCCTACACTTAATTAAGATTGAAATAGGACCTGCACATAGTAGAATCATAAGTAACACTGCAGATGCACCCAAGCTCACCTGACAGAGCACTAAACATTTGTAAGCTTGCAATGCATGGGAAGGCATTGTTTTATCAGAAATAAATCTTGGTAAACAAAAAAGGCCAAAAGATAAACCAAAAAATGAGTTTTGGCCTTTTAGAACAGAACCACCGATTCTGTGGTTGTCCTTGAAATGGCAAAAATGCTGCACTCATCACACACCTTCACAAAGTCCATTTGAACATTTTCCACATATAACATTAACCTAAAATTACACAATAGATAGTAATCACTAAAACTGAATAACATGATCATAAAAAAGGAAAAAATGTCGCTCATTTCTATACTAATACAAGCCTGAGCTGTGCGTCCCATTTCATCATAGCTATGTTCACAGTTCACCAGGTCACCCTTGTGAAATCCCTGTATACAAACAGTGCGTTATAATGCCGCATCTATCTAAAACAATTCTGCCCCCACCTCATTTTACAAGATATTATTTTTGCCAATAGACCACAGATAAATGACGGGATTTTTTTGAAAAAATGTTGTTCCATACCCACAAATATAGACAAATTCGTTTAATTGATAGGATTCATATACTCCATTCAACATTGTGAAGGCAAAAAATGAAGATTACCACAATCACGGGCAACTAATGCAATATGTTCAAATACAGTGCCTAGGCTCACCAACTGCGGCAATGTTCTTTAACTGAGTAAATGTGTGGAATTGGACTATATCTAGTATTCTTAGTATCTGATGTAATACTAAGAGAATGAGGGAGACAAAAACCCATTATAAATATACAAGTGGCAATCTTGTAAAATTGTTGATCACATGTCATTCCCTAATTAAGGCAATGTCGAATCCTCAAATATATTGTATGAATACCAACATCAGAGACCTACCTGTACAAAGTTAACATGCCCGGTTCCTGAAACAAAATAGTTCAAAACAGAAAAGTGGCCAAAGTCCATATATCCCTGCAAAAACAAAATCCATTAAACACCATAAAAGCATGCTTAGCTTCTAAACTCATATAGCTAAAACTTGGGCAAAGGTCAGATACTCCAATGTATGAATAGGTTCTCAAACCCCTTAACTTAGGTACATCACGATGTTGCTATTATGTAACAACTAATTCAACTGTCTAGAGGAAAGGCAGAAACTTTCATGTCCTCTTGCCATTTGGAACTTGTACCATAACAATAATGAGAAGGTAGTCTATACCCAGTATGCAATCTGTCTCTTTAAGAATATCAAGCCTTACAGTTGCCATATGATAGAGTTAATAAAACTGGAATCAGTTGAATAAGTATATATAAAGACATGCATGGGGAAACGATTCCATACACTAAGCAATAAAGCACACATCAAGAAACAAGCTTGTGGTGCGTATGATTACTATCTGCAGACTGCACTCAGAAAAGAAGTCCATTGAACCATTTCAATGTGATACAGATGTCAGCAAGATAATGACGTCTAAGAACCAAAACTTAAGAAAAGTCAACTACCTGCTGCGACCTAGTCTCCACATCCTTACAAAACCGAACTACCACATCCGGAGAGCCCTGTAAAACTCTAAGATCAATGAAAAAAACATTACCTGAACTTTACTTTTACTCAATTCTCAAAACTTTTTGTTGGTAATGCTATGACTGAAGAAAAACTGAGCCAAAGGCGAACTGTATATCATTTTTTGGTCAGAGATGATTACTTTGTATTTTCTTATGCTTTCACAAAAGTTTCTCTAGGAAAGGCGCTTGGAAAATGGAGACATATGAAACTAAATACTATTAGATCTTGTAAACAATTATTTATAGATTTACCTTTCCTTCATATTCAAACGGATGGCCAATCCAGTCAGTCTGAAATACAGCTAAGGACAAAATGCCATTTTAGAGACAATTAAAGTAAGTATTTCATCATAATAGTTGCATACAGGTCCCAAGTAACCCGTTGCTAAAATCCTCTTCTAAGATACATCTCAAGAATGTTTCATATTAACAAATCTAGAAGATCTCGGGCTCATGTCTGGTTTAGAATGCGGACTATTAACATGGCTTCCTAGGAAGTCTATACTATCAAGTTGTCCCATAAGGAGGATACTGTATGAAGCAAATTAAGGATACAAAATCAAAAATCCGACTGCTATTGTCAAATACATAGCAATTGGAACTTGGCACCACCACAGTTGCAGATTCCTGAACCAGCAGAGCAAAGGCTATTCGAACGGAAAAGAAAAACAAAGTACATTTCAGTATATTTACGTGCATAAAAAAATAAGGATTATGCAACATAACAAAAAGCCAAGCTGCCGAAAGATAAAAGAAGAACGACGCGAGAAAAACTGCTGCATCATACCAATGCAAAGAAAAATCAACCCATGGGAGGGGGATTGCACATCAAACGAGCTTCCGCCACTAAGCATTCCTGCAAAACCATTTGTACAGTTTTAAATTCCTAAAAATCTTCAAGCATAACATAACATTGAGATTGAAGGAGATTAGCAAGCTCTGATGCCATATCAGCCCCATGAAACGCAAGCCCGTTCATCCGAATGAAATGAACACTTTTTGGTATAAATTTCCGAAATGGGTTTCAGCAAAACTAGGTCAAATGTGGTAATTCAAGACCATCCATCTAAACCCAAGCACATTTTGTGATACTCTGGTTTAACAATTGAAATAAAAGTTGACAAATGATTCGGCCAAATTCGTAAAAAAGGAAAATTCCAACATGGGTGTGAAGATTCTGCAACCAACCTGCTTCCTGAGTTAATCTAACTCGAAATTTGTAAGAAAATTTTGCTTGTTTGTCGTGAAGAATTTGCCGTCCGGGCTGGTCCGCTCGTTGTGGTGGCAAGCAAGCTAGCAAATGGAAGTTTCGACGGCAGGTGCTTGCAGAGATGAAGGGCGGGCTGTGAGCCCATTATTTGTGGGCGTTGAATGGGCGTATTGTTGCAGGCCCAACATTGAATAGTAAACCAACCATGGAACTGGGGCCCAAGAAATCGGTGCATTCTAGTTGGGGGCCCATTTACAGAACCACGGGAAAGTGGGTTCCCAATTCAGGCAAAGAGCAACGTTGGGAAGCCTAACAGGACCACACGAGAAAAAACATGAAAAAACATAGCGTATATTCCTTCTGTCCCATATTAATAACTAGATTTAAAAAAATAATATTTTTTATTGAATGGTAATACCCACATCAAAAGGAAAAATAAGCTTATGAATTATGTTACTCTTTTTAAAGTACCAATAACTAAATTTAAGAAAATAAAGCTATTAATATGAAATAAAATTTTTTGCTTAGTAGAATTATTAATTTAGTACAAATGGAATATCACACTACTAAGCATGTGATTACTAAGATGAGTGACCCAAGTGCACGAATTCATATCTATATCTATATTATTAGAGTGAAAAGGGGTTCGGAGATTTTTGTTATAAAGACCTAATATATTGCCCCTAATGTATTTTAATATGTACGAAAAATTATTTTTGTAATTTGCAAACTCAATATACATATGGAAATTTTGAAAAATTAGTTAGCCTTCTTAATTTGTCAAAGACCTGCACTTTGCAATATCCTTATACATTTGGCAATTTTGTAAAATTATAAAGAGTTCAAATATATTAGCTTTCTTAATTTTGCCAAGTCTTATAATTTGCGAACTCCTTGTATGTATAGCCAATTTAGAAATGCACGTATGTGGATCCAACTAAACTCCTCCCTACCCCAAAAAAGCAAAATTCTAATTTGAATTTTGCCAAACTCTTAGAGTGCCCTTTCATTTTTGGAATTTTTTATTTGATCAATTGAGGTAAAATAAATTATGTGATATGAAAGTTAAGTTTCTTATGCAATGAGGACACTTCAACTTGGAAATTGCCATCCTTGTGAGATGAAGTTTGTTCTATTAGTGGTATTAAAAATAGTAAATGATAATTCATGTCACACCCTAAGATTTTTTTCAAATTTATTTTTCAAAATACAACATCAAAACAATTTTTTTTATTAAAACATTTGTTAAGATATCTCATGGTGTGAAGCACTCATTTTATCAAACATACGAATATCAAATCAGAGTACAATATTAATCATAATCAAACCCCAACATAATTGAACAAGTTCATGTGTGAATACATGTTTTAAAATCATAATACAAACTAATGTAAAATAAATTGGCACTCATCTCTACATACACTTGATAAATATGATAAGTAAAGGAAATTCTACATGTTAGGTGGCCTAAAACTGATGTCCTCACCACATACCCATCACTTGAGAAACACATTTCTTTAAAGCATCTCCACTATAAGGATGCTAAATATATTATATACTCCGTGGTCAAACATAACAGAGAATGATCAATATTCTTGTAGAACAATCAATCAATTTAAGGCACAATTTTATGAAATAAACTATTTCGAGTTAAATTAGATTCTTATTCAAAGTCTAACACATAAACCAACTTAGTTGTCTATATAGATAATGTTTTGGATATAGAAAAAGAAAAAGTCATTATTAAAGTAGAGAAAGATTAGTGAGTCTACTCTATTGAACTTTGAGTGATTAGAGTTTTTATTAGTTATATGTTTTGAAGAAAATACTACTTAGCCAAATGGATCATACAATTATTCAATTAATGAATAGTTAGTGAGGATTTAATCACACACATCACAAACACAACAACAATTGTTGGAGGCTTTTTTATAAATAAACCTTGAAAAACCAAATTTATTTTTGGGTATGAAAATGACAATCTTGTTAGGTGAAATTGTTCTTCACACATTACAACTAGCTAGATTTAACAATAAGGGTTCAAATTATATTGGGATTTGTTTCTTAATATTTTATATCGAGATCTCTCATATAATTTTACTTTGACATTGATTTATTTGATTTAAGTATTACATGATCTACACAAAATATCAACATTGTCAAAATAGGATGATTAAGTTTTTGTCTTTGTTTATTAGTTTTTGTATCACTGATGGGGAAGTTCCCACATGACAAAATTCATCCACTGAAAAGCATAGGATCAATTGCGAAAGAGTGTGAGAACACCAGCAGTGAATAATTTAAACTTCTTTCACTGAGTTCTATATATGTATTAAAAATCCATTGCTAACACATGATAATACAATTATCAAATTCAACAATATTCATCTTTGTTATGCACTTATCCAATAGTTTATGGTGATAAAATTCATCTGCCATCAACAAATATATAATTAATATTCAATGCTAGCACATTCATTTGTACTTGCACTTTGAGTAATATATAAAAAAAATAGTCTTAAGTGGAACACGCTAACAAGGATAAAAAAAAAGAGCCTAATTGAACCTCAAACAAACCATTTGACCTCAAACCAAAACCTAGCAACATCAACACTGATTAAGGGGTTGTTTAGTTTGTGAATGTATTTTATAAGAAGCAAATTTTAGCAAAATAATTGTCCTTCAATCTCTCTTTTTTAGGCTAACATCCGTAAACGAAAGTCGGGGACAAACTACATTGGATTTGAAATCAAGTAGAGGAATATACAAGAATTCATTAGCCAAAAAATGTGCCTGAAGAGCCATGCAATGGGCAATGTCATTGCCCTCTCTGCTAACATAGGAGAAAGATACTTCCCTGACACTCCCAACATAACAAAAGCTTTGCAAATGACTAGTTCATGCAAGGTGATTGGATTGATCTTCCCCTAACTCCTCAATGCCTACTAAGTTGTTGCCTTCCAAAATTGTCCTTGAATCTTAAAGAAAGAGAATTTCTTATGGAATTATATTTTCATGAATCTTACAATCAGTGGTATTATGTTTTCATGGATCTAACATTTGCGCTAAATCTTTATAAAATTGTCTTGAATGATTCTTGGACTTGACCAAAATTTGGGTAGAATCCCCATTTTTTCATCCAAGCAAATTTTGATTCCCAAACCAAATTCATGCTGAATTGACCTAAGTACCTCATTCATGAACAAAGCTAGTTACCACATCACTCCAGTGGTAGCTCGAAGGGCAAAGTGACGAAAACAATTAAAATTCAAGGGCTCCAAAGTAATGGTTGACCTAAGAGCCTCTGACATCCACAAATTTAAATGTAATTTTATTTTTTAAAAATATTAGAATTATAATAGTTTTTAAATTTCTATTGAGTATGTCCCTCATCGACATGTCATTGAACACATTGGTAAGAATCCCTTTATATCGTCGATAGACAGACATGTTGGCAAAATGCTAGTGGATATTTGGATTTTGTTGGTGTACAGACAATTATGTCAATGGGAGTAAAAGCCATCTAAAATTGATGATTAAGAACAATATTTGGATTTGTTGGTGTATAGACAATTGTGTCAATGGTAGTAAAAGCCATCTAAAATTGACGATTAAGAACAATATTTGGATTTTGTTGGTGCACAGACAATTGTGTCAATGGTAGTAAAATCCATCTAAAATTGATGATTAAGAACAATATTTGGTTATTTCTCATTAGAGAGTGGCATGTGGTGGAAAAAGGTCAGATTGCTAACCTTAAACCCTACATGATCTTTGAACATGAAAAGACATGATCTTAGGGTTATACTTTACTCAAATCATTATGAATTCATAGATTTGTGTTGGAGTATTTGGTAGGAGATGACTTTAAGTTTATGGATATGGAACCATTTGATTGAGAATTTGATTATAGATTGTTAATTATTATTCTTGTTTAGAAATGTTGTGAATTTAAAATTTTATACATGTACAAGTTTTATTTGAATAATTTTTTCTAAGAAAATTATTATGATACTAGCTCGAGAATGTTTTATTCTTATTCCCTAGCCATTAGTATGTTCATCAACACGTCGATGGCTAAGAAAGATGAACAATTACTAACATTGACACATGGGGATGTGTTAATGTTATATAAGGCATCGACAATGGGAACAATGTGTCAATGATGATGTCAGTGAATCTGACTTATCATAGTCTACTCACTGTCAGCATGGAATTGATGTGGCATTAGTAGTGTTAATGGCCATCGACACTAACACTGATGCATCAGCGGGAATGGGATGATTGTTGGTGTTTCGGTCTATGTTTAAAGTAATGTTTTCACAAATCCTTTTGCTACTAAAGAGGAGCATTTTAACATATTTTACTGGTATAATGAATATAAGTTGTCATGCCCGCAATTTTAAACCACATATTTTTATGAAAACATTTATTTCCAATTTTGGTATTTGAAAATTCCTCCTCTTCTTACATGCAATGGATAAAATCATTTACTAAGGTATTCCAAGGAAAACATTAAAATAATAAATTAAGGACATGAGAACAATCTCTTTCACAAACACATGTTGCAATAACATAATTATTAAGCATCTAAATATCTAACATATTTAAATATTCACAAAATCTATAACTAATTACTAGTATGTTACATATGCACCAACTAATCAAATAATAAATGACACTCTCACGTGCCTAAAGAAAGCCTAAGGAAATAAGTAAATCAACCGTCTCGAAGTAGGCTATGTGCCAGCAGCCTTCCTGTTACCTCTAATGTCTTCTCCTTAAAGACCTCAACTACAAAGGATGCTAAATATACAAATACATTGAGTGGAATTGTAATTTTGATGAAAATAGTTGATTTGATATATATACTAAAGATAATTCTTTCGCCAATCACAATAATCTATTTAAATGTCAAAATACACATACCTTTCAGTGACAAGCATACTTACAATGAAAAACTTCACTTTAAGATTCACTAGATACAATAGCTTCATCTAGGAGTTCCCACTTGACTAGATATTGGATTATCAAAATCCGACCTTGCTTTTTTCCTTTAGCTTGTCCCACCTGATCCACGTTATGAAGTAAGGGCTCACTAGGGCTCATGGACCCTTGTGTCGATTATATGATTATCATGATCATCGAAACCTATTGTATTATAATATGTGGAAATAATCATTCTTTTATGTTCTAGTCCATTTGAACCTAGCTCCCAAGCCAAAGGAGCAGCTCTACATAACTCTCTCCCTTGGGGAGCCGAAAAACCATGATTTTATTTCATATAAAACACTTCCATTTTACATGGCTAAATGGCTCACCTGAGGAGCCAATAATGCACTAGGAATCTTTGACCTTTTGTGCCACATGCATAAGTTAAGGTGAATCATTCATGATATCACATGGTCTCATACACATGCATTATGGTTTACTAACCCTTAGTACATGCTTACTCAGCATTCTATAATATTTGTAAATTATGCAATTACGTATAATTGCTACATATCTTATTACCTGTAATAAATCACAATAAAAATTTGTACCATGAGGCATCATTGGTAACCTCACTGACATGTCGGCCATATCATCAATGACCATTGGTAGATCCATTGTCATGTCGGTCGCACAACCAATGACCAATTTACACTAATGTGTTGGGCACGCTGTCGATGACCAAATGACATAAACATGTTGACCACACTACTGATGACCAAATGACATACATGCCCTTGCATGTATGCAAGAGGACATTCATCTTATTCCGTTCATCGATGACTGCACCAAAATGTCAATAACCTTATCGATGATCAGAATAATATAAATAGAAACTCTATTTCTGTTCCAAACACCATTGATGTAAAGTTCATGATAAAATCATTCCAAATTAGGGTTTAAAACCAATTAAATCACAATTTAGGCATTAAACTAATCATAATCTGAGTTCACCATGAAAACACCTTCAAGCAAGACACGATTTAAAAAAGAAACAGATTTACGAGTTTATGATCATCATGAACTTGAAGAAAACTAGAAATTTAAGTACTTTTTCTTAAAATTCAAGAGTAGATTGCAATCCAATGCTACATATGTGAACTTCTTTCTCTTCTCCAATGCACATTCCTCCCGAACTGCCTCTAGATACTTTCCCACCGGCACTCTCCTTGGACTACTCTTTTTCCTAAATTTTGAGTTTTACTCCATTTTATACTATAATAACTACTTACGAAGTCTTAAAACTATGAAACTACATCATTTTCTAAAATAACCAATGCACATAGTTATCATCAGCAGACAATGCATGTTGACAATAACATTGAATTATATCATCGATAGCCCACAGATGTGTCGGTGGCTTGCTATATTTTAAAAATAAAATTTCAATTAAATAAAAAAGAAATAACTTTGTCTTTGAACAAATAGGGTGTCACATAAGTAATTATCGAAACACATGATGAAAAACATGTGAATAATGAGTAAGTAAACCCTAGGTTTGGGCATACCAGTATATGACACTTAAGGATTTGGGTGCCAAGTGTCATTCTAGCCCTAAGAGAAGGTCCATTAAACCACATAAAGGAGGTTCATGGTATGAAAAAGGAGCATGAGATTCTGGTTCCCCAAGCTTGAGAATTATTGTTTATATAGCATCTTCCCAAGACTAGAGAGTGGTTTAAATGGGATTTAAAAGAAGTATGACTCCAATCCAACGTAACAAAATAGTTTTTGATAATCATAGAAAGATAGAAATCACAACCATTTAGGTCCATGAGTCCTTGTAGGCCTTAACTTTTGGCTTGGATTGAGCGAGCAATAGTCTTTAGCAAGAGTCTGAGATTGTTTTATGGAGTGCTATACATTTCATGGAGTCGTGAAGACTTCTTTGATGTTGTCACGACATTATTGAACCTCTTTTCTTCGTAATAAGGGTTGATTTTGAATTGCCTTTACTAGTATAATTATTTATGTAATAATTTTAAAATTGGTTCTTGCCTAGTTATTCCACTGGGTATACAATAAACTTAACATCCATGTGATGTTGGTGCTCTAAAAGAGTAAATTTTTAGAAAGGATTTGATATGCGTGGCAAGGACGTCAGTTTTAGGCCACATAGTATGTAGGATTTCTCTCAATTATTATGTTTGAGGGTTTGAGCATGCAACCCAAATATCACTTCTAGCATGTTTAGCCACACAAAAATCATATTCATCAAATTGCAAAACCCCAAGGAACCAATTTAATGAACTAGTTCTTCATAAAAATTAATATTTCACTAACACATACAATATATCATTAAACCAATAGTCATGACATTCAACCCAATTAAACAATTAAACACAAGCATATAAAAAACACCAATTTAGGGTGAAAAGCCCCAACTAGGGTAAAAAGATGATAGGACCTCTCTTGGCCACTTAAAGTATGCACTATAGCTATAGAATATATTTTTTCAAGAATAAGAATCACCTTCCCAAGTACAATCACAATCCAATAATTTTACTTGATGTCCTAGCCTCCAACTTCATGTGGAACCAATCTCTATGGCATGTCATTTGTGTTCTATTCTTCCACTAGTGATTAATTACTCCGGATATCAACCAAGGATGAGAAATGAATCACTTTCTAGGAATCCAAACACTCAAAGTGCAAAAGATCAAGTTTTTAGAACATAGGCTTTGGACACCCTCTCACAAACAATCCTCAAATACTCATGAATGGTCTCATAGAAGGATTGTTGAATCAAAGACTATAGATAATGTAATATCCATGATTTTTAGGTTTTGAAACTTAATCATGTGGAAGCTAGTGTGTTGGACCCCTTGAATTTATTATTTGAATAACTTCCTAAATACATAAAGAGCCTTGAAACACTACTAAGAATACGCAAATGGGAGTTCGAATGAGGGAGATATGACCATTCAAAGTTGAACATGATACATTGGACTTATTTACCCGTATTAGATGTGCAATTGGACCTTTTAATGCTCTGTGGGCCCGATTAACTAAAGTGATGAGAATAAGTTTATGAGGCCCGATTAGGCTACCTAATGCAGGTTTAGCTGGCCCAAAATTCCTAGGGGATTAGGAACCTAATCCCCATTAACTATAAATACTTGTTTATGACAAATGAGGGAGAGAAGAAGGAAAAAGAGGGGAAAGCACACATAGAAGAGAGGGAGAGATGTTTGAAGGGGATTATTTTATGTCCCTCATGTGCCATCCTATTTTGGGATTGCTATTACCAGGAATCAAAGGGAGAAACTATGGTGTGGGGTCGCAAGTATTGTAGCTGCTACAGTTTTCTTCCAACTTTAGACTTTTGGGTTGAAGTTGAATTCATCAAAGATATCTTACTTTTATCATGTTTTGCCTTGGAGATGAGAAAACTCTTGCCTAAATCATTAATGTTTAAGTTGTATATTTGTGCAAACTTTCTTTTAAGGTAATGGATTCAAATATCAGATCTCATACTATGGTTAGCCTTTGATATATGTGCTCAATGGCAAGAAGGGTGTATTATATGTATGTTTCTTGTTATGGCAATAAAGTTTGATTTAATTTAATTAAATCATGTTTGGTTTTGTTATTACCTGGACTGATTTTATCATTTACACAAGGTTGAGCAATAATAACCAATGTTAGGTGCCATGTACAATTAGTTGTTGTTTACATTTGGTGGAAATTCATGACTTGTACATGAGATATTTTTCACTGTAGGTTTGTAGGCAATGATGGAAAACTTGTGTAAATAGATTAGTATGCCTTGGGATTTTCTTATTGATGATTACAATGGGAAAAACCAATTGACAACTTAGAACCTTAAGTGTTCTAAACTCCGTGAAAAGAGAGTTTTTCTCTTAGATGGCAGTGGGAAAAAATTCTATCACTAGAAAACATTTTCTAACGAGTTATGTATTCTATACAAAGAAAATTAGGGCAGGCAATGACCTTTAGAGGTCAGTCCAGTCCCACCATCTCATCTTCCCCATCTAGAACAAAGCATCAAGTGCTTAGTCTATACAAAGAAAAGCAGGGTAGGCCATGACCTTCATAGGTCTGTCCCACCATCTCATCTTCCCCATCTAGAATAGAGCATAAGGTGCTCTATTCTGAATTTTGTAAAGGTTGAAGATTACCGGTTTTGAATTTTCCCTAGGCCAATTCAATAAAAAAAGTGTGCCATTAACCAATTCTAGTTCAGAGGGACAAAGACTTGAGATAAATTTATAAAAATTATGAAATTACTAAAGAAACATGAATACTGTTATGACTGAGTTTTTTGGCCAAGGGAAAATTCCCATTGGTAATAAAATGACTATTTTACCTTTATGAGTGAACTATAGTAATATTTAACTACCAGACTCAGGCTCTAGTTCAAGGGCCTATGAGTAGATTTTAAAATTTTAAAAAAATCCTAGTGGGAGGTTAGGGTGTAGTTCAAATTTAGATCAAGCCACATGGTGGGGAAAAATCCCAATAAGTGAATAATTAACTATGTTACCCCTAAGGTTAAGAGTTAACCATAAATCGAACTAAGTCAGTTTACGGGGTTTATAATCCCATAAAATGTCTATTAAATTATCACAGGTTAATGACATCAACAAGTACTCTTAATAACAATTTTAGGCCCATTGAAGTTTGGGAAGACCTTGAAAAAAATGATGGAAATACCCCTGTGAGCGGACCAACCCACATTTACATAAATATATTTGCAACCAATTTGAGAGTGAAACCACATAAGAGGTCAAATACTTGATACCCAATAAAGGAGAGGACAATATACCATGTAGAAAAATTATCCTAATGTCCTTAGGTGCATTATAACTATTTCCATAAAAATAGATGTTTCTAATCTTAGAAGAATTAGAGCACATAAACACGAGGATTTCTAATGTCATAATTAAAGTTAAGCATTGTTAGTACTATTTGTTGGGACCTGTGTGGGCCCTCATTATTTATGTTTTTATTTACTTTAATATTTGTAATTGATGTTGTAATAGTAATTTATCACGAAGTTGAGATTATTGAAAGATTACTTAATGGGGCTTGATATCTTGGTGACAACACCTAATCAAGATAAAGGCTAAAATAGACTTATAGGGTTATGAGACTAGTTCATAGATTGAACAAGATCTTGAACCTGACAATTTACCTTTGTAACGACCCGTTTTTCGGTTACGCTTAACCCGGGAGGGTTAAGGGTAATTCGGTAATTTGAGATTAATATTAAGGGTTTTCATTAGATGAAATACCCGTAGCCAGGTAGAGCTTGGCATTACGAGCATAATGATTCGAAGAACGCGCGAAACAGAGGTCGGGACCAGAAATTACGATATTAGAGAAACGTGCTTTATAGGCGGGACCCACTTGGAAATAGTGTGGTTTGCTACTTTAAGTGGGTTGGTATCAAAGGGCTCGTCGATACGAGTCCAACGGTACCTAGAACGCGCAAATCCGATTCCGGGGTAGAAAGATGCGCGCGTTTGTAATTTTAAGTATAAAAATAAAAAAAAGAAATATGGAAAATGGGTTAGCCGGCGCGCGGCTGGCGCGCGCCGCAGCGCGAGCCAGTGCAGCGCGGCACAACACGCGCCCGCGTTACCGCGGGCGCCGCGGTTTCGCGCGGGCCGCGGTTCCGCGCGCGAACGCGACCCGCGTAAAGCGCGGGCGCGAGCCGCGCGCGGTTTCGGCGGGCGCCGCCACCGAAACAGCGGCGCCGCTGGATTTGGCGGCGCGGCGCCGCGGTTTCGGCGGCTCGGGGGTCTATATATACCCCATTTCGTTCCTTCTCTGACCCAGAACTTCTCTACCCCCGTTTCTGACCGTTCTGAGGCCGATTAAGGCCGTTCAAGACCCGTTTCCTACTAAATCGAGTATGTTCTACGCAATGGAGCTGTCCGTTCTTCGAGTTGGAGACTGTATGATGAGGAAACGTCCCAAGACAAGAGGAGGTCCTGCCCGTTATCTTCATGCACCGACGAACTTTGTTTTCTCTGTTTCTGGTCATCCCAACTCCGATTTAGTCAGTCCAAGAGGCGTTCTTGACTAAATCAAGTATGTTCTACACGATGGAGAGGTCCGTTCTTTGATTCGGAAACCGTATAAGGAGGAAATACCCTGAGACAAGGAGATGCTCCACCCGTCATCCTCGAGCAACGAACAAGAAATATGGGCCCGGAGCAAGACGGAATTCTGTCCGAAGTTGCCAAGCTACATCAAGAGAAGTAATTCAGACTAGGGGAGGTTCTGTCCGCCACTCACAGGCACAGGAAACGAGAAGAGTCTCCGGTAAGGAGAACATTTATACGTAGTCTTTCTGTACAAGATGAGGAACGTATGAAGGCTAGAGGAAGCTCCGTCTAATATCTTCGGATCTGAAGGGAAGGATGCTCGTGTGAGCAACTCCGTGTACCTCTACTATACGAGACATAAGGGCAGTAAACAACTCTGTATCCCGCTACTATACCTATATGCTATATATCTATATACTATGCTATGTACCTATATACTATGTTATGTACTTGTATGCCATGCTATGTGCCTATATACTATGCTATATGCCTATATGCCATGCTATGTGCCTATATACTATGCTATGTACCTATATGCCATGCTATGTGCCTATATACTATGCTATGTACCTATATATTATGTTATGTGCCTGTATGCCATGCTATGTGCCTATATACTATGCTATGTACCTATATGCCATGCTATGTGCCTATATACTATGCTATATGCCTATATGCCATGCTATGTGCCTATATACTATGCTATGTATCTATATGCCATGCTATGTGCCTATATACTATGCTATGTACCTATATATTATGCTATGTGCCTGTATGCCATGCTATGTGCCTATATACTATGCTATGTGCCTATATGTCATGCTATGTGCAGATATACTATGTTATGTACCTATATGTCATGCTATGTGCCTATATGTCATGCTATGTGCCTATTTACTATGCTATGTACCTATATGCCATGCTATGTGCCTATATGTCATGCTATGTACCTATATGTCATGCTATGTACTTATATGCCATGCTATGTGCCTAGATGCCATGATGTATACTTATATGACGTGTGTGGTCTCGCTCTAGGGTAGAGCGAGACGTGTAATTTGTGTTCTCGGTCTCGGCTCAATGATAGATCGAGATACGTGTATGAGATTTCGATCCCGCTCTATGGTAGAGCGAGATGTACGATTCCGTTAATTTATTAACTTCTGCTTGACTCCGATATATGATGAGTGTTTGTATACTCCGATTAAATATTTGGAGATATGTATTTTATACGTATAATTTTGTGATGTTTGTAGTATGTAGTAGCCATTAGGCAGAACTACGTTCGGATCCGATCGTATTGGGATAATATCCAATACGTACGTAGGCAACCAACGGCAAGGCAACGTTGGCCCGATCCAAATCATTATAATAATATGTTTTATTTTGTTTTACACGCGATGAACTATGAAACTTCGTCGTGTGTATGTGTTCGTTACAACCTAAATCTACGTACGAAGAAGCCTTAAAGCTCCGTAGTGCGTAGACGAACGTTGTACCTCTTGCACTCAGACGATGATTCCTGGCTCAAGGAAAGAGAAAATTTCCTATTAGCGATTTTGTGGGCCCGGCTCGGGTCGGGTCGTCACAACCTTAGTTAATGAACCGATAACAATTCTGAGTTTTGACCTTATTCTCAAAGAGACTGATAAGGTTTAGGATAATAATTCTGAATCCTTACTTATTTTTTGAGCACAGATAGGGTTCAGAATGGTTTTTCAGAGTCTTAGCTCTATTGATAAGTTGTTGATTTGATCGTGTCATTGCACGTCCCTGTTGGAGGGAACTCTGCATGAGCCTTTGCTCACAATTGATCTATTCCATATTATTTAGTATACACACAATTTGAGTTGCTGACATTCTGCTTAGTTGGCATCTTCACCACTTCTATTTAGGTACATTTGTGGGTCATGCCCTTTCACTCTGGTGAGATCCTTAGGGGCTAAGTTGGGAGATGACACTTCGTAGTGGATTACAGAGCTTCACTATGGATGATACCCTTTGTAGGTAGTCTATGATGGTTGTATCATTTGTCACTTAGGTTGACATTTGATGAGTATATATGTTTTTGAGATTATATGGGGATATGAATTATTTAATAAAGGTTTGTAAGATAATTAATATAATTGCTTGTTATTGATTGTGAAATTAGAACAAGTGGAACGACTAATGGGCTTGCATCAAATGTATGCTAGTTTCAAATACTTAAGCATTGCATGTTTGATGTTATGTTTCTTGGGATATTATAGTTTCTAAGTAGAACTACATCTAGATATGATTTTGTTGGAAATAACATTAAAGATATTGTCCAATGAGTACGTAGGCAACTAACATCTTGATGATATTGGCCTAATCTAAAAAATATTAATTAATATTTTTATTCTTTTAAAAACTTTCCTCGAAAGAGATGAGATGTTCCATAAGTGTTTGGTCTTGTTGGTTATATGTACTTCAGGCGAGGACTAGCGAGATTAGGACATCGATGGGAGATTGAAGATGATGTTACATTATTGTGATCTAGTTTCTTACTTTTACAATTTTGTAAGTAATTTAATTTATTAACGTGAGATTCAACTTTACTTAATTTTTTATTTTCAGATAGATGATAGACTAGTAATTTAATTTATTAACGTGAGATTCAACTTTACTTAATTTTTTATTTTCAGATAGATGATAGACTTGTACTTAGAGAGTTAACATGCTATTTATTAACTTTTGACATGTGTAGTAATATCATATATTTTGATATTCGTATTCGTGAACCCCGATTATTATGACTTGAATAATTAATAGGATGATTGTTTTGTATATAAGAAATAAAAAAATTCTCGTGATTTATCACACATCCTTTATTAAAAAGGTTTTGAAATATGGGTCATGACAAATAATGAGAGGCTTACCATAGAGAAGATTGTTGGTAAAAGAACTCTAGACTTGGGACTAGGGTTCCTAAGCAATGTGAAGAATTTTTCTCAATTAGGTTATCATGGAACAATCATATTTATAATGCGGAAGTGTTCAAAATAGAGTTATTCCCAACTAGGAATCAAAGAGGGCTAAATCAAAAAATTTCATCAAAGGTCAATCAATGAGCTTGAAGAAATTTTGTTTTAGAATAACAGATCGATTGTGCACAACTTACTCGAATATGCATAGACCAAGGGCAATTGATTGATCGATCGAGCAACCTATAAAAGTTTATATTTTTTTAAATTCAATTCTAACTCTTTCTAATTTCATAGACAACTTCAATAGGATATAGAAAGAATAAAATAAATATTAGAAAGTTATCCAAGAGTGTATATACCTATGATTTTAAGCACTTTATGTGAAACCTTCACAAGGGCTTGATTTGACTTTAATTTGTTTGAAGCTACAGTCTTTAAGCTCAATTGCTAATTTTGATCACTTAGATCACCCTATAAATTCTAAGTTAAAGAGTAGATTCACCTAAGTATATGTAACAAGTATTTTTTATCTTGGAATTAGCCAATACAATCGGGGATAGATCCACATTGAAGTCTTTTGGGGTTAGATGACCTCGTTCTTTGGAGTTTTGCTTGCAACCCCTTTTAAAAAACTT
Organism: Saururus chinensis; assembly: GCA_035235625.1. Lineage (NCBI taxonomy): Eukaryota > Viridiplantae > Streptophyta > Magnoliopsida > Piperales > Saururaceae > Saururus > Saururus chinensis. Next base: position 21,972,049 of record CP141143.1, on the reverse strand, counting down.
GTTAGGCTGAGGGATGGGTCTATTAGTTGACCCTATTGTAAAAAAGTGGCTAACCCAATACCATACAAAAGGCTAAGTTGGTTGAAAATCAAATGTGGCTCGACTCATCACACCAAAAGATAATTCAAAAGATGATCCGGGGACAAGTTCCAAAGAAAATGACAAAAAATTCTCGAGTTTTGGCCTCAAAAGTACAAGTGAACCAAAATGCTTTATTTATATTTTATTTTGGCTAACATAGCACTAGTCAATCTGGACCAAGATTTCTAGGGTCGACTTTTTACTTGTTGGTTCTTCATCAAAATCCAACTTGTCAGATGTCCTATTAGATGTTGCAGCTCTTTTGGAATCTCTTCCATCATCTACTCTTCTTTGCTACTCCTCTCTAACAACGACTACACACATAACTAAGATTTCATCAACACTAGGTAAGTAATTAATTTTTTCATATGTTTACGTATTCATTAATAATCTATGTAATTATTCAATTTTAAGAGGGTGTGTGACCTAAAGTTGGGATTTTTTTAAATTTAAAGTTGATTTGTTTGGCAATGGGCAAGCATATTGGTTACATCATTGATTGGTAATAAATGATTAGATTTTCATTTAATGTATGCATATTTCATCTCTTATGTGATTAAAGTGTCCAATCTTATCATATTTTATTCTTGTTGAAACTTTTTAACAAGTTTTTATAGCAGATCACTTAAATAATGGATAAGTTTCTCGAAAGAAAGTTTTTGTGTCTTTGTTCTATGCCAACATAAGAATCAAACTAAAAAAACTGAAAATCATGTTTCAAGGGTCAATTTGGATGAACTTAAAACCGATCATGGGTTATGCACTCCAATTTCAAATTTTCATCCTAATGACTAGTACATTGTTGGGAGATATTATTTGCAAAAGGGTCGCTATCACTCTTTCCCTCAAAGTGATTTTTAGGAGTGCCAAGACACTTTAATACCAACGGGGTTGATAAACATCCTACTTGGTTAGAATACAACATAGATAAAGATGTAGCATTTTGTTTATATTGTTATCGATTTTTGGAGTTCGGAGGTAAGGATGCTTTTGTTGTCAAAGGATTTAGAATTGGAAGAAGTATCAAAGAATTAATTCTCATGAAGGAGAAGTGGACAACTCTCATAATATAGTTTACAAGATGGGTTAAGACTTATTAAATCAAGAACAACACATTCGAACAATTATTTATAAGCAAGAAAAGTAAAGTAAACTTGAATATCTTACTTGGTTGAGGCATCAATTGAGTGCACTTAGTTTATTTCAAATAAAGTCCTACCTTTGTGTGTTTGGGATTAATAAGACGATTTATATAAACAAAAAAGCTTTCTTAAAGTTTTAAAATTTCTTGTAGGCAAAAATGATGAAGTGGGGCAAGTTGTGCTAAAAAATGCTCCTCAAAATGACAAAATAATGACACCAAGTATTCAAAAAGATATTATAAATTCATTTTCATTGGAGACTGTAACATTTATCATCAATGATCTTGGGGATCCCTTCCTTGCTATTTTGGTTGATGAATCTCGTATTTTATCCATTAAAGAACAAATGGTTGTTGTTATATGTTAGGCAGATAAAGGAGGTTGTGTGATTGAGAATATTATTGGCTTTATATATGTTAAAGAAACAACAATTATGGAACTTAAAAAAGCTATTGAATAATTGTTTTCAAAGCATTGATTCAGTATACAAAGATTATAGGGATAAGTTCATAATGAAACAACTAACATGAAGGTGAGTTCAATGGATTAAAGATGCTTATTTAAAATGAAAATGAATATGCACATTACAGTGATTGTTTTGCTCTTTATTTTTAATTAACACTTGTTGCCATTGTAAAAAATCACAAGCCAATAAGTAATATTTTTCATTTCCTTTCTATTATAATGTGTTGTTGGAGCATCATGTAAGCATTATGTAAGCATAAAGATAATCTTAAAGAACAACAACAAAATGATATTACTAAAGTAGTTGAGAATGGTGACTTAGCAATCACTAATAGTACTGTGAACATTGCTAATGACTATTAGTGATGCATACAAAGCGTAAAAAAAAGTCAAGTTGCTACTACTAATTAGCGACGCTTACACAAAAATGTCGCTAATAGTGCAATATTAGTGACACATATATTTACGCCTCTAATATCGACATTTTTGCATCGCATAAATGAGTGTCGCAAATAAGATATTATTAGCGATGCATACTAACTTACATTGCTAATAATTAGCGACATTCTTTATGCATCACTAATAATAAAATATTTTAAACAAAATTAGAAGTTTTTATCGACTATTAATTTTGTGAAATTGAAAAATAAAATATAGTTATTAGCGACGCTTATATAATAATAAGCGTCACTAATAAAAAGAAAAACTTTATAAAAATTAAAAATTTATTAGTGACACTTTTAAAGTGTTGCTAATTTTATTAGCGACGCTTACTAAGCGTCGTTAATAAAAAAAAATATAAAAAATAAAAATTTATTAGCGACACTTTTAAAGTGTCTCTAATAAAAATTTATAAAATAAAAAAATGTAGCGACATTTTTAAAGCGTCACTAATATACTAAATAATTAAAAAAAACTACGGGCTCCGGCCGATTGAGGCCGGATCGGAGAAGAAGGGTGAGGGGGAGAAGAAGGGGGGAGGCTCTGATCGATAGAGGCCAGAGCTGAGAAGAAGTGGAAGGGGGAGGCTCTAGTTGATGGCAGCTAGAGCAGAGAAGAAGGGAGAGGGGGAGCAAAAGAGGGAGGGAGGGAGAAGCAGAAGGGGGTGTCATGTCACGACGCCTGCCCGACCCGAGTCGAACCCAGTCCAAGGTCGGTCGAAACACATGAGAGTAACAAAGTTGCATTCTGGAAGACTTTAACCCCTTAATCAGGTATTTAACACAAACACGGAGTCATGCACCTTTAGTCTAAGTAAGAGTAATAAGGAAAAAGGAAAAGAGAATATCAAGTCTGATAATGCATATTCATAGATCATTCACCCTGCACAATAAGAGTCCCAATCATATGATACTAAATCATGTATAATGAATCATATTCACATGTGTTATATAATCTCAAATTATCCTGACACAACCTATGTAACATGGGCATAATATTGTCTCATACACATGTACCATCAACAAATAGTGAATGTCTTAATCAGGAGAGAATACAATCAAGCCACACAGGATAAGGAATGCCTAAATCTCACAGGGCATAATATTATCTCATACACATAGTTTGGTTTCCACACAAGAAACATAAAGTGTTTGGGGTAGTCAGCCCTTAAGTTTGCTCGCCCTGGACAATCTTGGCCAATGAATGTCTGAATCTCACATAGAGAACCTAGGGTAGGTGTATTCACCCTTACACATCTTCTGTGGTGGGAAGAGTCCTAATTCTACACAAGAAACCTAGAACATGTGGTAGCCGGTGCACAAAGGCATGCCACTCTGGATTATCAGGGTCTAGATGACTATCTCAAGAAATCTCAACCGCAAGACAAGTACACAACCCTTCCCCATTCAACTAAACTCAATTCATATCGACTCAACCCGGGGAGTATCCATGTTCCACACAAGAACTCAAATCAAAATCATATCCTTTTGGACCAACCAATTTTCGATAAGTCAACGATTAACTAATTTGGCACACAATCTCACATCATTGCATCCAATCGATCAAGCAAAGCTAATCTCGATAAAGTCTCAATCAAAAATCCGTTTCATAATGCATGCAACATGGTACATACGTAGGTAAGACATACATGAACCTAATTCATGATAAATGCTCTCATCAGCCCCCCCCATGCATCATTTATAATCATAATACTAAACATCATCATAATCATCCCCCACGTGTGTGTGCATGGTAGAAACATTTAACTCTAAGCATATGAATATGTCTTATAATTAACTCATCATCATACCATACATGCACATTAACATCTAATCATGGTTCCAACTAAAATTATGGGTAAAAATCATCAATCAAGTCAAGTGTATCCTCATGCTAAACCTATTCAAGTATATTAACACCACACTTGAATCTAGACATAGCATAATCAATCACCCATGATTTGATCATATTACATGAAGACATGTCAGTTCCTTCCAATGCTCAAATCACACTAGAAGATAAGGAATCATTCAATTATATAACCAAGATAGCAATTCTAACATGTGTATCCAACAACATGCAATTTCACATATTACTCAAATATTCTTCATAATTTCTAACATCAACAATATACCCTTCCAATATCTCATTATAGCCAAAACTACTCAACATAAACATAGGAAATAGTATTGAAGAATAAAAACATCAAAATAAGCAAAAGGAACAAAAGTGGCCAAACTACAGTACTGCCATTCAATCAGCCTGCAAGGCCGTTCAAACGGCTAGCCTTACAATTGGCCTGCAATGTTGTTTGGCCAATTGATTGGCCTACAAGGCCGTTTGATCGGCATAACAACAGTTCTAGTTTGTCTTCCCCATTTCGAAAATCAAACCGAACCTTCATCAATCTATCATAATATATCAAAATAAAGCCCCAAACTCCATCAAAATCAAACCAAAGCTTCCAAAACATTAAATCTACTCATTATTAAGCAAAACCCTAAGAAAATAACACCAAAGATTAAGCTTTAAATCAAATCACCATTAAAGCTAAAGAAATAGTGGAACCCATTTCAAAACCATCAACATTCAAATCCGAATCACAACAAGGTTTGAGACTAAAACCCTTACCTTTCAACAAGTTCTTGATTCGAAATGGCTCCTTAAACTCCTTCAAAACTTACTCAAAAACATGATTTTTATTAATACTTCTCAAATTCAATTTTAAAACACCTAAAACTTTCTAGAACATGTAGATCTAAGGTTCAAGAGACCCAAAAATAAAATTCTAAATATTAGGTTTTGAAGTAAAAACCTAAATTGGTAGTTTTTGAGTGAAAATCGAAATTGATTCAAATGAAAGGAAGATATTTAAAAGATTTAGGCAAAACACTAATGAATTAATACAATATTAAGTAAAATCTTACCTTAATCTCCTTTCTCCTTTAGGAAAATGAGGATTAGGCTCTAATGCTCTAGGTTTTATCCATTTCCCAATTGGGAAAGTGGCTGGGCCTTTCCTTTTATAGTATGGGGTGGGTAGACCTAATTAACTAATGGGGTACAAATAGAGTTTTATACCAAAATTAGTAAAACTTGCTTATTTGAAACTCAATTTGATGTCTAAAAATTATAAAATAATTACTCAGGGTCTTAGGTTAATGTTAGGGGCAATTAGGGCTAAAATTTCTAATTTTACCTAGCTAGAAATTCTAATTTTACCTGTGGGCCCACAGTGGGTCCCACCAACCTTAATTTTAAGGGAAATAGTAAAAATTTTAAAAATTCCTGAAAAATTCTACATGACTTAAATTAACTTAAAAACCTTAAATGTGGAAAATTTTTTGGTTAAAAACCTTTGTTAACCACTTTAGTTTCAAAAATAATCAAAACCAATCAGAATTTAGCATTAAACCACATAAGAAGCAATTAAATAGAGTAAAGTAAACCGTTTCAAGTTTAGGGATCTTATAGGGGAGGGGAGGGGGAGGGGGGAGGGGGAGGGAGGGAGAAGAAGAAAGGGGAAGGAGAGGGAGGGAGGGCTTCGGCAGCCTTTGGCAGGAGCAAGGAGGGGGAAGCAGATGGCAGCGAAGCGCAACCAAATCATGAAGGGGGAGGCGGGCGCTGCTAGAGTATGGAGGTGGGTGGCGGCAGGGCATGGCCGGAGAAGAGAAAGAAGGTGGAGGGGGAGGGCGGCAAAGTAGGTGAGAGGACGGGGCCGGGGAGAGGGGCAGGGTGGGTGGGGGGGTTAAATAACCGTTCATGCGAACCGTGCCAGCAAAAATATCGCTCATGCGGGCAAAAAAGTTAGCGTATTAGCAACACATAAACTATGTGTCACTAATACGCTTAGTTAGTGACGTATGCACTTATACATCGCTAATAATTAACATAGTAGCGATGCACATAGTATGCATCGCTAATAATATATTTTTTTATTTTTAAAAATTTTAAAAATAGTTTTTTAATAATACCTTATTCTCTCTCTCTCCCCCCCCCTCTCTCTCTCTCTCTTTCCCTCCTCTCTCTTCTTTGTCTCTCTCTCCTCCCTCCTTTCTCTCTCTCTCTCTCTCTCTCTCTTCTCTCTTGTCTCTCTCCCTTTTCTCTCTTTTATTTATTTTTTTAAAAAAAATTGTAGTAGCGATGCATACAAGTATGAGGTAGTAGCGATGCATACTTTATGCATCGCTACTAGATATTTTTTTATTTAATTTTTTTTTTAAAATAATTTATAATTAATTCTTTTTCCTCCCCTCTTTTTCTCTCTCCCTCCCTCCCTCCCTCTCTCTCCCTCCTCTCTTCTCTCTCTCTTTCTCTCTCCCCCCTCCTCTCCTCCCTCCTCTCTCTCTCCCTCCCTCCCTCTCCCTCTCCCTCTCCCACTCTTTTTCTCTCTCTCTCTCTCTTATCTCTCCCCCTCTCTCTCACTCTTCTCTCTCTCTCCTCCCTCTCCCTCTCTGCTATCTCTCTTCTCTCTCTCTTCTCCCTCTCCCTCTCTGCTATCTCTCTTCTCTCTCTCCTCCCTCTCCCTCTCTTCTCTCTCCTCTCTCCCCCTTTTCTCTCTTTTATTTATTTTAAAAAAAATTGTAGTAGCGATGCATACAATAGTAGCGATGTATATAATTTTGCGTTGCTACTAGATATATTTTTTTCTTAAAATTTTTAAAAATAATTTATAATTAAAATTTTCCTCTCCTCTTTCTCTCTCTTCTCTCTCTCCCCTCATCCTCTCTCTCTTTCCCTCCTCTCTCCTCTATCTCTTTCTCTCTCCTTCTGTCACTCTCTCTCTCCTCCCTCCTCTCTCTCTCCCCTCTCCCCCTCTCTTTCTTTTTCGCTCTCTCCCCTTTTCTCTCTCTTCTCTCTCCCCCTCACTCTCACTCTTCTCTCTCTTCCTTTTCTCTCTTTTATTTAATTTTTTTTTAAAGAATTGTAGTAGTGACACATACCAGTATGCATCGCTACTACACAAGGTAGTAGCGACATGTATGCGTTGCTACTACCTAAGGTAGTAGTGGCGCATATTGTTATGCTTCGCTACTAAATATTTTTTATTTTTTAAAAATTTTAAAAATAATTTATAGTTAAATTTTTTTCTCCCCTCTTTCTCTCTCTTTACCTCCCTCTCTTTCTTTCCCTCCTCTCTCTCTCTCTCCTTCTCTCTCTCTCCCCCTCTCTCTTCTCCCTCCTCTCTATCTCTCTCTCTCCCCCTCTTTCTCTCTCTGCCCTCTCTCTCTTCTCTCTCTCCTCTTTGTCTCTCGCCTCTCTCCCTTTTCACTTATTTATTTATTTTAAAAAAAAATTGTACTAGTGATGCATATAGGTATGTGTTGCTACTATATATATATTTTATTTTTAAAAATTTTCAAAAATAATTTCTAATTAAAATTTTTCCTCCCCTCTTTATCTCTCTCTCTTCTCTCATCCTCTCTCTCTCCATCCCTCTTTCTCTTTCCCTCTCTTCTCTCTCTCTCCTCACCATCTTATCCCCTCTTTCTCTCTCTTCTCTCACTCCGTCTCTCACTCTTCTCTCTCCTCCCTCTTTCTCTCTCTCCTCATACACTCTCTCTCCTCACACACTCTCTCTCCCTCATTATCTCTCTCCTTCTCTTTCACCTCTTTCTCTGTCTTCTCTCCCTTTTTATTGAAAATTTAATATTTATTTATTATACATAAAAATAGTAAATATTAAATAAAATATGTTATATTTAAGTTTATTTTAATTTTTTTAATATTTATTTATTATATACTTATTTATTAAATAAAATTAATTAATAAAACTAGGGAAAATTATTAAAATAATAAAAAAAATATTTACCAAAATATACTACTTTGGGAAATATTTCCCAAAGTGGTGTTCCTTTTTGCCACGCAGGCGCCAGCGTGACCTTTTTTTAAGTTGATTTCGTCGTTTAGAACAACGAAATTGGTTTGAATATGATTTTGTCGTTCTAAACGATGAAACCTTTTATTACTTGACCCGGTTTCGTCGTTCAGAACGACGAAATCAACTTTAGCTGATTTCGTCGTTCTGAACGACGAAACTGTTGTTGACCCGGTTTCGTCATTCAGAACGACGAAATCAACTTATGCTGATTTCGTCGTTTTGAACGACGAAACTGCCACACTTGGCTAATTTCAGCCTTTGGTCTCGGAACAACAGTGATTTCGTCGTTCTAAACGACGAAATCAAATTAATTTTTTTTAAAATTACCATTTAAAACTAATTTTATCACTTGTCCCTGTTCATTCATTCAAAACATACACAATACATGCACAACTTCATTCATTCCACCCATAACAAATATCACCATAACAAATATCACTATCATGAATATCACCATAACAAATATAAGTAAAGTACACCATAGACGAGTAACAAATATAATACATCATAAGTAATGTCATAATCTCCTACGTCCTCGTCCTCGATGGTGGTGTACGAGCTCCTCATGATCTACCTCAAGCTCTGGCTGTGGCTCTGGCTGTGGCTCCAGCTGGGGCTGGGGCTCAGGCTCGGGCTCTGGCTGCGACTCCATGGTAGGCTCCTGCTCGGGCTCCGGCTCCGGCTCAGCATAAGTAATAGATGGTACAATATGAGCTGGCCGATGTCGTCTATAATATAAAATCGGATCTGGTTGAGCTACATGTGTAGTGTCTGGAAATGATGATCCTGGAGGAGAGCTATATGCTGCTGATGATGATGGAATATCAGGGCATGAAGAGTGCATCGGCTGCGTCTGAGCGGCCTCGTTGACAGGATAATCTCGATGAACATCCATGATCACCGAATAAAGTAGTAGCAAGCTACGAAGGACATCATTAGATGCTCTAATCACAGACTCACATGCTGCTGCTAAGTCCTTGCGCGAAGTATAGGTGACAAGTGCATCACTCAAATACGCATTAGTATGTCAAATTTGACGAAGCTATAAAAAAATAAATTAAATATTAGATAAATAATTAAAACAAAATAAGAAAATAATATATGCCTTAATTAACAAAGTTGTACTTACTAGAGCTGCCTCAGATGCTCCCCTAGGCTGATATGTCATCTCCTCTACATCATCGCGTGGTAAAATATATCACCGTGTAATTGGTAAATGCCAGTGCATATAAGTACTACGAACATCACGCAATGTCGTAGCCATCTCCCCTCTAATAACAGTGGCTCTCCTATCCTCCCATCGAGCAATATACGACGCATAATATATAGCCCAGTCGGTAATATGGCGGCCCTGTCGAGTGATGCGATGGACAAACTCGACAATAGAAGGTGGGACCCCTTGCTCCAGGTTAAACTGGAGCATTATACGATCTGACACATACATCTCTATAATCTCGTAACATATTAGAGGGGTTCGAGAAAGCCACACCTCTCGACCGTCCATGCAGAGTGGAGGTATCACAACCAACAAGTCCTCCGAGTACGGCTGCCAAATAATCTATATAATATATAAAGATAATTTAGTTTAAATAATGATAAATTTTTTTAAAATTATTACATTAAAAAGTTCAACACGGTAATAAAATTACCTGGTATGGCCGCTGGTGGTCTAACTCCCCTCTATACAAACGGAGGACTCCTTGTGGATTTTCGGTTATCTTCTTCCGAACATTCCACCTTAAGGAGTTAAATTTTAGAAATGAGTTCAGCATATGTACATAAAATGTTGCTTAAAAAGTAATGTGGTAAACATAAATACAACCTACCTCGCCCCTAATGGAGCACCCTCGACCAAGCGACCCATCTCAGTAGTTGGTCGGCCGACATGTAAGTGCTCCCACGACCATAACTATATAATAAAATAGTGATAACAAATATTAGAATTAAAATACTTGTATTTTGAAAAGTATTTTCAGGAGAATTGTGAGGACACAATTCCTTTAAGGGGGGAAGAATGTAACAACCCGTCTTCCAGTTATGCTTAACCCGGGGAGGTTAAGGGTAATTTGGTATTTTGATATCAGTATTATGGGGTTTCATTAGGTGAAATCCTTGTATCTGGGTAGAGCTCGAAGTAACGAACACAACGCACCCAAGAACACTCAAAACGGAGGTCGGGAACGAAAGTTACGACCTCGGGAAATGTACCACATGGGTGGGACCCACTTTAAAAATATGAGATAACCTACCCATATGCGGTCTAGTTTTAAAGGGCTTGTCAATACGATTCCATTGGTACCAAGATCGGGCAATTCCGACTTCGGGATAAAAAGTTATCACGTTTTGAAATTGGAATTGTATTTGTATGAAATAATAATAAAATATTCAGAAAAAGACAGAATAGCTGACGTCAACAAGCAGAGCCGAGCCGGGCCGGAGCAGGAGCCGCGCTGCCGCGCCATTGAGCCGTCGCGCTGCGAAACCGGCGCGCGATCGCAGCCGTCGCGCGACGTGGGTCCCAGGCGATCGTGAGGCTGACCGCGCGATGCACGCAGGATGGGCGACGGACGCGCACGTTGCATGTCAGATGTGCAGTGCGATCCTACGCGCCACGCGCGGCGGGTTAACAAGCGTGTGACATGCGCATTATGCGCGCTGCCTCAAATTTTGGGCCATTTATGAAGCGCCACATGGCGTGAGTGCCTGCGCGCATTTTTACAATTTTGCCGTACGCTCACATGCCATTCTACTATAAATAGTCATTCCGTTTATTCTTCCGGGGGAGTTTCTGGAGTCATTCTGCGTCTGTTTTCTTCAATTCAAAATGCGTTCTTAGCTAAATCGAGGGTGTTCTACGCAATGGAAGCGTCAATTCTTCGAGTTAGCAACCCTATATAGGGGAAACGTCCCGGGCCAAGGGGAGGTTATGTCCGCCGCCTATGGGCGCGAAAAGGGTAAAATATCTCCGGGTAAGGGGAAATTCTCTCACGTTTTCTCATCTTCCGTTCTTCATTTCTTACTCATTTTAAGTTCGATTAGAGTCTTTCAAGAGGTCTTCCTAGCTAATTCAAGGGTGAGCAACGCAATGGAAGCATCCACTCCTCGAATTATCAATGTTATGTAAGAGAAACATCCCATGGGTAAGGGGAGGTTCTGCTCGTTGCCTACGGGCACGGGAAGGGAAAAGTGTCTCCGAACAAGGGGAGGTTCTGTCCGCTACCTACGGGCGCAGTGAGGGTATAGTGTCTCCGGGTAAGGGGAGGTTCTGTCTTCCGTCTATGGACGCAAGAAGGGTAAAGTATTCCGAAGTTACAGGAGGTTCTGGCCGCAGTCTCCGGATTAGAAAGGGCGGACGCTCTGAGGAAATGAGCAATTCCGAACATCGCTACTTCCAAAATTGGAGGGGAGTATGCTTTCCTGACCTTCTAGTTTAATATGCTTTATATGACTGCACATCTTGATTTATTCTGTTGTGATCTGAAATGCTCTCTGCTATGACTTGACATACTCTGATCTGATATGACCAGTATAGTCGGATAAATCCGATATGATCTAATATGATTTGATAGGATCTGATATGATCCAACAGGCTCTGTAGTGTGTTCTGCCCCGCTCTATGATAGAGTGGGATGTGTATTTTGTTAGTATTCTTCTCACCTACGTGAGATGTGTATTTTCTGATTTATTGGCTTCCATTTAACTTCGATAATTGATAAGATTTCCATTGGATTCCGAATGAATCATTCAGATATAACATATACATATTTTATCGTATATGATTTTCTGATGTCTGGTAAATGTATTAACCATTAGGCAGAACTACGTTCGGATCCGATTGTTTTGGATTAACGTCAGAGATGGTATCCAATATGTACGTAGGCAACCAACGATAAAATAACGTTGGCCCGATCCAAATTAGTTATAAAATTAGGTTTGTTCTGATCTACGCACAATGGAACGTTAAAGCTCCACAGTGCGCAGATGAACGTTACGACTCTCGCACTCAGAGTCTGCAGCTCCTAGTCAGTCAATTTTAATTTTTCTGCTTATTTTATACACTCCGATTCTGTCTTCTGATCTAACCCCCAGTCCAGATCGGGTGGTACGGGTCGGGGTGTTAAAATCGGTGGGTATAACACAAAAGGTATATCCCTCTCCCAATACTCCCGACCACGAGGAGAATAAAATTCTACGGAGTACACATTTTTATAAGTAGAAGATGTGTAAAACAATGATGCATGGATTGGCTCCCGCCGCTTTGCCCACACGGCGATAAGGTGCAAGCAAGGATAACCATAAACCTAAGGGATGTTGCATGTACAAGTATGCATCGCAGCATTTACCATAACCTTTCGGGCACGAATTGATGTCACTTCGTACTGATTCCTGTTGATCATATTAACTATATACTCCCTAATTTTTCTTGTTTGCTCTCTCAATATGGCTTCCACTCTAGGAGTATATGGGGTGGCCATGGCAGAGGCGGCAGAAGATCGTTTAACAAAAAATTTTATAAGCCGATAAAAGATAGTTGACACTAAAGCCTGCATAGGTAAACCTCGTTCCCCCTTTAAGACGTTATTTAAACTTTCAGCCATATTTGTAGTCGTCATGCCAAATGTCATAAAACCACCATGTGCAAGGGACCACTGTGTAGGATGCAATTCTCCTCCTAAGAGGAGATGTTTTGCCCTAGGACTCTCTTGACCAATCAAGTCCATTTTAGCATCAAACTTTTCTACTGTGAGTGCACAAGCTGTTGCCCCAATCAAGTCCGTCAGTGTATCATTTTTGAACTCCTTAAAATTTGCTTTTATGTGATGGATGCAATAACGATGGTGGTAATCCGGCTCTGGAAGAACCTCAGGCACTGCTTTCTGAAGCCCCTTATGTCGATCTGAAAAAATGACGATGTTCATCATGCCCATCAGTACATGATCCCCCAATTCCATTAGAAACCATTTCCAATTGTCTCCATCTTCCTTCCCGACAAGCCCGAATGCAAGAAGAAATAACCCATTATTTCCATCTGTAGCCGTTGCAGCCATAAGAGCACTAGGGTATCTGCCGTACAAGTGAGTGGCATCAACACCAATCACGGGGATGCAATGTCGAAACCCTGCAATAGATGGACCAAACGCCCAAAACAAATGCTTAAATCGCCTACATATGGCACCATCTGCACGATGTACTTCATCAACCTGTAAGCGGTAGTAGGTGGCAGGATTTGCTTCTTGTACCGCCCTTAGGTACATTGGCAACAGTTTATACGATTCTACCCAATCTCCATAAATAGCCTTGATCGCCATATTCCTTGTTGCCCATGCTTTTTTATAAGATATGTCAACATGGTACTTCTCCTTCATTCTTTGAATAATATCCCCTGGTGTTAGAGTTAATTCGGCTTGGATAGTGGGCATTATGACCTTCGAAATAAAGGAGGCACTGCATTGCCTATGATCTGTGCTAAGCTGGGCATTCCGACAGTGTGGTCACCTTTGTACGTCTTCAATTTAAAGTACCCACCACCCCTTTTGATTGAGCCATGCACTCTCCAAGGACAAGTGCTATCAATGCACTTCACTGTATACTCCGACGGATTTGTTCGTACAACCTTGTATTCGACATGATTTTGAATAGAAAACTCCTGCAAGGCTGTAACAAATGCTTCTTTATTTTCAAAGATACGACCAATATATAACTCATCTTCATTTTGTTGGTCTATAGCCATTGTAGAATTAACTGCAGCATATATCTCCTCATCTGTGATGTGTGCATAAAGTGGCTCCACTTCACAGTACAACGACTCTTCATCATCTATATTCATATCATTCCTAGCAACAACATTGTCTACCGCATCATCCCCCTCGCCGTCAACCATCTGTTGAGCGCTTTCTTCACCTCTAACCCTTCTACATTAATGTCAGAATCTTCTCCACTTACTTCGTCAATATTATCTTCACCTTCATTATCCTCATTTTCATCAATATCTTTACTGTAGACATATCCCCCCTACATATAAACATCACATATGTATTAAATTTCTTAAGCCTAAAAAAGTTGAATTCATTTATAAATATAGATTTCACCTTTGATTAGATGGTCCAACATCGGTATGACCAACATACGTGTAGGGGTAATGAAGGCCCATCGAACTTTGAGTTTCATACCATGCACCGCCTTGAGACATTTGAACGCTAAATGGCTTGTGTGCATGCATCGTGGACCTTCCATATTACACACAAAATCTCAAAATTTAGATAAACGTATTTTCATTAAAGGATAATAAGATTGAAAACGTATTCACAATTAAATCAACCTTACCTCCAATTAGGTCCACTTCCATCGTAAATAGGGGTAGACGACCTATGACGTTCATTTGAAGCTACTGTCATAGATAAATTTCCTTCTTCTTTATCGTCCACTGGCATTTGCATATGACCTTCATTGTTCACATTTCTATCCGAGCTCCTGTGTGAGCTTCTGTGAGAGCTCCTATGTGAACTACTTCGCCTTTCACTAGTCACTCGAGCCTCTTTTTCGAGAAATAACTCGAAAGAAATTTTTTCACATGAGTGGTGAAACATAAAAGCCATTGATGCATCATCATTTATGTGCATTAGTATCATTCTCGATCCATAGGATGGAATATTACATTTGATAGTAATTTTCCATCTTCTTCGATCCAACCCAACCTTGCTTGCTACGTGCATTTCAAATTTATCAAATGTAGACGGTTTCTTAATTAATAATCCTTCTATGCGTCCGTCGTAGTTAATTAAAAAACTAACCATTTCTTCTGCCATTTCTATTCAATTAATTCATAAATAATAAATTAAATTAATATTAAATTAAGCAAACTAATACTAATATCTACCCTAACCAATATATTTTCAAAATATATACGCATAGAAATTAATAGATTTACCAATTATATAAGCATATCATGAATACTTTATATTAATAAGCAAATTTTCTAAATAATAAAATTACACAATTGATACAATAACGCATGCAATGTCACAAACCACATAAGCCATAAAAAAAAGCATCTAAAGCCACTCAACAAAAAATGTTTAGTTTTAACTAAACCATCCAAATCACAAGTAACACCAAAATACCGAATTAATGTCACAAACTATGCAATGTCACAAACCAAATTCTCTAGACACGTATCAAATATTTAATTTAAGCACATACTTTTAATCAACACATTTTTAATGTAATTATTAAAAAAAATAAAGGAATTAACATACCACGGAATAGGGACGAAATTGGCGTGGTTAGAATGGGGGCTAATGGCGAAGGCGGTGGGGAAGAGGAGGCAAGACCGGCGGTGGGCCGGAGGAGGTGAGATGATGGTGGGCCAGAAGAGGTGAGACTGTCTATGAGCCGGAGGAGGTGGCGGAGCGTAGGGAAAACTCACTAGAAAGCCGGAGGAGGCGAGATGGCGGCGGGCCGGAGGATCAGAGACTGGCGGGTGACCGGAGGAGGCGAGATGGTGGCAGGCCGGGGGAAGCGAGATGGTGGCGGGCCAGAGGCGGCGAGATGGCGGCGGTGGAGCGTATTGATCTCTGAAAACTCAAAAACTCACTGTAAACCCGAATGGAGGCGGAGCGGATGGGTGAGCTAAAAAGACGATGATTTCGTCGTTTAGAACGACGAAAATCAACTTAAGGTGATTTAATCATTCTAAACGATGAAATCAGTGTTGTAGTCGCGACCAAAGGGCGAAAAGGGATAAGTGCAGGAGTTTCATCGTTCAGAACTACGAAATCAGCTTAAGTTGATTTCGTCGTTCTGAACGACGAAACCGGGTCAAGTAATAAAAGGTTTCGTCGTTTAGAACGACGAAATCGTATTCAAACCAATTTCGTCATTCTAAACGACGAAATCAACTTAAAAAATAAAAAAAAAGCCACACTGGCGCCAGCTGCTTGGCTGGCGCTTGCATGGCAAAAAGGAACACCACTTTGGGAAATAGTATATTTTGGTAAATATTTTTTTTTATTTTAATAATTTTCCCATAAAACTAATAGCGACCAAGCGTTGCTATTATCAATGCTATATGCGACGCATGTTTAAAAGCGTCGCTAATAGTTCTAAATTTTTAATTTTTTATTTTAAATTCATTACTATTAGCGATACTTTTATTAAGTATCGCTAATAGCATAACTATTAGTGACACTTGCTTATGAGTTGCTATAATTAAAACTATTAGCGACGCTTTACGAACAACATTGCTAATAGTTATGTTTTTTTTAAACAAATATCTTTTAGCGACACTTGTATTATGAGTCGCTAATAGTTATCTAATTAGCAACGCTTTGTATTAGACATTACTAATAATTATAGTAATAACGACGCTTGATAATAAGTGTCACTATTATGTAATAATTAGCGACACTTAATTAAAAGCGTCGCTAATATTTAATATTTTTGCGACGCTTAAATTTATGCATCGCAAATACCAATTTTTAGCGATGCTTCTGTTTGCATTGATAATAAAAACATCACTAGTGATATATTTTGTTATAGTGAAGCCATGCAACACATGTTGAAGCTTACATTATGATACATTGATAAGCTTTATCACCATGTTTTCTACTACTTGAGATTATTGATGAATATGACGAAGAGCGAGAATTGAGAGAAAATAAATTCCCTAATTGATCTTATACTATCTTTTAAATTTATTTTCAATTTACATATTATGAAGAATATATTGGGGGCTACCAATAATCTATCAAAAGTATTGTAACAGAAAGACCAAAATATTGTGAATACAATAGCTGTGGTTGAATCATCTAAGGAAACATCATAGGAACTAAGAGACTATGAATGATACTCTATCATGACCGAAATTTATATATTTTGTAAAAAATATGATATTAACTAAGTAAAATATGCCCAAAGACTTAGCTCATATAGAAGTTAAACACCTTCTTTATATGTTTTCATGCTTCCATTTTACCAACGTCCATTCGATTGTAAAGTGCATTTTCACATTTTAGTAAGAGTCTAAGAGGGTGTGGATGGATCTAGGGAAAAAATCTAACAAATTTCAAAAACTTTAGAAGGGGCACATTTCTATGTTACTAAATTAGGGCAAAAATATCTATTATTATTAGTATGTAATGGGTGAAATTTAAGGAGCCAGGGGTCCATGGATGTGGCAGGCCCTCCCTGGCTCCGTCCGTACTCCCTCATCCCCCACTTCCCGCACGCGCATGTTAGTAAGAGATTGAAATGTCACATGCATATCTCTTGTAGTCAATGAGTTGCTTTAGTTATCTCTAAGGCCATACAAGTACATGCCACCCCAACATACTCAATCAGACACTAGTAGAAGAAAAAAAACTGATGAAAAATCTCCCACCCCCTGCTTTAGCCAGCCCTTCCCTCTTAACATAGTAGGTGAATATCGACTGTCTATGTAGCACAGTGGCAAACTCCTCATATAAAAAAATCTAACTATAGTAAAATGTCAGACCCCACATGTACCTGTACCTGCCCTCCAAGACTTACTTGCGTCTCTCTGTTGTACCATGATTTGTGTGAGGGGAGGCCACTATTTATCAAATGTCCTACTCCTACCTACCATACTAGTTTCACTCCATTTTAATGCACACAACATGAAAGGGCACCTCATCAAAGCTCCATTGGCATGGTAAGAAGGGAAGAGCTTTTATCCTTATCCGTGAAGTCCGATATCCTCTACCAAGTAGGGTTCGTTCTTAAGAGAATCGATGGTGCATACATTAGCACAAGTGCACTAGCATGTTACTTTCGATAAACGTGCTTTAACACATGCACCATCAATTCTCATGATCCATGGTGAACACCGGTAAGAATATACTCCAGACTGGCATGGAGATCAATTTATGGCGTATTATTCTGAGCTGAAAAACTGCCACCCACCCTCATCTGTCCTTCTCCATTTCTTTATGCCTCTAGAACTCTGCCTGCCAGGTGACGGCCTTTCTCTTGTATTGAATCACAAAGTTGTTTTCGTTATAATATCTCTTCCTACCAAGCCTTTCTACTGTGATGTACAATGCCACAGCAGAAGTAACTTGGGTTAATCACTGTGTGTTTTAAAATGCCTTGAACTTCGGTGGAATTCGTGGGTGTGAGAAGTTTTATCATCATGGACATGAAGCAGATAAAATGCTATTGACAAAGACGTAAAGAAAAAGAGACGTGGTTTTCAACAACATAAATCGGTGCATTTAATTCGATCTCTTGACTCAGAGCTACTAATTTTCAACGCCAATGCTTTCATTTTCTTGATTGGGCTTCAGTTGTTCGGCGACTTGATTGGGGCTACTTAGATTGGTTGGGGCAACAGCGAACTGAAAGTGCCAACTGGGCGAGGGGCTGTCATTAACAAGAACAAGCAAAACCCTTCTCTCCATAAAGCCATTAAAAAGTGGTTAATGAGTATTTTTTATACCACTTTTTGTTTAACAAAATTTTATACTAAGTTTTAATTAGACAAAAAAAGTGAATTTTTTAATTGTCTTGTGAGACCCACTTATTTCTGACTAATCAAAGACAGAAAGTGGTATAGGGACTTTAACATCCTTAAAAAGACATTGTTCTAAACATTTATTTCATTGCACCCATAATATGCACATGATTTTAATTACATTGCACCTATAATTCAAGTTAGATTAATTTCATATAAATGAGAGGAGAGGACAAAATTAGGTGGGTTAGTTACTTGTAAATCACAAACGGTTGGAAATATAACTAAGCTGTAACTTGGAGTGGATTCTTTAGACAAATAAAACTGCCCCCAAAAGATAAATGTCACAAGAACACGGGACTTTGCCATTATCACTTCTCATCAATCCACTTTAACGCCAGTCAAAAAGCTAAGGCCAGTAGATAGAAACCATCTGAAATTAAATTGGGTGAAAAACAAGTGAACAGCTGCCAAAGCGACCTACCAAAGGTGACCCATGCTTTAAATAGGCATCAATCTAAGAAGAAGAGTTTTAAATGCTCCACATACACCGTGAGTCTAACATACCGATCACCTAAGGGTCGTTCATCTATGAGATCGGTAATGTAAATATTGACACACGTTAATGTTAGAATTATACTAATAGTAATATTTGTTAACGTATGCGCCATTTTTTTTTCTAAAAAATCAAAGGGAAGATGAACTCTTCTATCAATTAAGCGGCCAGCTACAGCTTGTCCATTGTCCGGCGGCTCGGGTCCAACCAAAACCTCACTTGCAACAAGATTCTCGCTTTATAAAACGGACATGATCTCGGGCCTGGCGGAGGTCCGGACTCATAACCGATTACTGGAAGAATTCAAATTCCCCTTAATCCCGCGCTTTTCCCATTAAACCCCGGACCAACCCCCGGTTTGACCTCACTTAACCCCCCCGGTTTCCCCATTCGCCATGCGGGCGACCGAAACGGAAAGAAAGAACTTTCCGGCTGAAACGGAAAAAGGCGGAGAAATCCCAGATTCCGCTGCAGAAAAACAGAAACTGACAAAAGCGAAAGGAAAGGAGCGACCGGCTCGTTGCCTCTCCCCCACTGTCCTCCCGCCATTAATGCGCCTGCTCAGCTCTCAACGACCACACTCTCCCACCCTCTTCTTCTTCTTCTTCTTCCCCCGGATCTGATAATGGCCGGCCCGCATTCTTCGTCTCGACTCCCTTGTAGCGTTTGGCCGCGGGCGGGGAGCAGGAGATGTGGGGGGCGGGCGATGGGGGGGCAGCGTTCTCGAGGTCGAGCTCCTACCGGGAGGGTGGCGCGGCGGCGGACGAGGAGGATGCGCTCCGCTGGGCCGCCCTGGAGCGGCTTCCGACCTACGACCGCGTCCGCCGCGGCATCTTCCGCAACCTTGTCGGGGACCTCTCTGAGGTCGAGGTCAGCCGGATGGAGCTGCAGGAGCGGAAGCTCGTGCTCGACCGCCTCGTTCGTGCCGCTGACGAGGACGCCGCCCGCTTCTTTGAGCGCATGCGCCGCCGTTTCGACGCGTAATGTTCACTTCGCCTTGCTCGAAAATGACGACATGAGTTGCTTGGTTTTTAGCTTATTGTCTGGAATTGCTGGACTCGCCATCTTGGACTGTTGTTGTCCGGAAGCGAACTTATTAATTTGGTTTGGCTGTTTCTTACTCTAATTTAAAATGGTTTTTGACTGTAGTGCTCTACAAATTAACTGCGACGGATTATTTTCTCGTGGAAAATTATGGTTTTTGTTGGTTGTACTGGTTCAATTCCAGACTATAAGTGATTGTACTATTCATTCTTCTGCTTCATTTTTTTTGTAATTGTTTCAGTTTGTAATTTTACTTTTCATAGTTGTGGTCCTGTGGATCTGTCCACAAATAGCTTTTCTCTGTGAATTTTATTTTTTGCTTTTATCCCTTCAGACGTTTAAGGCAAAAGCAGTGAATGTTGGCATTTTGAGTGGTTAATGAGCTTGACTTCTCACAAATTTTGTGGCGGCGAACGTACTCAGTTTTTTTATTTTCTTTTCTCGGCATTCAGTCTTTTGATTGTTGACTGTGTCACTGACATGATTTGTATTTCCTACCTTTTTCATTTAAAAATTATAAGAAAATTGTTTTTGCTTCTCTATGTCCTTTTCTGTGTTTTTGATTTATTATCTGACTTTGCTTATTCTTTTCAATTTCACATATCTGATTTTCGGTTCCTTTGGCCCATCATTTGAATTTTTGCCCCCTTTCCGGTCAAATTCGTCTTGTTTTTTAGGTAGGGCATGTTTTTGGTTTTAAAACTTCAATTTTAATGTTTCACGGGTTTCCACCACCGTATCTTCTAATCCATTTGAATTTTTCTTCCACGCTTTCGCATTTCTTGTATGATGTAACTTTACATCTTTACCGTAAATTTTAGTTCCTCAAATTTGCCCATAATATTTTTTTAGTAATTCTGTTAATTTTCACATTATTTTTATTTTATGAGTTAAGTTAATCAAGGACATTATTTGTCTTGCTTTTTCGTTAATTTGACAGTCCATTTTTTCAAGTGCACCATTTTTAATTTCAGGAGCTATGGTATCATACTCCCTCTCTACTCTTTTGTATCCTTTCTCGCTTGAAACTTATGCGTCCATCTTTTGTTTTTCCTGTCAAGTTGTTGATTTTGTCGTTTTGTCTAAAGAAATATAGAATCAGAGGCCATTTCATCTGATGCTGTTGGTGAAAGAGAATGCTCTATCTGTTTCTAAATCCTAATAAATTGCACTTAGTTATAATTTATTCCCAGTATTAACTGCCTCTTTCTCCTTTAATGAACTTTAGGATGGCTTTATTGTCGTAGACATTTTTTTTGTTCCTTACTTCTCTTTCCTGTGGGATTACAGAGTCAATTTGGAATTTCCAAAGATTGAAGTTCGATTTCAACAACTGAGTGTAGATGCATATGTTCATGTTGGGAGTAGAGCATTACCCACAATTCCCAACTTTATCTTTAATATGACTGAGGTACAATATGACCATTTAATTTGGGTAAGATTTAATACCGTTAAAACCAGAGATTCTGATCTAGAATTTCTTATGTCCGCAAGGCCCTCCTTAAGCAGTTGAGAATCTACCCAGGCAGGAGAAAGAGACTATCAATATTGGATAATATCAGTGGGATAATCAGGCCTTCTAGGTAATAGTATAACAAATCTTCAGCAAAGTGCTTGAGCTAGTTCTTACTGTGTACAATAAAATTGATATGCAGAATGACACTACTTTTGGGCCCGCCAAGCTCTGGAAAGACGACTTTGCTTTTGGCTCTTGCTGGTCGGCTTGGATCCGATTTGAAGGTACTTCTTTTGTCAGTTTGAATGGAGCTTCCAAACTATCAACTATTCCTCAAACCTTAATCTTAGTCTTATTTGATATTTCTGCCCGTGATATAGCAATTGTATCATTTTTCTATGGTCAACTCTTAAACTACATCTGATATAAAAAAAACTCCTAAACTCCATCTTATATTGCATGCAAGATTATTCATATGTAATGTTCTATTACCTTATAATCAATACCAGTTTGAGGCCATGATGGAAGATGTCTATTGGTTTTCATAGTTAACACATAATAAACTGCCTTTACAATCATATTACATTCCATTATGTGTTTTGCTTCTGCATCTGATGTGCTTTGCTGCCAATGGGATGTCATGCAGACGTCAGGAAATATCACATACAATGGGCATAGTCCAAAAGAATTTGTTCCTCAGGTAACATCAGCATATGTGAGTCAGCAAGATTGGCATGTGGCAGAGATGACTGTAAGGGAGACTTTAGAGTTTTCAGGACGTTGTCAAGGTGTAGGAATCAAATATGGTAGGTACTAGACAATATGGAAATTCTGCTTTGAGTGGCTTCGGACGATTGTCTTGGCTAAATGTGATACGTGAGTTCCTGCTTTAGATATGCTTATGGAGCTTTCAAAAAGAGAGAAGATTGCTGGAATAAAACCTGATGAAGACTTGGATATATTCATGAAGGTACATGTCCTTAACCAGGAATATTTTATAGATTATACATGTTGTTTAAGGTATCAGTTGCTCATATTCCAATCTTAGTAATTCATGCTTTCAGGCTTCAGCTTTGGGAGGAGATCAGACCAGTCTTGTTGTGGAGTACATACTAAAGGTATCTATTTTCATGGTTTGGATGTGATACCTTTCTATTGCGTTCAAAGAATGATGTTACTGGCATGAATATCAAGCCTCTGCTAGGCTACCAAGGTGCATTGATTCTAGGCCAAAATATCCTACTAACAATGCATAGTTTTGTATAAAATAATATTTTTGCAACGCAAGTGATAAGCCCAATATTATTGCATATCAAAGAGGGAAAAAATACAAAGAGTCAAATGAAAAAGAAGATTACAAAATTACAAAGTTTATATAATCTTTAAGTATGGAAGAGCTGCTAGAGAGTTGGCTAGTGAGGTGACAATGAAACATAAGTGCATACTTCATGCTCAATGCTAGTCATTAAGGAACTTTTATGCTGTTCAGTCTTAAGAAAGATATGAGTATTTCTTTCTTCCAAAGAAAGGAAATTGCTGAGCAAAGATGATCTGGAAAATGATGCTGGCTGCATGATTATTTCTGCAAAATCTGAGAATGAAACCTGTGAAATCCAAGCATTCTGGCTTCTACAATGGAGATGGAGCAAATGCAATAAGTGAGAATTGACTTTGAATAAGAGCAACCAAAGATTTATCTTTTGTATAAAATATTGTTTCTACCTCTTTGCAATCCATCCATCCATCCGTCCATCCTACTTGTCCTCATATGCCATTCCCAGTGATTTGGTATTGGCTTCATCTCATGGTGGTTGTAGGAGAAATATTGATATAGTCATATTCTAACACAACACTGGCAACAAAATGCAAAGAGTCTGGAGCTTGCTTTTTTTACCCTTTTGCAATTTTAAAATATGCTACAGTTCTTTATAAATGATTCTTTATTGCCTATGAAAATGTCTGAATTACTAAAATATACTTTCAAAGATTTTAGGACTGGATATCTGCGCTGACACGCCTGTTGGAGATGAAATGATCAAAGGAATCTCAGGGGGACAAAAAAAGCGCATGACTACTGGTAAATGCAAATTCTCTTCTATCATGCAAGCTTTTAGTGGTACTTTCAATGATTCAATCTCATGTTTTTTTGATATTCTGAAAAATGGACAAGTGATTTATAACTGAACGTGTTGCTTCAACACAGTCGATATGAAAACCGTTTTGGAATTAAATTGGCCTTGGAATTCAAGAACAGCTCCACTTGTTGTAATTTGTTAACGATGTCCAATGGTTTTGACCAGTATTGGACTAGATTGCCTTTTTTCCATTTTCTTCACACCCATCTCAATATTTGAATTTTGTGAATTCTTTAAAGCAATAAAAAATTGGTTTTTGGCAGGTGAGTTACTAGTTGGTCCTGCTCGAGTGCTGTTCATGGATGAGATATCAAATGGCCTTGATAGTTCAACTACTTATCAGATTATTAAGTATCTAAAGCATTCTGCCCATGCACTTGATGGGACCACCGTAATATCTCTCCTGCAGCCTGCTCCTGAAACTTATGAGCTGTTTGATGATATCATTCTTATATCTGAGGGCCACATTGTTTACCAAGGACCTCGTGAGTCTGTTCTTGACTTCTTTGCCTATATGGGCTTTAGATGCCCTGAACGAAAAAATGTTGCTGACTTTTTGCAGGAAGTAAGTAATCATAAGTGTATCTTTATGCATACATACATATATATCTATATCTATCTATCTATCTATCTATCTATCTATATATATATATATATATATATATATAGTCCTGTTGATATGTGCATATTGGCAGTATGGGGGCAAACATCTGCCGGCTGAGAAGGGTCCGGGTGCCCAGACGCTTCTCAACTATATATATATATATATATATATGCAATAGGGATTGTCATCCGCTGGCTGAGAAGGGTCTGGGTGCCTGGACGCTTCTAAACTATTTCTATATATATGCTTGTTATTTCTTGACACCTTTGGATTAATTTGCATAATACTTATTATTGTAGGTCACATCAAAGAAAGATCAACGGCAGTATTGGGCTGCTCTTGACTGCCCTTATGAATATATACCCGTTTTAAAGTTTTCTGAAGCATTTTGTTCTTTTCATGTTGGCAAGAGAATGTTGGAAGAACTTGCTGTTCCATTTGACAGACGGTGTAGCCATCCTGCTGCTCTCTCAACTTCTTCTTATGGTGTAAAGAGAGCTGATCTCCTTAGGACTAGTTTTTCATGGCAGATACTTCTGATGAAACGGAATTCATTCATTTATGTGTTTAAATTCATACAGGTAGAAATTACTGTTGTGACATATGCTTTCAAATTTTTTTGTATCTTTACAATTTTTTTGTCACATGTTGTAAGGTGGGTTTGATAAATTGGAAATGCTAACGTAGGCTCGCCCTCATATTTGCTTGTTGCATGCTTGCTGTGATAGCAATAAGGGGCCTGTGTGTGACCATGGGGCCCTTGCATGATGATTACACATCGCAGCGAGTGTGCATGGATGCAAGCATATGTAGCATTACCCTTGGTAAATTAATTTTTATTGTATTGATAAGTTTGGGGTCAATGCCAAATTTAAATCATGTTAATTGCTTTGCTTATGACGCTGACTGTGCTGGAGTTTAGAAGATTGGCAGAGCAGGGCTGGCACATTTTATATATTACCAGTTGGTATAGTGGCAATAATTTGCAAGCATGTTGGGTATTCAGTATGCAATTTTTCTTGCGGACATGTATTATAGAGTTTTGTAGCTGTAGAAATTGGAATATGGCTGTAGCTGCAAATTGCAAAACTATTTTTAAGTACTTTGTATTTCATTCTAGAACAAATGATTTACTATGAAATTAGAACAAGAATATTGAAAAGCACTAGTATTAACCATTAGGCTTTCACTGCAGTTACTGTTTGTGGCTCTGATCACAATGACTGTATTTTTCCGGACAAAAATGCACCATGCCACAATTGATGATGGTTTTGTATATCTCGGTGCCGTCTACTTCTCTCTAATAATGATTCTTTTCAATGGGTTCACGGAAGTTGCAATGTTGGTGGCCAAGCTTCCAGTTCTTTATAAGCACCGGGATTTGCACTTTTATCCATGTTGGGCATATACTCTTCCATCTTGGGTCTTAAGTATTCCTACTTCATTTGTGGAGTCCGCTATGTGGGTTGCTGTTACTTACTATGTTATTGGTTTTGATCCACAAATAACCAGGTAAACTTTTGTCTTAAGGCCAAATTCTTTCTTGTGAATTTGCGTTAGTACAGTTTATTTAAGGCTTGACTTTTTTCTGTTTACTGGGTTCTTCTTTAATCATCAGATGTCTTCGGCAATTCCTTCTACTTTTCTTTCTGCACCAGATGTCATTGGGACTTTTCCGTCTTATGGCAACATTGGGTCGAAGTATGATAGTAGCCAACACGTTTGGATCCTTTGCACTGTTGGCAGTCATGTGTCTTGGAGGATTTATTCTTTCCCGAGGTTCTATCCTTCACCTTGTTAAGAATTATTCCTCACCTGCTATTCGCTTTTTTATTTCTACATTGCTTTCTTATAATTTATTCCTGCATGATTGCCAGGTACCATTCCAAAATGGTGGACGTGGGGTTACTGGGTGTCCCCTTTAATGTATGCACAAAATGCTGCTTCTGTTAATGAATTTCTTGGTCATTCTTGGGATAAGGTAACACAGTATAACTTTCATCATTTACTCCTTTCTGCCAGCCTTTGATTTGCATGTGCAGTTTTTCTCTTTGATATATTATCTTTGGGCAGTATTTCCTCGCTTAAAATTGCCTGTTTCACCTCACTGAAATATGTCAATGCTTTCCTTTTGCAGAAAGTGGGCAATTTAAGGCTAGGTGAAGCTGTGCTGAAGGCGCGTGGTTTGTTTGCTGGGAGCAATTGGTATTGGATTGGGATTGCTGCATTGTTTGGCTACACTATCCTATTCAATTTACTGTTCACATTGTCCCTCAGCTACTTAAACCGTAAGTTGCTTTTCCTTCTCTGGGAACATTAGCTGCAGGATTTAAATTCCGTGTTATCGAAAATATGATTTCTATATTGAATAAAGCTTATGAATCCCATAGTTGTTAAAAAGTTTTCGATGCTTCTTTCTACATGGTTTATAGCAAATAATTTAATGTTGTACAATGATTGTCCTCGTGATGTAGAGGCTGTCATTATTATGGCTTATGTTTTATTTGATGTGGCTGCTCTAAGGGATATAAATGTGTTGATGTCATATATAAAGCACACAGTTTTCTAGATGTGGATTGAAGTATTGAGATAGTAAAGGTGAAAATATAATATCCAATTTCTATATAGCTCTGGGAAAGCCGCAAGCAGTTGTGAGTAAAGAAGAACTGAAGGAAAGAGATAGAAGAAACAAGGGAGGACTTTCTGTTGAGCTAACGAGGCATATGCATTCACAAATCATAAAAGGTTGGTAGGTTTTAAGTGCACTTGATTTTGAATTGTTTTCTTGGCTTGATGTTGACTTTTTTCCTGCTTTTGCTGCAGAGAAAAATAATCGAAGAGGCATGGTTCTTCCCTTCCAGCCTCTTACAATGTGCTTCACTGATATTAATTACTATGTTGATGTACCTGAGGTATGTTTTCATTACTATTATTTTGTAGCACTCAGTAAATCTTTTTGAGTGTTTCTAATCCAGTGTTATTGGCAGGAACTGAAGTGCCAAGGTATTTTAGAAGACAGGTTGCAGCTACTGGTCAATGTCACTGGAGCTTTTAGGCCTGGACTGTTGACAGCACTGGTTGGTGTTAGTGGTGCTGGTAAAACTACCCTTATGGATGTTTTGGCCGGTAGAAAAACTGGCGGCATCATAGAAGGTAGAATCACTATATCAGGTTATCCTAAAAGACAAGAAACCTTTGCACGGATTTCTGGCTACTGTGAGCAAACGGATATCCATTCGCCATGCATGACTGTTTGTGAATCACTCTTGTACTCTGCTTGGCTACGGTTACCACCTGATGTTGAGCTGGACACAACAAAGGTAAAGTAGTAATCAGTTGATGGTCAAGCTCCAGCTATACAAGGATTTTTGTTTATATTTCCTTTACAACTGTCTTATAACAGGCTTTTGTGGACGAAGTGATGGAGCTTGTGGAGCTTACTTCATTGAGTGGGGCTCTTGTTGGGCTCCCAGGGATTGATGGGTTATCTATAGAGCAGCGGAAAAGGCTCACGATTGCAGTTGAACTTGTTGCTAATCCATCTATTGTGTTCATGGATGAGCCAACATCAGGACTTGATGCCAGAGCGGCAGCCATTGTCATGAGAACTGTTAGGAACATTGTGGATACTGGGAGGACAATTGTCTGCACAATCCATCAGCCGAGCATAGATATATTTGAATCTTTCGATGAGGTATTTTCTGTTCTCAGTAAAAGTAATTACATGATCTAGTGGTTTTCATAAAACTGGACATGCATGCCAGGTAATTATAGGTAGCTTTACGTGGTTTCAAACAATCACAGCCGTGTTCAGCAACATGAAAGCTGCATTGCTTTGTCTAAGTAATTCTATTAAATTTATTGCTTATTGTTTCCAAATATTGCTACTTAGAAATCCATCATGTGCACAGCATTTTAATGAAAAAGTAAGTGAAACAGTAGAAAAGCTAAAAAAGAACTACTTTTTGAATCATAGAATAGTAGCATACGTTTTGTAGACTTGTGGCCTAGTCCACTCTGCAATCATTGAATCTCTGTGCAGCTTTTATTTATGAAGCGAGGAGGGGAGCTTATTTATGCTGGTCCTTTGGGAACCAATTCATGCAAACTGGTAGAATTCTTTGAGGTAAGATTGTATTTGTTATCTACAACTGTGCATGAAGTAGTATGTTTAAGATTAACTGAAGAAATGACTCAGATTAATATAGGAAATAGATAGTGTCTTTGAATTGAATCTTTTGTTTGAAATTCAAATGTTAAGGCTGTTGAAGGAGTTCCCAAAATCAAACCTGGTTATAATCCGGCTGCATGGATGCTGGATGTAACTTCTCCCACAGAAGAGAGCCGCCTTGGTGTAGACTTTGCGGAAATTTACCGAAGATCTAATCTATTCCAGTATGTTGAATCCTTTCTGATTGAAATTTTCTTTGATGGAGTCTTTATTCCTAACTTTGTCATACTTGTTTGCTTCAGGAGAAATAGGGAGTTGGTTCACAGTTTAAGCAAACCAAGTGGGGCATCAAAGGACCTAAGCTTTCCAACTAGATATTCACAGCCATTCCGTGTCCAATTTTTAGCTTGCCTTTGGAAACAAAATTTATCTTACTGGAGAAACCCACAGTACACTGCTGTCAGATTCTTTTACACTGTCATTATATCATTGATGTTTGGGACAATATGTTGGAACCTAGGTTCCAAAAGGTAATTCCTCCAGTTGCTTTGACATAATATGAACCAGGAGAGTTTCTTAAATAACAAAATTTGCAAGATTTTTAAGTTTTTTTTTTCAGCCCCAAGAACAAAATTAACATTTGATTTTCAGAAAAAAAATTCCTATCCTCTCCAACATCAAATTTTGCTATCAGAATGACATTTACCAATGATGAAATTCCTGAAAATTGGTATTGGTCTTGAAATTGTTTACAGTGGAAAGGAACAAGATGTTTTAAATGCCATGGGAGCCATGTATGCAGCAGTTCTATTTATTGGTATCACCAATGGAACTGCTGTTCAAGCAGTTGTCTCTGTTGAGAGGTTTGTCTCCTACCGAGAAAGGGTTGCAGGGATGTATTCAGCTTTACCATTTGCTTTTGCACAGGTCTGTTCTTCCTTTTAGGTTGATATGGTGGTGCACATTTTTCTCTATTAAACAACTGTGGATCTTCTTTTGTGCAGGTTGCAATTGAATTTCCTTACGTATTTGTACAAACACTAATTTATGGCACTCTATTCTACTCAATGGCTGCATTTAAGTGGACCTTGGTGAGGTTCCTCTGGTACATATTTTTCATGTACTTCACTTTACTGTACTTCACCTTCTTTGGCATGATGGTTACCGCAGTCACGCCCAATCACAATGTTGCACCTATCATAGCTGCACCATTTTATACATTGTGGAACCTGTTCAGTGGATTCATGATCGCCCACAAGGTAAACTATTCATGAATGCTTGCCTATATTAATTTTCAAGAGTTAAGTCCTACTGCTTGAACTTCTCAAATCTTTAGTAACCGAATTTTCTATCAATTGCTGTTCCAACTCTCAAGGCTCAGGCGCTATTTTAGTTTGTTTTTGAAGCACTATAATTGATCTGATTTTAGCTATTCTTAAACTAACCGAACAATTTAAGTAGCTAACCTCTTGTTATTTGACATACTAGTGCAAGTGAACGTGTTGCACTCTGGAGATTTAGAAACTTATTACCATATGTAAATTGAGCTTCAAGATTAGTAATTTTACCTGGTTCATAAATAAGAGTGCATAAATACTATTTTAGGCATATTAGGAGTAATTTAAGACTTCTGTATCAAAAAAATTTCGCCCCCCTTCTCACTTCAATAATAGTATAGATAGATAAGGTATGGCAACTCTGTCGTTGTGGGTGCTGGAAACAAACTTACAATTGGAGAAATGAATCTAATCAGACACATGTCACATGCTAAATTGCTAATGCACGTGTATTTGGATGCAGTCAATGACACATCTACTTGTATAAAAGTTGGCATCGGTATTTATGCTACCTTCAAGGCCTATCTTGACTTGACAACTATGTTTTTATGGTTTATTGCTGCATTTGTTTCTGTAAAGGAATATCGAAGTATGGTCTGTTTGGTTTTAATTATTGGTTTAACAACTTGCATTTTAGGCCTTGCCCGGATGGTGGAGATGGTATTACTGGGCGAATCCAGTTGCCTGGAGTCTTTACGGCCTTCTAACGTCCCAATACGGTGGCATTCATGAGCCCATGATGCTGGCAGATGGTATTCACTCCGTGACTGTAGATTCCTTCCTCAGGAGCCAGTTCGGCTTTAAGCACGAGTTCCTGGGCGTCGTTGGACTTATGGTGGTTGGCTTCTCCGTTATGTTTGCTGTAATTTTTGCCTATGGTATTAAATCGTTCAACTTCCAGAAGAGATAAAAGACACTTACGTTCTCACAGCAGAACTAAATGTCCGTATCTGGTAATAATTTGACAAGCCCATGTGTTTATGGAATCTGTATAGTCGTCAAAGCTCCACGTAAAAGGCGTTTATTCAGTTTCCGAGTAAATCTAATTTTCTCAATTCCGCTCTTCAAATGTTTTTTGCAAAAACCTTCACGCTTTTATCCACGAAGCATGAGCGTGGTTATGGCCGGCTAATGCAATGAAGAAAGTTTCGTATTTTATCATTTTATAACTGCGGCTGGCCTACCTGGGCATTTTCAGATTGGCTGGTGATTCTGGCTTTGGTGGTGATGTGAATTGGCAAGTTCACAATCAGATCAACGTAGGGAAGGTGAGAGACGAAATTAGAAAACACAGAATGAAGGATAAGCAAGAAGAGCAAGTAGGGAGATAATTAGTATTCTCTCTGTCTTATAGCTAATAGCTAATGAAACTCACATCCAACAGAAGAAGGGAAAATAAAAATATAATATTGTATTTTAAATACCCAATTAAGTGAATAAAATAAAATTATTAATATAAAATAAGTCTATTATTAAATAAACTTATTAATTTAAGATAGAGGGAGTAAAAAGAGAAGTTCTTGGGAGTAGGCCGGGTGGAGCTCAAAGTGATATCCATGGCATTGTTGATGAAATAAGCCGCAAGTTAGACGCCCAATCATTTTCCCACCAGCACCACCCACGGCCACGGGAAACAAACGCATTCTCGCCCCCAGGCACCTACTGGGGCCGTCACACGTACGACGAAGACATTCTCACCTCCCTGGGCAGCTACGAATCCCAGTGTGCCCACCAGCTACCATCTAGGAATCTTCCCCTGGCTTGGTCGGGGACTCGGGGCCAAAGTTCCTGTCCAGCATCCTCGTCCACATTGGCTTGGCCATGGGACTGTGACCTGTGGGGGGACCTGCAGCTGCAGTAATGAATCTGAACTGTGGCAACCTTTTGCTTTTCTAACGCACTGAGAAGTTAGAGCGATAGGGTAGGTGACGGGGCAGAGAGAGACAGAGGGAAAGGAAAGGGAACTCTTGACTCTGTAGCGCTAATTGGGAGCTGGGAGGCATTGGGGTGCTTGCTTTTTGGCTTTCTCCTTTAGCAAAGAAGATTGGTCCTTTTGGTTTTGGGGGCAAGGATGGGGTTTTGATGATGGGCTTGGGATGGCGGTGGTGGCCGTGGTGATGGCCGGGGATGAGGGAAAGCCCACCTTCCACGACTTCTTCGGCGTTAGCTGCTCCGAGCCGCCGCCTCTCCCTCCTGTTGCCGTGCCCAAAGGCGTAGCTGGTTACGCCCCGGCGTTTTCGTCGGCTTCGTCGGCGGCGGCTTCTTCCGGCGCTTATGGGCCTGTTTCCGCCAGCTCTGACCTGGGTTCTGGTGAGCTTTTGTCTTTCATTCTGTATTTTGTGTCTTCAACAATGTTTTTTAATGAGCGTTCTTCATGAACGAGGTTAATAGGGTGATTTGACGCTAGAACATTGTTCTTAAATCTGAACCAGGTGCTGGTTCTAGTGGCTATTTTTCATATGATATTTCTGTATTTTCATCATTGCATTTGTGGCTTTGGTCATGAATATGTTTACTTCACGATAACGTAATTTGTTCTTTAAGTTGGCTCTTTGCTGGTTTTGTTTCCTTATATAACGTGAAGTTTATTCTCCCTGAATCTTGTTGACTGTTCTCCTGAGTTCATTTCTTCCAAATTGAGTCGTTGTACATTCGTATAAGGATTTTTTTTTGGTGTTTGTTTGATCAGTTATCTTTATAAGTTTTAGTATGACGTGGTTTCTGTTTCTCACCTAAGTGATTCTTTTAAGCTTACAAATTTTCTCATTCTTTACAAGGCATTTGCTGCACGTGTTAACTTTTATGTTTCCTTCCTTATTCTCAAATGTAGTAAATATTTGAATTCGAATTATATTTAAAAGCGGTACTTCAGTAAACTCTTCAACCTAGATGCCCCTGGTTGAGTGTAGACAGAGGGCTGCTGGTATTTAATATGGTCAGAAGAAAATCTTTCCATTTGTTTCCATATTATTTCCTGCGATCTGTTAGTTTAAAATGGCACACTAATATTGTTTGCAGTGTTTGCTAGGACAACTGAGCAAGTTCCTTTTCTTTCTCTATTTAGTTGTGATCCGGATGCCTGATTCGGAACTGTCTTTTATTCCTTTATCCAACCATGTTTCAGTGTTTATTTCTTTACATGCCATTGTGCTATATACTCCATCTGTCCTAAATAAATAGCTCCATTTGTTTTTGCAAAATGAACTAATTTTAGTTCATTTTGGAGAATCAAATGGAGCTATTCATATAGAACGGTGGGAGTACAATATTTTAAATGTCAAAGACTTGACTGATTATCTGAGTGTTCTGAAAGTTGATATTTTATATCTGTTTTTCTTGGATCACGTCTGAAATTAAGTCTCAACATGTTCCATCATTATGTCTCTCATCTGTTTCTGCTAGTAGAGAGGCAGGTTGGGAATAGTTTAGGATTTCAGCTTCATGGCTCAAAGAGTGACTTCTCTGTAGCTGAAATAAGTAATAGATTATCTTCAGGAAGGAAACCGAGTAACTCAGATTCCTCCTTTATGGGTTTAACTAGAGAGCGGGTTCTTCAGATGGGTCCTGATGCTCTTGATAATCAGCGACTTATGAAGGTAAAATCCATATTGTTTAATGCTTCTGTGTTATCTATGTAATTATTGTCGCTACTGTTGTGGTCATCAGTATATTTTATAGATTCTTTAACCCATTCTGTGCAGATGCTCCATAGTGAAGGTGGGAGTGAACGAGCAAAGAGGAAACATATTGATGGATCATTTATTGGAATGCAAGGACCGAGACCAACTTCTACTGCTCTTATACTTCAGCAACCGGCTAGTTCTAGACCTGATATTGCAATGTCAAACTGGGACCGTTCTTTACCTATTAGTGTAGGCCATGTGGCTTATCATTCATCACGCTTTGGTCAGTTTGCGCCATACGAGGACAAGCAATCTTCTACCATGCATAAGGACTCTACTGGTATCACACTTATCTCCCAGCCTGCTGCAGATGAAGGTTCTAGAACAGGGATTAAAGGCTCAACTATCCTGAATTTAGTCCACTCTAATAGTGACAATTTTGAAAGACATCCATCTGCTGCACTGCCTGTTGCAAATAGGCCAAGGCCAGGTTCCAACAGCATTGAAACCGAGTTTGATGACCTGCCAAGGTAATCCTTATCTGATCAATTCTAAGTTTTCTAATTGTAATTTGAATATGCTGGAGTCTAATTCTGTATGCTGTTTATTCTGTTATTTATCATGGATCAAGATCCACTACTCGGCAGATGACTATATTCTATGCTGGGCAAGCTCATGTTTTTGATGATGTTCATCCAAGCAAGGTCAGGTCTTATTAGATTTTTGGTAAAAATGCTTTCTTTTTTATTTTAATTTCCTGCGACATATCAATTTGGATTTGTAGAGATTCTGGTGTCTGTATCTTACTTATTTGCCCAGAGATTTAAAGTAAAACTTGTGTGAAGACATACACAGGAAACAAATACATGGCTTTTCTTGGATAAATGTCTATTTGTGTGCTTAGGCTACTGAAAGCAGGAAAATATTGCCATCATGATGATGATTTAAGGAATTTAATTTTAAGAGCTAAATATTTATTTGTTCTAAACTTTAGTGCACTTTCATGCATACCGTGGGTTTTGTCCAGTCCTTAGTAATTTGACAACATTTAAACACATGCAGCTTTATTGCTCATCTCTCCCCCCACCCCCATCCCCATCCCCAGGCACACAGACACACAAACTTATTAAAATTAACATTAACCGTTGCAATATAATATTCATCAAGTGCTACGTGAAGTCAATGCTGCTTGCCATCTATGGTCTTGATTCCATCTCGAAGGGCTTAAGAAAAGAGATCTTATAGAAATATTGGAAAGATTGGGAATCTTGGTAAAAATTTGAGAAACATTTTGTTTTTTTGTAGGAAATACGTAATATAGGCATATTTAACTGCTTAGAATCACTTTTTTTTTCCTATAGATGCTAAAACTAACACAAAAGTGATAATTTATGAAGTTATCTTAAAGTTGGCAGGCTGCTGCTAGTTAATACCCAATGTAATTGTCATTAGTTGCTTTCTATCTCGCCAACTGAATACTTTAAGGAATAACGCAATTAATGCTCAAAACTAGGACAAAATTAACTTCAAAATGGCATTGGAATACTTTCCCTAATTTTTAATATTGGACTACAACTGCAACTTAAGAAAAGTGAAAGGAAATAAGATTAGACACCCAAAATGAACCATATTGTCTATTAGGGTGAATTATGAACAAGATATTAAGGGTCAAGGAATTTAATTTGAAAAAAAAATAAAAATAAAAAAGGTTTCTGATTCTTGTTGCAGCAGAACACTGGTAATACATTGATCAGATGTTTTCAGTCTATGACTGGGGAACAAACAATTACACATAACCATTATCTAGTTTATATGGGTTTCAATATTTCTTACACTCAAGTTCAAGTATTAGCTATTGATCTAAAATGACAAGAAATAATATGTAATTAACTATTCTTGTTTCTAACTTCACAAAGTGAAATTTAAATAGAAATTATATATATCTAGAAAAAAAAGACTGTTTAAAAGCTTAAGTTGTTAGGGAAGACAGTAACTATTTATATTAATCATGCTATTATTATGAGTAAGTGTTTGTAATTTCACAAACAATGTCAGTGTTTATTTCATGTGAAGTTTTTAGTTATGTTTATAATCATTTGAGATCTTAGTACTTTTGTTTATATTTAGAAATTGATGTAACTGAAAACCTGTAGAATTCGATTTTAACATGTGAAATTTCTGATGTCTATACCTATATATATATGTACACATTGCATCTATTTTGTTTACTGAAAAATACCTATGATTTTTGACTGAGTAATACTCCCTCCATCCCATGTTAATAGCTGTAATTTTTCAAAAGAAACTAATTTTATATCATTTTGAAAAACGAAATGGAGCTTTTATTGTGGTACGTGGGGAGTATTTTGGACGTAGTTTGCTCCAGTTTGTAAGATGCTCAGCATTATGTTGTTTACCCTCAACGCTGTGCAAAATCTAAGGCCTATGGGTCTATTCCAAATGCTTTGGTCATTGGGGGCTGGGGAGGACATCGAGCGTTTGAATCCACCTGACCTCACTGCCCTCTTTATCCTGATGAGCCTTTTGTGAGACACTGTTTCATGTAGGAAAAAGAAATAAAAGTTATGCAGAATCCAAAAGAATAATACTCTTCCGTCATGTAATTTCTGATTACATAATGGAAGTGGTGCAAAGCGTCAAATTCAGTATACTGTCAAACAATCTAGGAAAATCCTAATTGCTTAGCAAAGTTGTAAAGACCTAACAAACAAGCGGCAGCTATTTCGTACTTTTGGTTGTCCTAAAATTGGTTGAGGCAAAACTCTTTTTCTTTGAAAATTAGAAGATCATATCGACGAGAACAGAATAGATAATCTGGGGGAGGGGGGTGGGGGGAGAGGAAGGAAAATGAAAGGAATCGAGAAGAATATATCGAGCATATGTTAAGGTGAGATCCATTAAGATGGAGGAAACATATGTGAAATTAGAAGAAAATAACTCTACAATCACCTTAACTTGGCCAACAAAATCAACAACGATATATGTGTTGCACTTAACATGTATGCCCAATTTGCAAATTTTCTCTGGGGCTATCCTGTAAAGATACGAAGGACCAAGTAGAAGAGGATGTCCTGGAGTTCATAACGAGATGTTGAGGAGAAGGGAAAAGCTCTTTAGAAAGCTTCAGGTCAAGAACAGTTGCCTTTCCTTCCATGGTTGCAAGTAGCTAATCCTTTGTATTGGGATCTGAGCATTATAATTGCTTTAGGGGAACTCTCTTTTTTTTAGCCTACGACTGTGTGTGGGGGGAGGATTGATGGAGGGCTTTCTTGATAGGATTTGAGAAGCTTTGTTCTATTCCAAGTGCTGCTATGTGGGTACTACTGACTTTTCCTTGTTAAGAAGATGATAATTGGTATCTTATATCAGTCACGTGCAAATCCTTTCAATAAAAAGGAAAAGGAAATTCAGTACTTTGCTATCTCTTATGTTAACTGATGGAATGATGGATGTAATTAGCTCTTTTTCTTATAATATTTGGAACGGATCTCTTTCATAGAATAGATGTGATCATAGTTTGGCGTTTGGTTATTTATTCTTTCTAAGAGAAATATTATTGACTGGGAAAACAGGCAGAAGCAATTATGGCATTAGCAGGCTCTAGTGGAGGGTCGTGGTCTACTGCTTGTGCCATAAAAACTACAGCCCGTCCACCCATCACGGAAACACATACACCTATTGCTGACAACAACAGAAGCATTAACACCAATATAGCAAATTTTGCACACCTAATACATAAGGAACCCTCTGCTGTAGCAACATCCACTCCTGGACGTAGCCATAGTGTGAAAATCTCAATCGTCAATGCAGGTGATCGTCTGAAAATCCTGACTCACGCTTTTTACTGTAACTATAACAGATCTATTAGGAGCATCTAGTGATTTTCTTTTATAAGTGATTTTGATTTGTTGGTGTTGCTTTTTATAGGGGCTGACCAAGGTGGGCCTCCAGGAGGCGGTGCAAAGAATATTTTGCAGAAAACACAACCTGATAAAGAAGGCAAACAAGATGCACAATAACGGTGCCATTTTTCACTGGCTTTCAGGTCATGAAGGTTGCCATTTGAAGAGAAGGTTTTCTTGACATTTTCTTGGTTCCTACGCTTTCTTTCTTGGTCTTGCCGATGTGGCCCAAAATTCTAAAATATTCTATAACCCCCTCTCATGTCAAAAGGTTCACACATGTTTTCAAGTTTGCCAAAAGTGCTTACATGAAACCAACTTTTTGAAGACATTTATAAATAGGTTACCATCCAATGTCAAAACTAAAACACAGCACTCATTGAAGGACTTAAGAGCATCATCTCTGGCGTCCCGCATGTAAAAAAAAGCCAAAAGAAAATGGCCCCTAATTGGGGCGCCATTTATGGTGTCTCCATTTGGAGACACTTTTTTTATTTTTTATTTTATTTTATTTCCTTTTTCACTACTCTTCCAATTCTTTATCTTTTTTTTTTGCTTTTTTCTATGCACCTTTCCTGTCAAATAACATCTATGGTTGAAGTTTATAAATTGTTAAATTACCACATAGGTACATGGATAAGCCACTTGAGCATCTCCAGTGGCTCAATTTGACATCCCATTGGAGATGCTCTTAGTAAACAAGATATTTGGTTATCTTATAATATCAACGGAAAAATATCAAGATTTTTCTATACGATTTTTCTATACTCGTCAAGCCGTAATTTTTTATGGCTTCATCTGTTTAAAGAGTGGAGGCGCATAGACGGTTGGGCACAATGCTGCCGGTAGTCTCAGTGGTGACCTTTTACCTGTACGTTGTATTATTATGTACAAAAAACAGAGAAAACCCCACAGATTGCGCTGGTAACCCTTACACCCATGAGGTGGCGGCTTTTTTTTGTTCTGGGCTATGTAAAGCCCACTTTGACTGTCCTCCAAAAACACGTCACCTCAAGGGTGTATGAATTTGGGGCTGCAGATTCGGTGCGTATTTATCGGCACCTGCAACTTAATTGCCAGAATCCATCATGCATTTTACACTCAATTAGTGGCTTAAAACTGTGGATAATAGAATGCTTGCTAGAAAGCAATGTTCATGTTGGCGCAGATATCCCAAGTGACCATAAGGATGAGGTTTATCATTTGAACCATCTGTTGGCCGAAGTAATTCCTAAATATATTGGCTGTTTCTAAAATCAGGACAACCAATCAGAAGCTCGGAGAATAACAGAGAAAATGATACTTAAAGATGGTGCACCTCTAGTCCTCTACGAATGGACAACCTTGGTCAATTAGATCATGTCACATAGAAGCACCCTTTTAGTGTTCTGTGAACGTTCTACATGGCAGCTTCATACCAGTGCCAAAGGGGAGGTGGAACTAGATGTGCCCCACCTTAAATGGGTGGAGCAGGACTGCACCCATTTAGATTGGCGTATTCCATGGACGCCAGTGTGAGGAGTGTTCCTAAGCGCTCAGGTACAAAAGGGTTTGTCATCAATCAGGAGAAGGGCCCATCCTTTAGGCAGATCTGGAACCCTGTACCGTATCCAAATTCTTAATAGCACCAACAGCAACTGATATCTTTATCACTGTCACCCTCAGATGAAAGGTTCTCATGGAGAGAAGAAAGAGATCATTGTTGTCAGCACTCAGTACTGCGGTCTATAACTTGGGGGATTGAGGCAAATTCTCAAAACAAAGAGTAGGGCTGACTGCTTTTCCTTCCCCTACCTCTCTTCTTTGGAAGTGGCAAATATTGAGAACCAAGTTTCTCCAGTTTCCAGGTCCCCATTCCACTGATGTCAAGGAATGATGGCGAATTTCTCAAAGACTAAATGAAAAGGGTTGAAGGGGCCTTTGGCACCAGGAAGCTTCTTCCTGGCTGCTGCAGGACTCGCTATACCTCATGGTTGTACACTTCTTTGTACAATCTTTTTGTTATAGAAAAGAGTAATAAGAACTTATGTCTCAACTTTAATTCACAAACATGGTAGAGCTGATTTCTGAAGAAATAGGCTAACAAATCAACATTAACAATTGGGCTGCATAGCCTGCATTATTCCTTCTTGCTATAATCGGGGGAAAAGGGTCATAGCATATTCTACGCATTTTTTCTTTTAAAAAAATAATCATATCTAAATGCAAATATCAATTTTTTTTGCCCCTTTGGAGAAGAGGAAGTGGCTAGTGGGTAACTGTTCATTTGTCTTAGCATTCTAAACACTCGGCCATCACACCGACCAGACGGATCCCCTCTGCAGCAGAATCACGTTCTGTGGCTAACTGATTGAGACAAAAGCCGTTCAACAGCAAGAAGTCATGAATCAAACCTCCTTTCCGGATCTATCTACAAGACGACGCTTTCTCAAACTCTTGTAAAGCCATTTCACCGACCAACTTAAATTACTATTACTAGACTGTGAATAAATTAATATCAATGACGTGCGACAAAGCATATGCAACTGACTTTTGAGTAGACAAATGCACAATCAGGATTAATACACAGGGTCCAGCTTGTTGATATTTGCCAAGAAAGTTCAGGCAAAGACCCCATCAACATTGATACTGGTCAAGCACTGTAAACGTATATCAATCTCTGCCTTCTACAATCCGGAGGCAGGCCGGACTGTGAACTTTCAAGTCCACATTTAGAATCCTCGTAATGTAATGATATTCCATGAGTCAAAAAATGGAAGTGAAAAAAGAGTTGTGCAGAGTCTCCTTGCCCGGCCATTTGAACGAGACTCGGAGCAGTCAGTCCTCTTATTGGATTCCGTAGTGGTCCCTCTTAGCTATAGCTACCCATCAAAGGGAAGCAAACAGACAAGATGGTAATAAGTCATGGTCTGGTGGTAATAAGCACAATCATACCAAGTGAG
This sequence comes from Saururus chinensis, assembly GCA_035235625.1. NCBI lineage: Eukaryota > Viridiplantae > Streptophyta > Magnoliopsida > Piperales > Saururaceae > Saururus > Saururus chinensis. The sequence goes on along the minus strand of CP141143.1, from coordinate 21,931,777 downwards.
TGGTGGTGCAACAATTGCGTGAGGGAGACAGTTTTTATCAGCTAGTTGTGATCCATATGCCTCCAACGTATGAAAAGTCTAGAAAGAGCCGCGAGAAGGCAGACGTTACCACTGTACAAGTCTGTCCTTCAGTGGAGAGAGGGCTAAGCAAATGTTTTTGGTTTTTGTTCTGATATTTTTTTTCATGCAAAAGGCCCCCATAGCATGAGGATAACATGTAAGTACGTCCAAAAAATATACGTTTGCATGCTGCTGAAAAGGACGAAAGTGTCCTCATGAGGATGCATATCCAAACTTGTGCCTCATGTGCACCTGAAAGAAGCTTCACCGAGTTCCAAAACAGTAAGAGGAGGCTCTACAGCAAAAACTGGTCGTTTGGGATCAACGAAGGGAGAACTTGTTGCCTGCTTCTACTGCATAAATGCATGAGCAAGTTATGCACAAACTGAATGATACTGATGTTTTCCTACTTGAGGACAAAACATGGGCACATGGGAATGGTGGAAGAGCTAGCCCTCTTCCCATGGGTGCTTACTGGGAGAGAGGGAACCCACTTAGCCCCATCACCTTCTTGCCCTTGGAGGACAAGAGGGTCCTTTTATTTTTGTCCCCTCTCTCGTCTTTACCACCACCATCCATTCCTTGTCTTCTTGTCCACAACACTCCTCCCAATAACACTTGAAGACACCACTAGCTCCAACACCCACCCCACCACTTTTGTCCCTTTCTTCCTCCCTCTCACAACTTACAACCCCTTCCACCTCCTGTATATAATCCCCCACACAGTTCAACTCTTCCCTTGTAAAGCTCTCTCTCTCTCCAAAAGCTCTTTCTAGTACAGGAGTCACAATTCTTATATTCACCTCTCTCAGACTCCCCCATCTCCTCTCCTGCTACAAGCTTCTTTCTAGTACAAGAGTCTCAGTTAGCTTTTGGTTCTCCTATGCCCAAGGCTGTTGTAGTACACTAGTCCCAGGTCCCATTTCCCTTAGACTACCATGTGGAGTAGTAAAAAAATCTGAGTTCTTCCTTTTCAGAAGCTGATTCCTTGTAGCCTCTCACTTGCTTCAGTTTGTTTCCTGCTATATATAAATATAAGCCATGCCATCACTGAAAGAAGCCTTCAGGGGCCACCCTGTGTATGTCCACCACCCCAACTTCGACTTTGAGTCTGTAAGGGAAGTGCCTGACTCCCACGCATGGCCACTGGTGGAAGGCTACCAGCCAGACAAAACTGAGTCTGTTCAAGGGGAATCTGTGCCTGTTATCGATCTGACCCGCCCGGACGTGGTGATTCGCTTGGGCCATGCATGTGAGAAATGGGGTGTGTTTCAGGTCATTAACCATGGCATCCCCACCAGGCTTCTTGACGGCGTCGAGTCTCAGGGCAAGAGGCTGTTCTCGCTGCCCACCAAGCAGAAGCTCAAGGCTGCTCGTGCACCTGATGGGGTCACTGGCTATGGAGTTGCCCGCATCTCATCCTTCTTCTCCAAGCACCTGTGGTCAGAAGGGTTCACCATTCTTGGATCGCCTGCTGAACATGCCCGCCAGCTTTGGCCTCATGACAATTCCCACTTTTGGTAAGACATGGCCCCACTTATATGTAAAAGTTTCACACGAATTTCTAAATATGCACAAAGATATGGTCGACAACCACGGACCTCTATAAAGAATAATTAAACAGGTACCCGTTTAAGCTCATGTTCACGAGTCACTGCATAAGCTTGGCATCGCAAGTTGTTAGATTTCGATCCGACGAACCATATAACTTAGAGATAGATTGGTTTATGTCCCTTTGATCTTGATATGACGGCCCAAATTAACAGACGACCCATCATGATGCGTGAACTTACACTTCTATGCTCATATAAACTTTTTTTCTATTTTCTATTAATTTTTTATAAAAACTTCTAAAATTTTATAAATTAAAAGAACAAAAATATGCCTTGTGATTTTTGCCCTTTACTGGGCCAGGAACCTTGATCTTTTATCATGTATTGGTTATTCAATATACATAGAGTCCAAGTTCTGATGTGGACATGTCGAGAGTTTAAGAGCTGAAGATCTAATATTTTAATACTTGCATTAAGTAATTAGAATAGTTTGTCATGTTTTTCTTTAGTTAATTGCACTAAGAAATTAAAAACAAATAATTTGTCATAATGGAATTGATCAATAAAAAATGTTGTAAGAAAGGAAAGACATTAGGGAACCAAACATAGCCAAATAAAAGCATGCATTAGTACTTGTGCAAATGGCCTCCTATCGCTTTTCTCTTAACTCGGATTTTTCCGTGCAGTGATGTGATGGAAGAATACCAGAAGGCGATGAAAAGGCTAGCCGGGAGGCTCATGTGGCTTATCCTAGAGTCACTGGGGCTGAGCAAGGAGGACGTGACCTGGGCTGGGCCGGCCGGAGACTTCCCCTCGACGACGGCCGGTCTACAGTTGAACTCGTACCCGGCCTGCCCGAACCCGGACAGGGCCATGGGCCTTGCGGAGCACACCGACTCTACCTTGCTGACCATACTCTACCAAAGCAGCACCACTGGCCTTCAGGTCCTTGGTGATGAATCCAAAAAGTGGGTCACCGTTCCGCCACTGCCCGGAGCCCTGGTGATCAACGTCGGCGACCTCCTCCATGTCCTCTCTAACGGCCGGTACCGCAGCGCCCTCCACCGGGCGGTGGTGAACCGGACGCGCCACCGCCTCTCCATCGCGTACCTGTGGGGCCCACCTTCCACCGTCCAGTTGCGCCCATTCAGCAAGCTAGTTGGCCCTGGCTGTCACCCCATGTACCGGGCAGTGGGTTGGCCGGAGTACCTCGGCATCAAGGCCATGCACTTCAACAAGGCACTCTCCCTGATCCGCCACCACCCCATGAAGCCAATGAGCCAGTGCACCACCAACACAAACGACCAGGAAGCCGTCAAAGGCATGCCACAACTAGATTGAATTGTTCGTTTCCTCTGTTCTTTTCTGACCAGTCTTGAAGGAATCAACGTCAAACGTGGATGGTGGAGGATTAGCGTTAGTTCCCACGAACAAGGCTGAAATGTGGATAAATTGCATCAAATCATGTAAATGGAAGCAGACAAAAAGTAGCTGTTGGCTTCTTGTCTTGTGCAAAGAAAGATTACACAGGAATCTCATTGGAATACTGAGCTTAGAGACACATGAACCGACAACTTACCGCCCCGGATATAAAGGACTAAAAGACAAGACACAAGATAGAAACAGGTAGAATCGTTAGCGTTTCTGGTAACAGATATTCTCCTCCATAATCCCCTTCCCATGATGATAAATATCAGGACAAATCCTGATCTAGCCCCCCATTAGTTTAACATTAAATGATTAGCACGCGACTAGCCCAATAGATTCCTCCCTCCTCATGGCATTAAGGAAAATCAGGGGCCCGTTTAAAATGTGGCTGTGATTTGTGTGTGAGTTGGGTGGGATCCCATCAAACCAAATTGTCTCTACTCTTCCCCATCATGGGTAGATTAGCTACAAGATAACCTTCGAGGATGGGAGATGCCGGCTTGTCTTGCAATGCCTGCCATGCATTAAAATATTAATATAAAAATATATAACTTGTTTCTTTATAACTTAAGATATTGAAGAACAACTGTTATTTAATGTAGTATCAGAGCCCGAATATCATTTGCATCTATGAGGGGTGTATTTTCGATTATTTGTGTTAAGCGACCTATTTGTCCTCTCTTTAGTTATATTCAAGTACTAAGCTTGATGGAAGCTTGCGTGTACGCGGTCAGCTTTAATATAAAAATAAAATTAATATAAATTCATTTTATAATTATTTAAGTTATAACAAATTTTATTTCACTTTCCAAAGCAGTCCATATCTCATTTCAGTTTTTCACTTTAAAAAAAAAAAAATTCAAGCTTGTACATATATGGGAGGATGTTTCATATACCCTTCTCGCCCCTAATAACATGGCATGGAAATTAAAAAAAAAAAAAAAAGAACTGTAAAATGGTACCAAAATAAAACATGCATGGAAATATGTCATAGAAAAAAAAATTTAGGACCAAAACATGACAACAAAGCTTGACAATATGATACCTAAACTTATGAATACGACATTGAATAATATGGCACTAGAACTAGATAAACATGCATCGAAATATGTCATAGAAAATAAATTTAGGACCAAAACATGACAAAAGAACTTGACAATATGATACCTAAACTTAAGAATATGACATTGAAACGCAATAATATGGCACTAGAACTAGATAACATGGTATTGAAACTCAACAACTTGACACCAAGATTTGATAAGATGACACAGAAACTCTGAACACGAATTTGCTACGATATTTCCTCCCTCAGCATCCGTGTTACGGATCAATCAATTACGAATACGTCATTAAGCTTCCCTCCCACGGACAAAAACCCAAGAACAGCAGGTCAACCTCCGTTTCTTCCTTATTTCACTCTCCGTTACTTCCACTAACCCTAATTTTAAACAAAAGGATCTCACCCCTTCCCCTTCACTGCATTTCTTCTCCCATTCCCCTATTCTCCCCTCAGTACTGATCATGTCGCCCCTCTCTGCCTCCTTCTTGGTCTCTCCCTCTCCTACCTCCTTGTACTCGACCCACATCCCTTTCCATGCCGTTGTGATCTTATCGCTCCACTTGTAGTCTCTTCATCCTCTCTTTCTACTACAAGAAAAAAAATTATTAACAATGCTTTTAAACATCGCTAATAATTAATAGTCAACGGGTGCTAAGGGAGGAAACCTCCCCAACAAATTGGGGTTTCAAAACTCCATGACATAAAGCGAAAAGGTCCCAATGTCAGGATTGGAGAGGGTATTTTAAAAATTATATGGAAGAATCCCACATTAATGCATGTCGATTTAGATCAGCTGGGTGTTCACTCCCACCTATTGTTGTGGTGTGAGTACCCAATCAAAACATACAAGTTGGAAAAAGGAATCAAAATCTGACATAGATTCTCATGTATTTTTTCAAAATGACATTATTAGATTTGGCACTCTTACCATTTGTGGTGGAAATGAACACCTAGCTGATCTGAATCCAATGCATCAATAAAACTAATATGTTTTAAAATATTAAAGAAAGAGTGATGCTCCTGTGACGTGAAGATTCTCAAGTTAAAATATTACTTCATCATCCTTACACCATTGATGAGTAGGGAGTACGTTTATGAGCCCCACTCATCAATAGTGTGAGGATGATGAAGTAACTTTTTAACGTAAGAATCTTCATGTCATAAAATATTTTTCTTAAAGAAACTATCTTGCCTGAAATAAAAAATCCCCTACCCGGTCAAATAAAAATAACCCTAAAAGACAACATTACTTCACTGTGCAAGGCATAAAGTGTCGTGGGTGAACATGAAAATAATCAAACAGTTACTCGAATTAGGGAGGCGACTGTTATAAAAAAAAAATAGGGAGGCGTGTTTCTCATTCACCTCCTCGTCAAACCAAGGTTGCTCATGTTTGTTTGCATCTCCTTTCCATGTGCTGAGAGAAAGGCAGACAATCAATTGATTATTGTCTAATAATTGTCTGATCGGAGAAGGTTGGGACAAATGACAGGACACGGTGGCTGGCAAATCTTCGCCTAAATCATGCAACTTGCCCACGTTGTATGTTTTTGGGAAAGGGCAGCTAGCCATCAGCCTGATTTCAAAACTTTGGATGTACTACGAATAATCAACAGTATCTTTACAATCACTGAGCTACTAGCAGGTACAGCTTGATAAGGATGCACATCATGTTCATATACACCCAGCTCTGTTCTGAACATACAAATACATTCAGGTTTGCGCATACTTGGTCAAGATCAAAGAGATGATGATGACCTGTCTGCATGGTGCCAAGAGAAGGAGATTTATGTGTCAGCAGTTTGATTGTATTTCCCCAAAAGAACTAGCTTAAGCTAAGCTAGCTTCTGACTACACTGCCCGAAAGAGATCCTGTTCATAAAATGAGACATGAAGAAGATTTTCCCAATGAATTCAAAGCAAATATGCCGAAAGTGCAACGTCGAAATCAGGAGGCTTCAAAGCCTAACTTCATGATATAGTATTCTGGAAGTTATAACCTTCATTATTAAAAAGGACAAAGAGAGTGACACGAAATCAATCTTGACTGGAGCGTTTGAGGACGTGGAGATCATAGGGATAACTATGTACGTCTCCTGCACAATTTTAAAATATTAAAGTTTTATCAGAAAAGTAATATTTTTACATTAAAAGTATATATTAAAAATTTACACATGAATTTTGATCGATTTAGATAAGTGAGTCTATGCAAACTTTGTGTAGGGTCCACTTATAAAGCCCAATTAAAATACTTATTTAAATTTTTGTGAGTGTTTTTGTTGTAAGAATATCACCATCCTTTTGATTATAGTTCCATAAATACAACTTTTAGTTTATATGGTTCCGTTAATATGCACTTGAGGTAGTTGGATGTGCATGCATATGATATTATTTGGCCATTGGATCTAAAATTAATGAGAGATGTTAAGGGGATATTTGTGTATAAAATTATTCATAAATAAAGTTATAATTTTTTTGAATTAATTTTGATAATTCAGCATAGAATTTGAATTGAGTTTGGTGATAAAAATTTTTAGGATAAATTTAGATGAAACTTCTAACTTATTTTTGAAACTTGTAATGATTACAACCTTTTCTTTAGAAATTAGTTTATGTGTTTTTGGGGCTGTTATGCTTGTCTTAATAATTGCCTTATCAAATAAGACCTTAAATAGGTAGGTTATTTTGAACTTTTAAAATGGGCTCTACCTATGTAATACACTTTTTAAGGCTCAAATCTATATGAGGGGTAATAATTAAAAAATAATAAAAAATTTAATTTTGAAACAAAGGTTTGGGAGCCTGAATAGATGGAATCACCTCATGACATAATTCAATGATTTTGTCGAAATTGTGTCTAAATCATCCTTCCAACGGAATTTTTAAATCAATGATACTTTCATATAACAAAAATTTTTATTGAATCGGGACAAAGTTGTGGTAGAATCCTACGAATTTGACTAGCATTCTACACCCAAATAACCCCTAAATAGTGGGTATGCAAGTTCACCCATTGGCCTCCTATTTAATTTTATCTGTCAACTTTCAATGGCAGGTGATCCATTGGTACACATGGGTCCATATGTGATCTGAAGCATAAAATCTTTTCTATATGTATTTGCCATATGAGACATTGCTACGATATAAAAAAAATGGAGTTGTGGTTCCAAAAAGAGAAGCTCCACTTTCACTCTTAAAATAAGAAATGGATGATAATAACCCTACTTTAGTTTTTGTCCAACAAAATCTTACATCAAATTTTAATTAAAGAAAGAACAATCGGTCTCGCCTAGAGTTGACAAAGGGCTGACTCGCCTTGATTCAGGCTCAATAAGTTTGGGCTTGAACAAGGCTTGGTCAGGGCCCATAGGGTGGGGCTTCAGCTCGGTCCTAAACATAATTATGGGCTTTATGGGCATGCACATAAGGCCTTTTGGGCCTTATACGCATGATCTATAGGGCCTTTCGGCTTGCCCATAAGCCTAAAAGGCCTTATGGTCCTTCAAAATTATTTTAAAAAATAACTTTTTTATAACTTTCAAACTGGCACAAGGGTTAGCATCACTTCAGGCCCTAGGGTCTGACTTTGGAGATGAGGGTCGGGCCCAAGTAGGGCCATGCCTGGCCCTTTAATACATCTAGTCTCACCTTACAATAAGGAGATTGTTTTTTATAGTCCAATCAAAACATGGTGTAAAGTTTTGTTATACATAAAATGGAGTAGAAAAATCATTATTTATAAAAAAAATAGAGGGCATTTTATGCAGCTAAACTCCTTAATATGCATAATGCCTAGAATGTGTGCGTAATGTGCATAATAACACAACTAGACTCCTATACATAGGAGTATTCCACACAGGTGGTACAAAAAGATGCATGTGCTCTTAGAACCCCATACTCTACAATTGGGCACCATATCTCTCGCATGCCCAAGGAAAAAATAGATAGCCTCCCCCCATCCAATAGCTGTCGATCATCATTAGGAGTTGATCGTTGTCAGTCCATCCTCAAGCCCTGTCCCCAGCCCCTTTGCCTTGTAGCGGCCTATCAATCATATCGGGCACCATTTCTCCACACTTGGAATAAAATTGAAGCTCATCCCCCTAGTAGCTGTTGTTCGTCTCTATGTATTGATCATAGCTTGTCTGTGCTCCCACTTAACCCCGAGCCTCCTCTGCCTCATAGTGGCCTCTCCATCATGAGGCCATGTCTCGCATTGCAGGTTCTCCCTCCAACATAATATGAAGACTTCCATCCCCATCATTTACACTTCCCATTCTCATCATCGTGGACATCTTATTGTGCCCCTATTATGGAAAATAAGTTCATCATGAAAGGTATATGGATATGGGTTGGAAGGGCGTAGACACTAGAAAGCAAAGGGTCCAGTTTGAGGCAGGACAATGTAACATTCATTATAAGGATAAAGATTGTGTTCATGTAATAAACATTGTAAGGGTAAGGATTGTGTTTCTTTTATATGGATTTCCAAAAAAGGTCATATAAGGAGGGTTGAGATAAGTGTTGCTTATATTCTAAATGGGAACTACTAATTTGAAACAACCAACTTCCACAATTGGATTGTGCTCTTAATAGACAATTGTCAACTATGAACTATAAAGAGAAAGCTACCTACTGTAAATAGGCAAATATGTCAAAATTCCGAATGTCAAATGGAACTTGATATCTTCTATTGATATTTTTAAAAATAATAAATGAATTTCAATGAAGGGTTGTATCTTTTGGGGTTGCATTCCTTAGTTTTTTGTGACCTTCATTTATATTGCACCTCTTAGTGAAAGGTGTCCTCCTTGAATATTGTGTATGGGTTGCAACCATTGGGAATGGTTGAATCCCTTTGATTGTGATGAGACACCTCTTTGTAAAGGGACATACCTATTTACTTCACACCCCTTAGGAGTCTATAAATAGAGACCCAGGTCTGGCAATTGCATTAGCATAGAAGAAGAAAATACACACTATAATTTTTCCATCTTTTGTGTTTTCCCTTTTCTTGTATTTTTAAACTCAAATTTCAGCCACATTCTTATACAATTTCAAGGAGAGTTCAGGGAAAATTCTTCAACATTGCTGGTTGTAGTTTCTCAAAAGCTCTGTTACATCCTAGGAGGAAGTTTGTTGTGTAGCCTGTCAGCAACTTAGATCTATCCAAATGGGACAAATGATTCCTTAAAGAAAACTATACTTGTATGTGCCTCAAAACCTGAAAGCTTTGTGTTCATCCGCCTTTCAATGGTGAGTTCTTGAATCCATCTCCAACCACAGTCCATTGTCAAGATCAACCATCATCCTCTAAAGACAACTTATGCAAATATGAATCCTTCCCATTGCCACTACCAACAATTTTAAGGAATTCTTTTCCGTCATTATGGATTTGGAATCAAACATGATGTCCATCAAAATCATGAACCAGGATCTTGTCAAACTTGATAGATTCGATGGTTGCAACTACACTCGTCGTGCTGAGAAGATAGTGTCTTTTGTTACAGCAAAGGAGATATGGAGCACACTTGAAGTAAATTTTGATATGAACAAAAAGGTAAGCATAATTTAGTTGATTCTCATTTCAAGAGTAAGTTCAATGAAAGTAAAAAAAACATAAATTCTTCTTGCTTTGAATGTGGAGAAAAGATGTATTATGCCCAAAGTTCTATGTTTGATAAATCAAACGAGTTTGTGGCCATAATTACTGAAATCAACATTATAGACTCCAACTCGGGATGGTGGGCTTGACTCGGGGGCTACGGTCCATGTTTGTAAAGACAAGTTTCCTTTTTAAGGACTACATCGAGGAAACCGATGACAAAGAGGTTCAAATGGGGAACCAAAACCGAGTTAAAGTCATGGGAAAGGGAGTAATAGAACTCACTTTTACATCCGAAAAAAAATTGATTCTCAACAATGTATTCCATGTTCCTGACATGAGAAAGAACCTTGTGTCCGCTAACATGCTTTGCAATAAATGATTTAAAATTATGTTTGAATCTGACAAAATTATTTTGTCAAAGAATAAAACTTTCATGGGAAAGGGCTACTCTTGTAATGGGATGTTTAAATTTAGTTTGAATGAAAATAAAGTTGATGTCATTTACCTTGTAGACTCTTTTGATCTATGACATGGTAGATTATGACATTTGAATTTCCAATCTATGAATGACATGAAAAAATTAGGATTAATTTCTTATGATCATAATCATAGTCATAAGTGTGAGACATGCATTTAATCTAAAATGTCAAAGAAACCTTTTTCAAATACTGTTAGAAGTTCTAAAATTTTGGATTTGATTCATTCTGATATTTGCTAAATTGAACGGTGTTTTAACTTGTAGCGGCAAAAAGTTTTTTATCACTTTTATCAATGATTTCTCAAGATATACTTATGTTTATCTTCTAAAAATAAAAGATGAGGCTTTTTCCATGTTTAAAATTTTCAAATCAAAAGATGAAAATCAAATAGGAAAGAAAATCTAAGTTCTTCATAGTGATCAAGGTGGAGAATATCTATCAAATGAGTTTTCAAACTTTTGTGAAAAATACGTATTATTGATCAGTTGATTGCACCATATATACCACAACAGAATGGTTTATGTAAGGACCCTCATCTTTGAACCGTTTTTGGTTTTCTTTAATTATGGGTTATCGTGATATTTACGCGTTTTCTGATCTTATTCGGTGATTTCATAAGTAAATAGTGTTTGTGATAGTTTTAACAAAAATTAACTTCAATATTAGTGGTTTTAAGTGATTTTAAACCAAATGTAAATTTTTGAGATTTTTCGGAATTTTCACTATTTTCCCAAAATTAGGGTTTTGGCGGGACCCCTGTGGGCCCCACCGTCGAAAATTTTATTTTTCTGTCAAATGAACCTAGACATATACTTAAGGTCCCACAAAAATTTTTAGAATTTTATTAGGCTTAAATTGTGCTTAAATTTATAAAATACCCACTTTTAGCCTACTTTTCATATTTACACCCCAAAACTTACCTATGCCTACCCCAACCCTTACTATAAAAGGGCAAACCAGAGCCATTCCCATTTTTGGGAATAGGCTAAGGAAGGAGGCTGGCCTAATCCCCACTTAGGCCCGAATTAGAAGCCGATTAAGGTAAGCTTGCTCTAATTAAGCACTAATCCTTGGCTTTTCTCTTAATTTCTTCCAAATCTACCATTTTCTCCTTGATTCAATTCGTTTTTGACCATCAAAAGCTACTGATTTGTGTTTTACTATAAACCCTAGCATTCAAAATTCGATTTTTACTACCAATAAGCCCTAGATCTAAGGTTTAATTAGGGATTTCTTGAGTAAATCGATTTCCATTAGAGTTTAATTCAAACTCATTGTGTTTTCAAGGATTTCAAGAAGGGTGACTCTTCAATCCGAGCTAAACCAAGTGCTGAGGTAATGGGTCTTCAAAATCTCTGTTTATCCATGGTAAAACTCTTCATTTTTGGCTTATTTCGAAATGGGTTGCTTGATTTAGTGTGTTAATGGTAAGATTAGAAAATGGAATTATTTAATCCCGATTTCTTAGGGTTTTGCATTATTATGGTTTGGTTTGATATTCTGGAAGTCAAGGAGGACTTTTGATGATGATTAGGGTGTTAGATGTGGATTTGAAGTGCTATCTATGGTGTTTCGGTTTGGATTTGCGAAAGGAAGAAGATGATTGTTTTGCCGTGTTGGCGATTGATCGGCCTTGCAGGGCGATCGATCGGCTGAACTGAAAATTTCAAATTTTTGCGTGTAACCGATCGAACGGCCTGAAGGGCGATCGATCGGCTACACAGAAAACTGTATGTTGTGTGTATGATGCCTATTTTGATGATTCCACTTTAGCTTGCCAATTTTATATGAATGTGGAGTGTTTTAAGCCATGTTAGGCTACTGGAAATGCATGCTATTGAGTTTATAGAGTTGAGACATATGCTTAGAGATGGTGGGATGACTTATGTTTTGTGGCATGATGTTGGAATCGTTATCTTGAAATTATGAACGGTTGGTTCCCTTTGGATAAGCATATATTTTCAGTAGGACTACAATCATTGTTGGACTGATTTGTCATGATAAATTGTGATTAATGGTGTGTGAATGTTGGTGATTGCCATGACTCAATGATGAAATGAGTGATGTTATAGATGTTTAGCCTTTGTGGTTGAGTTTTGCATTTAACTATGATTTCAACGATTCTTCTCCTATGATTTCATTGGAATTCATGTTTAGGTAGAAATTCACATGTGTAGTGTGGTAGTGAGTTGATTTTCAAGCATGTTAATATGCATTATGTGAAAGGCTTCTACTAGTTACACACACACATGTGGGGGTTAAATGATGATGTGGAAGCTTAATATCGTGATTATGAATGATGCATTAGGGGCTGGTGAGAGCACTTATCATGATTAGGATTCATGTATGCTTTGCCCACGCATGTACCATGCTGCACGCATCATGAAAATGGATTTCCAATTGAGGCTTCATCGTGATTAATCGAATTTGACCGATTGGATGCAATGTGATGGAATTGTGTGCCGGGTTTATCGGTCGTGGATTAATCGCAAGTTGATTGGTCCGAAAGGACATATTTTGATTTGAAGTTCCTGTGTGGAATGATTTGAAGTTCCTGTGTGGAACGATTTGAAGTTCCTATGTGGAACGAGTGCACTCCCTGGGTTGAGTCTTGTTTAATGGAATGATGTGGGGACGAGTTGTGTACTTGTCTTGCGGATATGTGAGAATATTATTATGTGTGTCATCTGGACCCTGAGAATCCAGTGTGGTATGCCGTGTGCACCCCGCTACCACGTGTTCTAGGGTTCTCTGTGTGAGAACTCGGGTTCTTCCCTCCGCAGGAGATGTCTCTGGGCGAACACCCCTGCTCTAGATTCTCTGTGTGAGAATGGGACATCCTTGGCCAGGATCGTCCAGGGCGAGCAGTATTAGGGATTAACAACCGAGATCTCTCTTTAATTCTTGTGTAGAATTTTGGACCATGACACGCCTTCGTGGCCTTGTCTATGCTCCCGTCTGTGTGACATTGTTGTGTGGTTACTCCTTGATGGAGGTTGATTTGATACTATGCATGTGGAATATGTATGCTAGAGATACATCCATGCATGTTGATTTTGATGTTATGCATGTGGAATATGTATGTTAGAGATACATCCATGCATGTTGATTTTGATGTTATGTATGTGGAATATGTATGTTAGAGATACATCCATGCGGGATTGGTTATGATGTGAATGCATGTGGGAATATGTATGCTAGAGATACATCCATGCAGGTTGAATTATGCATTATGATGCAGTGTTAAGTGATATGAATGTGTGATCAGAAAGTGATGCACCATGTAAATCTTTGATCTGAAACGATCTCATTTCTAAGCTATCGTATTTTCTACGTTGACAGTGATATTTAAAACCATTGCTGAGTGTTAAAACTCACCCCTCTTTTGTGTTTTGATTTGGGGCTGCGTGGTGCGACACGCAGACGGACAGGATTGCCTCTATGAGGAAAGGTCAGAGGTAGCTTGGGTGTGATGATGGAGATCGTTGCGTGACTTATCATCGTTTATTTCATGCTTTATGTTCGAACCTTTGTGTAGGGTTCTTGTTTGGATTTATGTCATATTATGCAGTTGTGATGCTTATGACTTATTTTGAGCCGGTGTGGGCTTTACTTAACTAAGTTTGTGGGTTTGAGATTGTTGTTTACTTTGTGATAAGCAACACATTTTCTCCCTTTTTATTTACTCTTGCTCAAAGGATTGTGCGCACTCCGTGTCGCTGTTAATCGCCCGTGGTTAGGGTTAAGTCTTCCGCTAGATCATTTCTCAATTTTCACTTCGTCGCCCCCGCGCGCTTGACCGGCCCCTGGACCGGGTTCGGCTCGGGTCGGGCATCGCCGGGGCGTGATAGTTTAGCCAAAAAGAAAAAAACGTACACTTTGTAGAAGTGAATTTCATGTAATTGTATGTAAGTTACCATTTAATCTTTGGGGAGAAGCTTTGATGATTGCTTGTCATGTGCATAATCGGATTCCTTCATACAAGACTCATAAAAGTCCAAATGAAATATGGAGGTAAGTAAAACCTAATTTATCATATCTCAAAGTGTGGGGGTGTGCGGCTTATTATAGGGTCCTGATCCTAAAAGGACTAAGTTGGGTTGAAGAGCTGTGAAATGTGTTTTCGTAGGATACACTAAGCATAGCAAGTCTTACAGATTATTAGACTTAGAATCTAATGTGACTGTTGAATCTAGAGATGTAGAGTTTCTAAAAATGACTTTTATTTCAAATTCTAAATGTCAAGACCCTCAAATGTTAGAAATAGATAAGTCTACTGAAATTGAGAAGGTTTCTATCTCTCCAAGTGTGCTAAGAAGGATTCTAAGACTTAGAAAAGAAAAATCACTTGATCCAAATTTCATATCCCCGGAGCACATCATTTTTCAAATAGAAGGAGATAGAGAGCCTATTGTTAACCTAATGTCCATGACTTAATTTAGAGGAAGATCCTAAGACTTATAATGAAGCTATGGCCTCTAGGGATTCCGCCTTTTGGAAAAAAGTCATTAATGATGAGATAGAGTCTATAATGTCTAATGACACTTAGGTCTTAGCAGACTTACCTTCGCGTTCAAAACCTATTGGCTACAAATGGGTATTTATAAGAAAATACAATCCTAATGGTTTGTGTGACGCCCCGACCTGGAAACTAACCCGGGCTGGGGGTTGGAAAACGATAAAAACTAAACCCAGAACCGGGAGCAGCGAACTCTGAGTGCGAGAGTCTTCTTGTTCCTCTATGTGCTTCAGAACTTTAGTGCTCCGTTATGCGTAGGCTAGAACAAACCTAATTATATAACTAATTCCGATTGGGCCAACGTTGCCTTGCCGTTGGTTGCCTACATACGTATCGGATAACATCTATGACGTTATTGTGATACGATCAGACCCGTACATAGTTTCTGCCTACTAGCTACTACATACATCAAACCATATGAAAACACATATGTATACCTGAATATTTAACCGGGGTTATACAAAAAGCCGTAAAACACCGACAACACATATCTCGCTCTATCATAGAGACGAGCACCACATGACCACCACAACATGGCTCACTCTATCCCAGAGCAAGACCCTTACATTCATATGCCTCGCTCCATCACTGAGCCGAGACCACATGCATCACACGTCTCACTCTATCACTGAGCCGAGACCGAACACACACACAACACATCTCTCTCTAACCCAGAGCGAGATGGCACGCATTATGACATATAAGCATAGCATATCATAATATAAACACACACACAACCTGTCTCTCTCTAACCCAGAGCGAGACCAAACACACACACAACACGTCTCTCTCTAACCCAGAGCGAGACAACACACATTATGGCATATAAACATAGCATATCATAATATAAAGGATCATAGCATATCAAGGTATACTGTATACCCTATCTAGCATATGCATTCTATAATTAAAATAGGAGGTCAGAAACGCTTACTCCCCTATTGTCTCGTGAGGTAGCAGTATTCGGGGTACTCGTTTTTGGGTGTCCTCCCCTTCGGATCTAGAGACAGCGAACAAAGCCTCCTCTAACCTCTGCACGTTCTTTGCCTTGCTTCAAAAGACGACTGATCAATTGTCCCCTTTCTCAGAGACTTCTCATTTTCTACGCCCGTAAGCGACAGACAGAACGTCCCTTTCCCCAGGACATTTCCCACATTGTGTGGCCCTTCGGTGAAGGGCGACTTCCTTACTTCGGGCGACGACCCATGATGCAGCCTGTGATGGAGGACAAAGTCCCCCTTTCTCTTCTGGCTGCTGCTGTCTTCGGGGCAAGAGGGTGGCTGATAGAGCCTCCTCTTGCCCTAGGATGTTTCCCCTATTTAGGGATGCCAACTTGAAGGATGGACCATGCCATTGCGTAGATCAGCCTCGAATTAGCTAGGAACGCCTCAAGAACTACTCGAATTGGACTTAGAATGAGTGATAAATGAAGAACAGAAGTTTTTGAATATGGGAGAGAATACAGAAACGTGGGAGAGAAATGGGAAAATGTGGGAGAGTCTCCCCCCTTTTTCTCTGGATGTCATGGATGTTATTTATAGAAAAACTAGATAGACTTGAGGCTGACACGTGTCAATCCTATCTGCTCTGTCAACAATCCTATCCGCTTGCGTTAGCAATCATATCTACTTCATCAGCAATCCTATCCGCTTGTGTCATCAATCCTATCCGCTTTGTTGTCAGTCTTATTCACTGCATCGTCAATCCTATCCAGAATGATATTATTTTATTCAAACAATATCCTGTCCTGAAAACGCAATAACTTCCAACCTTAACGTTGGAATTGCACGTTCTTGTTACCGATGGACTCTTGTCGATGAGCCCTTCGAAATAAGACCACACATGGGTAGGTTATCCCGCACTTTTGTATAGGTCCCGCCCATATGGCAGCTTCTCGGGGCCATAGCTTTGGCTCCCAACCCCCGTTTCTCGCGTTCTTCGATTTGTTACACTCGTTACTCTGAGCTTTACCTAGATTTTACCTAATGAAACCCCCTAACACTGATCTCAATTCACCAAATTACCCTTAACCCCCTGGGTTAAGCATAACCTGAAAATGGGTCGTTACAGTTTGTCATGCACCTTTAATGATTATTTAGTGATTGTGTGTTTGTATATTGATGACATGTTGATTTTGAGTACTAACACATTTGGTGTCACACCCCGGCGCTGCCCAACCCGAGCCGAACCCAGTCCAGGGGCCAGTCAAGCGCGCGGTGGCGATGAGGGGAATTGAGATATGGTTTAGCGGAAGACTTAACCCTAAATACGGGCAACCTAACAGAATTACGGAGTATGCACACCACTTTGAGCAAGAGTAAATAAGTAGAAAAGAAAGAGAGTTGCTTAACTCAAAATAAATAACTAATCTCAAACCCACATGCTTAGTCAACCATAGCCCACTATGGCTCTAAAATAGGTCTTAGATAACATAACTGTATAAAGTAAGATAAATCCAACAGAGAACCATACACAAAGGTTCTAAATATGAAGCATAAACCAAGGAAAATCAGTCACATAAGAGTCTCCACGATCACATCCAAGTCGTCTCCGATCTTTCCTCAAAGAGGAGATCATGTCCATCTGCGTGTTGCACCACGCAGCCCCAAAGCAAAACACAATAAAGAGGGGTGAGTTTAAACAAACTCAGCAATGGTTTTTTCAATATACTATCAGCATCGGCAACACGACAGTATAACAATATAGTCATTCAAATCAAAGATTGACAAGATGTAACATTTTCTGATCACACATATACATCACCTAAACTTACATCATAGTGTATATTCCACATAGTGCCATTCACATCATATCAACCTGCATGAAATGCATCACTAACATACATATCAAATCATGCCTCAACATTATATCAACCTGCATGAAATGTATCTCTAACATACATATCCAACCATGCATCACATTATATCAACCTGCATGAAATGTATCTCTAACATACATATCCAATCATGCATCACATCACATCAACCTCCATCAAGGAGTAATCACAATTTAGTGTCACACAGATAGGAACACAAATAAGGCCACAAAGGCATGTCATGGTCCAAAATTCTACACAAGAATTTAATAAGTTCGGGGTTGTCAATCCCTAAGGTTTCTCGCCCTGGACGATCCTGGTTAAGGATGCCCGATTCTCACATAGAGAATCTAGAGTAGGGGTGTTCGCCCAGGGACATCTCCTGCAAAGGGAAGAGCCCGAGTTCCCACACAAGGAACCCTAGAACACGTGGTAGTGGGTGCACACGGCATACCACACTGGATTCTCAGGGTCCAGATGACACTCATAATAATAATATCAAATCAGCAAGACAAGTACACAACTTGTTGCCACATAATTCCATTTCTCTAGACTCAACCCGGGGAGTGCACTTATTCCACACAGGAACTCAAATCAAAACATGTCCTTTCAGACCAATCGAGTTTCAATTAAGTCACGACCGATCAATCTGGCACGCAATTTCACCACATTGCATCCAATCGATCAAATTCGATTAACCTCGATAAAGCCTCAATTGGAAATCCATTTTCATGATGCATGCAACATGGTATATACGTGGGAAAGGTATACATGAATCCTAATTCATGATAAGTGCTCTCATCAGCCCCTAATGCATCATTCATAATTATAATATCAAGCTTCAACATCATCATTAAACCCCACATGTGTGTGTACCTAGTAGAAGCACTTCACTCAATGCATATCAACATGCTTGAAATTAACTCACTACCACACTACACATGTGAATTAACATCTAATCATAAATTTCAGCGGAAATCATAGGAGAAGAATCATTGAAATCATAACTCAAATCAAAGCTCAACCACAAGCTAAGCACATATAAGATCATTTACTTCATCTTTAAGCCATGATGTTCACTAACATTCACACATCAATTAACCACATCATAACATGACATATCAGTCCGTTAGTAGGCTGTAACTCTACTAAAAATATCTTTAACTATAGATAATCAACCATTCATAACTTCAAGATGGCAATACCAACATCATACCTCCAATCATAAGTCATTCCACATAACTCTAAACATATATCTCAACCTCATAACCTCAATGATATGCCTTTCCAGTAGCACACTATAGCTCAAAACACTCCACATTCATATGAAATTGACATATTAAAGTAGAATCATTGAAATAAACATCATGCACTTAATACAAAATCTACTGTGTAGCCGTTCAAATGCCCAGGAGGGCCGTTCGATCGGCTAACCACAAAAATTTTGAATTTACAGTGTTGCTGCGTGTTTGTACGCCAATAAGGCAGAATCGACTTTCTTCTTCATTTCGAATTTTCAAACCGAAACTCCATTACTAAACCTTAAAATCTCCATCTAACAACCTAAATGCCAATAAAATTCCACCATAACTTCCAGAAAGCTAATCTACATCATAACAAGATGAAACCCTATGAAATCAGGATTAAAGATTACTATTTACTAATCATGCCATTAAAGCACTAAATCAAGTAAATCTATTTAAAATAAACCACGAAATCAAGAGTTTTACCATAGGAAGACTGAAATTTCGAATGCCCATTACCTTATCCCTTAATTAGGCTTGTATTTGATGCTCACCCTTCTTGAAAACCTTACAAAGACATAGAGTTTGAATTAAACTCCATTTAAACCGATTTAACATAGAAAACTCTAATTAAAAACTTAGATCTAGGGCTTGTTGAACATAAAAATCAGATTTTTAGAGCTAGGGTTTGAAGTAAAGATGCAAATAAGTAGTTTTGATGTTTAAAAATGAATCAAAACAAAGGGAAAATAGTAGATCTAGAAGAGATTAAGAGAAAAGCTAGGATTTGGTGCTTAATTAGAAGGGACTTACCTTAAAACACCTTCCAAACCAGGCCTAATTGGGGATTAAGCTTAACCTCTCCTCCTCAGCCTATTCCTAAAAATGAAAATGGCTCAGGTCTTGCCTTTTATAGTAAGTTTTGGGGTGTATATAGGTAAATTATGGGGTATGAATAGAAAAATAGGCTAAAAATGGGTAATTTAGTTATTTGAGCACTAATAAAACCTGGAAAAATTATGAAAATTTTTATAAGGACTTGTGTTGATGTTTGGGTTAATTTGACACAAAAACCCAAATTTCAACGGTGGGGCCCACAGGGGTCCCGCCAAACCCTAATTTTTGAAAATAATAGTAAAAATTCAAAAAATTCCAAAACTTCACATTTGACTCAAATCACTTAAAACCGCTAATTGTAAAGTTGATTTTTTATTAAAACCATCATAAATATCATTTATTTACGAAACCACCGAATTAATAAGAAAATGAGTTAACCATGCAATAACTGATAATTAAAAAGAAACGAAAACCGGTTTAGGAATGAGAGTCCTTACATTTGGTGTGATTGAGTCTAAGAGGTATCTAACTTCTAATTTTAAAATGAAGGACTTGGGTAAAGTTGATACCATCTTAGGGATAAAAGTGACAAAGCATAGTGGGGGTTATGTTTTAAATCAGTCACATTACATTGAGAAAATTTTATCTAAATTCAATCAACTTGAATTTGATGAATTCAAAATACCTTTTTGATTCTAGTGTCACCTTATGTAAAAATACTGGAAGAGCAGTAGTACAAATTGAATATGTAAGTGCAATGGGTAGTTTAATGTATGTTATGTATTGCACTAGACTAGATATTGCATTTGGAGGTTATAAACTGAGCAAGTACACTAGTAATCCTAGTGTTGAAGACTGGATGGCAATTGGCAGAGTCTTTGGTTATTTAAAACATACAAGAGACTATAAACTATATTATAATGAATATTCGATAGTACTTGAAGGGTACTCCAATGTAAATTGGGTGACACGAGCTAGAGATAACATATCAACCTTGGGATGGGTTTTTACCTAATGAGGAGGTGCTATTTCCTGGGATTACAAGAAACAAATATGTATCTCACACTCAACAATAGAATTCGAGTGTTGCCCTGGCTGCAGTGAGGAAAGAGGCTAAGTGGATTAAGAACTTGTTGCTCGACATCAAGTTATGGCCTAATCTAATGCCACTTATTTCAATAAATTGTGATAATGAGGCTACTTTGGCCAGAGCTTATAGTAGCACTTATAATGGCAAGTCTAGACATATAAGTCTAAGATATAAATATGTCAGACAATTGATATGAGAAGGTATTATACTATAATATATGTGAAGTTAAGTAAGAACTTGGCAGCTCCTCTTACTAAAGGGTTTTCTAGAGAGTTAGTAAGAATGACATCTTTGGAAATGGGGCTAAAACCCTCATAAAGTAAACAATGATGGTAACCCAACCTAACGCTAGTTTACCACTAGTCTTGTGGTTTAATGGGTAAAAACATGTAATTGCATTGGTTGATTAGCACTAGAACCTTGGGCCCCATGTGAAATCAGTTACAAATTGGAGGTTGAATTTAACTCTTAATAAAGTTCGAATAAACATGTCTAGTAACGGAGATAGAAGAACTTCAACTATGGAAACATAAAAGTAGTGACGAATCTCACAGAAGGTAAGGATTTACTTCCGGGATTGTTCTCCTAAACCAGGCAAGCACATGGCCATAATAGTGCGGAACAAGTATATCAAACTTATCAACGAGACTGAGAGTTGTTTTGTGTACGAGGCTACTAGTTTTGTATCTAAAGTACTTGGTTTAATGCATAGCACACCAATGACTTTTGCTTAACTTTGTAGCCCTTGTACTAATTGATGGTTTAATCTTAATATACCTTCTTGTAGGCAAAATAATGTCAATAAGGATGTCAACTAAAATTTGTCATTTCTTGTTTTTAAAAAGTGGGGGATTGTTGATATTTTTAAAAATACTAAATGAATTTCAATGAAGAGTTGTACCTTTTGGTGAAGGGTTGCATCCTTTAGTTTTTTGTGACCTTTATTTATATTGCACCTCTTGGTGAAAGGTGTCATCCCTTGAATATTGTGTATGGGTTGCAACCATTGGGAATAGTTGCATCCCTTCGGTTGTGATGAGACACCTTTTCATAAAGGGATATACCTCTTCACTTTACACCCCTTAGGAGTTTTATAAATAGAGACCTAGGTCTGAGCAATTTCATTAGCATAGAAGAAGAAAACACACACTACAATTTTTCCATCTTTTGTGTTCTCCCTTTTCTTGTGTTTTTCCTTGTGTTTTCAAATTTCAGCCACATTCTTATACAGTTTTAAGGAGAGTTCAAGGAAAATTCTTCAACATTGCTGGTTGTAATTTCTCAAAGGCTCTGTTGTATCCTAGGAGGAGGTTTATCATGTAGCCTATCAAAAACTTGGATCTATCCAAGGGGGATAAATAATTCCTTAAGGAAAATTGTACTTGTATGTGCCTCAGAGCCTAAAAGCTTTATGTTCATCCACCTTTCAATGGAGAGTTCTTGAATCCATCTCCAACTGTTGTCTGTTGTGAATATCAGCCATCATCCTCTAAAGACAACTTATGCAAATATGAATCTTGTCCCTTGCCTCTACCAACATCTTCTAATTGCCAACTCTAAACACATAATGGATGGAATGAAAGGGCAAGCTTTGTTTTGTGTTTGAGATAGAAATCGAGAATGTAATAGAAAGAACTACAATAGCTTTAATGGAAAGATGAAACTAATATTTGTTCGGTACAAAACCAAGCTTTGTTTCATGTTTGGGATATAAATTGAGAATGTAATAGAAAGAAATACAATAGCCTCAATGCAAAGAAGAAGCTAATATTTGTTTCATAAAAAAATACTTATGAGGAATTATTGGATAAATTACATGATGTGGGTGGGTGCCCCATGGAGTATACACTAAAATTGAGTTTCATATATCCTTTGATGGTCCCAATGTAGTTGGCACCAATAGAAATAAATGACACCAAAACTGTCTATAGTTTCTTGTGTGTAACAAAGTATAGGATGAGTAGAATCCCACTGATCATAATGAAGGAAAGAACAGGGTTTGTAGACTCAAATGAGTATCTTCAAGGCCAATGACAAGGTACGGTATCCTAGGCAAGTTAAAGAAGAAAGGGGGAGGGACATGTTAAGAAATGAAGTGGAGTTTAAGGTAGAGGTGCAATGGGTCGGGCTAGGCTCGACCCTAGCCCTGTGCAAGTTGGGATGGGCTGGCCTGGCGGCCACCTCCAAAGTGGAGGCCTGGCATAGACCACAAGTTTGATGTGTTGGGCCTCAGGTCTGGTTGGGCCAGCCCGTGGACACGCTAAAAAATAACATAATTTTTTTTAAAATATATTCATATAATAAATTATAAATTTATAATTTCTTACATAGGTGAAAATTGCATCATTATAGTATGAGTACATCCCACTTAGGTGGGCACCTACTCACCTATCTATCATTTTCAATTTAACATTAACACACCTCTATTCTAAGATAAAAAAATACATTTGAACTATATAAGAAATTAAAATTTCATTAAAGTCTTCTTCTATCTCCTCTTCTATCTTTGAAGCTTATTCTTTGTCTTCTAACTAATCATTCAAGAAAACAACACTCCACCATTGTTGGATCTAAGCAACTCCTTTGATTATCCATTACCTTGTTTCTTGCACTACAAGTAGACTCCAAAGCTTTGGTAGACACTACAAGAGTTAGTAATCATGCACTAAGGCGCCAAGAACAAAATAACTTTCTTCATGTGTTCACCACCCAACTAAAAACGTCGAAGTTACTAATTTCTTCTTTAGTTAAAAATTAATAAAATTATTTTATAAATACAAAAGTAATTCACTATTAGAGTTTTTAGTGTATATTTGTTTATTTTTACTAAGCTTTAACCAAGAAGGGTCGTTTCTATTTAGGGAAGGACTTGGAGTAGTAGTTCTTCTACTTCCATATATAGATTCATATATATCATATAAAGAATATAAGGTATTTTTAATACCTTCAATGGAATTATTATATTCTATATTCATATTAGTGTACATAAATACCCTCTACTGATATTTGTACACCACTTAGCTTAATCCTAGGGTCCATAATTTCACCTAAACAGAAAATCATAGAAATTTATTTTCACTATTTATTATATTTTATTTCCATTGGCCCTATAATTGTGTTAAATACACGATTAATTCTATATTCTACAAACATAAGAATACTATTATAGAGTTAATTAAGAATTAAAGAAGTAGGATAATATATACGTGATAATTGTTTAGTAGCTTCATAAAACACTTGAAAAATTGACTCTATATTAACAGACATAATCGTAAGGATCCCAGGTTTCCTTGCTGAATCGGACAGCAAAGGAAACACCATGACGGGCTCCATGTTGACACGGTTGACGGAGGTAGAGGCGAAGCTGGAAGCTCTGAAGTTAGCTCCAGGGACGCTGGCTGATGTCCAGGCTACCTTGCGTTCTGTCCAGGAACGTATTGGAGCCTTTGACCAGCGTCTCTCCTTGCTGGAGATAGGTGCCTATGCGGATGATGCTGGGGAAGGCACTTCCACCGGAGGTGCTGCTCGAGTTGCTGCGGACACCCTTGCTACGAAGGAGTACACAAGGGAAAAACTACGAGATCTGAGGACCAAAACTGATGAGAAGGTGCAGGAATTGACAGACAAAATAGCCCTCCTTGAGCGTGCTATTTTGAACTCATCGCCTGCAGGATCAGAGGCGGAGACCAAGTCCAAGACAGTGCAGTCCATGAAGAAAGCAAAGGTACCTGAGCCGAAGTCCTACTCTGGTTCGCGGAGTGCCAAGGACATCGAGAACTTCGTTTGGGATATGGAGCAGTTTTTTGCGATTACCCATACTGTGGACGAGGAGAAGGTTATGGTGACGAGTTTGTATCTCTCAGGAGATGCCAAAATTTGGTGGCGAACCAGGCTGGAAGATGACGCTACTGCTGGGCGTCCCCCTATCCAGACCTGGGCGTTGATGAAGAAGGAACTCAGGGAGCAGTTCCTCCCCACGAACACAGCGTGGGTTGCACGAGATTCTCTCAGGAAGTTGAGGTAAACGGGGACAGTCAGGGAGTACGTTAAACAGTTTCAGTCCCTCCTCTTGGACATCAAACACATGACGGAGGAGGACAAGTTGTTTAACTTCCTGACCGGTCTTCAGAATTGGGCGCAGAACGAGTTGAGGAGGCAGAATGTACGTGATCTCCCTTCAGCCATCACAGCGGCTAAAAGGCTGGTTGACTACAAGTCCGAACCAGCCACACAGAAACGAGACAAGGGGGCCTCTTCCTCTAAGGGCGGACGCAGACGGACTGGTGGGAACGGTGAGGCACGCAGGAATGACTCTAAGGGGAGGCGCAGTGAACAGGCTGAACCCAACAAATCGAAGGGGATAGCCTGTTTCATCTGCCAAGGTCCTCATCGTGCCAAGGAGTGCCCGAAGAGGGAGAAGCTGAACGCTGTGGTTGTGGAGGATGGCTCTTCTTCAAAAGAGGAGATCACTGCCCGTATGAACCCCATGCAGATTGTGAGCGCTATCCGAAAGGAGAAGGCAAACCATAGCGGGCTGATATACGTTGAGGCCGTCCTAGACAAACAGCCAGTACGGGCGCTGGTTGACACAGGTGCGTCCCATAATTTCCTTGCAGAGAAGTGTGTGAAAGCTTGGGGTCTGAAGACGGAGAAGGCTCAAGCCTGGATCAAGGCAGTGAACTCAGAGGCAGCCCCTGTTCTGGGAGTTGTCTATGACTTGCCGGTGCGGATTGGCGGTTGGACGGGCAGAGTGAACTTCACCGTTGTTCCCTTGGATGATTTCGAGTTGATCCTTGGGCTGGACTTCATGAGATTGGCTAAGGTGTCTGTGATGCCACACCTTAGGGGAATCCTCATCGGTGACGAGAGGGTACCATGCTTTGTTGCTGAGAACAAAGGTGAGACAGAGGTGCAGGTTGTGTCTGCGCTTCAGCTGAAGAAAGGCCTTGAGCAGGGCCATAAGACCTACTTGGTCACGATGGTGGAAGCTGAGAACACAGCCCTGGACGTTCCAAAGAAGGTGGAGATGTTGCTGAGTGAGTTTGCGGACGTGATGCCACCAGAGTTGCCGCAGACCCTCCCACCACGACGGGCTGTAGACCATGCGATTGAGCTGATTCCAGGGACTCGTCCTCCAGCCAGAGCCCCTTATCGCATGGCTCCACCAGAGTTAGCAGAGCTCCGGAAGCAGCTTGACGAGCTGTTGAAGGCGGGCTTTATCAGACTGTCTAAGGCTCCCTTTGGAGCCCCAGTCCTATTTCAGCGGAAGCAGGATGGATCCTTACGATTATGTGTGGACTATCGAGCAATGAATCAGATTACTGTAAAGAACAAGTACCTAGTCCCTCTTGTGGCTGACTTGTTCGACCGCTTGGCGAAGGCTTCCTACTTCACAAAGCTGGATCTCAGGTCGGGTTATTGGCAGGTACATATAGCTGTGGGTGATGAGGCGAAGACAGCGATGGTGACACGCTATGGGCTGTTTGAGTTCCTGGTTATGCCCTTTGGCTTGACGAACGCACCAGCCACCTTTTGTACGCTGATGAACGATGTATTCAGACCCTACTTGGACCGGTTTGTGGTTGTTTACCTTGACGATATAGTGGTGTACAGCGCTACCTTGGATGAGCATGTTGGCCATCTAAGGATTGTGTTGGAAAGACTAAGGGAGCATAAGCTGTTTCTGAAGCTTGAGAAGTGCTGCTTTGCACAGACGGAGATCGAGTTCCTCGGACATTGCATAGCGGACGGTAGCGTAAGGATGGATGGGCGGAAGGTCAAGGCCATTGCTGAGTGGCCAGTCCCGACGAAGGTGACAGAGCTGAGGTCATTCTTGGGACTTGCGAACTACTATCGAAGGTTCATCAGGAATTATTCGAAGAAGGTAACAACGCTGACCGACCTTCTGAAGAAAGACAGGCCTTGGTGCTGGGCTGAGACGTGCCAGGCAGCGTTTGAGTGGCTTAAGGATGCCATATCCTCTGAGCATGTACTCAAACTTCCAGAGTTCGATGCGCCTTTTGAGGTGCAAACTGACGCTTCCGATCGGGCGATTGGAGGTGTGCTGATCCAGGCTAATCACCCTGTTGCATATGAGAGCCGAAAGCTTAACGAGACCGAACAGAGATATTCAGTCCACAAGAAAGAGATGACTGCGGTGGTCCATTGCCTTAGAGCGTGGAGACATTACTTGCTGGGTTCGAAGTTTCTAGTCTGGACAGATAACGTAGCCACAAGCTACTTCACGATGCAGAAGAAACTCTCTCCCAAGCAGGCACGTTGGCAGGAATTTCTGGCTGAATTCGATTTCGTGTTGGAGTACAAGCCGGGCAAAGCCAACATTGTGGCTGATGCCCTCAGCCGACGGACGGACCCAGAGGCTACGATGGCAGCTTTAGTGCAAGTTGCAGGGGACATGTTGGACCAGATACGTGCAGCTACAGAGAACGATCAAGTCTGTCTCAGGCTGATCGAATCCGTGAAGGATGGGTCTACACGGAGATTTTGGTTGGAGCAGGGGGTGTTGTATGCGAAGGGAGGACAACCCTACATCCCCTTGGCTGGCGGTTTGAGGCGCCGGTTACTGAGAGAGACCCATGATTCTGCGTGGGCAGGTCACCCCGGACAAGAGCGGACACATGCTCTCTTGTCCCGGAATTACTTCTGGCCGCGGATGCTAGAAGATGTTGAGCATTATGTACGGACGTGTATGGTTTGTCAGCAGGACAAGACGGAGAGGCAGAAGGAAGCGGGCATGCTGCAACCCCTTCCCATTCCAGACCGACCTTGGGTTAGCTTGTCCATGGATTTCATAACTGGTTTGCCGATTGTGCAGGGATTTGGATCGATCATGGTGGTTGTAGACCGTTTCTCCAAGTATGGGACGTTCATAGCAGCCCCAAAGACTTGCAGCGCTGAGACGGCCGCGGACTTGTTTTTCCGGAACGTTGTCAAGTATTGGGGACTGCCTGTGGACATTGTAAGCGACAGAGACACTCGATTCACAGGCAGGTTTTGGATGCAGCTGTTCGAGATGTTAGGCACTCAGCTTAACTTTTCAACCAGCAATCACCCTCAGACGGAGCGGGTGAACGCTATCTTGGAGGAGTACTTGCGCCACTTTGTCACAGCGAACCAGAAAAACTGGGTAGACTTGCTGGAGGTCGCTCAGTTTTGCTATAACCTACACACGAGCTCAGCCACAGGGAGCAGTCCTTTTGAGTTGGCCACCGGCCAACAACCTCTTACACCAGCGGATGTGGCCTTACAGCGGACAGGAGGCAGGTGTCCCGCGGCCTATTGCTTGGCAAGAGGGCGGACTGAGAGAATGGAGGAAGCGCGTGACTGCTTGGCCAAGGCAGTCAAGCGTATGAAGAAGTATGCGGATAGAGACCGGAGACCTCGTGAGTTTCAGGTTGGGGACAGAGTTATGCTGAAACTTACTCCCCAACTTTGGAAGAAGCTGCGAAGGAAAGACGTGCACAAAGGGTTGATACAGCGCTACGATGGGCCCTTTGAGGTGAAGCGACGAGTTGGCCAGCTAGCATACCAACTCTTGTTGCCCGAACGCTTCAAACTTCACCCAATTTTTCATGTCAGTTTCTGAAGCCGTTTCATTCGGACTTAGAAGATTCCAGCAGAGGTACTTCGAAGAGAGCACCGCCTACGATTAGAACCTCTTTTGAGAAGGAGGTTGATGCTATCCTGGACAGCAGAGTTGAAGGGATGAGCAGGAAGAATAGGTTACTATAATTTATTTTAATTTATAACAAGATTCTAACATTAAATAAGTATTATTCCACCTATGAAACATTTAAGATAATTTTTTTTATATTTTACATTATTATTTACATGAATATCTCAATTCTTGAGATTTAGATGGAGAATAACTAATATATACTAGCACTTCTCTAGTATTCTTTACATCATAGTTAACAATACTTAAATCATCTTGAAAAAATAAATTAATAATATGACAACAACATCTTATATGAAAAGGTTTTCCATTAAATAAAGGGTGGGTTGTGTTTTAAGAAAGTCAGTAGCACTACTATTATTTGAAACATTATTTAAGGTAATATAAATAATTTTACCATTAATATGATAGTCTTGTAAAATTGCCATTATAGACCTACTAATTACAATTTATGTATAAGGAAATTTTAAAAAATTAAAAGTAATAATATTATGCCTCGAGATTTTTAAACTCATTTTTTATAATTCAAGCAGAAAAAAAATTCAATTTTTTTGTCAAAGCATACAACAAAGTTATCTCGGGAGAAATCCACTCAAATTTTTATTATACTCATATTCAAATTAGAATATTATATTAAACAAGGTTAAACCATACTACTGACACACAAGGTCTAGCCTGAGTATATGTCACGAATCCACAATGCAAGTAATTGGCACTCACATACCTAAGTTTAACTACACACATATTAGGAGTTCAACTAAATAAGTTAAGACATCAAATTATGAAATAAGTTGGTCATCCTTTTCAAGCACAAAAGTCCCAATGCAGTCACTCATTCTACAAACCTGTATCACAAGGATATTGAGTATAAGCATGCTCAAAATCACAAAAACCTAATCATTTTGTTGACATGACCACACTTATGAGTCAATTGTTCCCTAATGCAATCCACAAAGTTCTCTATGATATGGTAGCCACATCTACCAATCCTTATCGCTCACTAATCGATGGACAAATTCAACCTCAATTCTTCTGAAGCCTACCAGCCCCATTTGTGTTATGAAGCTAAGGCCCACAAGGGCTTATGAATCCAAATGGTCAAGATATCGACTGCCATAATCATTGAAACCTCTTATATAATACTGTGCAAGACTAAAATCATATTTTTATGCTTTAGCCCCTTAGGGAGCCGAAAGACCATGATTTTTTTCATACCATTCCCATTCATCTACGTGGCTAAATGGCTCAATTGAGGATCCAACTAGACATTAGTATTCCTTGTCCTTAGGTGTCAAATACCAATAGTCTAGGGTTCGATCCAGTACAAGGATTCACCACAGAAACATGCACATTTACCCACATATCAACATATATATCATCACATATACATGTGTTCATAAGCATTGAAAATCATGTCATTATAATACTTAATAATAACATACATAATCTCATAACTCATATTTAAAAATACTCCACACCAACTTATTGTTGGTAGACTCACCGACATGTCGACCAAATTGTCAATGCCATTGGCAACCCATCCATGTCTCAAACCTTCACCGACAATAGGTTAACATGAACATATCATCAAATGATCATTGAACATGGGAAAACATGATTTCATAGCATAGTCATGGAAAAAATTTCCGAAACTCATCTTCTACATACTTTCATGCCATATAATAATCATAATTCATCTCATACGTTCAATTCAAAATCACACCATGCTAACAAGGTTACTAATATGACATTTTTCATTCACTAAACACAAAGGTCTCCACAAACTTGGTCATCTTTGCTCTTCCTTTGGACTTTGATATGCTCTAATCCTTTATCTTCAACCCAAAGTCATAGATTTCAAAAGGGTCAAGGGATGTCAAAGATATTTATATGAGTGAAAAATAACCAAATTGTGTTGCATAACCACCATAAATACCTCATAAAATTGTTTTCTTGTGTAGTTTTCAACCCTTCGGTAAGACACACCTAGAACAATGATGCATCGACAGACTACTGATAGTGAATTTGGCACATCATTAGCAAAGTTACTGATGTGTTGAGCCCTATTGACAGTGACTATGTGATTCACCGCAAGGGCATCGAAGTGTCAATACTCACTGATAGTGACTTTTTGTTTACAGAAAGTTGAAATACTCAATTTTATTTTTATCATTGTTGCTACTTTCTTGAGTTTGTTACTCAACAAGACTATCTTTATCAAAGGAGTTAGTCCACACATCTAAAGTGACACCCACAGAACTTGACACAAAAACAACAAGAAACTTATAATAGATTAACAATTAATTAAATGCACAAGAATTTCACACAAAAATCATGAGGTCACAAAAATTCTTTTATTTAAAACCCAATCTTAATCAATGTAATGTGCGGTAATAAAAATATATCCTGAATTTTGGTTACTTGTCCATATATTTGAAGTAAAAACACTTTTACTTGGAATCATACAAAGTGTTTCAATGAGCTTACCTTTGTAGTCATTAAAGAGTTTAAGTCAAATTGGCTTAGATGTATTATTCAAAATCTTGTGGAAACATAGGTTGAGGGCATTTTTCAAACTTTATATCATCTGTGAAAGAGAAGTGTTTGGCGCATACAATGTATTTGACTAGCTATGTACAATTTGTACTTTCATTGTGTATGAAACGACTAAAACGTATTTGATGAGCCAGCAATTCTACTTAATTGTGTTTGCTTCATATCTGTTCTTCCATGCTTGGGATGAACTAGTCGATGTGCCTAGCAAGATGACTAGTACCTCTATTATTGAGATGTGTTTGGTGGCGTGAGCATATTGCCTTCAATATGGTATGACAAGGATTATTTGGGTCTGACACTTATTTCTTTGTCAAGTGCTCACACATAAGAAACTTTACACTTCTTTGGTGCACTTTCCTATTGCTCACGGTCATGGGCTATAGGTGCCTCATCGTTGGCTTCGGTATTGAACTGATAGTCGTGATGAATTAGCCCTTGTTTAATGTGTATTTGACTTTCCAGAATGTTGGGCTCATTGATGGAAGTATGAGAATGAGGGTAATGATCCATTTATCTAAAAAAGAGAAAGGTGAAGAGAAAATTAGAAAGAAAGTATAGAAAAAATGAATAGAATAAAATAATAACTTTACAAAAGATAATTATCTCAAATTTGTGCAGGCAGATAGTTGAAGATTGCCCCTTGGTGACTTGAATGTAGTGGATTGGAGGATGGAGATTGTTTTTGTAGAGATCTTGAGCAAGAATAATTTGAAGATGCCTTCTTGAAGAATTTGTAAAGAGCTTGAAGAAGAACTTGAAGATTGCTTGAAGAACTTGAAAATGAAGATTGTTTTATTCCTCTTGAAAAATTTCTTGATTAATTTAAGATATTAAGTGAGGCCGAGGAGTAAAAATCCCACCTGTCCCTCCTAATTGTAAAAGAGATTTCCTTGTAAAGTAGCGAAAATACCCCCTCCCCACTGCCAAACAATGGCTCTATTGGGGGTATTTCAATAAACTACCCAAAATGACTCAAGTTAGTCGATCAATCGGCATATGGCCCAATCAATCAACCCATCATACTACCATCAAAAGGCATGTTGAGTCATTTTTGGATCAATCGGCCTGGCCTTTGAATTCCCCTTTGCTACTAATTATACTCTATTAAAAGATTCCAACTCAGAATAAATAATTCCATTACAAGATCCATCTAGTAATTCATATTCGATTGTAAAAAGTTACAAAAAATACAATATCAAAATTGACATAAATAAAAATCTTCTATAATTTTTGTAGATCCATTCCATGAAGAAAATATCCCAAAACGAAGCCCAAAAATTGTGTCATTGCTAACTTGCAGAAAATCAAGCACAAGAAAAGATGACTCTTTGACCATAAAAAATGCTAAGAAATATTCTTAAATTTTTACCAGATCGAGAGTAATGAGTCTAGATACTCTCATATAAATTTCAGATAAAAAAGTGTTCAAGAAAGCCTCTAAAAAAATTGGCCAATTTGGAGGCACCATGAATTCTCGTAACAATCAACTCGTAAAGAATCATGTTATTCACAATGCATTCGAAATAAACAACAATAAGATTATTCTAGAACATCATATTTTTGAATATTAGACACGAATAGAGATTAGGAATCAGCCACTATCAACAACCATCATGTTTTTAATAATCGAGACATGAAAATCCATTCAAATGATGTAGTAATTATCATTGCACATGATTTAACAAAACCCTGGGTGGAATCATTTAACACGTACATGAAAATATCTATGAAAAGGTACTCGATAAGTGATAAGTCACTCACCTTGTAATCCAATCCGAAAACTTGAATCTTGAAGAAGAGGGAAGATGTCACAAGGCTCGGAATTCACTATGATTTCACATGCCTTGGGCGGCTTGAATGCCCTTGGCAATCAGCAACCATCTCACTCTCCTAGGGCACACACGATCACAAGGGAATGCACACACGCTACAAAGAACAACAAAAGTGAAGCGAAAAAGGCCCAGCCCGAAATAACCCTTTAGCACTTGATATCGTACAAGCACTTGGTTTGAATCTTAGTGCCAAAACCCAAACCCAATTGCTCTCTTCTAATCCCTCTCTCTCATCCCAAGATTACAATGATTTTCCCCACCCTTTTATACCCGCTGGCCATAGCCAAGCTGTTACAACTTGACCCCCATGACTTAGCCCACTAGTTCGTATGTAACTGCATGTAACTGTCCTGTGGTTATGCACAAGAGTGTGTAGCAACCACTTAGTAGTGGGTAGCAACCGTCAGCCACTACTCCCATGTTCTTTGCCATGATGCACTCGGGTCTTAGTGGGGATCATGCTAGTCGGTTATGAAACCGCCAGCCTTGTCATGCCCTCCATGCGCCCTCCATACCTCTGCATATGCACTAGGTTGCTTTCGTCATCCACACATGAGCTCCTCCTGTATACCACGAACCAAGGGTGTTATAGACCCTCCTCAGCTAAAACCGTCAACGTCCTCATTGAATCCCAAAGTTCCCCAGTGCCCCAATTGAAAAGCTTGACCTCTCGTAGCCAACTCCTGTCATCACACCACGGCTAAGTGAAAACCTTGTACTTCCTAGGTGCCCCAATTGAAAAGCTTGGCCTCCTATAGCCAACTCCTCCCATCACACCATAGCTAAGTGAAAACCTTGTACTTCCCAGGTGCCCTGATTGAAAAGCTTGACCTCTCGTAGCCAACTCTTCTCATCACACCAGGCTAAGTAACACTTTGTCCAAAGACTCCTCTTTACCCCACTTGACTACTCTGATCAGCCAAGTCCTTGCGAGAACCAATCCCCTAGGTGCGAGTCTCCTCAATGATCTGCATCATCTCCTTGAATTTTGCCACTGCATCATCCGCAACTTGCTTCATTCGCTGCCTCAAGAAATCCGTCGTTTCAGCTGCCTCAATAGCAAACAATGTGATCTGAACTGCTTCTTTAGCCAAACTACCTTTTAGAGACCCGACTAGATAGGGAGCAACCTCTAGAATCAACACACGCTGGTTGAATGCCCCCAAACGCTCCTAAATTTCACACAGGGAGGTTTGGACTTTAGCCAACGTGCCATTCCCCGTAGACATTGTATCCACCTTTGCTTCAAGCTCCAACATACGAGTTTGCATTGAGCTTGCCATCGACAAGCAAACTCTCCACCTTTAGCAACCCGCCAAGTCTTTAGGACCTCGACAAAATCCTTAAGCATCCTTGAATTGAGCTTGTCTAAGAGTTATACCCACTAGTGCTTTTCCTCAGTTACCAACTGTCACAAGGCTAGGAATTCACTATGTTTTCACATGCCTTGTGCAGCCTGAATGCCCTTGGCAATAAACAACCTTCTCACTCTCTTAGCACACACACGATATCAAGGGAATGCATGTACACTACAAAGAACAACAGAAGTGAAGGAAAAAAGGCCTAGCCCGAAATAACCCTTTAGCACTTGATATTGTACAAGCACTTGGTTTGAATCTTAGTGTCAAAACTCAAAGCCAATTGCTCTCTTCTCATCCCTCTCTCTTCCATCCCTAGATTACAATGATTTTCCCCACCCTTTTATACCCGCTAGTTGTAGCCAAGTGGTTACAACATGGCCCCTATGACTCAGCCCACTAGTTTGTATGTAACTGTCTGTAACAGCATGTAACCATCTTGAGGTGATGAAGAAGAGTGTGCAGCAACCACTCGGTAGTGGGCAGCAACCGTCAACCAGTACTCTCATGTTCTTCACTATGATGTACTCGGGTCTTAGTGTGGATCATACTAGTCGGTTATGCAACCGCCAGCCTTGGCACGTCGCCCATGTGCCAATGAGAAGGAAAAGACATGGCCACACCCTTAGAATGCTCTTCATGTGCCCTCCATACCTCTGCATGTGTGCTAGGCTGCTTTCGTCATCCGCGCATGAGCTCCTCCTGTATACCATGAACCAAGGGTGTTACAAAGGAAGACACCGTCTTTCTTTATCAAACCCTAATTCAAGTATTCAAAACTCTAAGGACCATTTGGGGGTTGTTTGTGTATATAATTTATGTAAGATTCCATCCATTCCGCCCAAATTCTAGCTCAAATTATTGGAA
Source organism: Saururus chinensis (assembly GCA_035235625.1). NCBI lineage: Eukaryota > Viridiplantae > Streptophyta > Magnoliopsida > Piperales > Saururaceae > Saururus > Saururus chinensis. Next base: position 21,896,772 of record CP141143.1, on the reverse strand, counting down.
TCATGTTTTTATTTATAAGGTGGGAAAAATTAAAATATTCTGACCAGAAGTTGATTCCAAACTATTTTAAGCCAGAAGCGGCCAAAATCACCGAATCACCTCATGAGGTGATTCCATCAATTCTAGCCCCCCCCCCCCCCACCCCCCGTTTCGAAAATTATAGATTTTGTTATTTTTCAATGTTTACCTCTTATATCTATTTGAACCTCAAGAAGCATGTCATATAGGTAGGGCCCACTTTAAAAGTTTAAAATTACCTACTCTTGTAGGATCTTATTTGATAAAGATCAAATTTAGAAGAATAATAGTACCAAAAACATGCATACCCGAGTTTGGGAGAGAGAGTTATATTGTTTTAAAATTAGGTTTGATGCGACATTTGAATTTATTCCAAAAAGTTTTATTATTTCATTACCAACTGTAGTTCATATTCAGTGGTAAATTTTGGAATTAATTCCAAAAAGTTGCACTCATGTTTCGAAAAAATCCAACACACAAACAGTAATTCAAAATCACATAATCATCAAACAATAATGAAGATCTAAATTAACCTACCACGAATCAATCCAAAAAATACTAGAAAGTGTCTCTAATAGTGTACCAATCCATAGTGGAATTTCCCTCAAATCATTGCTTCAACAAGTCAATACCAAGGCTCTCGAAGGTACTTCAATCAAAGATTAATGGTGGCAATAAGGTAGAGCAAGGCGAGAGGAAGAAGGTGATATGGAGAGAAAGGGAGACGAAATAAGAAGAGAAAGAGAGAAAGAGGAGAGGCTGGTTTTGCCACCATAAAAAAGAAAAGATGAGAGAGGCATTTGGCCGAAGGGAGATGTGAATGAGGGGTAGGAGCAGGGGTAGGTAGCCTTCACAAGGCAGTTGCTCTGCTTGTTTGATTCCCCTTCCAATCTTATCAAATTAGATCAATTTGAAACAGGGTAGATCAAATCAATAGCAATTTGGGGTTATCCATAACTTGGAGCCAAAGTAACCTAATAGACAGGACAACGACCATGTCTTGCGAGCCCACCTACCTACTTACTAGTTTTCTCTCAAAAAAGAGCCGAAATAATTTAGAAAATTTTCCAAAAAGTCTCTAAAATTTCTAGAACAAAAATTGAGGGTGTTATAGTTGCTCCCCTATACTGGGAGTTAGGTTCAAACTGATTGTAACATTAAAAGATAAATGGTCTAGCACAATGCAATACTAGAAGTTTTATTGATGATGGAAGTTGAGATCTCAACTATTTAGGTCCATAAGCCCTTTGGGCATTTGTTTCATGACGTGGATGAAGCTAGGAATTGGCTTCAAGAAAAGGCTATAACACAAGGTCTTCCAAAAGTAGAACATGTGTTGGAAGTTCGTTCAATTGTGAAGTCAAGTTGTAGTAGTTCATAGTCTATTAAGGGTGGTTGGACTCCTAAATGTGGTCACTGAGCTTAGAGATCCCACTATCTTTTAGTTCATTTTTCCTTTAATTGTGATTTGGACTTTGGAAGGCATGTTTAACTTGACTAAATCTGCACCGCATTATTTTGTTGGTTATTTGTTTTGTTTTACGATCTCACTCAATATATTTGTATACTCAGCATTGTTGTGGTGCATCTTTTGTAGTTGGAATGTTATGCTTTGGAGGGTTTTGGGTAGGCCGTATTACTAATTCTTCTCCTTGCATCTACACTTCATCTTTGTTCCCTTAGGTTTGTTATTTTGGCACGAGAATGTTCTATTTGTTATTGGTCAAAGTATTTTTGTGATAGACAAGTGTCTAACAATATATCTTGTAATTATTTAAATGTGACATAGATATTTATAGCATTATCTATATGATATTATTCATAAATTTTGGGTTGTGACGAAGAGTTATACTCCTAATGTTTAATGATCATTTAAAAGATTTCTTGATTAATTATTATTCCTTTGCATCATGCACAAGGTTTCATGACATGTTTGTCAAAAGAAAATTCTAAAAGTGCATGTATAAAATTGGGGGCGTGATAAGAAGACATTAAGTAGTTGGAAGGGAATGAGTGCATACCCAATAGTATAACTGTAAATCTTAGTTGTGATGAAGATATTGATTATTTAAACATGCCCACTGACATTGAATGGAGGAAAAGGTATGGGAGAGAAGGAAAGGGGAGATGATATAATAGCATTAGGAGAAGTGGATGTCAAGTGGAAGGATAGTATAGAAAGCATAGTAGCCAGGCATAAGTTTCCAAGTGTGAAGGTGGTGGATGGGGACCTACCATACAATACATTTGCCAATTGAAATTATAATAAAGAAATTGATGGTTTAGTTTGAGTAGTGATGGAGAAGGCAAAGAAGCAAAAAGGCCCATGCTGCCTTTTGCGTGCATTGATTAAGATGGTCATCTTAGATTATGATTATGCAAGAATATCATATGATCATATAGTGGAATATGCATATAGTTCTAGCAATGAGAATATGTTCCCAACACAAGTCAAGTAGATGCTGGAGTTGATAATATGGGACGTGAAAAAGACAATTATCTTCAACACATTTCTTAGAACTCACTCAAAGGAGATCAAACTGCAAGAGGCATCAACATGTCTAATTGGCATGCAGGTTGAAGAGAATTTAGCAAGAAGATAATATAAAGATGGGGGGTTTCCCAAGCTCTTTGAGGGCTTTTCAATGGTGGTTTTCTTCAACTCTTAAGCAACCATAGCAATGTATATGGTGGAAGAAGAAGAAGGGCAAAGAAGGAGAGAACAATTGAGAGAGGAGTCAAGTTGAGAGAGAAAAGGCAAGGGAGAGAGGGTAGGGCTCCACCCAAATAAAGAGGGAAGAGAGAGAGAGACATGGGCCAATGGGGGTGTTTGGATGGAAGTTCCCTATCTTGGGCAACTTCATTCTCCCTCTTCGACTCTTTCCAAGCTTATCCAGTAAAGTCAAATCAAATCAATTCAATATGGAATTATCCTCAACTTGGCACCAAAGATATTTTCACTGTATTTGTGACACTGTGTGCATGATATTTACCTCTTTTTCTTCTGATCTTTAATCACACTGTGTAAGTTTTCATCTTGAATCTCCAAAGCACATTTGCTTAAATTCTTGAAGTCATTTGATTCTAAATCTCACTTGGTACATCGCCAATCTAATTGGATTTCATGATATTTAATTGCACACTTTAATGGACATAGTTTTGTTCATCGACATATAGCCAACACTCATACATATATCACATATGTTCTTATATGATGTTGTAAAATGGCATTCATGTTGGTCATCTCCCCCATAGAGCTTGCATAGGGCTCCATGGTGGCTAATTGATTAGTAGTGTGGCGTTGTGTATTTGAAAATTGAGATGCCCGATCAACTTGCCTCAAAGCTTGAATCACTGGGAAAACATATGCAGTATGCTCTAACAAATTGCCTTTTGCAATTGAAGTTGGCTTTCACTCATAAACAATTACCAACGGGTATGTAAAACCATCATCCCTTTTGACATTATCAAAATCAGGATACTTAAATATTGGTTTAATTAAAATACAAACGCATGCATAAGCCAACAACTTTGATTTGCAGTCGACCAATCACAATTCAAAGGAGCACAAAGTTTGACATCCTATGAAGAATTTATATGCATTTTATTCATGAATCATACTTGTAGTTTTCTCATGATTCTTGTGTTGGAGGGCTTCATGTTCTTTGAATCAATGAGCCCTTAAATAAAAATAATATTATTGAGTAATAAACTAAAGAAAGTAGTAACAATGATGAGCATGAAGTTTGTTTTAATTTTATTTAAAGTAAAAAATTTTATTGGTAGGCACCGGCAGGTTGGTGGACCTACCAATGAAATGGTGGATTCACTGTCGATAAAGTTTGATATGTCAATAAACTCACTAATGAAGAGCACACTATCGGCAACCTTTGGATCATCAAATATCAACGACAAGAATAGTCTTACTGATGCAAAGGATACCAATGAAATGATATGGCTATGTATAACATATTCCATTACCATAACCATTTCCCAAATTTTATCCATAACCATTCGGTTAAGTAAATGGTATAGGTACTTCTATAACTATTCCTTCCACTAATAATCAGCCAATTAATCGAATAACTATTATCCATTATATTTTTTTAAATGTTCTTAAAAAGGTCAAAATAAATATTTGTTATTCACTTAATCAGATATTACTGAGGTAAAAGACTAACATCATTACTACTGCTATTTATAGTTGTTGCAAATAAATTGTGAGGATCAAACATGAAACATAAATGGACACATATATTAGGAAAATACCTAATAAAACTCCTTGTTTTTTAATATTTTTTCCTATCATATAAGTCTAACTCCAAAACATTCCTCCACTGCCTATTTCAGAAGAATCCCAAGTGTGAGAAGAATGACAATTGCCTTCTCACAACCAATTGTCTTCGAATGTGTCTTGCAGGCAGCAATGAGACCATAAGCATTGATGTGCATCATCCATTAATGTCACTTTCAAGCAATATTTTAAAACCCGGCCCAGACCCTGACCAGGATTAGTGGCTAGGCTGGGTCAACCCAGTTCAATTGTGGGTCAAACAAGGTTGACCCAAATGATGACATCATCACCTAAAAATTTTAAGTCCTCTCATATTTCAATTTTTTTCACTTAAACCTCTTCAAATTTTAGGCAAATACCTAATAAAGCTTCTCGTTTTCTAATAATTCTTTTCTATCATATGAATTCAACTCCAAATATCCCTCCACTGCCTGCTTCATAAAAATCATTAGTGTGAGAAAAATGACAATTGCCTTCTCACAACAAGTTGTCTTTGAAGGTGTCTTGCAAGCAATAATGAGACTACAAGCACTAATGCATATCATCCATTAGTGTCTCTTTCAAACAATGTTTTAAAACCCGGCCTAGACCCTAACCTAGATTAGTGGCTAGGTTGGGTCAAGTTGACCCAAATGATAACATTATTACCTAATTTTTTTTAAAGAGTCTCCTCATATTTCAATTTTTTTCACTTAAACATATTCAAAACCTGTTCAAATTTTCACTTAAACTTGTTTAGCGATTCAAAACTTGTTCATTTTAACCTATTTCAATATGTAAATCATCATTCCAAATTTTGCAATCTAACATATACAAACATGATTTAAAACATAATCATGGTTCCAATCTACATATATCAAATCTCAAATTAAACCACATACACTACTCATTCAAAGGTAAGCTAACTAAAACTAAAATCAAGCTAGTTTAAGATGAGCCAAGCAAGTGTTTGGTTCTATTAGCCCATGTTCAAACTTTGATTTGAGGCAACTTGAATCTAGCTTAGAGCATAATAGAACTAGCTCAACAATCCTACTCCAAACCCGCCAATCATTTCCTTGCACAAACAAACACTCTATAAATTTCACTATCAAAATAAAAAAAACATTCATAGGTTTATCATAATTGAATTTAAATTAACTTAGGAGCTACAAAAGCAATTTGCACAAAGTGTCTGTGTAGCTAGTTAAGATTTTTATAAAAAAAATTGTAGATAGATATGAAATGCTAGAATGAGCAAATTATCTTCCAAGTAACAGCTAGTAATAACTATAATGAATGATTATAAGTAGTTAAATTAATTCAATAAATGTTTGAGATTAGAATGATATTTTCCATTAAGTAAATTAGAGTGGTAAATCCTGACATGAAAATTATTGTAAAAGACCATAAGCCAATCTCTTTTGAAATTCTACTTAAAACTACTATGAATAATATATTTATGATTTTTTAAATATGACAAACGGGTAATAGATAACCGAGTATGGAGGAACCTTTTCAGTTACCTTCCATTTAGATAATGGTCAGATAAAATTATCCTCTTATTTTCTCCTTCGAATTAATTTAGTTATACTATTTAACTTTTAGCGGTACTGTGCAGATGGTAGAACGGGAACAGTTAGTTGTCCTAACTGATGGGTTTGAAACTGCACTTGAGAGCAATTTCAAGCAGTTCTATAAGGCAACTATGCACCAGAACGTGGTTATTTAATTCTCATATAAATATCTTTGACAAACTTTAACCCAAATTCTACGAATTCTTTGACTTTGGGAGAAAATGGTGAACTAGGGCATGCCAAAGTTCAATAGAAGAGGGAAGAAGAATTAGATTCATAGAGACCTTGAGTTTTTATTGGTAAATAAGAGATTAGTTTGCTATTAGATTGCAAACCATGTTCCTGTGATCTAACTTGGAAAATGTTTATATGATTGAAATTATGAAATCATTGGATATAAAAGCATGAAAGTATAAATATATGTGATGTTCTTGTTGTGATGATGATGAAGAATTATGAGGTTTATGTTAATTGAGTATTTAACTCCATAAAAATATTTTAAGTATTGCTAAGGGACAATATAAGTGTTGATATATGTTATACATTGCTTACGTGTAGTTTTGTTTTAAAAGTCTGGATAGTTTCTGCTACTTCTTCTTGACCATTGGCATGTCCACCGAGTCATTGACATGTCGATGTGTCACCAATGCAATGGAGGAGATGACAATACTTATCACCAATAAGCATCAGTGCGCCCACATGTAACCAACTGGTCATCAGCAGTGAGGTTGATGTGTCTCTGAGGCATTGATGAGGAAAGCTTTTCCTTGTCATCCCACTATCAGCGAGGGTTTTGACACATTGGTGGGTTTCTTATAGTCATTGGTGATCTGACTGATATGTCAATGAGTCAACCGACAGTAAGTTAGTTTTGGGTAACTTTTGTAGCAGAGAATGATATATATATATATATATGTATATATATATATATGTATATATATATATATATGTATATATATATATATATGTATATATATATATTAGGCTATTATTATGAGACATATTAGCATGATATTGAATGCATAAAATTCAATTATATGTGATATTTTGAGTGATGATGTTTGAGTATATGTGTCATTATGTGTAAAAATCATTATAATAGACTATTGTATAAAGGCACTTAAATACAAAGGATCCTTGGGTCTGGATGGCTCTTTAAGTGTGTCTTTAGCCATATAGATGGAAATAGATTAGTATAAAATAGGACCAAGGTCTATCTAGAATCGCTTCCTTGACCCAAGAGATGAGTTTGAATAGACTAGAGCACTAACAAATGACTAATCCTACACTGTGCAATAGAAGAAGTTTTGATGATCATGAAAGTTAGAATCTCAACCACTTGGGTCCATGAGCCCATGTGGGCCTTAGTTTCATGGAGTGGATGGAATATACATACTTCAGAATAATTGAGGTCCATTTGTAAGTAGTTTATGGTCTAATGAAGTGTGGTTGTACTCTTAGACATGACTACCTTCTCATAGAAAACCTTACAATTATAGAATAAGAGAGTACTAAGTGAGGTCACGTTATGGATTTGAAATTATGTGGAAACATTAATAAAAGTGATACTTATTTTTACGTATGTTTAACAATAGTGATATATTCTATTGAATAAAATTGTTATTGATTTATGATGATGTGATGAAATAATGTGCATTGTTATTTTATAGTAGTTATTTGGCCATCCCACTAGGTACATTTATATACTCAATATCTTCATAATATAGGTTTGCTGAAAGAGTAGCCAAGTTGGGATTGTGGAGTAAGGGAAGGATGTATGATTTTTTATCTTTGACATCAAACTTTTAGTATGATATGTAATTTGAACATAGGCACGTGAGTGTCAATTACTTATAATTGTATATGTTATGGAACTCGGTATGTACTCAGGCAGGGCCTTATATGATTTGTGTGTAATTTGACATTGTCATATAATTGGATACAATGGTTTGAATATTCTTATTTTAAAATATAAGTGAATTATCCTAAGGATAATTCTATTGAATGATTGATAAAAATGATTTTTGAAAAAAAAATAGTTTTCGCTTAGTTTTATTATAATAGAAGAATTTTGAAAATCCTAGGGCTTGACACAAAAATTGCTCGATATCATATCCAATCTCTTAGAAACTAAGAGGTAATTATGGAAACCTACCAAATGGGGATGGTAGAGATTATTTCCGAGATGGCATTGAATCTTGGATTCCATTGACATGGAATGAGAAGTCTTCCTCTCCATAGATCAAATGGCAGAGTTCAGACTATGTTGGCAGTCTAGTTTCGCTTAGAATTTGAATAAGAAAAAGCCTTCAACGATAGGTGGCATCTCAAACGGGCAACTCCAGACTTTTGTCAAAGGCTTCTTCAACTAAACAAAGTACGAGTACGTACCTATTATGCAGCCTACAGGAATGTTTTGCCATCATTGAGCCTCCTAGTCCAAGATGTTACGAATTCTAAGAGATGGCAGAGGATATATGTTGGGAAAATGGGAAATTTGAGAAGGTGGAGAGTTTAAGAAGATGTATTTTCCAATTTAGGCAAGATGAGGAGGAGACCATTGCTCCCGTGACATTACATATAGGAACCGGTGGGAATCCTCACTTCACATGCTCGCTCCACTTCTTATATTAATAGTCTTATTTAGAAAAAAATATTTGCAACATATTAATTGTCCTATTTTATATTATCTTTCTTATAACAATTAGTGGATGAAGTAAAATAGATTAGTGGACCACTAGTATCACTTATGAGGCTTCCTCAAATATCACTTTTTTTAAATGTGAACTACTAATGTGAGAAGAAGGGAGTTTTATGTACCCATCATTACTTGTTCATATATTTTTATCTATTTATGTGAGACTCATCTTAGATTTGGAAGTCTAGTTGGATTTATGTTGTGTGTTCATTAATTTTTTTTTATTACGTTAACTTTTAATTTTAATTCGTTATTCTTACATGCTACAAATTGTAGCACTCATAAGTCATATCACGCACTTGTGCTCTCTTGGAACAAGTGAAGGCCCTGCTGTTGTGCTCCTTCGATTGTCATATCCCATCATTGAATCCAAGGTTGAAGAACTGGGTCTGGTCCCTGCATTTTGATGGCGTCTGTCTTCAGGACTCACAGGGCAGAGTGTTGGCTTTGTCTTCATCTTTCTGTTGGGGACTATCATATCCCTTTGAAGCAGGATTGTTAATTTACATGAAAACGATTAAAACGAGTCTCGATTGCGTTATCTTTGAAGGGGACTCTCTGGAGGTGGTGAAGCTTGTTTTCGTCGAAAGAGGACAGTCACTCAGCCGTGAGACCCTGAAACTGTTGGATACTGCGAGCCTGAAATATCTCTCAGGGGCCATTGTTACGGGTGCTAATGAGTCAATCTAGCTCATCGAGCAAATGTGTCTTGACTCGACAATTTAAATATGACTAGACTCAAAGTGGCTCAACTCGAACTCGACTTAAACTAGAATATATTCGAGTCGAGCTCGAGCATACCTTGGCTTGACTCGACGGAACTCAACTTAGGATAAAACTCAAACTTGGATCGAACTCATATTCAACTCAAACTTGAATGAAATTTATAAATTTATTTTATAATATATATAAATACATATTAACGTATGTGTACATATACAAAATTTTCAATCCCAAAATAGATATAACAAATTTATATTTTATACATAAGAATATATACAATGTCTATATCTTGCGTGTGTGTATATATGTATAGAGAGGCAGATTGATAAGTAAATTTTTTAAAGACACATAATACAAATATGTGCACATGTGATATATGTTAAAATTTAGAT